>JAQPPZ010016554.1:170000-1370000 GCA_028583015.1 Wollemia nobilis
GTCAAGAAAGAGGAGCAAAACATGATAATATGAGGATGGAGGTTGCAGTGGACTACACCATGGGTGGATTTGCAATAAGTGTAAGGAGGAAACCGATGTAAGGAATAAATATGCTAATAATATTATCAATGACATAATTGCTAGGGATGTGCACTTGTGGAGCCTTGATGCACCTGTTGAGCACATGACAAGCAAGTATCGAAAAGGGCCACTATGATAGGCCACACCCTATCACACACTGCCTATCACTATGCGAGAAGGATGAATAAACCCAACTAAATTCCAAGAGATATTTGGTAGGGCTATTGTTCCTCCTCTAGCTATCCATATCGAATGCTACTGAGGAATCAACACAAGCACCAATGTTGATACGAACATGAAGCAAACACAAGTAAGAGAGGACCACAATTTGAAGAAGCCTTCCAAAAAAAAATCGCCAACACCACTCGTATTATATTCTTTGGTGTGAAGGTTTTTTTCCTTCAATATTTGATTTTAATATTCTTCTTATCTTCATTTTTTACTTCTAACTTTGATGCTGCTCGTGATACTGGTAGTGGTTCCCGTTCCTTTTTCTTTTGGAGAAGTTATTACATTCTTTCACCACAATTTTTTTATGCTCAATATAATACTTCTTCTATCCCTAGATCATATCTTTAATCACACAAAAAGAAACTATTAGAATCATCATGTATCATCAAAATCATGTAAAATCCTATATTATCTAAGGAGTTACGATTTGAAGTTTTGAATTCACTACTTATTTAAGATGATAAAGTTTGGTCTACTACATTCTTTTTTAATGTTTATAATACTCAATTGCCTTTATGAATTTCCCATTTTTTTAGACATAATGTACCTTGGAATTAATTATAATTATTTTAGATGGAAAATTATAAATTATATTGCACCCCTATTGCTCCTAGGGTGAAGCTTGAGGCTACTTGTCCTCCACATTAGGTGGATGCATCTTTTTCTTGATTATTAATGAATGATTTTCTTTATATTTCCCACATTAGGTTAGAAATATCCTTTACTATTAGTTGTTATTCATATCATATATTGAGGCCTTGTGAGAGTCATTAAAAGGATGGTTAAGTGGATATTTTGTTATATAAATGGTTCTATTATTGTAGAAGGATACTTAGATTCAAGATCAAACATATAAAAATGAATGCAACCCCACTTTATAATATTTATTGTAGATTGGTTTTCAATATATTTTTTATATTTCAACAACCAATGTGCTTTTATCTATCTTTCATCAAAGTAGAACATTGTAGTTGTGGTTATTCTAGACATCACCTCCAAAGGATGAGAATGTTTCTTTATTAATTGTTTTTCTCATAAGGGATCTACCATCTTATTTGATAATAACTAGAGCATTTTCATTTGATTCATAATATAATGAAAAATTAGTAGACCACATAAATCAAGATTTAGATGAATAATATTGAATACTCCAATAGTAGAAATTACTTCTTATAATTTTTATACATTTAAATAGATTGACTTACGAAAATTTTCCCAGACATTATGCTTGAAGTTACTTTCATAAAGTTACAAAAGCATTTTTTGGATGGAAGAAATTTGATTAAAGGGTATTATTAGTGATGTGTTCTCTCCATGACTCTTATTTTATATTAAGAGAGGATATTGAAATATGTACCATAATCAATATTGTATGTGATACACACATAATGCTATGATCCTATTTGATACTTTGTAAGGTGATCCATATGATTTAGTATTATGCAATAATATGTTAGTTTGATGCTTATTGGGGTATGTAGCTATTATATTGAAAATAACATTTATATTCCATTCTTCAATAAGAAAATATGCCATTTATAGATTATTTTATTTTAAATAAAAAATAATTATAGAGCACCATCCCATGTTTCACGTGTTTTCTTTCTTTTCTTATTTTTCTATATGTTTGACACTATCTAGTTAATGTGTTTTTTAAATTCATTTTTCATAAGGTATTTTAAATTTTTATAATAATAAGCATATTCACAAGAAATAAATCAAATTTTAATGTTGATGACATTGTAATCCTAATATTAATTTCTAGTAAAATATCTTTTCATCCATTCAACTTTGTTGCAATTCTTTAGCATTTTTTCATGAGGTTCTAAGTTTTTGCATTCATCCATGTATACAAATCTAGCTTACTACTTTTATATTGAAGGTTCTCACTCACTGAAATTAGATTCATGGGATTTCTATCCTTTGACCTTTTGTTTATATTTTACTGACTCAATGAAATGATCACTTTATATTATATTCTTTTGTTCATATTGGTACAAAGGTTATTTTCTTCATGATGAAAAATATATTTAGATACACTAAAAGTAAGTAAAACAATAAAAACATTATGAAATATATTAGTTAAAATTCATCATATATTTAACTAACAATGAGCAAGTGAAATATGAAATATGTAGATTCTAAATTGTTTTTCTAAATGTACAATGAAATATGATGAACGAAAATCCTATAAATTATTTCTCTACAAACTAGAATTTCAAGGATGTATTTGATGTTGAATAGAAAACCCTATATGAGAATGCTATCCTAGGATGGCCTAATGGGTTCACCTCTAGATCCCCTTTGAGATAAATAGATTTCAATTGCATAACTATTGAAGGAGAAACCTCAAAAAAAGACTAAAGAAGCATAAAAAATGACACTAAAAATGCTCTTTGCAATTGATAGAAAAATATCAATGAGTAAGAAGGTACACCAAAGGGTAAATGGATGTTTCCCATAGTTTGAATCAAGACCAAATATTATCATTGAACATATTATAGTAGAATAAAAGGTCATATATAGAGCCAATCATTACTTGATCCACAAATTCATAGGTATTCATCCTAAGTTTAACTTATTGCATTCATGAGTTCGATAGAACAAGAAGTCTCTTGATGTGTATTCCTTGTGGTTTAGTATTAATGGTTATTTTATTATTAGTTTTTTCTCTCCACCCAACAAAAATAAGACATTCAAATTAAAAAATGGAAACCATGGCCCGATAGGATTATTCGTCCAACCTTGGAGAGTGGAATTTGATCGCCAAATTAAAACCACTACTATCCTAGTCTGGGATTGATTGTATGCACTTCCAATGCAATCCTAGAGTGAGAAAATATTAAAAACCATAGATAAATTCCTTGGAAGGTATTTGGGTGTGTCTAGAGACACAATAGAATGAAACACAACCATTTATGATAGAATATGTGTTGAAATGAATCTCATACAATATCTTCCAACAAATTTGGAACTTGAACTTGCAGGACTATGTTGGATTCAACAGCTAGATTATGAAGCATTACCCTTTAAATGCAGAGTTTACCATAAATATGGGGATTTATACCAATAATATCCAAATACTATGGTCACATAAATGGAATCCCCTCTAGGAACATCATATCCTCCTAAGGAGAGCAAGTCTACAGTCAATAAAGAAGTAACCTATACTTCTCAAGGAGGAGAAAAGGAAGATGGTTTTGAATAGTCTAAAATAAGGAGGTATAAGAAAAAATATAGAAAGGAGAAAACTCATCCCAAGTTCTCGATTAGGTATGAGATCTTTAAGATATTGGTGGAATAAGAAGAAAAACTTATGGAAGGAGTGGATGGAATAACAAAAATAATAACACTCATATTTGGGCCTTTCCTTCAACAATAATACAATAGAGTGAATTACCGCAACAAGAGATGGTAGGGGCATTGATAGTGCATAACTAGGATCAACCAATAGTAAGCGAATTACCACAACCAAATATGGCAAGGGAAATGGTAGTGCATAACCAAAAGTAACCAATAGTAAATTATTTCACCATGGGTGTGGCAAAAAATATCAAAGAGAATCCACCTCCAAGGTTATGCGTAAGCATGAAATATCATAAATTGGCTCTATTTAGGATTTTCTATATTTTAAATTGGCTAATTTTGGATCCTTTCATAGGGGCCTATTCGCCCGAAAATTACGAGGCGAAAGTTTTTTTGGGGTAAATTCGCCTACCATTGAAAATAATTAAAATATTTTTATTTTAATTTTCCGACCTCAAATTACAAATGATTTTGATATTCCCGCCCAATTCTCATTCAAATTATAAATGATTATTTATTTTCTGCCCAAATCACCTTCAAATTATAAATGATTTTATATTTCCCACCCAAATCACCTCATATACTACCCGTATATATATTGTACTAGGTACTAATAAACATACATCAAAAATACTGTAACTCAAAAGTAGCTCTAAAACAATGAAAAACTTGACAAGGTTGCATAAGACGATCAATTTTAGAAGTATCGATCGACATTAGCCTATCGATTGCAGGGGTTGTCGATCGACATTTGTATATTGGTTGTAGAGGTACCGATCATAATTTATCAGTTAGTTGCAGACATTTTGATCGACATTTTTTAGTCAGTTGCAGCACCATGTCGATCGAAATTAGTCGATCGGTTGCAGAGGTGTCAATCAGTAGCAGGTTATCAATTGCAGGGACTGTCGATCGATAATTATCTATCAATTACAAAGGTGTCGATCGACATTTGTCAGTTGATTACAGCACCTTGTCGATCAACATTAGTTGGTTTATTATAAAGGTGTCGATCGAAAGAAGGTTATCAATTGTAGGGATTGTCAATTGAAAATTGTCTATCGGTTGTAGAAGTATCGATTGGCATTAGTCTGTTGATTGTAGGATTGTGTCCTTCAAAATTAGTAGGTCAGTTGTAGGGACTATTGATCAGAAATTATCTATCAGTTGTAGAGGTACCAATCAACATTACTCTACAGGATCGTGATGATCAGCATCAATGGATCAGTTGCAGAGGTGTTAATCAACATTAGTCTATCGGTTCTAAGGTTGTGTCAATCGACATCAATCGTTCGATAGTAGAGATGATGATCGATATTTATCTATCGGTTGTAGGGATAGTCGATAGACACTTGCCTATCAGTTGTAGCGATAGTCAATCGATATTTATCAATCAGTTGCAGAGGTGTCAATCATCATTAATTTATCGATTATAGGGTCATGTCGATCAACATTTTTTTATCGACTGTAGAGGTGTGTCGATCAGTTCAAGCCGATCGGTTGTAGAGTAGTATCTGTTAGTATTAGTCGATCGATTGCAGAGCACTGTCTATCGACACAAGGTTGCTGAAACACAGTAATCGGCCTAATTCAATCGGTTGCTGAGAAGATACTGTTGGAAAAATCCGATCGATTGTAGAGGATTCATGACTGAAAATTGGTAGGGTATTTTCTTCCATTGTTCTTTTTTCAAATCTCTTTTTCTTTAGTTTCATAGGTAGTGTAGGTCAACTATACGTAACTGTGGTATAAAACTATCAATGTCATCTTGTCAGATACTGCTTCTTCTCTCTTAGAGTATGTTTAACAGGTAGTGTGTAAGCACTATCTGCAACTGTGGTTGATAAGTATCCATGTCATGTGTCTTAGGAGAATTTTATTGTCATACTGCTTCTTGTATTTCAGATGTCATTCTATAGGGCATCATAGGTTCATCTTGAGGGATGTCTGCTATTTTCCTTCAATTTCATATACATTTCCTAACATCTGATTGACATATCTGCATGTCTACAACTGATCAAAATATCTGCAATCGATCGACATATCTACAACCGATTGACATATCTACAACTGATCGACATATCTGCAACCGATCTAATTTTATGTCTCAAACTGATCATCATAAATCGTAAATGCTAAAAGCCTTTCTTGTCGAACTAAATCCTTTAAGTTTACCATAAGTTTTTAGAGTTTGTAATCCGATATTCATGGCCCCAAACATAGAAATTGAAATTTGCCACGATTTGAAAATTTTTGGAGAAAAATATTTGAAATTTGCCATGGTTTGAAAGTTTTTGGAGAAAAATAATTGCAATTCACCATGTATACTTCTACATATTTCATCGAGATTCCAAGACAATTCACCTTCATTTTATAAATAGATTTTGGATCTAACCCCTTATGCATAACCCTGTCCACCTCCAAGGATCAACCATGTGGAGAAGAGATTGTGGAATAAAAACTCTCAAGGAGTAGGTAGAAAATCTAGCAAGGAATTAATAGCATCCCAAGGAGACAAATTGGTCATTGAGGGATTGTTGAGGATAATAGACTCTTACTAGTTTCAAGGTAACCAATTATTTTACAATCATGCAATATTAGGGGTTTAAACAATATAACCCATCAATATGCTATACAAAGACTCTTAGAGAAAAGTAAAATAGTTTTTTTTTCTTATCTAGGAGACAAAAATATCATTGAATCTCATGTATAATACAATAAATAGACTTTGGACGGATTTTGGTCATTTGGAAGTGGCTAGACAAGGACCTTCATGGGGGATAGTTACCTTATGGAACTCTCTTGAATGAAAAAATATAGAGCATAGATTGGATGGGTGTCCTTACATCCCATTTTAGGAAAAATGTGACATCTGAGTAGGTTTTACTCATAAATTTCTACGGGGCTCAAAATCTAGATAGAAAAATTCATCAATGAAAAATGGTGCATGATATGAGAGTCTTGAGGGAGGATCTAGATTAGATTGTTATTCATGATATTAATGCTAAACTATCATCTAGATATCAAGAAGGGGGAACTTCAATTTTAGACTTAGGGGATTGGCTTATGATTGTTCAGGTCCATGCATTATACTTCGTGGATATTAAATGCCTTGAAACTAGCTATACTTGGACTAGCAAGAGGAGGGAGCCATATAGCAAGAAGGTGAAGTTAGACCATTTTCTAATTTTTGAGGAGGTATATGTGAAGTGGAATATAAAATTTATGATTTTGGAGGGTACAATATTGGATCACTTTCCCATTCTATTGGATGGGCGATCAAGATGGGATAGAATAAAAAATAGTTCAAATTTGAAAAAAAATAGTTACAAAAGGATTTTTAAAAGAAAATCTAGTAGTGGTGGGAAGAGGAAAACTTGAAATATGGGACATAAATGATTAGCTTCCATAACTAACTTTACTATGTCAAGGATTAGCAAGAATAGTGGAGGTAATCTAACAAGTCAAACTTCTAGGTCCAAAGAGCTCTATTGAAGGACGTATGGGATGAGGTGTATAAAATACTTATGGAAAGAAAAATTACAAAGCAACTCAAATAAGAGGATAATAAGTTGCATAAAGTGGTAGAGGAAATTGAAAACCAAGAGGAGATCTACTGAAAACAAAGAGCAAGAACTACTTGGTTACTAGAAGGGGACAAAAACTAAATTTCTCCCTCAAGCCACTTGTGTTAGGGGATAGATGAACAAGATGGAATCTATTTAGGATGAGAACATGATCTCCTTTGATATGATCCCACGTATGCATCCTATTTAATAGATTATTTTGCTAAATTTTTTAAGGAAGTTCTGGTCCATGACAAAGAGGCCCAAAAAGAAATTCTTGCAATCATTCCCTCTATAATTTGTGAAGAACAAAACCAAGCCCTACTTAAACCCATTTATAGAGAGAATCTAAAGTAGATAGTTTTTGGTATGAGTATAGGAAAAAAGCCAATCCAAATGGCTTCCCAATCAAAAATTTTAGACCTTTTGGGACATCTTGGAGGAGGATGTAATGGTTGTCGTAGAGGAGTCTAGGGGTAGTAAAAGAATGCTTAAATAATTAAATTAGACATTCATTTTCTTAATTCCAAAAGGGGAGGAGGAGGTGCATATTTTAGATTATAGATATATCACCTTATGCAATTCCATATACAAAATAATCATGAAGGTAATGATCAAGTCACTAAAACCTCTCCTAGACAATATTATCTCCTTAGGACAAGTGAATTTTATAGAGGGAAGATAGATCTTGAATGGTGCAGTTCTAGCTTAGGAGGCAATCGACTCAATGCAAAAATATGGCAATAGAGAAATATTCATAAAATTAGATATGTCAAAGGTTTATGATAGGGTGGAGTGGAGCTTCTTGTCAAGGATGATGGTAACCTTTGACTTCTCTCAATATTAGATAGAGTGGGTTATGATTTGTGTCTCTACTCTGACATACTCAATGTTAATCAATGGTCTTCCCTCACAATAATTTGGAACCAATAGAGGTATTTATTTGGGAGATCCTTGTTCCCCTTATATTTTTTACATATTGACTAAAGGCTTGGGAAGACTTACCTTGAGAAGAAAAAATAGAGTTTGTTCATAAGTATCAAGGTGGATAAGGAGGTATTAGATCACCTACATTTTGTGGATGATACACAATTTATGGGAGTGGCCAATCTTAGGGAAGCAAGAATGATCAAAGATACTCTTAATATTTATTTTAAGGGCCATAAACCAAGTCATCAACATTAAGAAATCCAAAGTGGTCTTCTTCAATCTTGATAGAAGATTTAAGATAGACTTCTAGAGATCTTGGGATTCATGAGGACTTCTCTCCTAGTGGTTTATTTGGGGGTCCTCTAAATTTAGAAAAACTAAAGATAGTTGTCTGGAGGAATCTTTTGAAACATATCAGAGAAAAAATTAGCCATTGATCTTACAAATGTTCAACTTTTTGGGGTAGATTAACTATTTTACAGTTAGTAATTCAAACCATGCTAATCTATAAATTTTCTATCATGGTTTTCCCACATACAATATGAAAATATTTGGACAAGATGACCAAATTTTTTTAGGGGGAGGAGTAAAAGGAGAGAGAAAATAGGTGTTAGTAGGTTGGGTGAAAGTAAGCCAAACCAAGGTGAAGGGAGTCTTGGGCCTAAGGAGATCAAAGATAAATAAAAAAGCTTTGGCTAGAAAGCTTTGTTAGAGGTGGATCTTCCAACCAACTTCTTTATTCAACAAAGTTTTAACTAGTAAATATTTAGGACAGGTGAACTCAAATGAGGCAAGTCGTTTCCATTTGGATGATAATGGGTCATTAGTGTGGGAGGCACTATAGCTAAGATATTCAGTAGCAAAATATGGATTATTTTAGAAATTAAAGAGAGGGAAAAGACACAATTTTGTATGGATTCATGGGATTAATACCCACCTATCATTGTTGAATTCTCAAAACTACAACCAGTAAAAAAATTATGGAAAGCAAGGTTTGGATGTGTATTGAAAGTTATTTGAACACCATTCTCTTAGGATATTATACATTTAGACAATTTAATAAGTTATATGAGTGGTCAATTCCAATCCCTCTAGAATTGGTACCTGTCATGACTAAAATTCTAGTAGAAATATTTCTTATAGGTAGGGATGAGGAGGATGAATTAGCTTGGGGCTATAGAAGCCTTAGAGTCTACACAATGAAGGATGGATATGAAAATATCCTTCCTGAACCTCGTCATGCTTATCAAGATGAGGATTAGAGAAAGATAATGTAGTCCAAGGGTTAGTTGAAGGTAAACTTCTTTACCTGGAAGATCATGCATAATAGAATTCTTACTTTTGATAATCTAAGATGCAGGGGAACCATTGACCCATCCCAATGTGTTTTATACTATAAAAGTGAGGAAACATCTAACCAATTGATGTTTGAGTTTCTGTTCACGTGCTATATCTAGAAGAGATGGTTATTAGCTTATAAAATCAGAGTCAATGGTGATCTAAACTAGATTAATATTCGAGAAAGATAAAAGAGGGAAAATTTTTAAATTTGAAGCTCTTCGTATTGGATGGAAGTTTGGATTAAAATTTATTTGGTGGTAATTGTGGTTGAAGAGAAATGGCTATATCTTTAGGGAAATATTTTCATCCTTGGATGACGTCTCATAGGGCATTTGGAGCAAAGTCATAAAAATTGTGGTAGTGTATGCTAAAGAGGAAACTCTAACTGATATAGGGACAATGGAGAAGGAAGTTGTAGTGTAGGAGGGGTAGGACAAAGCTAGATGGAAAATACCCTTGGAATGTTGGATTAAAATTAATCCTAATGGATCTACAAAAGGTAATCCAGATAGAGCTAGAATTGGAGGGATCTACAAGAATCATGTTGGGATACGTCTCTATTGGGAATTGTAGGGCCTAGGTGTGATTATGAATAATGAAGCAGAAGCCTTAAGTATTAAATTTGATTCTATCTAGGTGGTAAGAAAAGCTTATAGGAGGATAACCATAGTCAAATTATCAAATCTTGCTAGGAGTTCTTGATTGCATGAGGAATTTTTCTTTGGAGACATGGAGGTTAAGGATTATTGTCACCCAAATTAAGGAGTTATGGAGAGATTGGATGATGTGATCCCTATTTATGTGGGTAGAGCTTTAAATACAATGGTAGAATTCTTGACTAAGACAAGTATCGAGAAGGATGTAAGGGTTTTCTAAGAAAAGTATAGATGTCATCTAAGGAGAGAAAAGTATACTCATTCATTGTACTTAATATTTATAGAAAACTTATTAAATAAAGATAAGTAGTATTTAAAACATTTTAAATACTTTTTTTAATTAATTTAATATTCTTCTATAAATATAATTAAATTTAAGTATTTTTTTTTATTTGGTTAGTGTGAGAAACCCCTATGACCAATGCATATGGTTGATCCTCCCAACCATGACCCCTCGTAAAGCCAAGAGCTATGCTTATAAACAGGGAATTTAACACACACCCACCCCCTCACACACTCGTCCACTCCACGGTTTGAACCTTGAACCTTCTGAAGAAGAGCCAAGGTCCGAATAGTTATGTTGTCCCCATGGAAATAAAATTTAAATAATTATTTACATTTCCTTGAACTTTATATATTAAGAGAATTTTTAGCCAAAAATTAACTTTATAATACAAACAACTACAAAACACAACTGTTGGACACCTAGAACCAAGCAAACCAATACCATCTTAAACAAAACAACACAACTAGGGACTAACTAAAACACAAACCTTGACCCATAACTCATAAATAGAACAAAAGTCATAACTTACCTCATGCCAAATAATTAATTCTTTATCTTAGTAAATATATAAAATAAATACAATATTTTTAATTTTTAATTTTAGTTTTTAAAAATTTCATGCATAAATATTAAAATATTATTAAATACAATAAATTATAATAATTATTTAACTAGAGTACCTCATAAATAGAACAAAAGTCACAACAACTTACCTCATGCCAAATAATTAATTATTTATCTTTAGTAAAAATATATTAAATAAATACAATATTTTTAATTTTTAATTTTAGTTTTTAAAAATTTCATGCATAAATATTAAAATATTATTAAATGTAATAAATTATAATAATTATTTAACTAGCATTTTTGACCTAAAAATTATTAAATTATTAAATCTACATGAATTTATTAAACTATGATCAGGTACGGGGTTGAGCAGTCTCCTCCCAACCATGACCCCTCGTAACCATGACCCTCGTAAATCCTCGTAAATCCGAGAGCTATACTTATCAATAGGCAATTTAACACAAATCCAACACACACCCACCCTCTCACACACTTGCCCACACCACGGTTTGAACCTTGGACCTCTAGAAGAAGAGCCAAAGCCCGCCCATGCCACGGCTTGAACTTTGGACCTCTCAAAGAAGAGCCAAAGCCCACTGTTGCTTTGCACTCCACTACATTAAAGGTAATTTAAAAAAAATTCGAAAAAATCTACTAATTTATATATAAATATTATTTTAAACTATTATTTTATTTTATATATTTATTTTACCTCACTTATAAAAAAATATATTAAATAAGAATAATCAGCAGTTCAATTTTTTTTTTTAATAAATCGATGATTCAAATTTTTAAACAACTATCTTCAATAATAAAATACACAAAATATAATTATTTATATATTTTAAATAATATAAAATATATAAAATAAATTTAGTTTTATATAATTATGTGTTGAAGAATGAACAATGAAATCTCAAAATAACTACGGCCTTTATATGAATATGAAATGAGAACTATCAAATATTATATTTATCAAATTTTATAAATTCTATTCTTAATATTTTTAAAATCCAGCCAATTGATTAAACTAGGTATTCTAGTTTTCTTAGGAATTTTTATAAAACCTAGATCACGGAAATCCGGCCAATTGATTAAACTAGGTATTCTAGGAATTTTTATAAAACCTAGATCATGAAGTAAAGAAGAAGTTGATTGGATCTTTATTATTTGAAAAATAAAGCGGGAAAATTTACTAATGAATAAAATCAAAGAAACCCTAAAAAAAATCAAAGAAACCCTAACTGTTTATTCTACTATAAAAACTTGACAGTATTTAAACAATGAATATACATCAGGAAACTTGAAGGAATTGCTGTCCACAGTTAACATGGAAAACAATGGATCTACAGCAGGAGTAGCAGCAAACTTAGAGGAATTGCTGTCCAGAGTTAACATGGAAAACAATGGATATACAGAAGGAGGGGCAGCAGGAGCAAGAGCAGGAGCAGGAGCAGGAAACTTGAACGAAGACTATCCATATCCATTGTTGCCCCTGTCATTTATTAATCGAATCATGGAAAAGGTGACGCGACTTTACAAAGGCAAGATTTCACAAGAAGCAAAGGAAGCCGTTCGTCTCTGTGCTACTGAGTTTATCAGTTTCGTTAGGAGCGAGTAGGCAATTTTTTTTTTTTTTTCGTTTCTTTTGCTTAGGGCAAATCTTTTCTACTGTGTTCATTTTGTCATTGTTTTAAGATAGATATTTCAAAAAATTGTCTCTGAATCGATACAAAGATTACAATCAGACTACCCATTTTTATTGGAAGTTTACCCATCTTTTATTGTTAACGTTGTTATTGCAGAGCAAATGAGAAGCGTCAACGGGAAAATCGAACGACAATTACAGGAGATGATGTGCTATGGGCATTGGAAGAGCTTGGGTTTGATCATTACGTCAGACATCTCATTCCTTATCTTGACAAGATCTATTTCTATTGTTACCAACATAAACAATAAAATAATTTATTGTTTTTCTTTTTCAAAAGCATTTGCAATTCTACAATTTTGTTTTTACATTATGATATCAATTATCAAACTTGTTTCTACATTCAAGTATTGTTTCTGAAATGAAGAAAGTCTATGAATTATAAAAGGTAATGTTTGAATTTTGGTTTCAAAGAAAGTTTAAACCAAATATCTCACAGAAACATATATGGCTTTCAATTCTTTAAATTAATAAATTTATTGTTTCTCTTGCTAATGGTCTATATGAAAAGGCCTCTTTCTATGTAATAGACTTGAAAGATGCATATATCATTTTGTATGTTTAAAATTTTTATAGTTCAAATTTAAATATTTAAATCCAAAATATTTATTACTATATATATGGCTTTCGATTCTTTAAATTAGTATGATCATATAGTCGGCCTCTTTCTATGTAATAGACTTGAAAGATGCATATATCATTGTATTTTTAAATTAATTCTTTAAATTAGTATGGTCATATACTCGGCCTCTTTCTATGTAATAGATGCATATATCATTTGTATGTTTATAATTTTTATAATTTAAATTTAAGTCTTTAATAAGATATTTGACAGAAACATGTATGGCTTTCAATTCTTTAAATTAATATGATCATATAGTCGTAACAGTTCTTGATGTATTTTAAAATAAATTAATCGTTTCTCTTGCTAATGGTCTATGAAAAGGCCTCTTTCAAGACGCATATATCATTTGTATGTTTAAATTTTTTATAATTTTAATTTAAATATTTTATAAACCCAAATTTTTTATTATTACGATACATATATGGCTTTCAATTCTTTAAATTAGTATGATCATATAGTCGTAACAGTTCTTCATATATTTTAAAATAAATTTATTGTTTCTCTTGCTAATGGTCCATGAAAAGGCGTCTTTCTATTTATGCATGTATCATTTGTGTGAACCCAAAAGCAGGTAATTGGGCGTCGTAGATTTAGTACAAGAAAATCGAAAGAATACAATATTGAAAGAATAAGAGTTGTATAAGTAGTAGTTTATTATAAGGTAAGGGTTTTGGTTTTTATTTAAGGTTTAAATCTTAATTATTATAAAAAAATTAATTGTAAAAACTTATTTAATGTTTAAATATTAATTACTATAATTTAAATTTAAGTCTTTAAATCTAAACTATTCTTATAAAAACTTGTATAAACTCAAGACATAATAAGATTTCTATAATCATGTAAAAACTTTTATTTTAATTATAAAAATTTATAGTGGATTGTTTATTTAAATGTAAGTTATCTATATTTAATATTTATTTTTACTTGATAAGAAGGTGTTGTACTCGGTGTCCCACCCTTAACAAATTACATCTCTCTTCTTTAGAGTTTGAGATTTTACAAATAGATACACTTTTCATCTCAATTGAAATGCTATAGTTAGAAATCTACATCATTTTACATAAAATGTTTGAATTCTTGATTTTCATGATGCTATAGTTAGAAACCTACATCATTTTACATAAAAAGTTTGAATTCTTGATTTTCATTTTATGGATCTTTTCTAATCTATGTATGAATACAATTACTCCAAAATTTAACATTTTTTTTTTATATTTTCCTCTAACAACCTTCACAATGCCAATTCACTTTTGCTATCTATGTCTTGCATCTTCGTAGAGTAATATTTTCAAAACATCTCACTAACATAGTATATTATACCAAATCTAGATTGCCAATTTCTTTCCTTCCTGAAACACAAGTGCAACCACACAAATTATAATAAATAGTCTAAATGAACACACATTATTGTTACAAAATAAAATAGTTTCTTTCCTTCGGTTTCACAACCACAAAAATTATAATAAATAGTCTAAATGAACACACAATGTCTTTCACCACAAAAATTATAATAAATAGTCATTAATTGATTTAGGCAATCAACCATTTTTTATTATTTGATAGAATAAGAATTGTATAAGTAGTAGTTTATTATAAGGTAAGGGTTTTGGTTTTTATCTAAGTTTTAAATATTAATTATTTTAAAATAATCAATTGTAAAAACTCATCTAAGGTTTAAATATTAATTACTATAATTTAAATTTAAGTCTTTAAATCTAAACTATTCTTATAAAAACCTGTATAAACTCAAGACAAAATAAGAGTTCTATAATCATGTAAAAGATTTTATTTTAATTATAAAAATTTATAGTGTATTGTTTATTTAAATGTAAGCTATCTATATTTATTTTTACTTGATAAGAAGGTGTTGTACTCGGGTGCCCCACCCTTAACAAATTACATCTCTCTTCTTTAGAGTTTGAGATTTTACAAATAGATACACTTCTCATCTCAATTGAGATGCTATAATTAGAAACCTACATCATTTTACATAAAATGTTTGAATTCTTGATTTTCATCTCAATTGAGATGCTATTGTTAGAAACCTACATCATTTTACATAAAATGTTTGAATTCTTGATTTTCATTTTCTGGATCTTTTCTAATATCTGTATGAATACAATTACTCCAAAATTTAGCATTTTTCTTGACATTTTCCTATAACAGCCTTCACAATGCCAAAACTTCACTTTTACTATAGATGTCTTGCATCTTAGTAGAGTAATATTTTCAAAATATCACACTAACATAGTCTATTATATTCAGTGGCATAAAAGGTTTAAAATGATTGTGGCATGGTGGTTATAGGGGCAGACTGCACGAAGATCTGTGTGGTGGCTTCTAGGGCAAACAACGCAGAATACTATGGCAGCCATAAAAAGCTAGACAACCTACCCGGATTCGTGGCAGCTACCTATTCCACCATTTAAATTTAAAAAAAAACATAGTCTATTATACCAAATCTAGATTGCCATTTTCCTTCCTGAAACACAAATGCAACCACAAAAATTATATATATATATATATATATATATATATATATATATATATATATATATATATATATATGTGAAAACATCTCAAAAGGGATGCCACTTTCGGGTATGACCCAAGGAGGTAGGGGTATCCATTCTGCCAAAAACCACAAAAATTATAATAAATAGTCTAAATGAACACACATTATTGTTACAAAATAAAATAGATATTACCAAAGGAAAACATTAAAATAAATCTTAATCATTACTTGATTTAGGCAATCAACAATTTTTTTTAGCTTTAAGTAAACTTTCTACTTCCTCTAACCATGGAAAGGAGATATTAACTTTATGATCCTCAACCAAAACCCCTTTATTGGCTAGCTTATCTGCACATTTTTTCCTTCCCTTAATATATGCATAAACCTAATATCTTCAAACTCTTAGGTTTAGACTCCTCTATAGCTAAGCATATCTTCTTTTTAATTACCTCTAAATTGCTTTCATTTCCTTTAAATATTATTCTATTCATTTCTAGCCATATAGTCCAAAATAATGTATCTTTTGATATATCCCATATTGTCTATAAAACCTCACTTTTATAAGTGCTCTACCATTTTTTTAACCAATCTTCAATTTTGCTATTCATTGCCATGCATTTACCAAACATATTAAAAATCCATTGCCATAGATTCCAAACTATTGAGCAATGTCCCAAGAGATGGTCAATACTCTCATCCTCCTTATTACAAAAAACACATTTAGAGGGTCCATGAAAACCCCTTTTCATAAGATTATCCTAGGATAAAATTCTTCTATAACCTACTAGCCAAACAAACATTTTGACTTTACGAATGCTTGGGCTATCCCAAATATCTCTCAAAATTCTAGAGGTATTATTATTAAGTTGGTGTTGAACATTATATCCACTTCTACTTGTATATTCTCGTGAGCTATTCAATTCCCAAATTAATTTATCCTTGGCATCCCTCGAAATAATTATAGTTGTTATATTTCTACTCAATTGCCTCCTAGAATCAATGTCTTGTATATTTTTATAAAAAAATATTTCTATTTGTATCTTCCTTCTCGATCCTTGTACAAAATGTTTGAAACCCTATCACCATATTTTTCTTAAAGTAATCTCATCCAAGGTTTCAAAATTGGATCTAAATTGAGTGGTTTTTTTATCACACCAAGTATCCATACAAATAGATATTTTTTTCTCTAGTTCCTATCACCCATATTAAACCTTTAATCACAAGATCAATAGATTTTTTTAAACCATTCCAAAGAGAAAAACCATTTGGAAGAGACAAAGCAGTAAATATTAAACTTGGGTCATTGGGATCAACATACTTAGAAGAATTATTGCCCACTTTATTTGACTCTCTTTGTACAATCTCTAAATAACTTTTCCTCTAAGAGCTAATTTTGCATCTGTAAGAGATCTTAAACCAAGATTTCTCCTAGTTTTGTCATCACATAATTTTCTCCATTTCACTAAAGAAAATTTTCTTTTATCATGTAAATATGGAAGTTTATCATGTAATTTTCTCCATTTCATTAACTTAATTAATTGCACTCTTCTTGCTAATGATAACCATCTACCTTTCTAATCTGGAAGTTTATTTTAAACTTTACTAATAACTAGATTCCATAAATCTATCCTCATTCTCCCCTCAAATAAAGGCATCCCTAGATAAGTTATTGGAAAATTTGCCTCCTTCATTTGAAACAACCTATAAATTCTTACTTTGATATTAGCATGAGTGTTAAGAAAGTAAATTTTGGATTTAGTCCTATTAACTTTTTGCCCTGAAGCTCTTTTGTACTCTTTTAAAAATTTATTCAAAGCTCTAGCCTCATTTATCCTTACCCTTCCAAAATGGGTTGTATCATCTACAAACTATTGATGGGTTATGTTATCGATGTTTTTACTAATCTTAAGTCCATTTATAAACAAAATTTGTAAGTCTTATTTAAGTTTCTACTCAAAACTCTTTCCATAATAATGAACAAATAAGGAGATAGAGGATCTCATTGTCTAAGGTCTCTCTTGGATTTAAAATATTCTGTCACTAACCCATTGAACAACACTGAATAAGAAACTATAGAGACACAAGCTTTAATCCATCTAACCCATTTCTTCCCAAAACCAAACTTATCTAAAATTACAAAAATAAAATTCCATTTAACCCTATCATAGGCTTTACTCATATCAAGTTTTAAGATCATAGCTTTCTCTTTTCTTGAAGCTATTGAATGTACAACTTCAAGAGCTACTATGATCCCATCCAAAATTTGTCTCCCTTTCACAAAATCTCCTTTCTCTTCTAAAATTATCTTGTCTAACAATGATCTTAATATATTCACCATCACTTTGGATATAATATTATAAGCCATATTACATAGGCTTATGGGTTTAAAAGAATCAAACAACTCACCATCCTTATTTTTTGGAATTAGGGTAAGATAAGTTAAATTTATTTTATAAGGAATGTATTGTTTTACCCTAGATTGTTCCACTGCCACCAATAAACAATCCTTTACTATATCCCAATTATGTTGATAAAAAGCTACAGATAGCCCATCTAGACTAGGGGATTTATCCATATTAAAAGAGAAAAGAGCTAAATGAACTTCTTCTAGAGTAATAGGCTCCATCAATTTCCTATTGTCTTAATTTGTTATAACTGAAGGAACATCTTGAAAAAGTTTATCATTAAGAACTTTGGTCTCCTTTGAACCTAGAAAATTTTGATAAAACGACTTATCCTCTTTTCTAATTTCACTCCAATCTTCAATACAAACCTCTTTTATTGATTTAATTCTACCAATTTTAGAAGAATATCTCTATACTATAGCCATCCTATGAAAAAAATTATATTTTTATCTCTTTCTTTTAACCAAGTCTATCTTGATTTTAATATCCAAAATTTATCTTCCTTACTCAAAATATTATGATATTCACTAAGCAACTCCCTTTCCTTTGAGCTTGTATAATTTCATCATCTTTTTTAAATTTTGAAAGTTTATCTTTTAGTTCTTCTTTCTTCTCAAAAATGTCTCAAAAGGTATTCTTGTTCTATTCTTTTAATCTAGATGTCATAGCTTTAATTTGGTTCAGAAGAGTATACAACCCACCATTACCTACAAAATTCCATGTTTGAGGTATCATATCAACAAATTGAGGATGGTCTTCCCACATTTTCTCATATTTAAAATATAATTCACTAACCACCATATTAACTCTTATTGGCCAGTGATCTAAACCAATCCTTGTTAAGGTATTAATTTTAGCATAAGTTTCTTTATCTAGCCAATGATCTGAGAGATGCATCTATATATTTTTTTGCTATTAGGTTCTGGCCTCTCCTGTTGTTGGTTCAAGTACAATTGTCTTTTTAAAAATCAACTTCCCATAGATTTTTGTTTTGAATAAAAATTGAGAAATATTTCATACTTTAGATCAATTTCTTAATTCCCACAAATATTTTATTTAGCTTGGTAATGGCATTAAAATATCCAATGATCATGAAACGAGTTTCTTGGTCTCTATTTCTCATAAAGGCCTCAATCCCAGTCCAAAATTCTAATTTACCTGACTGAGTTGTAGGACCATACACATTGATAAGGATGAAGCAAATATCAACAAAGTAGCAAGTGACTAAACAGGTAATCCAATGCCTATTTTTATGAATGGTTACACAAGAGGTTCTATAAGGATTCCAATAAGTTAGAATTCCCCTTGCTACTCCTTAAGAATCCATAACATCCCAATCACATCTTGCCCAAACTGTTTTCATAGTTTTTGAAACTTCTTTTGTCATTTTAGTTTTTTGGATACAAAGAATATCATGTTTATTACTTAAACATAGGTCCCTAATACACCTATGCTTTAAGGGGATATTAGCATCCATTATATTCCATGAGATGATAATCATGTCTCTGAAGAACACAAACTTATACTGAGAGGGGGAGTTAATAGTATAAGATCAAACTTTTACGTTTCTTT
Organism: Wollemia nobilis; assembly: GCA_028583015.1. Classification (NCBI taxonomy): domain Eukaryota; kingdom Viridiplantae; phylum Streptophyta; class Pinopsida; order Araucariales; family Araucariaceae; genus Wollemia; species Wollemia nobilis. Next base: position 189,790 of record JAQPPZ010016554.1, read on the forward strand.
CCAAATGTTAAAAACAATAATATCATTATAGTAATTGAAAAAATGCATAAATAATTACAGACATGAGAGACACATATTTAATGTGGTTCATCCAATGTGGGCTACATCCATGAAGAAAATATTTCTTATAAAATTTCTCAAAAAATCTCTTGGGAACCATTTCCCTATTAAAATTTTATGGGCACCCACCCAAAGGATATCTCAATCCCTTATACTCAATTTCAAGGACTTCTATCCATAAGAGAACTTTATCCCCTCAACTCTGGATCATGGACCTCTATCCATAGGAGAAATCTATCCCCTCAACTCTGGTTCATGGACTTCTATCAACAGGAGAACTCTATCCTCTCAACTTTGATTTATGGACCTCTATCCATAGGAGAACTCTATCCCCTCAACTCTAGTTCGTGGACCTCTATCCATAGGAGAAATTTATTCTATCAACTCTGGTTTGTGGATGTCTATCCATAGGAGAACTCTATCCCATCAACTCTGGTTCATGGACTTCTATTCACAAGAAAAATCTATCCCCTCAACTCTGGTTTGTGGACCTTTATCCATAATAGAAATATATTTCCTCAACTTTGGTTTGTGGACCTCTATCCACAGGAGAACTCTCTCCCATCAACTTTGGTTCATGGACCTCTATCCATAGGAGAACTTTATCCCCTCAAATCTAGTTCATGGACCTCTATCCATAAGAGAAATCTAATCTCCTCAACTATGGTCTGCTCCAAAGACCGCTCACAACTCTGCTCAAATCTGCTCCAAGTCTATACACAATATTTGCTTAAATATTTTTACCAAACCTACTCAAACTACTTGAAGCCTATATAAATCTTGCTCAAATTTGCTCCAACCCTTTTTACAAGGCTTTCTCAACAAGCTTCTCAACTCTGCTCAAATATGCACCAAGTCTACACACTAGAATTGCTTAAATATGCTCACCAAAACCTGCTCAAATCTTCTTCAAGCCTACACACAAGACTTGCTTAAATATTCTTACCAAAACCTACTCAAATCCTCTCCAAGACTACAAACAAAGCTTGCTTAAATGTGCTCACAAAAACCTACTCAAATATTCTCTAAGCCTACATACAAGGCTTGCTTAAATCTCCTCACTAAAACTTGCTCAAATATTCTCCAAGCCTACACACAAGAATTGCTTAAATCTGCTCACCAAAACCTGCTCAAATCCTCTCCAAGCCTACACACAAGGCTTGCTAAAATTTTCTCACTAAAACCTGCTAAAATATTCTCCAAGTCTACACACAAGACTTGCTTAAATCTACTCACCAAAAATTTATCAAATCTTCTCCAAGCCTACATGTAAGGTTTGCTTAAATATTCTCACCAAAACTTGCTCAAATCTACTCTAATCTTGCTTACAAAGTGATCCATAGGATCCACTGAGAATCACCAATCTCAAAATATTTCCAAATCTATCACAATTAGGCTCAAGGCGTAGAGCTCATCAAGAGCTTTCTGACGTTGCCAACATGGTGTGGAAATCGGAGCAACGATCGCTGAGATATGAAGGGTCAAAGTATGGGCAATTTTGGTCAAAATGTCAATGTGGATAATTATTTTGTAAAAAAAAAAAAACTCACGTGGCCTAAGCCACATGAGACAAGATAACCGCCACCTATTAATTTCTAAGAGGCCGCCCATGAGCTAGGAGGTGGGATTTATTTAAATCCCTAAAAACAAATATATGTTATTAAAAGGTGGTTGGCCCTATTAAGGTGGTCAAAGTGCCCATATAAAAAGGAGGTGGAATTTATCAAAGGAGGAGAAAAAGGAGGTGGAATTTATCAAAGGAGGAGAAAAAGGAGGTGGAATTTATCAAATAAGGATAAAAAGGATCTGCAAATATTATCCAAAAATCAATTGACCAAGCCTATAAAAGGCCAATATTTGTATTGTATAAGGGGGAATAGAAAATATGGAGAAAAGTTTGTTGAAGAAATAAGCTTGTAGGTGATAAAGAAGTGTTTTCCAAGGCAATTGTAAGGGTGTTTTCTTGTTTCCAAGAGCCCATAGAGCCAAGGAGTTTTGTAGTGAGAGGAGAGATTTTAATATTTCATTAGTTGTAAGCATATTGATGCTTTTGTTACAACATTTTATTAATGAGATCGGTTCATACTTGGACCCGGAGACGTAGGTTTTGATACCGAACTCCGTTATCACTCCTAGTGTCAATTCTTTATTCTGCAAATGCTTTTAATTTCAGTTTATTTCTCAGTATTTTAATGTTAATTTTTGAAGGAAAATACTCTTAATCCTTTTATTTTATCCGAATAATCCAAGTTAAGGTTTAAAATGCAAAATGGGAAAATGGTTAAGGTAATTGCATTTTAAGTTTGTTTAATTGGATTTTATTTTCGAATCATTTTTGGTATCAGAGCCCAGTGATCAAGGGCTATTTTAACATTCGGATTGGATTGCAAGTGTGCTTTTCATGCTCACAAGGTCCCGTCTACAAAGAGGTGAAGGAAAATTGACAGAAGAGAATCCAGAGATAGGATCAAGAGGTTGGATCATTCGTACCAATCCAATTCATTATATGGAGGAACAACAAGAGGAACATGATTTGCAACAGGATTTGGATTCATTGAGGGAAATGGTGCAGCGTATAGCTGTGAATGTGGAAGAGCTTTCAAGAAAATCCAAATGGCCAAAAGATAAAAAAACAAAGAAATCTCCTCCACCTTCTTCTCCTTCTAGTCCACCGTCTACTCCTCCACGTTCTCCAAGTTCTTCAAGGTCTCCAAGCCCTTCTCATGGTAAAAAGTTATCAGATTCTCTTCCATCTCTTAAACTAGATATTAAGTTTGAATTGCCAATGTATAATGGAGAACTTAATGCAGAGAAACTTGACAATTGGATCAAGCAAATTGAAGTATATTGCAGGGTCCAGAAGGTTGTTGATGATGAGGCAAAAATATATTTGGCAACTCTCAGGATGGGTGGTACAACACTCATGTGGTGGGAGAGCAAGATCCAAGAAGAGTCAATAGGACAAGGTAAAAAAAAGGGACAAAATGTGCAATATTACACATAGGAATTTAGGAAGAAGGCTTTGCTTCTTGGTATTCCTCTTAGTTCACATGAAACATTGATGAAGTATATTGGTGGGTTACATAGTTATTTGAAACATATGATACTTGTGCTTAACCCCACTGATCTTGATTTAGTGTGTGTGCAAGCTATCCATTTGGAGGCAAGGGGGAAATATCCTAAGGAGATCTCTAAAGATAAGGGAAAGCAATCCGATGGAAAAGGTAAAAGCTCTAAGGGGCAAATTTTAGGAAAGGGTAAGCAAAAGACCACATCTACGGTTAAGAAAGATGATGAAAAGCCTATTTGTACTCATTGTAAGAAAAATCATGATGTATCTAAGTGTTGGAAATTACATCCGAAACTTAGGCCTAAGTACAATAATAAAAGAAACAAAGAGAAAGAAAAGAAATCTAATACTGTTGTACAACATGATCTCGGTTCCGATTCAGGTGATGAGACAAAGATAGCAGCCATGAACATTCAAGGGGGTAATTCTTTCTCATCTTCTAACACTAAGTTATCAACTGTTGCTTCATCTTCTAACAAACAATCTAAGCATGATGAGAAGAAAAAAAATGAGTTGTTCCACATTAGAGTAATTTCAAAGCATACTAAAATTGATACTCTATTTGATAGTGGATCACAAGCTAATTTAATCTCAGAAGAAGTTGTAAAGAAACTAGGACTCTCAACACAACCACATCCGAAGCCTTATCCTCTGGGCTGGGTTTGTGATGATGCTAAGTTACAAGTAACTAAAATATGTCATTTAAGATTTGCCATCACAGAAAAGTTCATTGATGAGGTTGATTTGGATGTTGTTCCTTTGGATATTTGTGGGGTGGTTTTGGGAAGTCCTTATATTTATGATAGAAAAGCAATCTTCTATAGGGAAGAGAATAAATATGTGCTTGAAAAGAATGGGGTTAAATACATTGTTAGAGCTCATCGTGATAAAGCAAGTCTTTCTTTAGTTTCAGCAGGACAGATGAAAAGGCTTGTTAATTCAAGCAAGAATTTTGTACTCATGGTTGTTAAGGTTAAATAAAAAGACTACTCCAAGGCATTCGAGGGTTGTGATCCTAAGCATAAAGCAGATCTAACTAAAATTGTATCTAATTTTGATGATGTGTTTCAGGATCCACAAGGTTTACCTCCTACACGAGGAGTTCAACATGAGATACAATTGTTGCAGGATGCCGCTCTTCCTAATATTGGTCTGTATAGATTGTCTGTGGTTGAGCATGAGGAAATTAAGAAACAGGTGATGGAATTGTTGGAGCAAGGTGTCATTCATCCAAGTACCTCACCTTGTGGCTCACCTATTATCTTAGTATCGAAGAAATATGGCACATGGCGAATGTGTGTGGATTTTCATGCTCTGAATAAGATTACTATAAAGAACCGCTACCCTCTTCCGCGTATTGATGATTTACTAGATCAGTTAAAAAATATTGTGTTTTTCACTAAGTTAGACTTAAAAAGTGGTTATCACCAAGTTAGAATCAATGAGGGTGATGTTTGGAAAACTGCTTTCAAAACAAAACTGGGTTTGTTTGAGTGGCTTGTGATGCCTTTTGGTTTGTGTAACGCACCGGCTACATTCATGCGATTGATGAATGATGTTTTTAGGCCGTTCATTGATGATTTTGTTATAGTCTACTTAGATGATATTTTAATTTACAGTAAAACATGGGAAGATCATGTAGATCATATTCAGAAGGTTTTGAATGCTTTGAGAAAAGAGAAATTGTATCTTAAGATGTCAAAATGTGAATTTGGTAAGACATCTTTGGTTTATCTGGGTTATATTGTGGGACATGGTAGTTTGAAAATTGATCCTGCAAAAGTAGAGGTTATTTTAAACTGGCCTAGACCCAGTAATGTTACAGAGGTTAGGAGTTTTCTTGGTGCAGTTCAATACTAGAGAAAATTCATTGCTAACTTCTCTTATATTGTATCTCCTTTGCATTCATTAACCAGTGTGAAATAGGTCTTTCAGTGGGGAGGCAAACATCAGAGAGCCTTCGACACGTTAAAAGAAAATATCAGTACCGCTCCAGTCCTAGCACTTCCAGATTTGCAACAACCATTTGAGATAGAGACAGATGCCAGTGACTATGCTATGGGGGTCATTTTGATGCAGAAAAGGAAACCAGTATGTTACCATTCTGAGACCTTCACAAGTGCGATAAGGAATTATTCTATATATGATAAATAACTGTATGCTTTGGTTCAAAGTGTGAAAAAGTGGAAGCATTACTTGATGGGGAAAGAAACAATTATTCACACTGATCACCAGCCCCTTCAGTATTTGCAATCACAGACTAAGCTACAACAATCAAGGCACTTTCGATGGATGGGATTCTTGCAGCAGTTTCATATTGTGATCAGGTATAAGAAAGGTGTACAGAATAAGGTAGTTGATATGTTATCTAGACCTCCTGTAGTTGTGGCATCTATTTTGTTACAAAATAGTTTTGTAATGCATGAAAGCTATAAGGAATAGTATGCTCAGGATGCTGATTTTAAGGATGTGTATGAGGACTTAATAAGTGGAAAACAAGTAGAAGAACTAAACTATCATGTGCATGATGGATTGTTATATCATTTAGGTAAACTTTGCATTCCATCAAGTGAAAGAGTGCATGTGATTAGAGAAGCACACACTTCTCAAATTTTTGGTCATTTTGGTGTTGGTAAAACTGTTGCACATTTACAGAGGTACTGTTATTGGCCACGTATGCATGAAACTATTACTAAGTATATCAAGGCATGTATTCTTTGTTCCACAAGTAAGCCTAGCAACAAAAAATTAGGACTTTACACTCCTCTTTCGATTCCTACTCATCCTTGGGAAAGTGTTTCTATGGATTTTGTAGGAGGCTTACCTATGTCACGAAAAAAACATGATTACTTGTATGTGGTGGTGGATAGATTTAGCAAAATGTGTGTCTTGATTCCTTGTACTAAGCATATTAAAGTAGAAGGGACAACATAGTTGTACTTCCAACATGTATGGGTTCATTTTGGGTTACCTAGATCAATTATATCAGATCGAGACTCTCAATTTCTTAGTGAGTTTTGGTCAACTTTGTGGAACCTTATGGACACCAAGTTGAAGAGGAGCACAACTTTTCATCCACAGACCGATGGTCAAACAGAGGTCGTCAACCGCACAGTGGTACAGTTACTCAGAGGCTACTGTAACAAACATCCTAAGTTGTGGGATGAACAATTGTGTTATGTGCAGCATGCTTATAACCGTGCACTTCATTCTTCTACTATGCAATCTCCTTTTGAGACATGTTATGGATATATGCCTCAATCTCCTCTAGATTTCTCTTTTGGATAGGAGTCAGCTGTTGGTGGACACAATGATGCTGAAAAAGCCAAGAAGTTCATTGAGAAGATCCAGTTGATTCATCAGACTGTTAGAGACCAGTTGGAGAAAATTCAAGCCAAATATAAGGCCAGGCATGATCGACATCGAGTTGATCACCAGTTTTAGGTGGGTGATCAAGTATGGCTCCATATCAGTAAAGATCGTCTCACAGGAGAAGGGAAAAATTTAAAGCCAATACGGTATGGTCCATTTTGGATCTTGGAGAAAGTTGGTAATAATACCTTCCATTTAGAGTTACCTTCATACATGCAGATTTATTCAGTTATTAATGTGGAGAATTTAAAGTTGTATGAACCACCTATGATCCTGGATGAAGAACAAGGTGTATCTATTCCGTCTATTGATGATTTTGCTCCTGAATTTCTTAATGAGTTGCAGGAAGATGTTATACTAGATAGGAAGGTTCGAACTTCACGAAGAGGTGATGTTGAATATCTTAGAGTGGGGTTGAAAGGTATGCATCTGAATCAGGCAAGGTGGATGGATATCGAAAGGGTGAGGGAGAAATACCCTCACCTCATAACCAACTAAAAATACCTTTTGGTGGTCCAAAATATTCTTAGTAGGGAGGAGTGATCCATAGGATCCACTGAGAATCATCGATCTCAAAATATTTCCAAATCTATCACAATCTAGCTCAAGGCGTAGAGCTCATCAAGAGCTTTCTGATGTTGCAAACGGTGTGGAAATCGGAGCAACGATCGCTGAGATATGAAGGGTCAAAGTATGGGCAATTTTGGTCAAAATGTCAATGTGGATAATTATTTTGTAAAAAAAAAAAACTCATGTGGCCTAAGCCACATGAGACAAGATAACCGCCACCTATTAATTTCTAAGAGGCCACCCATGAGCTAGGAGGTGGGATTTATTTAAATCCCTAAAAACAAATATATGTTATTAAAAGGTGGTTGGCCCTATTAAGGTGGTCAAAGTGCCCATATAAAAAGGAGGTGGAATTTATCAAAGGAGGAGAAAAAGGAGGTGGAATTTATCAAAGGAGGAGAAAAAGGAGGTGGAATTTATCAAATAAGGATAAAAAGGATCTGCAAATATTATCCAAAAATCAATTGACCAAGCCTATAAAAGGCCAATATTTGTATTGTATAAGGGGGGATAGAAAATATGGAGAAAAGTTTGTTGAAGAAATAAGCTTGCAGGTGATAAAGAAGTGTTTTCCAAGGCAATTGTAAGGGTGTTTTCTTGTTTCCAAGAGCCCATAGAGCCAAGGAGTTTTGCAGTGATAGGAGATATTTTGATCTTTCATTAGTTGTAAGCATATTGATGCTTTTGTTACAACATTTTATTAATGAGATCGGTTCATACTTGGACCCGGAGACGTAGGTTTTGATACCGAACTCCGTTATCACTCCTAGTGTCAATTCTTTATTCTGCAAATGCTTTTAATTTCAGTTTATTTCTCAGTATTTTAATGTTAATTTTTGAAGGAAAATACTCTTAATCCTTTTATTTTATCCGAATAATCCAAGTTAAGGTTTAAAATGCAAAATGGGAAAACGGTTAAGGTAATTGCATTTTAAGTTTGTTTAATTGGATTTTATTTTCGGATCATAAAGCTTGCTCAAATCTGCTCTAAAACTTTTCACAATGCTTGCTCAACAACCTACTCAACTCTGCTCAAATATGCACCAAGCCAATTCACAAGGCTTTCCCAAATTAGCTTGTAAACCTGTTCTCAACTCTACCCAAATTTTCCTCAAGCCTTCACACAAGGCTTGCTCAAATTTATTCCACAACATGCACATAACTACTCACAAGCCTTCTCAAAATGCCTGCTCAAAACAACCCATAAACCTGCTCTCAACTCTGCCCACTATCTCTGCTCAAAACTACTCATAATACATGCTCAAAATTGCTCTTAACACTTGCTCAAAATTACTCATAACACTTTATTTGATTAAAGCAATTCAGACATATTTTACCTAGAATTCTTGTTCAATAACATAGAAAATTATATGCAATACAATTTCACAATATGTTCTTTTCAATATCACTCAAATCTAATGCACAAATTACTTTACAAATATGCTCTATAGAATTTACAAGTTTATCCCAATATCAATCAAGATTATGCATAAAAATTTCTCTCAAACCTGGGCACATGTGTTTCGAATTTCATTCAACAATGAAGCATAATTTTATTTTCAACCTATAGCACATGTGTTTCCAATTTTATTCAATAATGAAGCACAATTTTGTTCTCAAACCCTAGCACATGTGTTTCCAATTTCATTCAACAATGAAGCATAATTTTGTTCTCAAACCCTAGCACATGTGTTTCCAATTTTATTCAACAATGAAGCACAATTTTGTTTTCAAACCCTAGCACATGTGTTTCCAATAATGCACATAAACTTAATCCTTATATCTTCTCCTTATGACATCAAACAAATTTGCTCAACCAAACACCTTAAGGAAGAAATTAGATCACCATACCTCTTAAATTACTTTGATGAAGATGTGCCCTCAAGAACCTGTCTCAAAATAATTTTCTTTCCTTTACCACTTGAAAGTTTAGTTAGCAATTTATTTTTTCATACAATGAAAATCCTTCTCAAAAATATGTTCACAATAATTCCTTAAAATAATGCTCTGTGATTCTCTTTTAATTTCAAAAAATAATTGTGTATGATCCTCTTTTAATTTCATAAAATAAATCTGCTTATGTAGAGAAGAAGTTGGAGAGAAAGTGGGTAGTTAAAACTCTCCAATTGAAATCGAGCAAGTTCAATCTCTCCTCTCACATGCTTGGGGATATGCTATATACAAGAAGGTTACAAATAAATAAATAAAATCAACGGCGTAAAAGTTTTAAAATGATTGTGGCATGGCGGTTATAGGGGTAAACTACACAAAGATCTGTGTGGCAGATTTCGGGGCGAACAACGCAGAATACTGTGGCGGCCATAAAAGGTGGACAACCTGCCCGGATTCGTGGGGCTACCAATTCCACCATGAAAAAAAAAAAAATCATAAAATAAAGCTTTTAAACCATCACAATTTTCCCTCTATATCAAACACAACAAAACAATAAGCCACAATACACCTTATTTCTCCATTTCTCACATGCAAAAATATATCCCTTATTTTTCTACTTTATAATATTTGCACACACAAAAAATATTTATGTACCCTTATGAATCCTATATGTAAAAATAAAAGCACCTTGTATCATGCACACCCTTATACTCCTTACAAATATTAATCAAACCTTAGGACATACCTTACACAAATTATTATTGGCATGGATGGAAATTGACCCTCCGAACATACCTTACAAAAAAATAAAAAGAATCTATTATTTTAAATTATTATTTTGTTTTATTTAATTATTTTACCTTATAATAAAATATATTAAATAAAAATAATCAACTGTCCAATTTTTTTTTTTAATAAATCGATGATTCAATTTTTTTAACAACTATCTTCAATAATAAAATACACAAAATATAAATATTTATATATTTTATATAATATAAAATATATAAAATAAATTTAGTTTTATATAATTATGTGTTGAAGGATGAACAATGAAATCTCAAAATAACTATGGCCTTTATATTATTAAATATAATAATTCTTATTAAAAATGCGCAGCCTAAATATTGAATGAGAACTATCAAATATTATATTTATCAATTTTATAAATTCTATTCTTAATATTTTTAAAATCCGGCCAATTGATTAGCTAGGTATTCTAGGAATTTTTATAAAACCTACATCATGGAGTATTTATTATTTGGAAAATAAAGCTGCAAAATTTATTAAGGAATAAAAACGAAGTTAAAAAACGCTAAGAAAATCAAAGAAACTGTTTAAAAAATAAAACTGACACAACCTACTATAAGAACTTGACAGTATTTAAATAATGGATATACATCAGGAAACTTGAAGGAATTGCTGTCCACAGTTAACATGGAAAACAATGGATGTACAGCAGGAGTAGCAGCAAACTTAGAGGAATTGCTGTCTCTAGAGTTAACATGGAAAACAATGGATGTACAGAAGGAGGGGCAGCAGGAGCAGCAGGAGGGAACTTGGAGGAAGACTATCATATCCATTGTTGCCCCTCTCATTTACTAATCGAATCATGGAAAAGGTGACGCGACTTTACAAAACCAAGATTTCACAAGAAGCAAAGGAAGCCGTTCGTCTCTGTGCTACTGAGTTTATCGGTCTCGTTAAGAGCGAGTAGGCAAATCTTTTATTTATATATTTTTCTTTTTCTTAGGGCAAATCTTTTCTACTGTGTTCATTTTGTCATTGTTTTAAGATAGATATTTCAAAAAAATTGTCTCTAATCGATACAAATATTACAATCAGACTGCCCATTCAATTTTTATTTTTATTTTTTTTAAAGCGAAAAATTCCTTGAGGGCCACCGCCTTGGTCTGAGAGACCACGAACAAGGGGTTCTACACAGTCAAAGTCACTCGGGAGTCGCACCCGACCCTGCCCTCACAAACATTATCAATTGGAATTTTGATACCCAATTCAACTTTTTGGTAGGGTGGAGATTTGAACCTGGGACCTCTCTTGGAGGATTGCCCTCTCCTCTCCAACTCACCTACAACACCTGGGTTCTGCCAATTCAATTTTAACTATTTATTTATTTATTATTATTATTTTTTTTTTTTTGAAGTTTACCCATCTTTTATTGTTAACGTTGACGGTTTAAATTCGTCGGGCGTCGCTCTAGAAGGCTAGCGATCGCAGGAGTTGTTTACTACCTGCAGCTACTCTGGGCGTTGCTCAAAAGGTGAGCGACACTCGGTGGTCGCTCTAATTGTGAGTGATAGCCGACGATAATTACGATATTGGGAATCACAGGCTAAACCGAGCGAGGGAGTTTAACTTTGATTTGGACAGCGATCGCCGGCTAGGTTATAAAATTGTCCGACGTCGCTCAAATTCCAAGCGACACTTGGAATCGCTCACGCTAATGAGCGACCGCGGGCGTCTTTTCTAAAAGACGAAAATCGCTCCTAAAAAGAAAGGCGAATAAGACGAAATAAAAGGCAAGTTAAAATTTAATGATCAAAGTTTAAGTTTGATGGAGACCGCTCAAAACATGAGCGACAAAGGGAGTCTCAGAGCCAAAGGAGTGATAAGGGACAAGTAGAGGTTTGCTGGCGACGAAGGGAAAGTGGAGGATCGCTGCCCAGACTTAGCAAGTTTTATCAAGCAACCAAACAGATTTAGCCAAAGTAGAGCAAGCTCAACACACATTTATTTAACAACAGTAAACAAAATACAATTCTTCCTCCTATGAGGGATTACACACATCTGCATAAATGCAGGATAAACTCAAAATGAGAAGCACGCCAAATCTGTTGTTCGATGTTGTAGTCTTTCTCTGTTGCTGCTCTTATCTGACTAAACTGATCTCCTTCTACTACTACTACCAAAAAGCCACTGACCCAGTATATATAGCTAAGCTTGGAAGACAAAGGCGAGAAATTTCACACCAACCCGCACGCAGGAAATAACTGCGACGTCAAATCAAACACCTACTCGCACGCGGGAAATAACTACGACGTCAAATAACTCCAAATGCGGGAAGCCCTTTATCACTGTTTTTGTCGAGCGATTCCCGGAATCGCTCCTTTCCTGAGCGATTCCCGGGATCGCTGCAGTGGGCGAGCGATTCCCGAAATCGCTCACCTCCAGAGCGACTTGCGTCAGGGGGAAATCAGGTTTAATTTTTCTAACACCCTCCTTTAAACCTGATTTCACAAGGACTTTGACGCCCAACTGCTCATGCAATCTGCTGAAGTCCTCCTCCTTCAAAGGCTTCGTGAAAATGTCAGCTACCTGCTCCTTGGATCTGCAAAATAGTAGCTGAACTTCACCCAACTTCACCAGCTCTCTGATGAAGTGATACCGGATGTCGATGTGCTTCGTCCACCCATGAAACATTGGATCCTTCGACAATGCTATGGCAGAATTGTTGTCACAAAATATGGTTGTCGCCCCTTCCGGTGGATGGTTCAGTTCACCCAAAACCCTTCGCAGCCATACTGCCTGGCATGCGGCTGACGTGGTGGCGACATATTCGGCTTCAACAGTGGACAATGCAACGATTGGTTGCTTCTTGGATGACCATGACACTGCTCCCGATCCGAGATGGAAAGCATACCCGAAAGTGCTCTTCCGATCATCAGTGTTGCCAGCCCAATCGCTATCTATGTAGCCCACCAGTTCCAACTGGTCTCGTCTGGCATAGAATATGCCATGGTTTCGCGTCCCATTGACATAGCGCAAGATCCGCTTGCCTGCTTGCCAATGCGTGTCCTTCGAAGTCTCCATAAATCGGCTGATCAAGCTGACTCCAAACATCAGATCTGGCCGAGTTGCAGTCAAATACATGAGACTGCCAACTAGCCGCTTAAACAGAGTTGGATCAACATTCCTACTAGAATCCAACTTGCTCAGCTTCAGACCTATGGCAACAGGTGTGATGGCAGGTTTGTTGTCCTCCATCTTGAACCACTTCAGGACATCCTTCGCATACTTGCCCTGAGAAATGAAGATGCCATCTGCTGATTGGTCAACTTCGATGCCGAGAAAGTACTTCATCAACCCTAAGTCCATCATCTCGAACTCCTTCTTCATGGTTGTTCGGAACTGGTCAAATAGTACATCACTATTGCCAGTATAAATCAGATCATCCACATACAGGCAGATGATTATCATCTCCCCTGCTTCATTTATCTTCAGGTACAGGGTGTGCTCATATGGGCATTTGATGAACCCATTCTCCTAAAAATAGCCATCAATCCGGCTATACCATGCCTTGGGTGCCTGCTTCAACCCATACAGGGCCTTCTTCAGCTTCAGGACCTTGCCCTCTTGTCCTTGCAATCTCATAACCTGGTGGCTGGTCTATGTAGACCTCCTCCTCCAACACATCATTGAGGAAGGCTGACTTGACATCCATCTGGTAAACACTCCAGCCCTTCTGAGCTGCCAGTGCCAGGATCATCCTGACTATGTCAAGTCGGGCTACAGGCGCATACACTTCATGGTAGTCAATCCCTGACTTCTGCTTGTAGCCTTTCACCACCAATCTGGCCTTATGCCGATCAACTTCTCCTTGGGCATTGAACTTGGTTTTGTAAACCCACTTGACCCCAATGGTCTTCTTCCCTGCTGGGAGATCTACTAGTTGCCATGTCTCATTCTTCTCAATGGCGTCTATCTCCTCATCCATCGCCTTCACCCACTTTTGATTCTGACTTGCATCTTCAAATGAAATTGGATCACACTCAGTAAAGAAGGCAAAGTCAGAATGTTCTTCATCTTCATGATTTTGGGTTGCCTCGTAGATGTCTTGCAAGCTCCTCATCTTCGTGGGTGTCCTCAAGTTGGGAATCCTGCTTGCAAGTGGAGGTGACCGAGATGGTGAGGTTGTGTTGCTACTGGCACCACCACTACTGCTTGAGGCTACAGGTGGTTGCACAGTGTTCTCCTCCAAGTCAACAGACTCAATAACTGTTGGCTCAGCTGGCCAGTCTTCGATTTCTAGTTCCAGGCTTCATCTTCGAGGAACTTCACATCTCGACTGATGACAAGCTTCTTCATCACAGGATTATACAACCGATATGCCTTCGCTTGCTCACTATATCCTGTGAAGATACACTTCTCCGCCTTGTCATCCAACTTCTGCCTCTTCTCTTCTGGAACATGTGCATATGCTATGCACCCAAAAACTCGCAAATGAGCCACACTCGGCTTCTGATTGTTCCAGGCTTCCTCAGGAATCTTGTCCTTCACGCTCTTGGTGGGACATCTATTCAGTAGGTAAACTGCACATGTTACAACTTCTACCCAGAACTCATGTGGCAAATCCTTCACCTTCAACATACTCTGTGCCATCTCCATAATGGTTCTATTCTTCCTCTCAGCTACACCATTCTGCTACGGTGTGTATCTGGCAGTAAGCTACCTTCTGAATTCCATGTTGCTTGCAAAAATTTTGGAATTCATTGGAGATGTATTCACCTCCACCATCTGTCCTGAGGGTTTTCACCTGGTAGCCACTCTGTTTCTCCACCAGAGCCTTGAACTCCTTGAATTTGGAAAATGCTTTTGACTTTAGCTTGATGGGATAAATCCATGTCTTTCGATTGAAGTCATCAATGAAGGTCAGGAAGTATTTATTGTCGATAAATGTGTTGGTCTGCATCGGACCACAAATGTCTGAGTGCACCAGCTCCAATGGCTGTGAGGCTCTCCAAGACTACCCTGAAGGGAATGAATCCCTGTGTTGTTTGTCGACTAAGCAACCCTCACAAACTTGATTTGGTTGCTCAATAAGGGGTAAACCCTTCACCATATGCTTCTTGTGCAACAAGTTCAGGCCACTGAAACTCAGGTGACCAAATCTGAGATGCCACAACCAGGTAGCATCCTTCACAACTGCACTCAGAGACAGCAAAGACTCATTCTGAATCTATAGTGAAAACATCTTGTTTTTCATCATGGACACTATTGCAATCTGTCCATGCTCTCTGTCTCTGATGGTGCAGACTCCATCCTTGAATTGAATAGTGTGCCCCTTCTGCACGAGTTGTCCAACACTCAACAGGTTGTGCTTCAGGCCAGGCACATAGTAGACATCACAGATCTGCTTTCTCTCATCGTGCCTGGTGCGGATGAGAATTTTGCCTTTACCCTTGATAGGAACCTTGTTGTTGTTCCCCATATTCACCTCAGACTGGACTATTTCATCCAGTTGTGAGAACATCTCCTTGTTCCCCGTCATATGGTTGTTGCACCCACTGTCGAGATACCAGACATTCTTCTGGCTCTCCTCCTCAATACTGCATGTCAACAACATGTTCCCACATGCATCTCTGACACCCGTATTTCTGGCTTCATCTGTGTAGTGGGCTTGTTGTTGGTTCTCCTTGGCCATCCTTTTTCTGCACTCGAAGATGTAATGGCCGAACTTCTTGCAGTAGTAACATTGGACCTTTGATTTGTCCTTCTTCTGACCGGATCCACCTTGCTGGTTTTTCCCACTGCCTCTTCCTCCTTGCTGATGGAAGTTGTAGTTGGTCTCTCCATCATTAGGGTTTGACCTTCCTCCTTGCTTGTTGCCTTTCCCACGCCTGCCTCTACCTCTTCCTCCTTGAGAACTAGAGGCTCCTTGGTGGGAATCTTGTCTGCCACTGTCTCGGAATGAGACTTGCACCTTGAACGCCTGCTCCAGAGAGGACTGAGATGAACGGCTCAGCCTCTGCTCATGTGTCTGCAAGGAACCCATGAGCTCATCCACCGAGAGGGTTGTCAAATCCCTCGATTCTTCGATTGCTATCACAACCGAGTCAAACTTAGCAGGCAGGCTTTTGAGAATCTTCTCCATGATTCTCTGGCTCTGCACGATCTCTCCATTCAACCGCATCTGGTTGATGATGTCTGTTGTTCGGGTGAAGAAGTCGCCCATGGACTCCGACTCATTCATCTGCAGGTTCTCGAACTCCCTCCTTAGCATCTGTAGCTTCACCAACTTCACCTTGTTGGTGCCTTGATACGAACTGGCCAAGATTTCCTAGGCTTGCTTTGCCTTGGTTGTTGCTGCAATCCACGGGAAAATGGTCTCCTCGATCGCTTGCATGATGTAGAATAGGGCCTTTTGGTCCTTCTTTGTATTTTCCTTCAACAGGTCCTTGTCTGCTTGGGAGAGTGCGACCAGTGCTGTTGCATCTGCCGGTTCTGGGTAGCCATTCTCGACCAAGTCCCACAGCTCCTGAGACCCAAACAAGATCTTCATCTGGATGCTCCAGTAGTCGTAGTTCTTGTCATTGAACCACGGGATCTGCAACTGTAGGGAGTGGTTTTCGGAAGCCATGCTTCAATCTCCACGTCATGACACTATGGCTCTGATACCAATTTGAAGGTTTAAATGTGTCGGGCATTGCTCTAGAAGGCTAGCGACCATGGGAGTCACTGACTACCTGCAACGACTCTGGGCATTGCTCAAAAGGTGAGCGATAGCCGACGATTGCTCTAGTTGTGAGTGATAGCCGACGATAATCATGATATCGAGAATCACGGGAAAAATCGAGCGAGGGAGTTTAACTTTGATTTGGATAGGGATCACCGACTAGGTTATAAAATTTCCCGACGTCGCTCAAATTCCAAGTGACGCTTGGAATCGCTCACGCCAATGAGCGACCGCGGGCGTCTTTTCTAAAAGATGAAAATCGCTTCTAAAAAGAAAGGCGAATAAGATGAAATAAAAGGCAAGTTAAAATTTAATGATGAAGTTTAAGTTTGACGGAGATCGCTCAAAACATGAGCGACAAAGGGAGTCTCGGAGCCAAAGGAGCGATAAGGGACAAGTAGAGGTTTGCTGGCGACGAAGGGAAAGTGGAGGATCGCTACCCAGACTTAGCAAGTTTTATCAAGCAACCAAAGGGATTCAGCCAAAGTAGAGCAAGCTCAACACACAAATATTTATTTAACAACAGTAAACAAAATACAGTTCTTCCTCCTATGAGGGATTACACACATCTGCATAAATGCAGGATAAACTCAAAATGAGAAGCACACCGAATTTGTTGTTCGGTGCTGTAGTCTTTCTCTGTTGCTGCTCTTCTTTGACTAAACTGATCTCCTTCTACTACTACTACCAAAAAGCCACTGACCCAGTATATATAGCTGAGCTTGGAAGACAAAGGCAAGAAATTTCACACCACCCCGCACGGGAAGTAACTACGACGTCAAATTAGACACCTACTCGCACGTGGGAAATAACTGCGACATCAAATCAATCAAAATGTGGGAAGCTCATTATCGCTATTTTTGTCGAGCGATTCCCGGAATCGCTCCTTTCTTGAGCGATTCTCGGGATCGCTGTAGTGGGCGAGCGATTCCCAGGATCGCTCGCCTCCGAAGTGACTTGCGTCAGGGGAAAATCAGGTTTACTTTTTCTAACAAACGTGTTATTGCAAAGCAAATGGGAAGCGTCAACGGGAAAATATAATGATAATTACAAGAGATGATGTGCTATGGACATTAGAAGAGCTTGAGTTTGATCATTATGTCAGACATCTCACTCCTTATCTTGACAAGATCTATTGTTACCAACATAAATAATAAAATAATTTATTCTTTTTCTTTTTCAAAAGCATTTGCAATTCTACAATCTTGTTTCTACATTATGATACCAATTATCAAACTTGTTTCTACAATCAAATATTGTTCCTGAAAAGAAAAATTGGAAAATTCAAAGGTGATGTTTGAATTTTGGTTTCAAAGAAAGTTTAAATTTTTTATAATTTTAATTTTACTTTTATAAACTTAAAATATTTATTACTAGGATATCTCACACATAAACATATGGCTTTCAATTCTTTAAATTAGTATGATCATATATTCGTAACTTTAAATTCTTTAAATTAGAATTCTGAATCGCGTCACTTCGGGAGTAACGGCTCGCGAAAATAAATAGCGTCAAAAAAAATATTTCTTCAACAAATTTCGAACTTCGAAAAATTTCCAGCGAGGAGCTTCGGGAGAAAAATAAACTTCGCAAATTTAAAAGCTTCGGGAAGAGGTTCGGGGGAAAGTCTCCCGAAGTGACTACTTCGGGGAGAATTTCGTCGAAGTAAAACTACTTCGGGGAAGCACACCCGAAGTGAAACTACTTCAGGAAAGTGACTCCCGAAGTGAGTACTTCGGAGGGGGAGCTGCCGAAGTAAAACTACTTCGGGGGTTCCCAGCGAAACAACTGCTTCGCTCAGCTAGGATCCGAAGTGAAATTACTTTGGCAAATTTAGTGCCGAAGTGATTTCTTCAGGCAGGAAGGCTGCGAAACTCTGCAGCTCGTGGCAACTTCGGCGAAGTAGATGTTGGATTCCACTTCGGGAAGACAAACTGCCGCAATGTGCTTCGGCACAAATGAACTAGATCCCTTCTGAAAAGAACGGGTATTTTACCGCTTCGGGGTAAACCCTAGCTGAGGAATATCTGTCGATAAAATGATATACAGAGAGCCGAATAGCGGAATAACTGTTTTATATATTAACTGTAATGTCGAATTACAAGGCTTCCTACTGAAGCGATTACAAACTTCTGCAAGTTGAGAACTTTGCAGGATAATCACATAGAGACTTCTTGGAGACTGCTGCTCCACTCTCTGGCTGCAAGCGGCAGCTGCTTCTGCTGCACTGCTGCTCTGCTCCTTCCGCTATCCTCGTCTGCTTCCTCCTCTTCTTCAACTCCTTACAAAATGACAAAATGACCCCAGTATTTATAGGCGGGGAATGAGGACAGAAGGCGGGATAAATCCACCAACCAACTGACAAGAAATAAATGCCGAAATGGATTTCTGACATATCGCCGAACACTCCAGCTACTCGCACGCTTGAACAATAAATGCCCCGGTCTGTGCGCCTGAATTCTTCTTCGGTCGATTTCCACTTTGACTAAATTATGCTTCGGAGAGAAATTTTATTTTACTTTGTAGCGAAGCATTTTCGGGGGTGAGTTAAATATGCTTCGCGGTGAACCATTTTTCGAAGTCATTTCGGAAGTGCTTCGCGTCGAAGAATTTTTTGAAAGTACTTCGGAAGTGCTTCACGCCGAAGCATTCCGAAGTGCTTCGCGTCAAAGCATTTTCCGAAGGTACTTTGGAAGTGCTTCGCGTCGAAGCTCTTACGGGCACGAAGTTGGATTTAATATTTCCAACACCCTCCTTTAAATCGAACTTCACGAGTTCTCTGACGCCCAACATGTCTCGCAATCTGGCGAAGTCCTCCTCCTTCAAGGGTTTTGTGAAGATGTCAGCTAGCTGCTCCTTCGACCTGCAAAACTACAACTGTACTTCGCCGAATTTCACCAGCTCTCTGATGAAATGATATCGGATGTCTATGTGCTTCGTCCGGCCATGGAAGACTGGGTCCTTCGAGAGCACGATGGCAGAGTTATTGTCGCAAAATATTGTTGTTGCTGCTTCGGGCGGATGATGTAGTTCACACATAACTCTTCTCAGCCAGACTGCCTGGCAGGCGACTAAGGTGGCAGCAACATACTCTCTTCGCTGTAGATAAAGCAACAATTGGTCGCTTCTTCGAAGACCAAGAGACAACTCCGGATCCAAAATGGAAGGCATATCCCGAAGTGCTCTTCCGATCATCTACGCTACCGGCCCAATCACGGTCAGTGTAGCCAATCAACTCAAGCCGGTCTTGTCTGGCATAGTGAAGTCCGTGGTTCCTCGTGCCATTGACATATCGTAGGATTCTCTTTCCTGCTTGCCGCTGAGTGTCTTTCGGAGTCTCCATAAAACGGCTGATCAGACTGACTCCGAACATCAGATCTGGCCGAGTTGCAGTCAAGTACATCAGGCTTCCAACTAACCTTTTGTAGAGAGTTGGATCAACGCTTCTGCTGTTGTCTGTCTTGCTCAACTTCAAACCAGTGGCTACCGAGGTGATGGCAGGTTTGTTGTCCTCCATCTTAAAACGCTTCAGGACATCCTTTGCATACTTGCCCTGAGAAATGAAGATGCCATCTGCTGATTGGTCAACTTCAATGCCGAGAAAATATTTCATCAGCCCCATGTCCGTCATTTCGAACTCCTTCTTCATGGCTGTTCTGAACTGCGCAAATAGGCTGCTGCTATTGCCAGTATATATCAGATCGTCCACATACAGGCAGACGATTATGAGCTCACCTGCTTCATTTGTCTTCATGTACAGGGAGTGCTCATATGGGCATTTCTGAAACCCATTCTCCTGAAAATAGCCGTCAATCCGGCTGTACCATGCCCGGGGTGCTTGCTTCAACCCATACAGGGCCTTCTTCAGCTTCAGGACCTTGTCTTCTTGTCCTTGTATTTCATAACCGAGTGGCTGGTCTATGTAGACCTCTTCTTCCAACACTCCGTTCAGGAAGGCAGACTTGACATCCATCTGGTACACACTCCAGCCTTTCTGAGCTGCTAGTGCCATAATCATTCTGACTGTGTCAAGTCGGGCTACAAGTGCATACACCTCATGATAGTCAACTCCTGACTTCGGCTTGTAGCCTTTCGCCACTAATCTGGCCTTATGCCTCGTCAACTTCTCCTTGGGCGTTAAACTTTGTTTTATACACCCACTTGACCCCAATGGTCTTCTTCCCTGCCAGAAGATCAGTCAGCTGCCATGTCTCATTCTTCTCAATGGCTGCTATCTCCTCATCCATCGCATTTACCCATTTGCGATTCTGACTTGCTTCTTCAAACTCCACTGGATCACATTCAGTAAATAAAGCAAAGTCAGAATATTCTTCATCTAACTGATTACGGGTTACCTCATAAATGTCTTGCAAGCTCCGAGTCTTCGCAGGTGTCCTCAAATTTTGAATTCTGCTTGCAAGTGGAGGTGACCGGGATGATGAGGGTGTGCTGCTGCTGGCACCACTGTTGCTGCTTGAAGGTACAGGTGGCTGTACACTGTCTTCCTCCAAGTTTACAGGTTCAACAGTTGCTGGTTCAGGCTCACCAGTCTTTGACTTCCAGTTCTGTGCTTCGTTCTCCAAGAACTTCACATCTCGACCGATGACAAGTTTCTTCGTCACCGGATTGTACAGCCTCGTATGCCTTTGCTTGTTCGTTGTACCCCGTGAAGATGCATTTTTTAGATTTGTCATCCAGCTTTCGTCTTTTCTCATTTGGAACATGTGCATATGCTATGCACCCGAAAACTCGCAAATGAGCCACACTTGGCTTCATATTGCTCCAGGCTTCCTCTGGAATTTTGTCCTTCACACTCTTGGTGGGACATCGGTTCAGCAGATAAACTGCACAACTTACAGCTTCTGCCCAAAACTCATGTGGCAAACTTTTCGCCTTCAGCATGCTCCGTGCCATCTCCATGATTGTTCTGTTCTTCCTCTCAGCTACACCATTCTGCTGCGGTGTGTATCTGGCAGTGAACTGCCTTCGAATTCCATGCTCCTTGCAGAAGTTGTGGAATTCGTTGGAGATGTATTCTCCACCTCCGTCTATCCTGAGAGTCTTCACATAATACCCGCTCTGTTTCTCAACTAGAGCCTTGAACTCCCTAAACTTCGCAAACGCTTCTGACTTCAACTTGATGGGATAAATCCAGGTCTTCCGACTAAAGTCGTCAATGAAGGTCAGGAAGTATTTGTTGTCGGCAAACGTGGTGGTCTGCATCGGACCGCAAATGTCTGAGTGCACCAGCTCCAATGGTCGTGATGCTCTCCAAGACTGTCCAACAGGGAATGCATCCCTGTGCTGCTTTTCGACCAGTGCAACCTTCACAAACTTGATTCGGTTGCTCAATAAGGGGTAAACCCTTCACCATCTCGCTTCTTGTGCAAGCAAATTCAGGCCACTGAAGCTCAAGTGACCGAATCCGAGATGCCACAACCAGGTAGCATCCTTCACAACTGCACTCAGAGACATTAAAGATTCATTCTGAATCTGCAGCAGAAACATTTTGTTTTTCGTCATGGACACCGTTGCGATTTGTCCATGCACTTTGTCTCTGATGGAACAGACACCGTCTTTGAACTGCACAGTGTGTCCCTTCTGGACAAGCTGTCCAACACTTAGCAGATTGTGCTTCAGGCCAGGCACATAGTAGACGTCATAGATCTGCTTCCGTTCGCCGTGCCTGGTTCGGATGAGGATTTTTCCTTTCCCCATCACAGGAACTTTGCTGTTGTTCCCCATCTTGACTTCGGACTGGACTGACTCGTCCAATTGTGAGAACATCTCTCTGTTCCCAGTCATGTGGTTGCTGCACCCACTGTCAAGATACCAAATGTTTTTCTTGCTCTCCTCCTCAACACCGCAAGTCAGCAAAGACATTTCCTCCTCGCCGCATTTCCAGCTTCCTCTCGTATAATGGGCTTGCTCGCCGATTCTCGTTCGCCATCCTCATTCTGCACTGAGAGATGTAATGACCGAACTTCTTGCAATAGTAGCATTGGACCTTTGACATGTCCTTCTGCTGAGAGCTACCTTGTTGGTTTCTGCCAGTGCCTCTTCCTCCTTGCTGATGAAAGTTGCAGCTGGTCTCACCGACATGAGGGTTTGATCTCCCTCCTTGCTTGTTACTTCTCCCACGCCTACCTCTGCCTCTTCCACCTTGAGAACTAGAGGCGCCTTGGTGGGAGTCTTGTCTGCTGTTGTCTCGGATTGAGACTTGTGCCTTGAACGCTTGCTCCAAAGAGGACTGAGTTGAGCGGCTCAGCCTCTGCTCATGTGTCTGCAGAGAACCCATGAGCTCATCCACAGAGAGGGTTGTCAAATCCCTTGACTCCTCTATTGCAATTACCATCGAATCAAACTTCGCTGGCAGACTTCGCAGAATTTTCTCCATGATCCTTTGATTCTGCACAATCTCACCATTCAACCGCATCTCGGTTGATGACATCTGTCGT
This sequence comes from Wollemia nobilis, assembly GCA_028583015.1. Lineage (NCBI taxonomy): Eukaryota > Viridiplantae > Streptophyta > Pinopsida > Araucariales > Araucariaceae > Wollemia > Wollemia nobilis. The sequence continues at coordinate 212,687 of JAQPPZ010016554.1, forward strand.
TCGGGTGAAGAAGTCGCTCATCGACTTAGACTCACTCATCTGCAACTTCTCGAACTCCCTCCTAAGCATCTGCAGCTTTACCAACTTCACTTTGTTGGTGCCCTAGTACGAACTTGCCAGGATTTCCCAGGCCTTACTTGGCCTTGGTGGCTGATGCAATCCGCGGGAAGATGGTCTCTTCGACCGCTTGCATGATATAGAACAGGGCCTTCTGGTCTTTCTTTCGGTTCTCCTTCAGAAGGTCTTTGTCAACTTGGGAGAGGGCGGCCAATGTCGTCGCATCTCGCCGGTTCCGGGTACCCATTCTCGACGAAGTCCCACAAATCCTGAGACCCAAAGAGGATCTTCATCTGGATGCTCCAATAATCGTAGTTCTTGCCGTTAAATCGCGGGATCTGCAACTGCAGGGAATTTCTTTCGGAAGCCATGCTTCTATCTCCGCGTCACGGCACCACAAGCTCTGATACCAATTTGAAGGAAGGAACAAATTTTGAATCACGTCACTTTGGGAGTAACGGCTCGCGAAAATAAATCGCGTCAAAAAAAATTGCTTCGGCAAATTTCGAACTTCGAAAAATTTCCAGCGAGGAGCTTCGGGAGAAAAATAAACTTCGCTAATTTAAAAGCTTCGGGAAGAGGTTCGGGGAAAGTCTCCCGAAGTGACTACTTCGGGGAGAATTTCGCCGAAGTAAAACTACTTCGGGGAAGCACACCCGAAGTGAAACTACTTCGGGAAAGTGACTCCCGAAGTGAGTACTTCGGAGGGGGAGCTGCCGAAGTGAAACTACTTCGGGGGGTTCCCAGCGAAACAACTGCTTCGCTCAGCTTGGATCCGAAGTGAAATCACTTCGGGGAATTTAGTGCCGAAGTGATTTCTTCGGGCAGGAAGGCTGCGAAGCTCTGCAGCTCTTCGGCAACTTCGGCGAAGTGGATGTTGGATTCCACTTCGGGGAGACTAAGTCTCGCAATGTGCTTCGGCACAAACAAACTAGATCCCTTCTGGATCGAACGGGTGTTTTACCGCTTCGGGGCAAACCCTAGCTGAGGAATATCTGTCGATAAAATGATATACAGAGAGCCGAATAGCGAAATAAATATTTTATATATTAACTGTAATGTCGAATTACAAAGCTTCCTACTGAAGCGATTACAAACTTTTGCAAGATGAGAACTTTGCAGGATAAACACACAAAGACTTCTTGGAGACTGCTGCTCCACTCTCTGGCTGCAAGCGACAGCTTCTTTTGCTACACTGCTGCTCTGCTCCTTTCGCTATCCTCGTCTGCTTCCTCCTCTTCTTCAACTCCTTGCTAAATGACAAAATGACCCCAGTATTTATAGGCGGGGAATGAGGACAGAAGGCGGGATAAATCCACCAACCAACTGACAAGAAATAAATGTCGGAATGGCTTTCTGACATATCGCCGAACACTCCAGCTACTCGCACGCTTGAACAATAAATGCCCCGATCTGCGCGCCTGAATTCTTCTTCGGCCGATTTCCGCTTCGGCTGAATTCTGCTTCGAAGAGCAATTTTATTTTACTTTGCAGTGAAGCATTTTCGGAGGTGAGTTAAATATGCTTCGCGGCGAACCATTTTCCGAAGTCATTTCAGAAGTGCTTCGCGCCGAAGCATTTTTCAAAAGTACTTCGGAAGTGCTTCGCGCCGAAGCATAATCCGAAGTGCTTCGCGCCGAAGCATTTTCCGAAGGTACTTCGGAAGTGCTTCGCGTCGAAGCGAAGCATTTCCGAAGTACCTTCGGAAGTGCTTCGCGTCGTACTTTCGAAAAATGCTTCGGCGCGAAACATAATTTGAAGTGCTTCGTGCCGAAGCATTTTTCGAAGGTACTTCGGAAGTGCTTCGCGCCGAAGCTCTTACGAACGCGAAGTTGGATTTAATATTTCACGCGAAGCACTTCCGAAGTACCTTCGGAAAATGCTTCGGCGCGAAACATAATTTGAAGTGCTTCGTGCCGAAGCATTTTTCGAAGGTACTTCGGAAGTGCTTCGCGCCGAAGCTCTTACGAACGCGAAGTTGGATTTAATATTTCCAACAGTATGATCATATAGTCGTAACCGTTCTTGATATTTTTAAAATAAATTTATTGTTTCTTTTGCTAATGGTCTATGAAAAGGCCCCTTTCTATGTAATAGATTTGAAAGATGCCTGTATTATTTGTATGTTTAAAAATTTTATAATTTAAATTTAAATTTTTAAACTTAAAATCTTTATTACTAGAATATCTCACACAAAATGGCTTTCAATTCTTTAAATTAGTGATCATATAGTCGGCCTCTTTCTATGTAATAGATTTGAAAGATGCATATATGATTTGTATGTTTAAAATTTTAAAATTAATTTTTTAAATGAGTATGATAATATAGTCGGCCTCTTTCTATGTAATAGACTTGAAAGATGCATATATCATTTATATGTGTAAAAATTTTATAATTTTAATTTGAGTCTTTTTATAAGATATCTGACAGAAGCATATATGGCTTTCAATTTTTTAAATTACTATGATCATATAGTCGTAACAGTTCTTGATATATTTTGAAATAAATTTAATGTTTCTCTTGCTAATGGTATATAAAAAGACCTCTTTCTATGTAGTAGACTTGAAATATGGATATATTATTTGTATGTTTAAAATTTTTATAATTTAAATTTGAATCTTTTATAAACCCAAAAAAATCTTATCTCACAAAAACATATATGGCTTTCCATATTATTTAAATTAGTATGATCATATAGTCGTAACAGTTTTTGATATATTTTGAAATAAATTTATTGTTTCTCTTGCTAATGGTCTATGAAAGGGCCTCTTTCTATGTAATAGACTTGAAAGATGCATATATCATTTGTATGAACCCAAAAGCAGGTAATTGGGCGTCATAGATTTAGTACAAGAAATACAATATTAAAATAATAAGAGTAGTACAAGTAGGAAACTACAATAAAGGTTTTGGTTTTTTTAATCTAAAGTTTAAATCCAATTAATTGTAAAAATCTATGTAAAGAAGAGTTGCATAATGACGCAAAAGCTTAAGCTTTTATTTTAATTATAAATTAAGGGGACTCTCGTAAAAAAAATTAAGAGTTGTGTGTTAGGAATGGAGCTTAATTATGAGGAGGCTAAACAGAGAAAGTTTCTGGATTTACTGCAGGACGGGCAGGGAAAGTTTCCATATTTACAGTCTGTTATTGTACCAGAGGAAGTTTCCGGATTTACAACAGGACAGCCAAGGAAAGTTTTTTTTGTTTTTATCCCAAAATTAGATGTTGTGAACTCAATGTTAATCTTGGAATGTATTAAGAAAAGCAGTTTGTTTTTTCTGTTTTTTTTTTATATATAGTTGTGAGGAAAAACAAAGAAGACTATGACAGAAAATTACTGTGTTAATTCCTTGGAAATATAGAGAGGAAATTACAGCAGATGTTTGCTGTAGGTTGTAACCCTCTATTGCTTGGATTGAAAAAGGAAGGACTGAAAATTCTCGGTGGATGTAACCCACATTGGGTGAACCACGTTAAAATCGTTGTCTCTTCTTCTGTGTGTGTTTGTCTAATTTTTCTTTAATTCGCTCGTTAAAGTTTGAAACACTATAATTGCTTTTCTATATAAATATATTTTATATAGTGATTTACTCTAACAAGTGGTATCAGAGCGGTTGTTTTGTTGGGTGCACTTGACAAAAGGAGAATTTATGTATCAAGTGGGAGCAATGGCGGAAGAAGGGAGGTTTAGAGTTCAAAAATTCAATGGCCAAAATTTTCAATTCTGGAAGATGCAAATGGAGGATTACTTGTACCAGAAGGATCTTTACTTACCTCTTGAGGGGGAATAGAGAGACCTTCATCTATGTCCGATGAGGAGTGGAGTCTCCTTGATAGAAAGGCATTGGGTACTGTGAGGTTGTGCTTGGGAGCCACCGTAGCCTTCAACATCTCCGATGAAAAGACTACCAAGGGAGTCATGGATAAGTTGGCCAAGATGTATGAGAAACCATCAGCATCAAATAAGGTATTCTTAATGAAAAGGTTATTTAACATGAAAATGAGTGAAGGAGGATCCGTGCATGATCATTTAAATGAATTTAATATTGTCACTAATCAATTGCATTCGATGAGGGACTGGATTTTGATGATGAGCTTAGGGCCTTATTAATCTTATGCTCTCTTCCGAAAAGTTGGAACAATTTGGTAATGGCGGTAAGTAACTCTGCTTCGAGTTCAAATAAATTAGAATTTGATGATGTGGTTGGTGTGATACTCAGTGAGGACATGAGAAGAAAAACCACAGGAGAATCATCTAGCACCGCCTTAACTATTGAGAATAGAGGAAGAGGAAGAGAAAGATGCAAGAGTTCACATCGTGTAAAATCCAAAGGCAGATCCAAATCACGTGGAAAAGGAAAGCTACAGTGTTGGCACTGTGGCAAAAAGGGTCATCTCAAGAAGGACTGTTGGCAAAGAAAGGGTGATGGAAATGAAGGTAATGATAATAATGGTAACACTTCGAAGCCAATATTCATCGGACAAATTCTACAAGATGCTTTAATTTTATCTCTTGATAAAAATAGTGATTATTGGGTAATTGATAGTGGTGCTTCATTCCATGCTACCTCACATAGGGAATACTTCATAGATTATGTTTCTGGAGATTATGGACAAGTTCTATTGGGAAATGACCAACCATGTAAAATCGTGGGTATTGGAAAGATTTTGATTAAATCCCCAAATGGATGTCAATGGGCTCTTAAAGAGGTGAGACACATACCAGATTTAAAGAGAAATCTTATATCGGCTAGTAAGCTTGATGGTGAAGGATACACGGTTGCATTCGAGAGAAAATGCTTGGAAAGTTACTAAAGGTTCATTGATAGTAGCTAGAGGTAAATTGGTGGGTACTCTTTATTTACTTATTGATTTTTCTCACTGCTCCATGAATTTAGTTTCTACAGGTGAGAGTGCATCTTTATGGCACCAAAGACTTGGCCATATGAGTGGAAAAGGTATGGAAATTTTACATTCAAGAAAGTTATTGCCTAATTTAAAAGAGATTGATTTGGAATTCTGTGAGGATTGTGTTTATGGTAAAGCAAAGAGAGTTAGATTTCTCAAGGATGGCAAGGAAAGGAAGAAAGAGAAATTGGAGCTTGTGCACTCAGATGTTTGGGGCCCAGCTTAGGTAACTTCTCTTGGAGGTTCCTCTTACTATGTACTTTTTATTGATGATGCAACAAGGAAAACATGGATATATTGCATTAAGAATAAAAGTGATGTTTTTAATACCTTTAAGAATTGGAAAGCATTAGTTGAAAATGAAACTGGAAAAAGGTTAAAGTGTCTAAAGTCGGATAATGGTGGAGAATATTGCAAGAGAGAATTTGATGTGTTTTGTTCTAAAAATGGAATTAGAAGAATCAAGGTAGTTCCAAGAACACCTCAATAAAATGGGGTTGCAGAAAGAATGAATAGAACGATCATGGAGCGTGCTAGGAGCATGAGAATACATGCATGCTTACCATTATTTTTATGGGCTCATGTTGTTGATACTGCAGTATATCTAATTAATAGAGGACCGTCTAGTGCCTTGGATGGAGGAATTCCAGAAGAGCTTTGGACAGGTAAACCAGTAAATTATTCTTTCCTTAAGGTATTTGGATGTGAGGCTTTTATGCATATAGACAAAGAGAACAGAAATAAGTTAGATGCTAAGGCCCAAAAGTGCTATTTTATTGGTTACGGTATTGATGGCTTGGGTTACAGATTATGGGATTGTGATAACCGAAAAGTCATTAGAAGTAGGGATGTCATATTTAATGAAAAAAACTTGTATAAAGATCGGTTGCAGGGAAAGAAACAGAAAGATGAAAATGATGAATACATAGACCTTGATGGACACATAGAAAAGGTAACTCCAAAGGTGGTAGAAGATCAAAATGTACAGCAGCAACAACAAGCACCTCAATCTCCAGAAAGTGCTGTTAGACGTTCTACCAAGATAAGTAAAATTCCTCAACGTTTCTCCGATTATGTTTTGTATACCGATGTCGGTGAGCCGAATGTTTTCAGAAGCATTACAGGATGGATACCGGGAATAAGTGGGAGCTTGCAATGAATGAAGAAATGGACTCTTTATTTCACAACCAAACTTGGGATTTGGTTGAGCTACCCAAAGGTAAAAGAGATTTGACCAATAAATGGGTGTACAGGATTAAAGAGGAGAATGAAGAGCATAAGAGATACAAAGCAAGACTAGTGGTCAAGGGATTTTCTCAGAAAAAAGGTATTGATTTTGATGAGATTTTTTCTCCGGTTGTAAAAATGACCTCTATTAGAGCTATTTTGAGTCTTGTAGCTATAGAAAATTTGTTTCTAGAGCAATTGGATGTGAAGACAGCATTTCTTCATGGTGATTTGGAGGAGGAAATTTATATGCACCAACCAGAAGGCTTTCGAGTGAAAGGTAAAGAGGATTGGGTATGTAAACTGAAAAAGAGCTTGTATGGGTTAAAACAAGCTCCTAGACAGTGGTATTTAAAATTTGATAAGTTCATGGCTAATCAAAGGTTTGAAAGATGTCAAAGTGATCACTGTGTATATTTTAAGCAAACTGGAAATGGTAACTATGTTATTTTGCTATTGTATGTGGATGACATGTTAGTTGCAGAACAAATATGCAAGATATAAACATGCTCAAGAAGAAGTTAGCTAAATCCTTTGCCATGAAGGATTTGGGAGAAGCCAAACAAATCCTTGGTATGAGAATAACAAGAGACAAGGAGAGTCACACTTTGAAATTATCACAAGCAAAATACATTGAAAAAGTGCTTAAGAGATTCAACATGAACAATGCAAAGTCTGTTGCTACTCCATTGGCAAAGCATTTCAAACTCACCAAATATTTGTGTCCTAAGACACAAAAGGAACAAGAGCATATGGCTAAGGTTCCCTATGCATCAGCAGTTGGAAGTTTGATGTATGCAATGGTTTGTACAAGACCAAATATTGCCCATGCAGTGGGAGTAGTGAGTAGATTTATGAGTAATCCAAGAAAAGGACATTGGCAAGTGGTAAAATGGATACTCAGGTACTTGAGAGGAACTTCAAATTATTCTTTGAATTTTGGAGGCTCTAATATATGCTTGAAAGGTTTTGTAGATTCTGATATGGCAGGTGATCTTGATGGTGGAAGGAGCACTAACCGGCTACATCTTTACTATAGGAGGAGGAGCGGTTAGTTGGATTTCTAAACTCCAACACGTAGTTGCCCTTTCAACCACCGAAGCTGAATATGTTGCTGCTACGAAGCAAGCAAAGACATGGTTTGGTTGCAAAGACTAATGGAAGAACTGGGGAAGAAGCAAGAGGATAATAGGTTGTGGAGTGATAGCGAGAGTGCTATACACCTTGCAAAGAATTCAGCATTCCATTCAAAAACTAAACACATCAAACTCAGGTATCATTTCATTAGATCAGTAGTGGAAGATGGATATTTGAAATTAGGGAAGGTTCACACATCACAAAATCTTGCTGATATGCTTACAAAAGTGGTGTCAAGAGAAAATTTGAGCTTTTGTTCAACTTCAGTTGGCCTTAAGGAATGAGAGGCCATGATAAGAATTTTTCAGTCCTTGGTTGCAGTATGGTGCAATGGAATTAGTCTCCAAGTGGGAGATTGTTAGGAATGGAGCCTAATTATGAGGAGGCTAAACAGAGAAAGTTTTTGGATTTATCGCAGGACGGGCAGGGAAAGTTTCCAGTATTTACGATCGTTAGTCTACCGGAGGAAGTTTTCAGATTTACAACAGGACGACCGGGGGAAAGTTTTTTTTGTTTTTATCCCAAAATTAGATGTTGGGAACTCAATGTTAATCTTGGAATGTATTAAGAAAAGCGAGTTTGTTTTTTCTGCTTTTTTCTTATATATAGTTGTGAGGAAAAACAAAGAAGACTATGAAAAAGAAAATTACTGTGTTAATTCCTTGGAAATATAGAGAGGAAATTACAGCAGATGTTTGCTGTAGGTTGTAACCCTCTATTGCTTGGATTGAAAAAGGAAGGACTGAAAATTCTCGGTGGATGTAACCCACATGGGGTGAACCACGTTAAAATCGTTGTCTCTTCTTCTGTGTGTGTTTGTCTAATTTTTCTTTAATTTTGCCGTTAAAGTTTGAAACACTATAATTGCTTTTCTATATAAATATATTTTATATAGTGATTTACTCTAACACTCGTGATGACGCAAAAGCTTTTATTTTAATTATGACCGGGATCTCTCCTAAGTGTGTAAATTCATTAAAAAAAACTACATGATATGTAAAATTTTTTATTTTAATTATAAATTAAAAGGATCCAATCTCTCATATAAATTTGTGCAAATTCATTAAAAAAAAGTTGCATGATTATGTAAATATAAAAGCTTTTATTTTAATTATAAATTAAAGGTACTACCTTCATAAAAACGTGTGTAAATTTATATATAAAAAAAGAGCTACCTGATTAAACAAAAGCTTTTATTTTAATTATAAACTAAGGGGGCCAAATCCCTCGTATAAATATGTAAAATCATTTTAAAAAATAAGAGGTGCATCATTACGCAAAAGACTTGTAGGTGTCTTTGGAGCATTTTAGGGTGACCAAAGGGTTTGTAGATACCTTTGGGGCTTTTTGGGTGACCAAAGGGTTTGTAGGTGCCTTTGGAGCCTTTTGGGTGACCAAAGGGTTTATAGATACCTTTGGGGTTTTTTGGGTGACCAAAGGGTTTATAGATACCTTTGGAGCTTTTTGGGTGACCAAAGGGTTTATAGATACCTTTGGGGCTTTTTGGGTGACCAAAGGGTTTATAGATACCTTTGGAGCTTTTTGGGTGACCAAAGGATTTGTAGATACCTTTGGAGATTTTTGGGTGACCAAAGGGTTTGTAGGTGCCTTTGGAGCTTTTTGGGTGACCAAAGGGTTTATAGGTGCCTTTGGGGCATTTTGGGTGACCAAAGGGTTTATGAGATACCTTTGGAGCTTTTTGGGTGACCAAAGGGTTTATAGATACCTTTGGAGCTTTTTGGGGTGACCAAAGGATTTGTAGATACCTTTGGGGCTTTTTGGGTGACCAAAGGGTTTATAGATACCTTTGGAGCATTTTTTAGGGTGACCAAAGGGTTTATAGATACCTTTGGGGATTTTTGTAACTTTGATTATTTTATGATTTTAGGAGGAAGGTATGATACCTTATGTACCTCTAGTATTTGTGGTGATCAATGGAAGCGAGGAAGGTGTGATACCTTTAGAATCCTCAATTTGCTTCATTTCTTGTGATGTAAATAGTGGGGAAGGTGTGACACCTTGGATACCCCTAGTATGTACTATGATTGATGCAATGTTATTGGCTTGGCTAGGAGGAGTGATAGAAATTGACCCCCCTATTGTGGTGGGGAATTCTAGGTAATGCCAATGTCTCGATGGGGTAAAATGAGTGACCCATTTGTGGATGAAGCTTTCTTATCAATAAGATCTTGGACCACGTGTCTAAAAATATAAAAATTGCTAATGTCATGCCCTCTTATTTGGTGATAGAGGTAAGAATGATCCTCCCTATATCATCTAGATCTAGACCTATTCGGGTTGAACAAGGGTATGTCTGGCAAGATGATTATCTTTGTTTCTTGTAGGTTGTGAAAAATGGTTGACATGGGCTCAGATAATGGAGTCTAGGTATGAAGTTGATGTTTTAAATGAGGTGAACATGGTCAACTCATTTTATGAGATAGTAGGGTTGTATGTGTCTCAATAACCTATTTAGGTTGCTCTTCTTGACTCCCATATGTAGGTAACAAATTTTAAAATATGTCAATTTGTTGATTGTTGATTTGAAGATCATTCTTGTCAAGCATATCTTGTACCTTGTTCTTGAATGTGATACATGACTGAATGTCATGACCATTTACTTGATGATAAGGACAATATTGGTCCTCTTGATACCACATTGGTTTGGGCCTATTGGGATCCAAGGGGTGAATATCTAGTGATGTGATAGCCTTGGCCTCACATAATTGATTAAATAGTGATGCCAAAGATTCAGGCAATGGTGTATAAGTGTGAGGTTGATGGTATTGTTGCCTTTGCCTTTGATTCTATTGAGATTTAACCTTGGACTGCACAAGTGAGGGTTGGTCCTGATAATCAGGGGGTTGAGGTTTTGGATGACTCAACCGTAACTCCATGCTTGTGAGTTGATTCAAGATCTATTGTAAATCATTGTGTTGGTGACTCACTTGTAACTCAATATTGGCTAGCCTATCCAAGATATGTTGTGAAACTAGTGGAGGTGATGACTGGATGGCTATTGATGAAGCTGGATGACAACTGATAGGTAGTGGAGGTGGATTGGGTGTGGGAGCCAAGAGATAATTGAGCAGATGTGGATCAAAAGTTCTCAATGTTTGAGCAAATATGGATGGTTCATGATGATTATGGGTAGTGAGTATATCCACATGCTCTTGTTCTCAACTTAGATTGTTTCATTGTGGTAGCTAGATTATCCCCACTTTGGTGTAGGGGGTACACCTGTTCTTGATTTTATGGAGATGTTGAGTGAGATGGAGTAGGTGTGATTGAATCCAATGATGGTAGCACTTGTGGTATGGATGGAGTGTTGGATGGAGTCACAAGTTGCATAGATGGATTCGAAGGACTCTAGTTCCTTGTCATCACATTGATCATTCCCACAAACTCATGAGAAGATGCATTTGCATTTGGACAAGTCATGGATACCTCATCAACTTGTCCAAGGTGGTCTGCTTGGCCCTCATGTTTGGATGGTGAATCAAAAATGCTATCAATGGGTAGCGACTTGGCAAGAGGATGACCTAGATCCTTGATCGACTCAATGATAGACATGAATGTAACATTGTGCGTTATGTACTCACCGAGTTTAGGATTGGTCAAGTGAACTATATCCTCAAGTGTGGTGGATGAAGATGGTATGATATGATCTGATTCATCCATATCAACTATGGGTTCCTCCTTGTTGGTAGGAGTGGGAAGGTCTTCTACTGATGTGTCGAATATGGCTATGGGAGCCTTTGCAGTTGGCCTTTTTGACTCTTTCTCACTCAAAGAAATCGAGGATGAAGGGGGAGTGGTAGTAGAAATTGATGGTACCAATGGTGGTGAAGATAGCTTCATAATTAACCATGGGGTTGAATCTGGACTCTAGATAAGATCATTGGGTTTAGTGTCCAAGTGTGTGGATGGAAGAGTAGACTCCTATGGATGATCATCCTTATTGTAATACTTGAAGGGGTCTAGGTCGACATGAACCACATGGACCTGGCCTTCATGAATGTATTTGATGCATTGATGCATGATGGAGGGGATGCACTCCATGTCTCTCATCCAAGGTATTCCTAGAAGTATGTTGTATTGTCTTGCACCTTCCAAGATGTAGAACAATGTAGGCATAGTATTTTGTCCAACTTGAATAGGTAGGACTATCATGCCCACAGTGGAGGATAAAGCATCATTAAATGCTTGCAAGGTGAACGTGGATGTTGCAATGTGCGAAGATGGAAGGTTGAGATGTTTTAGTGCAGTTGTGGTAATAATGTTTATTATGGAACCTATGTCAACCAATACTCACTTATAGGGGATCCTATTGATGCACGCGATGATGTGCAAAGGAGGGTCTGGTAAATTGGTAGACATGGGTTTGATCTCATGATTTTGAAAGGTTATAACAGGATCTTTGTGCATTTGTATGTATCCCACAAAGTTGGTGAAAGCATCAAAATCATGAGGTTGTAACTCGATTGAATTTAAAACCTCCATTAGAGTTTCCTGATGCTTGGGGGATTGTTGTATTAACTCACCCATGGTCATGTTGGCTGATGATGTATGTGAACTTTGCATAGGCCTACTCTGGATTGTTACCACTTGTTGGATGGGAGTTCTGGGTGGTGAAGGCCATGATGTAGAGGGAGTGTAGACTTCCCTACTAGGCCCCTTGGTAGGCTGATTATATCTAGTTTGGGCTTGGAATCGGTGTTGGCTAACCGAATAGTCCATTTGATCATGTGGAGAACCCATTGGTGTTCTCCTGGAAGAGGTACCTTGGTGGTCGGGTCCTTTGAGTGAGGGGTTGACCTCACGATGGATTTTTGGGCATCATGCAAGAATGATGAGATCCTTAGGAGAATAGTGAAGGCATTCAAGGCCCCCTTGTAAATATTCTATGACACTAGCCCTTGATCGGGCTTGGCCACATGTAGTTACCATGTGATTATCTCCTTTAAATTTTAGCAACACACGATCAAACAATCAATGAAAACACCCAATCAAACAATGTGATTATCTCTTTTAAGTTTTAGATGTGAATCCTTAAGTTGTTTGGTGTGTTTTGATTTATTGTTTGCAAAGAGATATCTTTTCATGTGTTTGAATATTGTTGATGTAATTCTCAATTTGTTTAAAGGATTTCACCTGTATACTCGTAGCTCGACAACCGACAATGAAAGTTCGATCACGTAAACCAACCAAAGTATGGATATGAAGCCCATACCTGATTAGGGAGCACAAGTCCTACTAGTCCTCACCCATATTGACCATGGGTAGTGATACACCCTTCGAAGAGGAGTGTGTGCTATTTTCCATGGCTAAGATGGTTCTTGGAGCTAGCTTTGGCCAAAAATAGGGTTTGTATCATGTGAGCCAATGGGTGGAGATGAAGCCCACCATTGTTGGTCTCTATTAGTGGTTGGGGATGAAGTTCCAACTCACTAATGTTAAAATGTGATGTGGTGTGTGTGGTTCCTTTTATACTTAAATAAAGTAAAACAAGAGAGCACTCAATGATAATTCACTAAATGCACAAAGAACATTTCACTTTTAGAAATATTTGCATGAATAAGGAACCTACAAAATACTTATCCTATATGACAACCTAACCATTAGGTAGGTCGCAAGCAATCAAACCATTCAAATGCATACTTAAACTATTCTTTTCCCTATTTTTCTTATTTGTTATTTTGAAATTTAGGAAAAGTGAAATCTACCTTTCAATCAACAAGGAAAAGACATGAAAATCTGAATTTAACCTTTTTTGAATAGTATTAATGCAAAGTGAAGGTTTGGATGCATACCTTGAAAGCCTAGAATGTTGTTGTTTCTAGAAATTTGAGCTGCAAACCCCCTATTTTGTGGTCATCCTAGGGTGGGATGACTACAAATTTTGGGGCCATCCTTGGGTGGGATGGTTGTTGTGGCCATCCTTGGGTGTTCCAATTAGGAATTCAGGGGTCGTTTCAGTCCAAAATGGCCAAAACCTACAAAATTCAAAGGGAAAAAATAAGGTCAAAAGTTGCAAAAATGAAATGGGACAAGGGTCCCACCGTGATCACCACTATAGAGAAGAAAAAATGGTGCACCTAGCAAAGGGAAATGAAATGCATCTATTGTTCTATTTAAGCATTCAAAAGCAACATTAAAGTAAGCATAAATATGACAAATATGTGAAAGAAATGGGGGGTTATCTTTATATTTATTAATTTTTCAAATACATGGTTACAAAACATCCCCTTGAGGGCTCTCAATTGATACAATCCATTACAATGTCAAAGGATCCAATCCTTTCATAAACTCAAGGCGCACTTTCAATGTCTTCCTCGCACTCATGATTGAAGAGCAGGTTTTTTCTACCACTGCGATGAGCTATCCATATTCAAATCTTTAGCTCCTTCCTCATGCACTAGAATACCTTTACCTACACAAGAAATTGAAATGGGTTAACAGCATATGCGGATTATGATGAGCCTGGTGCAGCAACAATATTGTCATTGTTGTCAACACAGTTAGACAGATCGGTTGATGCAGTGGACAGGAGTTAAGAGGATCTTCAGAGTATGTACAGTGATTTTCCAAAATATCGAAGTGGCCCATATGTGAAAAATCAAAAGAAAATCACAAGGAAGAAAACTGTCGCGATATCGCGGCATGTTGAGCAAGAAAGGAAAATTGTCGCGATATCGCGACATGTTGAGCAAGAAAGGAAAACTGTCGCGATATCGCGACATGTTGAAATAGTGTGAAAGTGCTGCAAGAAGGGGGTTGAAAGAGTGTCGCAAGAGAGTATTAAGCAGAGCAGTGAGAGCCATAAAAGAGCAGTAAGCAGAGCTTTAAGAGTGTGTGGTGTTTTGGTGAATAGTGAGAGAGGTTGGGTTAGCAACAGACCAGTCAGGGTCTTGTATAAGCGAAGGCATTTTTATGTCAATCTTATAGTTTCAAAAGTGCAGTCCAAGTTGGTGCTTGGAATTAGGGGTTGGTGCTCCTTTCTGTTGGTGCAGAGAAATTAGGGGTTGGTGCTCCTTTTTGTTGGTGCAGATAAACCAGGGGGTTGGTGCTCCTTCCAGTGGGTGCTGGTAAAGTGATTGTAAAATTGGTATTTTGCAAAGGCTAGATTTGGATGGGAATCCAAGCAGTCATTTTTGAGGAGTAGCCAAATTGGTGAACCTCGTTACATCGTGTGTTGTGGAATGCTCTCTTGTTATATTTGCTTTATTGGGTTTTAAGTTTTCATTGTTTTGGCATTAAGAGTTGAAGATTTAAGTTTTTAATAGCTACACTGATTCACCCCCCTCTCAGTGTCATTGTGAGACTAACAATTGGTATCAGAGCCAAGTTCCTGAACAAGCTTAATCGGCTAAGGTGATCTTGGAAGTGAGACAATGGCAGGTGGTGAAGGATTCTCATCAAACAAAGCACCATTGTTTGATGAAACTAATTACGCATTCTGGAGACTCAGGATGCAGACATATTTGTGTTCTTTGGGATACGACATTTGGGAGTCAGTAGACAGTGGATACACCATACCCACCACTCCTCCAACCGATGCTGTCGGTAAGAAACTGTTTGAGAATAACTCTAAAGCAAAGAATGCTATCATGTGCGGTTTGGTGGACAATGAACTGATAAATATTATGAGTTGTAAAATGGCAAAAGATATGTGGGACAAACTAAGGAGCATTCATGAAGGAGACGACAAGATCAAGGAGGCCAAGTTACAAACGCATCGAGCTCAGTTCGAAGCATTAAAGATGAATGAGGATGAGAACATAGAGGCATACATGCTGAGAGTTAATGGAATCATTAATGCGATTAGAGGACTCGACGAGGAAATGGAAGATGTTGTCGTCATGAAAAAGGTACTAAGATCTCTTCCCCAAAGATTTGATTCCAAAGTTTCTGCAATAGAAGAAGCTAAAGATCTTAATACTTTTAGTATGGATGAGATGCATGGTTCTTTGACTGCATATGAGATGAGAATAGGAAAAACTAAACCCACAGACAGAGAAGCTGCTTTTAAAGCACATAAAAATATAAAAGCAAAACAAGAATCCGAGGAAGAAGAGACATCAGATGAAACAGAAGCAAACTTTGTTCGAAAACTAATCAGGGGAAAAGGAAAATACAGAGGAAAGCTACCATTTAAGTGTTTCAACTGTGGAGGCATTGGGCACTTTGCAGCTAAATGTCCTCTTAATGAGAAAAACAAAAGTGATGAAGGTTCACACCAAGAAAGAAGTGACTGGAAGAAGAAACCAAATTTTAGAAAAGGAAACTTCAAGAAGAAAAGTTTCATATCCAAGAATGTCAGTCCTTCAGAAGACAGCTTCGGTGAGGATTCTGAAGAAGAAAAAGGTGAAGCTCTTTTCATGGCATTTGAAGAAGAAAAAATAGAGGAAAAATAGGAATGTAATAAAAACCTTGAGGCTGAGGCTGAAGTAGATCTGGAAGGTGAGTTGGTCACTGCACTTAAAGAGCTGAGTTTAGAAAGGAAAAAGAATAAGAAAACTTCAAGAAAGCTTGAGGATGCCAATGAAATCATATCCAGCTTGAAAGTACAGATAGATGAATTTAAGAAAATATCTAAAGATATCGAAGTACAATTAACCATGAAAATAGATGAGTGCAGCAAGTTAGAAGAAGAGATTGTTGGTTTAAGGATACAACTAGAAGAGATGAATCAAAAATTGAGTTGCTATCACAAACTTGAAGGAAGTTCTGTGAAGCTGGACAAGATTATAAATAACCAAAGGACTACAGGCATCAAATTTGGTTTAGGTTTCATCGAAGGAGAATCATCAAATGGATCAAAGGCCATAACTGTAGAACCCATAAAGAATGAAGATAAGATCAGGGTTGATCAAGAAAAAATGAATCATGCTAAAGAAAGCAATAAAGCCAGGCACGAGAGGAGTATTGACAATGATGGATTCACCAATGTCACTCATCAAAGGAGAAGAAGATTTATGGCTCCCACTACAAAATGGCAAAGACCATCACCCAGGTTCACTCATTCCTTTTCTCGGTTATTGTTTTAAATGCAATGGTTATGGTCATAAGATTTCAGATTGCAAGTATAATGTAGGACAAAGGAACTTTACCAGTAGAAATGTTTTTTCACCGCTGATGGATTATGCAGTAGAATGTTATAACTGTCATAATTTTGGGCACATTGCAAGAAATTGTCGAAGTACATTTGCAGCAAATAAACATCAGGGAAGAAAATTTCAACCAAATGGTTTGAGACAAAATAGAAAATTTCTCGAAAAACATACACAAAGCTATTGACAAAGAAAAGTCAAAACAAGTGACCAAAACTGTAATCAAACCAGAGTGGAAAGAAAAGGAGCGACCCAAGGAAGAAAAGGAATCCTTGATCGTACAGACAACATTTAAAGCACAGAACAAATCTGCACCATGGATACTTGATAGTGGATGCTCCAGTCATATGACAGGTGACAAACAAAAATTTGAGAAGTTACAGAAATATGAAGGTGGTTCTGTAAAATTTGGAAATAATGATGGAGCTAAGATAGTTGGCAAAGGATCAGTTAAGATCAGTGATGGAAAAATCAAGTCAAAAGAAGTCTTGTTTGTGATTGGTCTGAAGCATAACTTGTTAAGCGTAAGTCAGATTTGTGACAGAGGTCATGAAGTAATTTTCAAGAAGCAGGGTTGTGAAGTCAGAACAACAAACTATGGAAAGTTGATAGCAACTGGATCAAGGACATCTGGCAACCTGTATACTCTCTCAGAGACTTCAGAAGGAGCATGCTTGATTGGACAGGAAGAAGAAAATTGGTTGTGGCACAAGAGGCTCGGTCATATCAGTTTTGACAATCTAGTAAAAATCAGCTCAAAAAGGGCAGTAAGAGATATTCCCACCATTGGTAAACCTTTAAATAGCATTTGTGCCTCATGCCAAAAGGGGAAGCAAACTAGAGCCACATTTAAAACAAAAGAGTACTTCACAAGCAAACCATTAGAACTAATACATACTGATTTATGTGGACCCATGAGAACTCAAAGCATAAATGGTGACAAATACTTTATGTTGTGCATAGATGATTATTCCAGGATGACATGGGTACTATTTTTGAAGCTTAAATCAGATGCCTTTGAGATGTTCAAGATTTTCAAAAAACAAGTTGAGAATCAAACAGGAAAAAGGATTAAATGTTTAAGATCAGATAGAGGAGGAGAGTTCATTTCAGAGGAGTTTGCAGAGTACTATGAAAAATATGGGATTAGGAGACAGTTTTTAGCAACAAGGACACCTCAGCAGAATGGTGTGGTAGAAAGAAAGAACAGGACAGTGCAGGAAATGGCACGGACTATGTTGACTGAGAGCAAAATAGCAGACAGATTTTGGAAAGAGGCAGTCCATACTACGGTATACATCCAAAATAGGTGCATGTTGAGGACGCATGAAAGCAAAACTCCGTATGAGCTGTGGTTCGGTAAAAAGGCAACAACAAGATACTTTAAAGTTTTTGGCAGTAAGTGTTACATCAAAAGAACTGAAGATAATCTTGGTAAGTTTGAAGATAGAGCTGATGAAGGTATTTTTCTTGGCTATTCGACAAAAAGCAAAGCCTACACATGCTACAACAAGAGGCTAAAGAAAATTGTGGAGAGTGCCGATGTTAAAGTTGATGAAGGTAGGGAACGAGAAATAAGCTATAAAGAAAACTACCCAATTTATGAAGAAGTTATTGAAGGAGATGAGGAAAAGGAAACGGAAAAGAAACAAAAAATTGACTCAGATGATTTAAGTAGTGATTCAGAAGAGGAAGAAAACAAGAAATTCAAAACAGGCAGCTGGCAGAAAAATCATCCTAGAGAGCAAATAATTGGAGACCCCATAGTTGGTGTTCAGACAAGAAAAAGAGTAGTAAGTAACTACTCTCTATTATCCAGCATAGAGCCCAAAAATATTGTTGAAGCAAGCAAAGATGAAAGTTGGATGACGGCAATAAATGAAGAATTAGATCAGATCGAGAAAAACAAAACCTGGGAGTTAGTACCAAGACCTGCAAATAAAAATATAATCGGTACTAAATGGATTTTTCGAAACAAATTGAATGAAGATGGACAAGTAGTCAGGAATAAAGCAAGATTGGTCTGTAAAGGCTATGCACAAGTTGAAGGTATTGACTTTGAGGAAACCTTTGCACCTGTGGCTAGACTAGAGGCAATCAGAATGTTTCTGGCTTTAGCAGTTCACAAGAATTTCAAAGTTTATCAAATGGACGTGAAATCAGCATTTCTGAATGGAAAACTTGAAGAAGAGGTCTATATTGAGCAGCCTGATGGTTTCCAACTCGGTGATAATCCCAACTTCATCTGCAAGTTGAAGAAAGCATTGTATGGCTTGAAACAGGCACCCAGAGCATGGTATGCAAGGCTAGACAACTATCTTACTCAACAAGGGTTCAAAAAGGGTATGGTGGATAGCAATTTGTATGTCAAAACAGAGAATGGCCATCTCATTGTCCTTGTTGTATACGTAGATGATATCATTTTTGGTAGCAGCAATGATGAGTCATGTAAGGATTTAGCAAATAAGATGCAGAAAGAATTTGAAATGTCAATGATTGGTGAACTTTCGTATTTCCTCAGACTGCAAGTTAATCAAAATGAGAAGGGCATATTTATTTCTCAAGTTAAATATGTGAAAGAGATGCTAAAAAGTTCACAATGGAGGATTGTAAGCCTGTTAGCACTCCCATGACGACAAGTTGCAAGTTGAGCAAGGATGAAAAATCTCCAGATGTTGATCAAACCATGTACAGATCTATGATTGGGAGCCTATTGTATTTGATAGCTACCAGACTAGATATCTTGCAGGCAGTTTGCATGGTAGCACGATTTCAAGCGAGTCCCAAGGAGACTCATGTGACAGCAGATGAAGAGGATTCTTCGGTATCTAAAGGGTACTATGGAGTATGGGTTATGGTATCCGAAAGGTAAGGACTTCACTCTTATTGCGTATTCAGATGCAGATTGGGCAGGATGTGTCGATGACAGAAAGAGTACCAATGGAGGTGCATTCTATCTTGGAGACAGGTTGGTTGCATGGCACAGTAAGAAACAAGAATCAGTCTCTTTATCCACAGCAGAGGCAGAATATATTGCAGCAACTACGTGTTGTACGCAGGTCTTATGGATGAAACAAACCCTGAAAGATCTTGGCATTAACTTCAGTGAGCCAATTTTAGTTAAGTGTGATAACACCAGTGCCATTAACATCTCAAAGAATCCGGTTATGCATTCTCGCACAAAACATATTGCTATCCGATATCACTTTCTGAAGGAGAAAGTTGCGGAAGAAGAGGTAAAGTTGGATTTTGTCCCAACTACAGAGCAAGTAGTGGATATCTTCACAAAACCGCTGCCCAAAGAAATTTTTGAGTACCTTCGCAATAAATTGGGAGTGGTCATGCTTCCCAAGCACTGACTAGCTATCGGGACCACATTCTCAGGGGGAGCATTTATATATTTGATTATCTTTGTGCTCATATTTGTAATTTTTGCTAACTGTCATAACGTGTGCCTGAGAATGTTGTGCATGGACTCAGGGGGAGTCTGCAGCAGCCCTTTGGTATTATTGTCAAAGGGGGAGAAGAATTACAAGAAATTGCACGTGTGTTGCCAACAATTCCAAAGGGGGAGATTGATGAGCAAGGTGCAGCAACAGTATTGTCATTGTTGTCAACACAGTCAGACAGATCGGTTGATGCAGTGGACAGGAGTTAAGAGGATCTTCAGAGTATGTACAGTGATTTTCCAAAAGATCGAAGTGGCCCATATGCAAAAAATCAAAAGAAAATCACAAGGAAGAAAACTGTCGCGATATCGCGACATGTTGAGCAAGAAAGGAAAACTATCGCGATATCGCGACATGTTGAGCAAGAAAGGAAAACTATCATGATTTCATGACATGTTCGGAGAGAAAGAGCAAGAAAGAAAACTATCGCGATTTCATGACATGTTCGGAGAGAAAGAGCAAGAAAGCAAAACTGTCACGATTTCGTGACATGTTCGGAGAGAAAGAGCAAGAAAGCAAAACTATCATGATTTCGTGACATGTTCGGAGAGAAAGAGCAAGAAAGAAAAACTGTCACGATTTCGTGACATGTTGGAAGAGAAAAAGGCAAGTAGAAAAGTGTCACGATTTACGACATATTGCAAGAGAGATAGTACGAAAGAAAAAGTGTCACGATTTCATGACATGTTGGAAGAGAAAAAGCAAGTAGAAAAAGTGTCACGATTTCGTGACATATTGCAAGAGAGATAGTACGGAAGAAAAAGTGTCACGATTTCATGACATGTTGGAAGAGAAAAAGGCAAGTAGAAAAAGTGTCACGATTTCGTGACATATTGCAAGAGAGATAGTACGGAAGAAAAAGTGTCACGATTTCATGACATGTTGAAGAGAAAAGAAGTAGAAAAGTGTCACGATTTCATGACATATTGCAAGAGAGAAGTAGAAGAAAAAGTGTCACGATTTCGGACATTGCATAAGAGAGAGGAAGAAAAAGTGTCACGATATCATGACATGTCGCATTTTCGTGACTTGAAAAGGAGGAAGGCAGAGAAGGAAAAGTGTCACGATATCGTGACATGTCGCATTTTCGTGACTTGAAGAGAGCAGAAGGCAGAGAAGGAAAAGTGTCACGATATCGCGACATGTCACATTTTCGTGACTCAAAAGGGAGGAAGGAAGAGAATGAAAAAGTGTCGCGATATCGCGACATGTCACATTTTCGTGACCCGAAGGTAAGAGAAAGAGCAAAGGAGAAAAAGTGTCACGATATCGCGACATGTCGCATTTTCGTGACTCAAGGAGGAGAGAGAAAGTAAGAAGGCAGAAGTGTCACGATATCACGACAAAAGTAAAAAGGAAGAGTACGGAGGCGAAAGTGTCACGATATCGCGACATGTTGTGTTTTAGGTACAAGCAAACAGAAGAAGCAAGGAGGCGAAAGTGTCACGATATCATGACATGTGTTTTCATGGGTACAAGCAAACAAAAGAAGCAAGGAGGCGAAAGTGTCACGATATCATGACATGTTGTGTTTTCATGAGCTAAGAAGAGAACCCAACCGAAATAAGATATGTGACCGTTAACTGAAGTTATACAGCAGTTATAGGGGCCGTTACAAAAGAAAATCATGCAGCTAATATAAGAACAGTCGAAGAAGGAGAAATCGAACAGTCATAAAAATAGAATCGAAAATGCATGCATGCACAGAAAATAATACGAACAGTCATGACCGAGAAGATGAACAGTCATGGTAGGGGTATATGTGTCAATTCGTAACATGCAACGTGTTTGACGAAAAGCCTACCCTATATATATACAAAAGGAGTTACAGTTAGAAGGCGTTACAACTGACAAGTGGCGCATGAGAAATAAAAGGAGTTACAACTGGAGTTACAAAGATACAATATGGTTATAAAAGGAGGTCTGCACGGAGAATTACGTGCTGCTGAAATAGTGTGAAAGTGCTGCAAGAAGGGGGTTGAAAGAGTGCCGCAAGAGAGTATTAAGCAGAGCAGTGAGAGCCATAAAAGAGTAGTAAGTAGAGCTTTAAGAGTGTGTGGTGTTTTGGTGAATAGTGAGAGAGGTTGGGTTAGCAATAGACCAGTCAGGGTCTTGTATAAGCGAAGGCATTTTTATGTCAATCTTATAGTTTCAAAAGTGCAGTCCAAGTTGGTGCTTGGAATTAGGGGTTGGTGCTCCTTTCTGTTGGTGCAGAGAAATTAGGGGTTGGTGCTCCTTTCTGTTGGTGCAGATAAACCAGGGGTTGGTGCTCCTTCCAGTGGGTGCTGGTAAAGTGATTGTAAAATTGGTATTTTGCAAAGGCTGGATTTGGACGGGAATCCAAGCAGTCATTTTTGAGGAGTAGCCAAATTGGTGAACCTCGTTACATCGTG
This sequence comes from Wollemia nobilis, assembly GCA_028583015.1. NCBI lineage: Eukaryota > Viridiplantae > Streptophyta > Pinopsida > Araucariales > Araucariaceae > Wollemia > Wollemia nobilis. Next base: position 234,972 of record JAQPPZ010016554.1, read on the forward strand.
TGTTGTGGAATGCTCTCTTGTTATATTTGCTTTATTGGGTTTTAAGTTTTCATTGTTTCGGCATTAAGAGTTGAAGATTTAAGTTTTTAATAGCTACACTGATTCACCCCCCCTCTCAGTGTCATTGTGAGACTAACAAATTAGGATAAAATTAATGAAATGCATGCAATAATGGATACCAAAAGTGCAATAGAGAATGCAAAACTACTCCAAATGATACCCAAACTTAGTATGATGTATATTATCTACTTTTAGAATGATCTATGTAGAAATTGAAGTGAAATTATGAGAAAAATCTATGGCCATCCCTAGGTGTTCCAATTGGGATTGTCATCACAAAAACCCTAATTAAAGGTCCAAAACTACTCCAAACTTTACCAAATTCAAGTATGATGCATATAAACTACTCTAAGAATGATCTACACTAAAATTAATTCAAAATTGTATGCCAATTCATGGTCATCCCTAGGTGTTCCAATTGGGACTGTTAACCATCCCAGGTGGGGACGACCACCAAATAGGGTGGTTTTTGCCACCAATTCCATTGGGATATGGTCTAGAATACTCCTAGGGGTGTTTTCAAATTTGGTGATTTTATTCACAAGAATGGATGGGTTTTATAAGGGATGTGCATATTTGGGGATGCGTTGGAAGCTCCTTCGATTGATGAAGATTCCAAGGACAAATACGAGGGAAAAATGGGAAAGCAAATCTTGATAGCACTTTGTGGTGAATTCTTGAAAAGAACTCTCTCTCAAATGGAGTGGAATTACTTCAATTTATATCCCAAGAGGGCCATAGGGCCAAAGAGGCAATTTGGGGCATGCAAGGTAGGTGCCACTACTTGTAAAAACCCTTGCCATGCATTGGGTGGAAGAGACCTCCAATTTGGGCCTCCAATTTGCAGTTTGTGATGGCCTAGACAATCTCCCAATATTTCATAAGTCATTGGATGGGATAAATGGTAAAATTTGATTACCATTTGTCCTACCCTTGACTTTTTTAGGGGTCTAGACCATGGCCCTCCCACCAAGGGATAGTTGCTTATGGCCATACCAGGGTAGGACGACCATGAACTATGGCCATCCTAGGCTAGGATGGCCATGGCTACATGGCCAAAAATTTCCCCAAAGTGGGGTAAACCTTTCCAAAAGTGGTTAGGACCCCTAATTAACCCATGAGGGTTGCCCAATGGGGCCATATGGTGTCGATAAGAGTGATGTCATCGTAGTCTTATCCGACTTACACGATTTTGGTGTCTACAATGGACACAAGATAGAGAAATATTAGAACTTCCATTATTGTGAAACTTGTTAAGGACATAATCATTCTCAAAGTACTTGTCTATATAAAAAGAAGGAAAGTCAAAATTTAAAAATGAATTGCGGATGGATGAGTATGAACGAATGGAATAATATGAAAGGAATGTTGTATAGTTCCTACAAAATAAAACCAAGTGTGATGAAAAATTCCATTGAATGAAAAGAATAATATTGATCTCATCATGAAGAAAGATGGAATAAATCATTATAATCCAAGCACAGCTTGGAGGGTAACCTATAGTGAAAGTCGTAAAGGCAATGAAAGCAGTGAAAGCATCTGTAGTGATGATCCTACAAAGAAAATAACATTATAAATATTATAGTGGATGATCCAAACATAGTTATTATCTAGAGATGACCCAGAGGTAAAGTTCTAGAGGTAGTGACCCCGAGGTAGTGATCCAGTGGAAGTGACCCAGAGGTAGTGACCTATAGGCAGAGACCTAGAGGCAGTGACCCAAAGGCAAAACCAGTGGTAGTGACTCAAAGGTAGTGAGTCAAAGGTAGTGACCCAAAGATAGAGACCCATAGGTAACTCAAATACATTTATCTAGAGGTAAACACATATTATTTATCCAACCATGATAGAGCTAGAGCTAAATATTGAAGAGAAATAAGAATCAGAGATTGAAGGCAAAAAGCCTTCCTACCAAATAATGTAATATGAGGGTGGTGTTGGAGATATTACATTATTTGATCCCATTGTAATATTAGTTTGGTAGATGATTCATATGAGAAAGAATGAACACGTGTCATTAGTTAGGTGTGCATGTGCACAAGTGTCTATCATGCAAAATGCACATGTGTTCTTAGGGTAGGAAAGTGAAGAGTCACATACTAGTATATATATGTGATCAAGCATTGTAATAGATATAGAAAGAGTATTGCTCACAACATTCATTAGTAGATATTTATACAAGGGCAATTTTAGTATTTTTGTGAGCATGTATTGATGGCAATTTTCTAAGTATTTCCATAAGTTATTCATGAGTTTTACATGTTTAGAGTATTGTCATTATCATATAGTTAATAGTGCATGCCTATTTTAGACCTTGTGGTTGTTTTCTCCTTGAGTATTAAGCATCAAAAGCTAACATTAACTCCTTTAGGAACATTGTTAATGATGATTTCTATTTCCATGTTCTACTCTATTTTTTCTTTGCTAAGAAGGTTCTGAAAGAAAATAATGGCCATATTTTTAACATCAATTGAATCCTCATAATTTCTTCCCTATTCCTTCGTAAGGTAGAGGATTTTATTGTTGTTCCTGTGTTTCATAGTCAAAACATGGAAGAATTTAGTGTTTCTATCACCTTCCTTGAGCCATGTTTCCAATGAACTTCCTCTTGGCCAATGGTATTATGATATTTCGTGAGGAGTTATTTTTCCATTTCATACCTTGGTTTTCTACCTTCCCTCTCTATTTTTTCTTCTATATCTTGGATATATTTTTTACGCTATTGTTTTCTTAAATTGATGTTACCAAAAACCTCTTTATTCCAAATTTTTATTTGATACTTGATATTTTTTAATTTTTGGGTAACTCTGTACATAGTTGATCCTTGAACCTTCTCCTACCACCAAGCTTTTATTTTGTTTTTAATGTCTAGGTGCATATTCCACATGAGCTCATACCCAAAGGGTGATCCTCCCTGCTTCTCCTCCTTTTCCATATCTAGCAAAAGGGGATTGTGATTTGATCATGTTCTAGGTATACATGTAATTCTATGAACACTGATTATACTTAGCCAACTATTAAAAAAAAAACCTTGTCTAGGCACCTTTGAATGTGATTATCCCTCATCCTTATGTTTGTCCACGTAAGCTTACCTTTATACATATCTAGGTCAATCAATTTCTTATTCTGAATAAAATCATTGAAATTTTGCATACCTTGAGTAATGTTAATCCTCCCTCCACTTTTATCATCTATTTTTAAGACTATATTGAAGTCACCCAATAGCATCCAATGCAAATTAATGAAAAGAATCCTCTAAAAATATAGCTTATTCCATAGTTGGAATCTCTCACGATTATCATTTTGAGCATAAAACCCTGTCATTATCCAAAAAAAGTTAGTTTTTTGTTCTTCAATTTGACTATACAAAATCTCTCTTCTTGATCAATTAAAGTGTCTTCAAAATTCATTATATACCAAAAGATGCAAATACCTCCAAAAGTATGTTGTGTTGGGCTTATGATCTATTCAACATTAGGCCAAACCTCTTTTTAAATAATGTTAAATGTTTTGGTATCAATTTTAGATTCTTGAAGACAAACAATATCAGGTTTTACTTCCATGAGTAGATTTCTAACAATCCTTCTTTCCCCGAGAGAAATTAGCCCCCACACATTCCAAGAAAAGATTTTTTTTATGGGATTTTACCCTTAACCATCCATTCTTCATTTGGATCTAATTCTTGTCCCTTGTTCTTTAGTACTTTTTGTTCTTCTTTTTTGGGGGGTCTTCCTTGCTTTCTTTTCCCATAGTTTCCCATATTCTTTGCATTTTTTGTATGTCTTTCAAGAGGATCAATCTCTCTCATTTGGTTACATCCTCGGGGATATTTTTTCACTATTAATTAAGTTGTTTTACCCAACTCTATTATTTTCCAGAATCTTATTTGCATACCCTCCTTACATTGCTTTGAGTTTTCTATTATGCTTAGATTCTTCTATTCCTCCAATTGTTTAGTTTCGTTTTGTGAATTTAAAACTTGATCTAATCCCTACCATCCCTCTATTTCTTTGACTTTAAACCCCCAAACTCCTTCAATCTGATCCTTTGCATGTTCTAAGTCTTTTTGTTTTCCTGTCTCCTCTAATATAAAATATTCTTGAACCTTTCAAAAATTCTACCTTTTCACCATTGATTAAAAAACATATTATTTAAAAGAATTAAAAAATATGACCCGGGTTCAATCCCCACAGTGGATATGTATATGTATAAGAAATATTTACTCAATGAAAAAAATAATTAAAAAATAATTTATATTTTTTTTAAAGCGAAAAACCCCTTGCAGAGCCGCCTTGGTCTGAGAGACCACGAACAGGGGGTTCTACACCGTCAAAGTCACCCAGGGGTCGCACCCGACCCTACCCGCACCAACATTATCAATTGGATTTTGGATACCCAATTCAGCTTTTTGGTAGGGTGGAGATTTGAACCTGGGACCTCCCTTGGAGGATTGCTTTCTCCTCTCCAACTCACCTACAACACCTAGGTTAAAAAATATGTTATATTATATTAAATTATTATTTTATATTACTCGTCCATTGTACTTAATATTTATAAAAAACTTATTAAATAAATATAAGTATTATTTAAAAAAATAAAATACTATTATTAATTAACTTAATATTCTTCTGTAAATATAATTAAAATTAAGAAATAATTTATCTTTAATAAAATATATAAAATAAATACAAAATTTTTAACTTTTAATTTTATTTTTTAAAAATTCCATACATAAACATTAAAATATTATTAAATATAATAAAAATAAATAATTATTTAACTTAGCATCCTCACATAAAATAGGACCTAATAAATATTATATTATTAAAATTGGATGAGTGAGCCACAATGACTATGATACCGCCCTTGTAGTTTGAACCCTTACTAAAAATAGTGTGAGTATAACCAACTTTACATGAGTTTAGAATTTATTAAACTGTGTATTTTAGAAGAGTTAAAATTCTTAACTAAAAATAGTGTGAGTATAACCAACTTTACATGAGTTTAGAATTTATTAAACTATGTATTTTAGAAGAGTTAAAATTCTTTTTCCTCCCCTGTAATTTGAACCCTTACTAAAAATAGTGCAAGTGTAACCAAATTTACACGAGTTTATGAATTTATTAAACTATATATTGTAGAAGAGTTAAATATTTTTGTTAAAATTCTTTATGAAAAATATTTTTTTTGAAAAAATTCGAAACTTGAATCTACTAATCTATATATAAATATTATTTTAAATTATTATTCTTTTATTTTATTTATTTATCTTTGATCCACATATCTTGTATATCATATGTCATCATGTTTATTGTTTTTCTTACTTTATGAGTTGGATTAGGCACTCATGTTGCTTTGTATATGTCCTACTTTATAGTCATATTGACCTCTTTTGATCACATTAATACAAATTCAAATTACTTATAAAAAAATATATTAAACTAACTTAAACATATAAAATATATATATATCTATAAACACGAGAGTTATCAATCTCGAGGTGCCTATCTCATAAGAATGATAGGCATTTATAGATATATATATTTTATATATCTGACCTTCCTAGCTGCCATTGCAGGACGCCTATCGGCGTAATAAAGAAAATCAACAGGTCAAATTTTTAAACAATTTTCTTCAACTAATAAAGTACATAAAATATAAATATTTATATGTTTTAAATAATAAAAAATATATAAACTAAATTTAATTTTTTATAATTTTTTTTGAAGGATGAACAATGAAATCCCAAAATAACTACGGCCTTTATATTATTAAATATAACAATTCTTATTAAAAATGCACACCCTAAATATGGAATGAGAACTATCAAATATTATATTTGTCGAATTTTATAAATTCTATTCGTGACACTTTTAAAATCCTTATAATTGATTTATTTATTATTTTTTTTTGGAAATATTTTTGTGAAACCTTGGAATTATGCATCCGATCCCATCATTGGTCTAACGAACCATCGACTTAATTTTGCATATCCAATTTTATAAATTCTATTCTTAATATTTTTAAAATCCTTATAATTGATTTATTTATTTTGGAAATATGTTTTTGAGAGTGAAACCTTGGAATTATGCACTAGATCCCATCATTGGCTTAACGATCATATCCTCAACATATGAGGGGGAGAGATTTGAACCTAGGACCTCTTTTTTCAATTTTAAAGTTTTAACTACCCGCTTGCTCCCAATTCCCCAACATAAGCAGATACCATTGATTAAATTAGGTATTCTAAATTTTTATAAAACCTAGATCTCCCAGTAAAAAAGAAGTTGATTGGATCATGATTATCTAAGAAATAAAGATGAAAAATCCACTAAAATTGTTGAATAAAACTAATTGTTGAATAAAACTGAAGTAAAAAAAAACCTAACTGTTTATAGAATAAAACTGATATTTAATAAAATAAAATAAAACTATAAAATCAAAGAAACCCCAAAAAATCAAAAGAAACAATAGAACTGATACAACCTACCACAATAACTTGGCAGCCACCGACCAGCTAAAAAGTTATTCTCTACAGTTAACATGGAAAACAATGGATGTAGAGCAGGAGTAGGAAGAATTGCTGTCCACAGTTAACATGGAAAACAATGGATGTACAAAAGGAGGGGCAGCAAGAGCAGGAGCAGGAAACTTGAACGAAGACTATCCATATCCATTGTTGCCCCTCTCATTTACTAATCGAATCATGGAAAAGGTGACGCGACTTTACAAAGCCAAGATTTCACAAGAATCAAAGGAAGCCGTTCGTCTCTGTGCTACTGAGTTTATCGGTCCGTTAAGAGCGAGTAGGCAAATCTTCTTATTTTTTTGTTTCTTTTTCTTAGGGCAAATCTTTTCTCATTTTGTCATTGTTTTAAGATAGATATCTCAAAACATTGTCTCTTAATCGATACAAAGATTACAATTTAATTTTTTTATTGGAAGTTTGCCCATCTTTTATTGTTAACGTTGTTATTGTTGAAATTATTAAACCTGATTCCATCTTGCTATTGCTCGAAACAAGTACCAAAGTCATGAAAAAAACATCAGCGACAGCGATCTAGGGATCATTTTGTTAGGAGTGACTTGATGTCTGATAACACGCACAGCTGCAAATACGATCGTCGCATTTATTTCAGTTGTTGCAATTCGGTGATTGGTCAGTAACCCTACTTCAGCTGTTAGAAACCCTAAGCATGTCAAAAGATAAGCCTGTCAGAAGGCAATCCTTATCCTCCCTTCCGCAGGCTATAAAAGACAGTTCGTGTTTCAAAAATGTACGAGGGAGAGCAGAGCAGAGTGCAGCAGAGTAGAGGAGATTGGAGCACTGAACCGCAGTTTCAGACTGCTCTTCATTTTGAGTTTACCCTGCAAGTTTCTTGCAGATGATTGTAATCCCTCTTCGGAGGTTAGACTATGTTTTGATTGCTGACATATAATGATAAATCTGTATTTTTTTAGTGTTCCTCTATCTCTCATTTGCATGGTCGACCCTCGCACTCTCTTTCTCAAGCGTATCCGCAGTTATTCCTTTGTTATCCCGGCATTGCTCATTTTGGTGAGTGATATTGGGCAACGCTCACGATTCGAGCGATCTTGGGCACTCTCACTCTTTACCATTAGAAGGAACCATATTTCGTCTTATTTGTCTTTGTCCTCTAGTGGTTTGTCCCATTTGAATTCGTCTCACTCCACATTTCCTAAATCACTTGAATCTCCTCAAAATTCCCTTTAGCGCTCATGAGACGAGCGATTTGCGTCATTTGCATGTTTGACTAGAGATTTAGGGCACAAGGTTCTAGTTTGTCCTTTATCTATTTTGTCTTTTAGCCAAACACCCGATATCGCTAAAACTCAAGTTCTCTATATGCCTTTTTCATGTTTGTTTAGCGATTTGGAGATTTAATTTAATCCGAAGGTTTCTGGCTTTATTTTTCTCCATTCCCTCCGTCGCTCGCTAGTGAGGGTTTTCCTCTCTTTCGCTGAGGTACGACAGCGCTTTCGGGAGTGGTGAAAATCTTGTTCCCTCCGTCGCTTATAAAACCCAAATATTCCCTCTGTCGCTACATTGTTTTGGCGATTTGAAGCTCAAACCTCCTATACTCCATATCGCCGATGCTATTAGTTTTTCCTCTCCATTTGGGTCTAGCATGAGCGATTTTGAGACCTAACATACTTAAGTTCTACAAATTGGTATCAGAGCCGACTTGTCATCCCGTGAATTTTTGAAGCATGGCTTCCGACAGCAACAACTTGTAGTTGTAGATCCCACGATTCAATGGCAAGAACTACGACTACTGGAGCATCCATATGAAGATCATGTTTGGATCTCAGGAGTTGTAGGACCTGGTTGAGAATGGCTACCCTAAACCGATGGATGCAGCAGCATTAGCCACCCTCTCCCAAGTTGACAGGGACCTGTTGAAGGAGAACACCAAGAAGGACCAAAAGGCCCTGTTTTACATCATGCAAGCGATCGAAGAGACCATCTTCTCGTGGATCGCATCGAACACCAAGGCAAAGCAGGCCTGGGAGATTTTGGCCAGCTCGTATCAGGGCACCAACAAAGTCAACCTCATGAAACTGCAGATTCTAAGGAGGGAGTTCAAGAACCTACAGATGAACGAGATGGAGTCCATGGGTGACTTCTTCACCCAAATGACAGATGTAATCAACCAGATGCGGTTGAATGGAGAAATCGTACAAAGCCAAAGAATTGTGGAGAAGATTCTCAGAAGCTTGCTTGTAAAATTTGACTTCGTTGTGATAGCAATCGAGGAGTCAAGGGGTCTGATGACCCTCTTGATGGATGATCTCATGGGTTCGTTGCAGACGCATGAGCAGAGGCTAAGCCGCTCATCTCAGTCCTCTCTAGAGCAATATTTTAAGGCACAAGTCTCATTTCGAGATAGTGGCAGGCAAGATTCCCACCATGGCGCCTCTAGTTCTCAAGGAGGAAGAGGCAGAGGCAGGCGTGGGAAAGGAAATAAACGAGGATGGTCAAACCCTAGCGAGGGAGATACCAATTGCAATTTCCATCAGCAAGGTGGAAAAGGCGAACCAAAGAACCAACAAGGTGGGTCTGGCCAGCAAAAGGACATGTCCAAGGTCCAATGTTATTATTGCAAGAAATACGGCCATTATATCTCACAGTGCAGAAAGCCAAGGAGAACCAACAACAAGCCCATTACATGGACAAAACTAGAAATGTGGTAGGAGGAAACGTGCTGCTGACTTGCAACATTGAGGAGTGCTAGAAGAATGTTTGGTATTTAGACAGTGGGTGCAACAATCACATGACGGGGAACAAGGAGATGTTCTCCCAACTGGATGAAACAGTCCAATCCGAGGTGAAGATGGGGAACAACAATAAGGTTCCCATGTGCCTGGGTTGAAGCATAAGTTGCTAAGTGTGGGATAGCTCGTGCAAAAGGGACACATTGTCCAGTTTAAAGACGAAACCTACACCATCAGAGAAAGAGCATGGGTAGATTGCAACATTGTCCATGATGAAGAATAAGATGTTTTCATTGTAGATTCAAAATGAGTCTCTGATGTCCCTGAGTGCAGTCGTGAAGGATGCTACCTGGTTGTGGCATCTCAGGTTCGGTCACCTGAGTTTCAGTGGCCTCAATATGTTGCACAAGAAGCAAATGGTGAAGGGTTTACCCCTTATTGAGTAGCCGAATCAAGTTTGTGAAGGCTGCTTAGTCGGCAAGCAACATAGGGATTCGTTCCCTTTCGATCAGTCTTGGAGAGCATCACAACCATTGGAGCTGGTGCATTCAGACATTTGTGGTCCGATGCAGACCACCACATTTGCCGATAACAAGTACTTTTTGACCTTCATTGACGATTTCAGTCGGAAGACCTGGATCTATGCCATTAAGCAGAAGTCGGAGGCTTTTGGAAAGTTCAAGGAGTTCAAGGCTCTAGTGGAGAAACAGAGCGGCTACCAAGTCAAAACCCTAAGAACAGAATGGTGGAGGAGAATACATCTCCAACGAATTCCAGAATTTCTGCAAGGCGAATGGAATTTGGAGGCAGCTCTCTACCAGATACACGTCGCAGCAGAATGGCGTAGCTGAGAGGAAGAACCGGACCATCATGGAGATGGCACGCAACATGATGAAGGCGAAGGGGCTACCACATGAATTCTAGGTAGAGGTTGTAACCTGTGCAGTCTATCTGCTAAACAGGTGTCCCACCAAGAGCATGAAGGACAAAATTCCTCAAGAGGCCTGGAGCGGTCAGAAGCCATGTGTGGCTCATTTGCACGTGTTTGGGTGCATTGCATATGCACACATTCCAGAAGAGAAGAGGAAGAAGTTGGATGATAGAGCAGAGAAGTGTATCTTCACAAGATATAGTGAGGAAGCAAAGGCATATCGACTATACAATCCTGTGACGAAGAAGCTTGTCATCAACCGCGATGTGAAGTTCCTAGAAGATGAAGCCTAGAACTGGAAGTCCAACACTGGCCAGCCTGAGCCAGTAGTTGTTGAGGTTGTTGACTTGGAGAAGAACAGTGTGTAGCCACCTGCAGCCTCCAACAGCAGCAGCGGTGCTAGTAGTAGCACAACCTCACCATCCCGGTTGCCTCCAATTGCAAGCAGGATTCAAAATTTGAGGACTCCAATGAAGACGAGGAGCTTGCAAGAAATCTACGAGGCAACCCGTCATCATGAATATGAAGAATATTTTGACTTTGCCTTCTTTACTAAGTGTGATCCAGTTGAGTTTGAAGAGGCAAGTCAGAATCAAAAATGGATAAAGGCGATGGATGAGGAGATTGAAGCCATTGAGAAGAATGATACATGGCAGATTGTAGACCTTCCAGTAGGGAAGAAGACCATTGGGGTCAAATGGGTGTATAAGACCAAGTTCAACACCCAAGGTGAAGTGGACAGGCACAAGGCCAGATTGGTGGCGAAGGGCTACAAGTAGAAGTCAGGGATCGACTACCATGAAGTATATGCCCCTATAGCTCGACTTGACACAGTCAGGATGATCCTGGCATTGGCATACCAGCAGGGTTGGAAGGTGTTCCATATGGACATCAAGTCAGCCTTCCTCAACGGTGTTTTGGAGGAAGAGGTCTACATAGACCAACCACCCGATTACGAGATCGAAGGACAGGAGGGCAAGGTCCTCAAGTTGAAGAAGGCCCTGTATGGGTTGAAGCAGGCACCCAGGGCATGGTACAGCCGGATTGATGACTATTTTTAGGAGAATGGGTTTCATAAAATGCCCATATGAGCATACCCTATACCTGAAGGCAAATGAAGCAGGGGAGCTCATTATCATCTACCTATATGTGGACGATTTGATTTACACTGGCAACAACAATGCCCTGTTTGTCCAGTTCAGAACAACCATGAAGGAGTTCGAGATGATAGATATGGGGTTGATGAAGTATTTTCTTGGCATCGAAGTTGACCAATCAACAGATGACATCTTCATTTCTTAGGGCAAGTATGCGAAGGATGTCCTGAAGTGGTTCAATATGGAGGAGAACACACCTGCCATCACACTTGTTGCCATGGGATTAAAGTTGAGCAAGTTGGACTCTAGGAGAAGCATCGATCCAACTTTGTTCAAGCGACTAGTTGGCAGTCTGATGTACTTGACTACAACTTGACCAGATTTGATGTTTGGAGTTAGTCTCATCAGTCGGTTTATGGAGACTCCAAAGGATCTGCATTGGCAAGCAGGCAAGCGCATCTTGCGCTATGTCAACGGGACGAGGAACCATGGCATCTTCTATGTCAGAAAATACCATTTGGAACTGGTGGGCTATACAGACAGTGACTGGGTTGGCAACACTGATGATCAGAAGAGCACTTTCGATTATGCATTTCATCTCGGTTTGGGAGCAGTGTCATGGGCCTCCAAGAAGCAACTGATTGTTGCGTTGTCCACTACTGAAGCAGAGTATGTCATCGCCATTGTATTGTCGAAGGATCTGGTGTTCCATGGGCGAATAAAGCATATCGACATTCAATTTCACTTTATCAGAGAGCCAGTGAAGTCAAGCGAGGTTCAACTACAGTTCTGTATATCGAAGAAGCAGATAGTTGATATTTTTACCAAGCCTTTGAAGGAGGAGGATTTCAGCAGACTGCATGAGCAGTTAGGAGTCAAAGGGCTTGTAGGATCAGGTTTAAAGGAGGGTGTTGAAATTATTAAACTTGACCCCCATCTCGCTATCGCTCGAAACAAGCATCAAAGCCATGAAAAACACATCAGCGACAACGATCTAGGGATCACTCTGTCAGGAGTGACTTGACGTCTGACAACACGGATAACCGCAAATCCGATCGTTGCATTTATTTTAGTTGTTGCAATTCGGTGATTGGTCAGTAACCCTACTTCGGCTATCAGAAACCCTAAGCGTGTCAGAAGATAAGCTTGTCAGAAGGTAATCCATATCCTCCCTTTTGTAAGCTATAAATGATACTTCGTGTTTCAAAAATGTATGAGGGGGAGCAGAGCAGAGTGCAGTAGAGTAGAGGAGATTGGAGCACCGAACCACAGTTTCGGAGTGCTCTTCATTTGGAGTTTACCCTGCAAGTTTCTTGCAGATGATTGTAATCCCTCTTCGAAGGTTAGACTATGTTTTTTATTGTTGACATATAATGATAAATCTATATTTTTTTAGTGTTCCTCTATCTCTCATTTGCATGGTCGACCCTCGCACTCTCTTTCTCAAGCATATCCGTAGTTATTCCTTTGTTATCCCGACATCGCTCATTTTGGTGAGCGATATTGGGCGGCACTCACGATTTGAGCAATCTTGGGCACTCTCACTCTTTACCATTAGAAGGAACCCTGTTTCGTCTTATTTGTCTTTGTCCTCTAGTGGTTTGTCCCATTTGAATTCGTCTCACTCCACATTTCCTAAATCACTCGAATCCCTCAAAATTCCCTTTAACGCTCATGAGACGAGCGATTTGCGTCATTTGCATGTTTGACTAGAGATTTAGGGCACAAGGTTCTAGTTTGTCCTTTATCTATTTTGTCTTTTAGCCAAACACCCGATATCGCTAAAACTCAAGTTCGCTATATGCCTTTTTCATGTTTGTTTAGCGATTTGGAGATTCAATTTAATCCGAAGGTTTTTGGCTTTATTTTTCTCCATTCCCTCCGTCGCTTGCTAGTGAGGGTTTTTCTCGTGAGGTACGACAGCGCGCTTTCGGGAGTGGTGAAAATCTTGTTCCCTCCGTCGCTTATAAAACCCAAATATTCCCTCCGTCGCTACATTGTTTTGGCGATTTGAAGCTCAAACCTCAGCGACGCTATTAGTTTTTCCTCTCCATTTGGGTCTAGTGTGAGCGATTTCGAGACCTAACATACTTAAGTTCTACAACAAATGAGAAGCATCAATGGGAGAATCAAACGACAATTATGTTGGAAAAGTTAAACCAAATCACACGCCCGCAAGCACTTCGACGCGATGCATGTTTAAAATGACTTCGAAAAACACTTCGCCACGAAGCTCTTCAACCTTGTCCTCGGAAGGTACTTCGCCACGAAGCATAATTAACTCGTCTCCTAACAGCACTTCGTCGCGAAGTAAAATCAACCTGCCCCTTGAAAGTGCTTCGCTGCGAAGCATCATATTTTTTCCCCCCGAAAATGCTTTGGCGCGAAGCAATATAATTTCGACACTTCGCATCTCAAATTGCAGAAGCGGAAATCCGACACAAAAATCGAGGCACTAATTTTCCAAGCATGCGAGTAGTTGGGATCGCTCGACGATTGGACAGAAATCCTCCTTCGGCATTTATTTCTTGTCATTCGGTTGGTGGATTTATCCCGCATTTTGTCCTCATCCCTCGCCTATAAATACCAAGGCCATTTTTTCATTTAGGAAGCAGTTGGATGATAGAGGTCGAAGGAGAGCAGCAGAGAGGAATATCGAGCACAGAGTAGCCGCAATAGTAGCTAGGGTTTCAACCAGCAGAGCAGCAGAAGTGTGAAAGCAGCAGATGCCAACAGCCGGAGAGTGGAGTAGCAGCCTCCAGATAAAACCCATGTTTTTATCCTACAAATGTTTATCTTGCAGAAGTCTGTAATCGCTTCAGAAAGAAGCCATTGTAAATCCGACATTATATTTAATATATAAAATATTTATTCTACAAATTTGGGTCTCTGTGTATTGTTCTCTGTCTCGGAGTATTATTTTATCCCATGCAGACATTCCTCAGCTAGGGTTTTCCCCGAAGTGGCAAAACACCCGTTCGATCTAGGAGGGAAATTTTTTTATTTATTTGTGTCGAAGAAACATTTCGGCACTGTCTCTCCGAAGTGGAATCCAACAGCCACTTCACCGAAGTTGTCGTGAGCTGCAGAGCTTCGCAGCTTTCCCGTCCGAAGCAGTCACTTCGATTGGAAAATTCCCGAAGTGATTTTACTTCGAAAGAAAACTGCGCGAAGTAGCTGCTTCGCTGGGAAATTTCCCGAAGTAGTTTTACTTCGAAAGTTTCTTCCCTGAAGTACTTACTTCGGGAGTATTTCATCCGAAGCTCCTCCCAAAGTTGAAAATTTTGCGAAGCATTCTTTTTTTTTGACGCGACGCGTTTTAATTCCTTCAAATTGGTATCAGATCCTGTGGTGCAGTGACGTGAAGATAGAAGCATGGCTTTCGAAAACAATTCCCTGTAGTTGCAGATCCTACGATTTAATGGCAAGAACTACAATCCAGATGAAAATCCTCTTCGGGTCTCAAGATTTGTGGGACTTTGTCGAGAATGATTACCCAAAACTGGCAGATGTAGCAGCACTGGTCGCCCTCTCCCAAGCTGACAAAGATCTTTTGAAGGAGAACCGAAAGAAAGACCAAAAGGCCCTATTCTATATTATGCAATCTGTTGAAGAGACCATCTTCCCATGGATCGCATCAGCCACCAAGGCCAAGCAGGCCTGGGAAATTTTTACCAGTTCGTACCAGGGCACCAACAAAGTGAAGTTGGTAAAGCTGCAGATGCTTAGGAGGGAGTTCGAGAACCTACAAATGAGTGAGTCCGAGTCGATGAGCGACTTCTTCACCCGGATAACTAACATCATCAACTAGATGCGATTGAATGGTGAAATTGTGCAAAATCAAAGGATCGTGGAGAAAATTCTATGAAGTCTCCCAGCAAATTTTGACTCTGTGGTAATTGTAGTAGAGGAGTCAAGGGATTTGAAAACCCTCTCAGTGGATGAACTAATGGGCTCTCTGCAAACACATGAGTAGAGGCTGAGCCGCTCAACTCAGTCTTCTTTGGAACAAGCTTTTAAGGTGCAAGTCTCAGTCCGAGACAACGACAGACAAGACTCCCACCATGGTGCCTCTAGTTCTCAAGGTGGAAGAGGCAGAAGCAAGCATGGGAGAACAAGCAAGGAGGGAGATCAAACCCTAACATTAGTGAGACCAGCTACAACTTTCATCAGCAAGGAGGAAGAGGCACTGGAAAAAATTAGCAAAGGGGATCTCAGCAGAAGGACATGTCAAAGGTCTAATGCTACTACTACAAAAGGTTCGGCCATTATATATCACAGTGCAGAAAGAGGATGGCAGATGAGAATCAGCAGCAAGCCCATTATACGGATGAAGCCAAAAATGCGGCAGGAGGAAATATGCTGCTGAATTGCAGTGTTGAGGAAGAGAGCAAGAAAAAAATTTGGTATCTTGACAGTGGGTGCAGCAACCACATGACTGGGAACAGAGAGATGTTCTCACAATTGGACAAAACAGTCCAATCCGAAGTCAATATGGGGAACAACAGCAATGTTCCCGTGATGGGGAAAGGAAAAATCCTCATCCGCACCCAGCACGGAGAAAGGAAACAAATTTGTGATGTGTATTATGTGCCTAGGTTGAAACACAACCTGCTAAGTGTTGGATAGCTTGTGCAGAAGGGACACACTGTGCAGTTCAAAGACGGTGTTTGTTCCATCAGATACAAAGTGCATGGACAAATCACAACCGTGTCCATGACAAAAAACAAAATGTTTCCACTGCAGATTCAGAATGAATCATTAATGTCTCTGAGTGCAGTTGTGAAGGATGCTACCTGGCTGTGGCATCTCAGATTAGGTCATCTAAGTTTCAGTAACCTGAATTTGCTGCACAAGAAGCAGATGGTGAAGGGTTTACCCCTTATTGAGAAACCGAACCAAGTTTGTGAAGGTTTCTTGGTCGGTAAGTAGCACAGGGATGCATTCCCTGTAGGACAGTCTTGGAGAGCATCACAGCCATTGGAGCTGGTGCACTCAGACATTTGCGATCCAATGCAGACCAGCACATATGCCAGTAACAAATACTTCCTAACTTTCATTGATGACTTTAGCCGAAATACATGGGTTTATCCCATTAAGATGAAGTCAAAGGAATTTGCAAAGTTTAAGGAGTTCAAGGCTCTGGTTGAGAAACAGAGCGGTTATCAAGTTAAGACTCTCAGAACTGATGGAGGAGAATACATCTCCAACGATTTCCACAACTTCTGCAAGCAGCATGGAATTCGAAGGCAGTTCACTGCCAGATACACACCGTAGCAGAATGGTGTATCTGAGAGGAAGAACAGAACTATCATGGAGATGGCACGGAGTATGTTGAAGGCAAAAAGTTTTCCACATGCGTTATGGGCAGAAGTTGTAAGTTGTGTAGTTTATCTGTTGAACAGATGTCCCACCAAGAGTGTGAAGGACAAAATTCCAAAGGAAGCCTAGAACAATTTGAAGCCAAGTGTGGCTCATTTGCGAGTTTTTGGGTGCATAGCATATGCACATGTTCCAGATGAGAAAAGACGAAATCTGGATGACAAATCTAAAAAGTGCATCTTCACAGGGTACAACGAACAAGCAAAGGCATACAGGTTGTACAATCTTCTGACAAAGAAACTTGTCATCAGCCGAGATGTGAAGTTCTTGGAGGATGAAGCCTGGAACTGGAAGTCAAAGACTGGTCAGCCTGAACCAACAATTGTTCAACTTGTAAACTTGGAGGAAGATAGTGTTCAACCACCTGTACCTTCAAGCAACAATAGTGGTGCCAGCAGTAGCACAGCCTCATCATCCCGGTCACCTCCACTTGCAAGCAGAATTCAAAATTTGAGGACCCCTGCGAAGACTCGGAGCTTTCAAGACATTTATGAGGTAACCCGTAATCAGTCAGATGAAGAATTTTTTGACTTTGCTCTATTTACTAAGTGTGATCCAATGGAGTTTGAAGAGGCAAGTCAGAATCGCAAATGGGTGAATGCAATGGATGAAGAGATAGCAGCCATTGAGAAGAATGAGACATGGCAGCTGACAGATCTTCCAGCAGGAAAGAAGACCATTGGGGTCAAGTGGGTGTATAAAACAAAGTTTAACGCCCAAGGAGAAGTTGATAGGCATAAAGCCAGATTGGTGGAAAAAGGCTTCAAGAAGAAGTCAGGAGTTGACTGTCATGAGGTGTATGCACCTGTAGCCCGACTTGACATAGTCAGAATGATTCTGGCACTGGCAGCTCAGAAATGCTGGAGTGTGTACCAGATGGATGTCAAGTCTGCCTTATTGAATGGAGTGTTGGAAGAAGAGGTCTACATAGACAAGCCACCCGGTTATGAAATGCAAGGACAAGAAGACAAGGTCCTGAAGTTGAAGAAGGCCCTGTATGGGTTGAAGCAAGCACCCCGGGCATGGTACAGCCGTATTGACGGCTACTTTCAGGAGAATGGGTTTCAAAAATGCCCATATGAGCACACCCTATATCTGAAGACAAATGCAGAGGGTGAGATGATAATCGTCTGCTTGTATGTGGATGATCTGATATATACTGGCAATAGCAGCAGTCTATTTGCGCAGTTCAAAATAGCCATGAAGACCGAGTTTGAAATGACAGACATGGGGCTAATGAAATTCTTTCTTGGCATTGAAGTTGACCAATCAACAGATGGCATCTTCATGTCTCAGGGCAAGTATGCAAAGGATGTCCTGAAGCGTTTTAATATGGAGGACAACAAACCTGCCATCACCCCAATAGCCACTGGCTTGAAGTTGAGCAAGAATGACAACAACAGAAGCGTAGATCCAAATCTCTATAAAAGGTTAGTTGGAAGCCTGATGTACTTGATCGCAACCAGGACAGATTTGATGTTTGCCATGAGTTTAATCAGTAGATTTATGGAGTCACCCAAAGACACTCACTGGCAAGCAGGCAAGAGAATTTTGCGATATGTCAATGGCACGAGAAATCACAGACTCCACTATGCCAAACAAAACTAGCTTGAGTTGATTGGCTACACTGACAGTGATTGGGTCGGTAGCATAGATGATCGAAAGAGCACTTCGGGATATGCCTTCCATTCTGGATCTGGATTTGTCTCTTGGTCCTCGAAGAAGCAGCCAATAGTTGCTTTATCTAAAGCAGAGGCAGAGTATGTTGCTGCCACCTCAGCCACCTGCCAGGCAGTCTGGATGAGAAGAGTTCTAAGTGAACTACATCATCCGCTCGAAGTAGCAACAACAATATTTTGCGAAAATAACTTTGCCATCGCGCTCTCGAAGGACCCAGTCTTCCACGGTCGGACAAAGCACATAGACATCCGGTATCATTTCATCAGAGAGCTGGTGAAATTCGATGAAGTACAGTTGCAGTTTTGCAGGTCCAAGGAGCAGTTGGCTGACATCTTCACAAAACCCTTGAAGGAGGAGGACTTCGCCAGACTGCGAGAGATGTTGGGCGTTAGAGAACTCATGAAATTTGGTTTAAAGGAGGGTTTTGGAAAAGTTAAACCAAATCACACGCCCGCAAGCACTTTGGCGCGATGCATGTTTAAAATGACTTCAGAAAACACTTCGTCGCGAAGCTCTTCAACCTTGTCCTCGGAAGGTACTTCGCCGCGAAGCATAATTAACTCGTCTCCTAACAGCACTTCGCCGCAAAGTAAAATCAACCTGCCCCTTGAAAGAGCTTCGCTGCGAAGCATCATATTTTTGCCCCCCGAAAATTCTTTGACGCGAAGCAATATAATTCCGACACTTCGCACCTCAAATTGCAGAAGCGAAAATTCGACACGAAAATCGGGGCACTAATTTTGCAAGCGTGCTTGTTGGGGTTGCTCTGCGATTGGACAGAAATCCTCCTTTGGCATTTATTTCTTGTCAGTTGGTTGGTGGATTTATCCCGCGTTTTGTCCTCATCCCTTGCCTATAAATATCGGGGCCATTTTGTCATTTAGGAAGCAGTTGGAGGATAGAGGTCGGAGGAGAGCAGCAGAGAGGAATATCGAGCACAGAGTAGCCACAGTAGAAGCTAGGGTTTCAACCAGCAGAGCAGCAGAAGTGTGAAAGCAGCAGACGCCAACAGTCGGAGAGTGGAGCAGCAGCCTCTAGATAAAACCCGTGTTTTTATCCTGCAAATGTTTATCTTGCAGAAGTCTGTAATCGCTTCAGAAAGAAGCCATTGTAAATCCGACATTATATTTAATATATAAAATATTCATTCTGCAAATTTGGGTCTTTGTGTATTGTTCTCTGTCTGGGAGTATTATTTTATCCGCAGACATTCCTCAGCTAGGGTTTTCCCCGAAGTGGCAAAACACACGTTCGATCCAGGAGGGAAAACTTTTTATTTGTTTGTGCCGAAGAAGCATTTCGGCACTGTCTCCCCGAAATGGAATCCAACAGCCACTTCGTCGAAGTTGTCGTGAGCTGCAGAGCTTCACAGCTTTCCCGTCCGAAGCAGTCACTTTGGCTGGAAAATTCTCAAAGTGATTTTACTTCGGAAGAAAACTGTGCGAAGCAGCTGCTTCGCTGGGAAATTTTCCGAAGCAGTTTTACTTCGGCAGTTTCTCCCCCGAAGTACTTACTTCGGGAGTATTTCCTCCGAAGCTCCTCCCGAAGCTGAAAATTTTGTGAAACGTTTTTTTTGTTTGACGCGACACGTTTTAATTCCTTCAAATTATGGGCATTGGAAGAGCTTCAGTTTGATAATTACATCTGACATCTCACTCCTTATCTTGACAAGATCTATTTGTATTGTTACCAACATAAACAATAAAATAATTTATTTTTTAACTTTTTCAAAAGCATTTGCAATTCTACAATCTTGTTTCTACATTATGATACCAATTATCAAACTTGTTTCTACAATCAAATATTATTCCTGAAAAGAAAAATTGGAAAATTCAAAGGTGATGTTTGAATTTTGGTTTGAAAGAAAGTTTAAATTTTTTATAATTTAAATTTGACTTATTATAAGCTCATAATCTTTATTACGAAGATATCTCACAGAAACATATGGCTTTCAATTCTTTAAATTAGTATGATCATATACTCGTAACAGTTCTTGATATATTTTAAAATAAATTTATCGTTTCTCTTGCTACTCTTGCTAATGGTCTATGAAAAGGTCTCTTTCTGTCTAATATGTAATAGATTTGAAAGATGCCTATATTAAAATTTTTATAATTTAAATTGAAGTCTTCAAATCTAAAATCTTTACTACTACGATATCTCTTCCATTCTTTAAATTAGTATGATCATATAGTCGGCCTCTTTCTATGCAATAGACTTGAAAGATGCATATATGATTTGTATGTTTAAAATTTTAAATTAATTCTTTAAATGAGTATGATCATATTGAAGGAAATGAGTTCGCGTCGCGCTTCGCAAAATTTTTGGGAAGAGGTTCGGGGAAAATTCTCCCGAAGTATGCACTTCGGGGAAATTATTGCCGAAGTAAATCTACTTCGGGGAACAAGCTCCCAAAGTAAACAATTCGAGGGAAAAACTGCCGAAGTAAAACTACTTCGGGCAATTTCCCAACGAAGCTGCTGCTTCGCAAAGTTTGGCTCCGAAGTGAAATCACTTCAGAAATTTTCCAGCCGAAGTGACGCTTCGGACGGGAAAGCTGCGAAGCTCTGTAGCACATGACAACTTCAGCAGCTTCAATGAAATGGCTCCAGGGTCCAACTTCGGGGAGACAAAGTCCCGCAATGTGCTTCGACACAAATAAATAAATGTGATTCCCTTCTGAATAGAAACGGGTATTTTGCCACTTCGGGGCAAACCCTAGCTGAAGAATGTCTGCAGATTAAACAATACTTCAAGGCCGAGATCAAACACAGAGAGACCCGAATCTGCAGAATAAATATTTATATATTAAAATATTGTCGGATTACTAAGCTTCTTTCTGAAGCGATTACAAACTTCTGCTAGATAAAATATCTGCAGGATAAACACACAACTTAGGTGGGAGACTGCTGCTCCACTCTTCAGCTGATGGCGTCTGCTGCTTCTGCACTTCTGCTGCTCTGCTGGTCGAAACCCTAGCTCTGCGGCCACACTGGGCTCTCCAATCCTCTCTGTTGCTCTCCTCCTTTCACTATCCTCCTCTACACAAAATGACAAATGCCCCAGTATTTATAGGCGGGGGATGAGGACAAAAGGGCGGGATAAATCCACCAACCGACTGACAAAATTTAAATGTCGAAATGGGTTTTTGACCAATTGCCGAACAACCCCAACTACTCGCACGGTCAAGAAATTAATGCGTCGATTCCCGTGCTTGATTTTTGCTTCGGCTAATTTCCACTTCGAAGGGCAAAATGAATTTACTTTGCGACGAAGCATTTTTCGAAGTTGTTTTATAAGTGCTTCGCGACGAAGTGATTTTAGGGGGCGTCTTAATTTTGCTTCGCAGCGAAGCATCTTTTGAAGGTGTTTTAATAATGCTTTGCACCGAAGCGCTTGCGGGCGTGAAGGTTGATTTAATAATTCCAACACCCTCCTTTAAACCAAACTTCATGAGTTCTCTGACGCCCAACATTTCTTGCAGTCTGGCGAAGTCCTCCTCCTTCAAGGGTTTTGTGAAGATGTCAGCCAGCTGCTCCTTGGACCTGCAAAACTGCAACTGTACTTCGCCAAATTTCACCAGCTCTCTGATGAAATGATACCGGATATAAATGTGCTTCCTCCGGCCATGGAATACTGGGTCCTTCGAGAGCGCGATGGCAGTGTTATTGTCACAAAATATTGTTGTTGCTGCTTTCGGCAGATGATGTAGTTCACTTAGAACTCTTCTCATCCAGATTGCCTGGCAGGCAGCTGAGCTGGCAGCAACATACTATGCCTCTGCTGTAGATAAAGAAATAATTGGCTGCTTCTTCGAGGACCAAGAGACAACTCCGTATCCAAAATGGAAGGCATATCCCGAAGTGCTCTTTCGGTCATTTATGCTACCGGCCCAATCACTGTCAGTGTAGCCAATCAACTCAAGCTGGTCTTGTATGACATAGTGAATTTCGTGGTTCCTCGTGCCATTGACATATCGCAGGATTCTCTTTCCTGCTTGCCAGTGAGTGTCTTTCGGAGTCTCCATAAAACGACTGATCAGACTGACTCCGAACATCAGATCTGGCCGAGTTGCAGTCAAGTACATCAGGCTTCCAACTAACCTTTTATAGAGAGTTGGGTCAACGCTTCTATTGTTGTCAGTCTTGCTCAACTTCAAACCAGTGGCTATCAGGGTGATGGTAGGTTTGCTGTCCTCCATCTTAAAATGCTTCAGGACATCCTTTGCATACTTGCCCTGAGAAATGAAGATGCCATCTGTTGATTGGTCAACTTCAATACCAAGAAAAAAATTCATCAGCCCCATGTCTGTCATTTCAAACTCGGTCTTCATGACTGTTTTGAACTGTGCAAATAGGCTGCTGCTATTGCCAGTATATATCAGATCGTCCACGTACAGGCAGATGATTATCATTTCCCCTGCTTCATTTGTTTTGAGGTACAGGGAGTGCTCATACAGGCATTTTTGAAACCCATTCTCCTAAAAATAGTCGTCAATCTAGCTGTACCATGCCTGGGGTGCTTGCTTCAACCCATACAAGGCCTTCTTCAGCTTCAGGACCTTGCCTTCTTGTCCTTGTATTTCATATCCGGGTGGCTGGTCTATGTAGACCTCTTCTTCCAACACTCCGTTCAGGAAGGCAGACTTGACATCCATTTGGTACACACTCCAGCCTTTTTGAGCTGCTAGTGCCAGAATCATTCTGACTGTGTCAAGTCGGGCTACAGGTGCATACACTTCATGATAGTCAACTCCTGACTTCTGCTTGTAGCCTTTCGCCACTAATCTGGCCTTATGCCTGTCAACTTCTCCTTGGGCGTTGAACTTCATTTTATACACCCACTTGACCCCAATGGTCTTCTTTCCTGCTGGAAGTTCTGTCAGCTACCATGTCTCATTCTTCTCAATGGCTGCTATCTCCTCATCCATTGCATTTACCCATGTGCGATTCTGACTTGCCTCTTCAAACTCCACTGGATCACATTCAGTAAATAAAGCAAAGTCAGAATATTCTTCATCTATCTGATTACGGGTTACCTCATAAATGTCTTGCAAGCTCCGAGTCTTCGCAAGTGTCCTCAAATTTTGAATTCTACTTGCAAGTGGAGGTGACCGAGATGATGAGGCTGTGCTACTGCTGGCACCACTGTTGTTGCTTGAAGGTACAGGTGGCTGCACACTGTCTTCCTCCAAGTTGACAGGTTCAATAATTGCTGGTTCAGGCTGACCAGTCTTCGACTTCCAGTTCCAGGCTTCATCCTCCAAGAACTTCACATCGCGGCTGATGACAAGTTTCTTCGTCATCGGATTGTACAGCCTGTATGCCTTTGCTTGTTCGTTGTACCCCGTGAAAATATATTTTTCAGATTTGTCATCCAGCTTTCGTATTTTCTCATCTGGAACATGTGCATATGCAATGCACCCAAAAACTTGCAAATGAGCCACACTTGGCTTCAGATTGCTCCAGGCTTTCTCTGGAATTTTATCCTTCACACTCTTAGCGGGACATCTGTTCAACAGATAAACTGCACATGACACAACTTCTACCTAGAACTCATGTGGCAAACTTTTCACCTTCAACATGCTCCGTGCTATCTCCATGATTGTTCTGTTCTTCCTCTCAGCTACACCATTCTGCTACGGTGTGTATCTGCGGCAGTGAACTGCCTTCGAATTCCATGTTGCTTGCAAAAGTTGTGGAATTCGTTGGAGATGTATTCTCCTCCTCCATCAGTTCTGAGAGTCTTCACGTAATACCCTCTCTGTTTCTCAACCAGAGCCTTGAACTCCCTAAACTTCACAAATGCCTTTGACTTTAGTTTAATGGGATAAACTTATGTCTTCCGGCTAAAGTCATCTATGAAGGTCAGGAAGTATTTGTTGCCGACATATGTGCTGGTCTGCATGGGACCGCAAATGTCTGAGTGCACTAGCTCCAATGGTTGTGATGCTCTCCAAGACTGTCCTACAGGGAATGCATCCCTTTGTTGCTTACTGACCAGGCAATCTTCACAAACTTGGTTCGGTTGCTCAATAAGGGGTAAACCCTTCACCATTTTCTTCTTGTGCAGCAAATTCAGGTTACTGAAACTTAGATGACCTAATCTGAGATGCCACAGCCAGGTAGCATCCTTCACAACTGCACTCAGAGACATTAAAGATTCATTCTGAATATGCAGCGGAAACATCTTATTTTTTGTCATGGACACGGTTGCGATTTGTCCATGCACTTTGTCTCTAATGGAATAGACACCGTCTTTAAACTGCACAGTGTGTCCCTTCTGCACAAGCTGTCCAACACTTAACAGATTGTGTTTCAACTCAGGCACATAATAAACATCGCAAATTTGTTTTCTTTCTCCGTGTCGGGTGCGGATGAGGATTTTTCCTTTCCCCATCACGGGAACCTTGCTGTTGTTCCCCATATTGACTTTATATTGGACTGTTTCATCCAATTGTGAGAACATCTCTCTGTTCCCCGTCATGTGGTTGCTGCACCCACTGTCAAGATACCAAGTATTTTTCTTGCTCTCCTCCTCGATACTGCAAGTCAGCAGCATATTTCCTCCTACCGCATTTCTAGTTTCCTCTGTATAATGGGCTTGCTGCTGATTCTCGTTCGCCATCCTCGTTCTGCACTGTGAGATGTAATGGCTGAACTTTTTGCAGTAGTAGCATTGGACCTTTGACATGTCCTTCTTCTGCTGAGAGCCACCTTGCTGATTTTTGACATGTCCTTCTTCTGCTGAGAGCCACCTTGCTGATAAAAGTTGCAGCTGGTCTCACTAACATGAGGGTTTGATCTCCCTCCTTGCTTGTTACTTCTCCCATGTCTACTTCTGCCTCTTCCACCTTGAGAACTAGAAGCGCCTTGGTGGGAGTCTTGTCTGCTGCTGTCTCGGACTGAGACTTGTGCCTTAAACGCTTGCTCCAGAGAGGACTGAGTTGATCGGCTCAACCTCTGCTCATGTGTCTGCAGAGAACCTATCAGTTCATCCACTGAGAGGGTTGTCAAATATCTTGACTCCTCTATTGCAATTACCACAGAATCAAACTTTGCTGGCAGACTCCGCAGGATTTTCTCCACAATCCTTTGATTCTGCATAATCTCACCATTCAACCGCATCTGGTTGATGACATCAGTTGTCCGGGTGAAGAAGTCGCTCATCGACTCATCTGCAAGTTCTCGAACTCTCTCCTGAGCATCTGTAGTTTTACCAACTTCACTTTGTTGGTGCCCTGGTACGAACTGGCCAGAATTTCCCAGGCCTGCTTGGCCTTGGTGGCTGATGCGATCCGCGGGAAGATGGTCTCTTCAACCGCTTGCATAATATAGAACAGGGCCTTTTGGTCTTTCTTCCGGTTCTCCTTTAGAAGATCTTTGTCAGCTTGGGAGAGGACGGCCAGTGCTGCTACATCTGCCGATTTCGGGTAACCATTCTCCACCAAGTCCCACAAATCCTGAGACCCGAAGAGAATCTTCATCTGGATGCTCCAGTAATCATAGTTTTTATCGTTAAATCGCGGGATCTGCAGCTGCAGGGAATTGTTTCCGGAAGCCATGCTTCTATCTCCGCGTCACGGCACCACAATCTCTGATACCAATTTGTAGGAATTAATTAAAATTCCAAGTCGCGTCAAAATCGCGTCGCAAAAACACTTCGAAAGGTTTTCACGCGAGGGAGGGAGCTCCAGGGAAAATTCTCCCGAAGTATGCACTTCGGGGAAATTATTGCCGAAGTAAATCTACTTCGGGGAACAAGCTCCCGAAGTAAACAATTCGGGGGAAAAACTGCCGAAGTAAAACTACTTCGGGCAATTTCCCAGCGAAGCTGCTGCTTCGCAAAGTTTGGCTCCGAAGTGAAATCACTTCGGAAATTTTCCAGCCGAAGTGACGCTTCGGACGGGAAAGCTGCGAAGCTCTGTAGCACACGACAACTTTGACAGCTTCGACGAAATGGCTCCAGGGTCCAACTTTGGGGAGACAAAGTCCCGCAATGTGCTTCGGCACAAAAAAATAAATGCGATTCCCTTCTGAATCGAAATGGGTATTTTGCCACTTCGGGGCAAACCCTAGCTGAAGAATGTCTGCAGATTAAACAATACTTCAAGGCCGAGATCAAACACACGGAGACCCGAATCTGCAGAATAAATATTTATATATTAAAATATTGTCGGATTACTAAGTTTCTTTCTGAAGCGATTACAAACTTCTGCCAGATAAAATATCTGCAGGATAAACACACAACTTAGGTGGGAGACTGCTGCTCCACTCTTCGGCTGATGGCGTCTGCTGCTTTTGCCCTTCTGCTGCTCTGCTGGTCAAAACCCTAGCTCTGCGGCCGCACTGGGCTCTCCAATCCTCTCTGCTGCTCTCCTCCTTCCGCTATCCTCCTCTACACAAAATGACAAATGCCCCGGTATTTATAGGCGGGGGATGAGGACAAAAGGGCGGGATAAATCCACCAACCGGCTGACATAATTTAAATGCCGAAATGGGTTTTCGACCAATTGCCGAACAACCCCAACTACTCGCACGGTCGAGAAATTAATGCGTCGATTCCCGTGCTTGATTTTTGCTTTGGCTAATTTCCACTTCGGAGGGCAAAGTTGAAGAGCTTCGCGACGAAGTGTTTTTAGAGGGCGTTTTGAATGTGCTTCGCAGCGAAGCATCTTCCGAAGGTGTTTTATAAATACTTCTCGCCGAATTGCTTACTAGCGTAAGTTTTGGTTTAACCATATTTCCAACACATATAGTCGGCCTCTTTATATGCAATAGAAATATGTTTAAATTTTTTATAATTTTAATTTGAGTCTTTTTATAAGATATCTCAAGAAACATGTATGGCTTTCACTTCTTTAAATTAATATGATCATATAGTCGTAACAGTTCTTGATATATTTTAAAATAAATTAATTGTTTCTCTTTGCTAATGGTATATGAAAAGGCCTCTTTCTATGTAATAGACTTGAAAGATGCATATATTATTTGGATGTTTAAATTTTTTATAATTTTAATTTCAATATTTTATAAACCCAAAATTTTTATTACTACCATATCTCACAGAAACATATATGGCTTTCAATTCTTTAAATTAGAATGATCATAGTCGTAACAGTTCTTGATATATTTTAAAATAAATTTATTGTTTCTCTTGCTAATGGTCTATGAAAAGGCCTCTTTCTATGTAATAGACTTGAAAGATGCATGTATCATTTGTATGAACCCAAAAGCAGTAATTGGGCGTCTTAGATTTAGTACAAGAAAATGCGAAAGAATACACTATTGAAAGAAATTTAGTACAAGAAAATGCGAAAGAATACATTATTGAAAGAATAAGAGTTGTATAAGTAGTAAGTTTATTGTAGGATAAGATTTTTGGTTTTTGATTTAAAGTTTAAATCCTAATTACTTATTATAAGGGAATCAATTGTAAAAATTTGAGTAAAGTAAAAAAAAAAAAATAAGAATTGCGAAAGGATCTGGAAGCTTTTATTTTAATTATAAATTAAGGGGATTTAGAAGCTTTTATTTTAATTATAAATTAAGGTGATCTGAATCTTTTCTAAAAACTTGTATAAACTCATTAAAAACTGCATGATGATGCAAAAGCTTTTATTTTAATTATATATTAAAGAGGACAACCTCATCTCTCCTAAAAACCTGCAAATTCATTAAAAAATAGTTGCATGACTATGTAAAAGCTTTTATTTTAATTATAAGTTAAGGGTACTACCTTCATAAAAATCTGTATAAATTTATATATAAAAAAATAGCTGCATGATTAAGGAGAAGCTTTTATTTTAATTATAAACTAAGGGGACCTGTATCCCTTATAAAAACACATGTGTAAACTCATTTAAAAAAATAAGAACTACATAATTAGGAAAAATATTTTCCTTGAACCACCCTCTTACAAACTTGTGTAAACTCATTATTATTATTTTTAAAAAAAAAAACCTCCCCTATATATATATATATATATAAATAAATAAATAAATAAAAGTTATTAAAAAATAGTTGGATGATTATGCATAATATTTTATTTTAATTATAAATTAAGGGAACTACCCTTATAAGTAAACTCGTTAAAAAAATAAGAGCTCCACACAAAAGCTTTTATTTTAATTATAAATGAAGGGAACTATTCTTATAAAAACTTGTGTAAACTCAAGAAAAAATAAGAATTGTATAATCATGCAAAAACTTTTATTTTAATTATAAAAATTTATAGTGGATAGTTTATTTAAATGTAAGTATATAATTAGATAAAATTATTTAATGTTTGGTTATTGTGAGAAATCCCTATGACTTACAGGGTGAGCTATACTTATCAATAGGAAATTTAACACAAAACCATCACACACCCGACCCCTCACACACTCGCCCACGCCACGGTTATACATATTAGTTTCATTACTTTTATTTTATAATTTTATAATTTTTGTATTTAAAAAGTTTATAGTTGATTTTTTATTTAAATGTAAGTTATTTATATAATTACAATAAAATTATTTAAAAATAATGTTATATTTTTTTACTTGTAATTATATTTAAAAATATAAATTTTATTAATTTGATTACTTTTATTTTATAATTTTATTTATTTATTTTAATTTTTTAAATATGAAAGGGATCTTATCGGTTCTTTGCTTTCTCATTATTATTATTATTTGCATTTAAGTTTCATTGAAAAAGAGTTTGAAATCTTATAAAAATTAATGCAAACTCATAAAAAAAGAGCTGCATGATTTTAATTATAAATTAAGGGGACTATCTTCATAAAAACAAGTGTAAATTCATATATATATATAAAGTTGCATGATTAAGGAAGGATGGAGGAGCGAGCAAGCGAAAAGGAAGTGGATGCAGTAGATGAAAAGGCAGTAGGAGTAGCGACGCATGGAAAGGAAACAAGAGCATCAACGGATGAAATCGAAATCCCAACACAAGCGAACTCGGAGAAGGCAGTAGAGACAATCCTAGCCACATCATTGAGTTCAATAACAACTGGGGTGGGAGCTGGGTTTTGTTGATTAATTTGAACAAGGACAAGCCGCACCACAATGCAGAGAGCAGACTCCTCCCCCCAGACCACCCGAATCAGTTGGAAAGAAATTTGCGTAGCCCAAGAGAAGGACCCAAGACCTACAACTATGCTCACCATAGGATCCCGATACTAGGGGTCAAAATTTGATCTCAAATCACAGACCTAGGGACCTTCTAGTTAGAAAGAGGGAGCCTCGACATCGGTAGGCAAATCGTTGAATTCCTCCTGATCCTTCACAAAGATAGTAAATCCAAACCCTAATCCGAAGATATGGCCTAGGATTGAGTTGCTCCCTTCCAACGATAACCTCGAGATCCCCTGTGAAATCATGACCAACATGATCGATCGAAACTCCAACTTGTTGATCAAAAAATTTCTCAGATCCCGACCTGACATGGAGTCCATTCACAAATGGACTAACACCTCCTAGCGCCCGATCAGATCCATGGAGCTAGTTTCCATCCCCAAATGATTCTTTCTAATTTGGCTAAACAATCATGCAGAATCTCGATGGATTCTCACTAGCGGGCCTTGGTTCTTCGATCGGAGAGGCCTCTTCCTCCAAAAGTGGGAGGTGGATTTCAACCATGCAACCCAAAGCATTAACTTTACTTCGATCTAGATCCATATTCTCAGACTTCTGGTCCAATTTTGGAATGAAGACATCCTTCATAACTTAGCGAGAAGCATTAGAGAAATGATCTCTTTTGACCCTCCAACACGCTTTAGGACTCGAATGACCAAGGTTCGCATGTGTGTCAATGCCAAATTGGACGCATACCTCCCATCCTTGATCAATCTCATTTCTAAGATTTGTACTTTTTCTCAAGCTATTGAATACAAAAATAAACTTGCATTTTGCATTCTGTGTTTCAAGTAAGGCCATATTAACTCCTAGTGCCCTTCTCAACCCCCAACCACCTCCTCTCATAGGAATCACCATGTTTCTAAAACCATACTTCCCCTTGGCCTCGATCCCATATTTGACCCTCTCTCTCACCTTCTGACCCCCTATCGAGATGAGGATACTTTGGAATCCCCCAGTCAAGCCCTCCCTCCCTGTAGCCCATCCATATCAATGTCAAACTATTTCTCCCCCTGTCCTTCGATGACCCTCCATCTAATCCCTCTGAATTGGATTTTAACTACCCGTTATGCCCTCCACCCTCCACTCCCTCCCTCCTTCGAGCCTTAGCATCCCAAAATAGCCTCCCCTACCCTAACACCTCCCCCCTAGTACTTCCCCATCCTGCTCTCTAAGGAAACCATTGGCGGATGTGGGCTGAGTTAAGAAGAGGGGTCACCCCTCACTACAAGACATTAGAAATAGGGAAGCCTCAGATGAAGTCACAAATAGCACCCAAATCACTTTCAAAGGGTCCTCCCAAATTTCAAAGACCTAGGAATACAATGAAAACAACATTCCCCTCCACCCGGGAGATGGAAGTGCACATCGTCAAGAGTTACCAAATGAATATCCTCTCATGGAACATGAGAGGCCTCAATGGATGAAACAAGCAACGCTTAGTAAATTCCATGAGGAGAGAACACAAACCCACCATTATTCTTCTCCAAGAAACCAAACTTGATTCTCAGGATGTTTCTTGCATTTCAAATTACATATGGAAAGATTCTACCTCCTATTTCAGTCCAGCCAATGGAGCTTAAAGGGGCCTTTCGTGTTTATGGGATCCATCCAAGGTCGACGGTATGGTTGTCTACGATTGAGAGCTACATTAATATTTTTTTCTTCAACAAAGATGATGGGTTTCTATGGGTCTTATCAAATTTTTATGTCCCAAATGCTCCTACTCAGAGTAACTCATTATGGAACTCCCTCATTCAACTGAGAAATATTTTTTCTACAAAAGCTAAGATGCTGGCCAGAGACTTCAACTCCCCCCTCTTTCCTTTAGATAAGAGAGGATGGACTCCAATAACTAAGAGATTCTATGAGCGCTTCGTGAGATTCGTGGACAACAACGAACTAATGGAAATCAATCTTAAAGGGATAAATTTCACGTGGAGCAACCGTAGGAAGGCTGACCAGCTGATCCAGATGCGCCTTGATTGTGTCCTCATTTTTGTCAATGCCATCCCAAAGTTTGGCGATGCAACCATGTGCTCTCTACATAATATCAGATCCAACCACAATCCCCTCTTACTAGATTGTCATTCTCATACCTCCTCTTTCAAATATCCCTTCATATTTGAATCAATGTGACTCCACGATCCAAATATTAGATCTTTAATTACTCAATGGTGGACCCACCCTTTCCATGGATCCAAAATTTCTCAAATGAGCAACAAAATTTGGCATGTAAAAAACAATCTAAAATGTTAGAACAAATAAGTGTTTGGGAAAATTTTCTAGAAGAAGCAGCAAATTCAATCCCAATTCCAAGATATCGAAATCACTCTTTAGGATGGTGATCCTGATCCTACACTTGAAAACTCTTAAAGAATCCTCCTCTTTGACTATCACAACATTCTCAGAAGTGAGGAAGTATTTTGGAAACAAAAATCCAGAGTAACATGGCTCAAAGAATGCAATTTGAATACTAAGATTTTCCTTGCCACAACAATGAGGCATAGGGGAAGCAACAGGATCAAGGAACCAGTTCAGCAATATGGCCAGGTAGTATCGAATATTCAATACATCAGATCCAGGGTAATTATTTTCTTTGAGGAGCTTCTCGACCCATATTCCAGTTGTGACCACCAAAATTTTGAGGACCTCCTCCAAAAAATCCTTAGGTTAGTCACTACCGACTAGAACCGAATGTTACTTAAAACCCTTTCTACTCAAGAAATTAGGTCTACTATTTTTTCTATATAGGGAGGGAAAGCTCCAAGTCTGGATGGCTTCCCCTCCATTTTTTTCTAGCACTTATGGGACATCCTAGGCTCAGATGTGGTCTTGGTCATCCAGCATATGTAGAAAGATAGGGAAATACCAAGGGATATCAACTCCACCTTCTTAGCACTCATCTCCAAAGTCAACCAGGCTTGCACCCTCTCTAACTTCTACCCCATCAGTCTGTGTAATTTCTTGTACAATATCCTCACCAAGGCCTTGGCCACTAGGCTCAAGATCATCCTTCCTTGCATCGCTACCCCAAATCAAAGTAGTTCTATCCATGGTAGGTAAATCATTGATAGTATTATCACCATCCATGAGCTCATCCATTCCATCTCCTCGAGTGGCCAAGCAG
Source organism: Wollemia nobilis (assembly GCA_028583015.1). NCBI lineage: Eukaryota > Viridiplantae > Streptophyta > Pinopsida > Araucariales > Araucariaceae > Wollemia > Wollemia nobilis. Next base: position 267,626 of record JAQPPZ010016554.1, read on the forward strand.
GATTCCTCCTAAAGCTTAATATGAACAAAGCCTTCAACAAAGTCTCTTGGGATTTCCTATTTGCGAGACTCCAAATATTTGGTTTCCACCTAAACTGGATTGATCTGATCAAAGGCTGTGTTACCTCAATAAATGTTTCTATTCTGGTCAATAGATCCTCCAAAAACTACTTCAATAATTTTAAAGGCCTCAAGCAAGGAGACCCCATTCCTCCTTTTCTATTCATTATTGTTGTGGAAGCTCTCAAGAGGGCTCTTACCCATGCTTACCTCGAAGGGTCTATCTTTGGAATTGAACCTACTTCCTCTCTCCAGGTCGTGTTCCACCAATAATTTTTTGATGATATTATTCTGTCTACTCATGCCTCAGTTCCCCAAGCTCAGTGGATTAAATCCATCATTCACTCCTTCAAGGCTATGGTAGGTCAAAAGGTGAATTTTGATAAAAGTAAGATATAATTCATCAATACTCTAGTGAGGTACCAATCCTGCATTGCTGCCATCCTTGGATGCTCCATTGGTGCCTTCCCTGCAACTTACCTTAGATTCCTTCTCTTCGAAGACCAGTCCAAGAGATCCTTATGGAACCCCATCATTGAGCGCATCCAGAGAAATTTGGCCAGTTGGAAAGGAAGCCTTCTCAGTCAAGCAAGCAAAGTTACCTTATTCAAAGCCACCCTTTAGAGCATCCCCATCTTCTTCCTATTCATTTTTTAAATCCCTGTTAAAGTTTACAATCGCATCGAGCAACTACAAAGGAATTTTTTTTGGTCAAGATCAGAGAACAAGCAGCAGATTCACCTAGTGGCTTGGAATAAGATATGCTCCAAGAATAAATATGGTGGCATTGGGCTCTGAAAGGTCTATAATATGAACCTAGATCTCATTTCCAAGCAAGGTTGGTGGATCCTCACCAACAAAAACTCTCTGTGTTTTCATCATCAAGGGAAAATACTTGTGGCATAACCAAAAAAATTTGGATGATCCTAAACCCATCCATGGATTTATAATTTGGAATTCAATCCTCAGGATCAAGCATATACTTTAGAAGGTCATCAAATGGAAGTTAGGAAATGGAGCCAGGATCAACTTATGGAGTGACCTATGGCTGGGCAACTATTCGCTACAAGACCATGAGGATCTTGTATGCCTCAGACTAGTGACTAATGCCCTGTTTAGGCCAAAGGTAAGAAAATTATTCCTCTAGAAGAGCCCTTCCTGGAAGCCCTTTCTAGTTGATGCCCTCTTAGTATATCAGAAGCTTACCTCTATCGTTCTCTTTGATTTTCTCTACATTTGTGTCATCCCCTCCTCTTCAATGGGATATTCCATCCTTTGGGCTCCCACCACTTTTGGCCTCTTCTTTTTCAAGTCAGCCTATGCCCTATCCGAGAACCCTAGCCCTCCCTGGTTTCCCTCCAAGCTCATCTAGAAGCCCCATATTATCCCTAAGGTCAATTATTTCTTTGGCTATCTGTCCAGGATAATATTCTCACCATCCCAAACCTCCACCGTCGGGGCCTGTCTCTTTCCAATCATTGCTACATGTGCCTCTCATATTGTGAGTCTACCCAACACATATTTACTTCCTACCCTTTCTCCCAATCCATTATTTTTTCCCTATTCTCCTAGGTTGGTATATCCTAGATCCTGCCCTTCTAGATTAGCGATCTTTATGTCCAATGATCGAATCCATTCAAGGGCCACCACTTGAAAAAAATTTGGTCCTTCTACCTCTCCCACTTTCTATGGGAGGTCTGATGGGAGCACAATGCTTGTGCCTTCAAATATTATTCCCACAATGAGAATCATGTCCTCTCTAGGATCATAGTTGCTACCACTAAAAATGTGTCTATCACCCAGGGCAAAAGTTATCCAAAGCCTCAATATGAAGTTCTCTTGGTTTCCTCTCTCAGAATCCTTGAAGGTATTCATAAGTAGGCCTCTCCCAAGGCTAATCACTCCCTCATCAGGTGGAATCCTCTTCCTCCAGGATTCCTCAAGCTAAATTTCAATGGTGTAGCCAAAGGAAATATAGGAGCTACAGGAGTAGGAGGCATCATTAAGGATTACAAGAAAAATATCATCCTAGACTACACCAAGAATCTGGGGTTTAACTCCAGTCACTTCACTGATGCCAAGGATATCTATCAGAGTTTTATCCTTATTCATAGCTTGCAGGTTCCCAATTTCATGGTGGAAGATGACTCTAAAAACATCATCACCTACCTTACATCTGGATCTTCCCCCACTTCATGGAACATATCCAATATGATCACAGAAGTCAATCATCTAATTCTCTCCTTCTCAAGCATAATGCTGACTCACACTTACAGGGAGGGAAATCATGTGGCTAATTAGTTAACCAATATCAAAATTTTAGATTCTGGCCTCACTATGTGGAAAGACTCCTTCCCCCATATGATCATCGATGTCAATGTTGTTGATGTCATCATTTAGTAAGTTGGTGCAAGCCAGAGTTAAAAACCAACTTATTTGGTTTTAAGCCCATTGCCACCTAAACGTGTTGAATATTCATCCTAGTGCCAACATGACAAGTCTTCATTGTGGCACCACAAGTTCTGGTTTTGATCATCTCTCACATGTGGGCATTTTTTAAATCAGCCTCCCCTAGGTGGAAACCCCAATTATTGGAATAACATGAGATTGTAGCGCCAACCAACTGTCATCCTAGCCTTGGTGGTACACTTATAAGTCCTCGTTCACATGGAATTGGGAGAACATCAACATCAGGAGCATTCACCTTGAGAACACCATCACCCTTCTTTTCAGCTTCGATAGGGGTACCCAAAACTTGGGAATGTTTGCCCCCCTCACCCGTGTCCTTGATTGGTTCAATGCAATTGTCCCAATGCTCAATGGCCATTCCATTCACTTCCTAATTTTTAGTTGATCCTTGCTGATTTATGGCAACCTCTCTGGTGCCTTTTGGGCAAGGTGCATTTTCAGCGTCGGTCCAATGGCATGTTTCATTTTTAACATCCCCATGGTGGTTGATTTCATCACCCCCATCACATGTCTCCTTCACATTTACCTATCCAACAAGGATGTTAATCCCCCTCATCATGTCCCATACTGTCCTACCCAATTAGTCAAACTTGGTGCAACCTCTTCTCCCCTCCACCTAGCCCTCCCCCTTGTTTGGTGTGCCATTTCATCCATGTCCCTTTATTTTTGTTCAATTTGGTTGTTATGGAGCACAAGCCACCTTGGGCGATGGTTTCTTCTAGAGTTTTCATGTAGCTTTATTTCCGCCCTTGCCACCCTACTTCTTTATCATTTTACCCCTCTTGATCACTGCCTATCGCATCATTTCTACTTTCTTACCATGGCCAAAATCGAGCCTGCATCCCTCCAACTAACTCCCCTAGTTGAAGATATCTTCAGATACCATGGTCTCCTCAACTTTCTACAATGGTTTAGCAAGACCGAGCTAGATTTATCCATGGATTTCATCCACACATGGAATGAAGGGCATGTCATCATTAGAGGGATGGGCTTCATAGTTATAGCAAATATTTTGGTAGAAGTCATTGGCCTTCCCAATGATGGAAAAATTATTAATCATGAAAAACACTCTCTCCAAGGAGAATCGGCCCTATTCAGGGACAAAAGGGATTCCCTCAATAAATAAGAGGTGGTATTGTGAGGGAAATACTACCAAAACCATGGGATATGATGACGGTAATGATGCTTCAGTATTTTACCCTCAACAATTCGAACACTATCCTCCAAAGCTTTCATCTCATGTTCTTGAATCACCTTTGAGAGAAAAATCAATTAACATTCCTTAGTATATGTTTCATTCTATGGAGAGATCAGTTCTGAGTGTGAAGAGAGGATTCTCCTCCTCCCCCTCCACCAGGGCCTCCATATTATGTTTTTCAACTTTGTGGTGGTGAAGTAGAACTATAGGGCAACTATGTCTATCGAGCCCGCTCTCATTACCAAGGGACTTGCTAACGTCGAAGGTGAGGCTGGGGGAGACGTCCTAGTCTTCCCTCCTTCTAATTGGACTCCAAACTCTATAGTAGAGTGGACGATATCCCAGGATCCTAGAATTTTGAACCCATTGGCACTCCCTTCGATCCAAGATAGGGTGCAATAAGTGAAATGCCTCGCTCATCATCGATGATGCTTCAGATGATTTCCTTTCCTTCTAGGACAAGAAAGACAATCCAGTGAGGATATCTATCCATAATGAAGGGATATCTACTTAGGCTCCCTTACTGGCCTCATGAGTGATGCACTTCTCGAATATTTCTGACTATGGGCACATCTAGGAGATCCAGGACCTCCTCAAAGCTCTTGGTCGGGTAGCCAGGACTATCTCCTCCCTCCTGTTTTAGGTGGACTCCATCCTCAAGGAATACAAGGATCAGTATGAAGTCCTCAAGGGATTCAAAAGCTTGGTTGGAGAGATCCCTGTAGGTAATTGTCCAGGACCAAATGTTTAATCTGTTTTGCAGGTGGTTTCTCAGCCATGGGGGTCTCCCCTTGGTGTTTTACGTTGTTCTTGCTCTAGTACAATTTTGTTTTTTTTCGTGGTCTGCCCCTACATGGGTATTTTTTAGCTATATTTTTTTGCCCCTATGCGGTTTTTTTTTGGTGTTTAGGCCCTCCCCTACGTGGGACCTAGGGATGGTTTTGTACCTCGGTAGTAGTTTCTCTAGGGTAATGGTAGGATTATTATCATGTTGGTTGTTTGTCTCTTCGGAGCTTCTAGTTATTTCTCAACTATTGTAAAAGGTTATAGGACCCTTTCAAAACCCCTCTTCACCAATAAAAAAAAATAAGGGACCGAGATACCTCATTAAAACACTTATTTAAACTCATTTAAAAAATAAGAGTTGCATAATTACTCAAAATATTTTATTTTAATTATAAATTAAGGGAACTACCCTCATAAAAACTTGTGTAAACTCATTAAAAAAATAGTTGGATGATTATGCATAAGCTTTTATTTTAATTATAAATTAAGGGAACCACATTCATAAGTAAACTCATTAAAAAAATAAGAGCTCCTCACAAAATATTTTATTTTAATTATCAATTAAGGGAACTATTCTTATAAAAACCTACGTAAACTTAAAAAAAAATAGATTTGTATAATCATGTAAAAGATTTTATTTTAATTATAAAAATTTGTAGTGGATTTTTAATTTAAATGTAAGTTATCTATATATATATATAGATATATTTTCTTGATAAGAAGGGGTTGTAATCGGGTCCCCTACCCTTAACAAATTACATCTCTCTTATTTAGAGCTTGAGAGTTTACAAATAGATACACTTCCAATATCAATTGAGATGTTATAGTTAGAAACCTACACCATTTTACATAAAATGTTTGAATTCTTTATTTTCATCTCAATTGAGATGCTATAGTTAGAAACGTACATCATTTTACATAAAATTTTTGAATTCTTGATTTTCATTTTTTGGATCTTTTCAAATATCTGTATGAATACATTTACTCCAGAATTTAGCATCTTTCTTGACATTTTCTTATAACAACCTTCACAATACCAAAACTTCACTTTTACTATGCATTGCATCTTAGCAGAGTAATATTTTCAAAAGATCACGCTAACATAGTCTGCTTTACCAAATCTAGATTGCTAGTTTCCTTCCTAAAATACAAGTGCAACCAAAAAAATTATAATAAATTAGTCTAAATGAACACACATTATTGTTACAAAATAAAATAGATATTACCAATGGAAAACATTAAAGTAAATTTTAATCATTAATTGATTTAGGCAATCAACAATTTTTGTCAGATTCAACTAAACTTTCTACTTCCTCTAACCATGGAAAGGAGATGTTAACTTCATGATCCTCAACAAAAACCCCTCTATTGGCTAGCTTATCTGCACATTTGTTTCCTTCCTTTAATATATGCATAAACCTGATATCTTCAAACTCTTTAGCAAGATCTTTAATTTCCACAATTATATCTTGTATGTTCCATGAAGCCTTTACCTTCCTCAAAATTACATTTATTACTATGAAAGAATCACCTTCCATCCAAACTCTATTCAATTTCATTTGTTTACATATTTTTAACCCTTCTAAATTTACCCAAGCTTCAAATTCATTATTTGTCTTAAATCCACAATTGAAAGCATAATGAGACAAAACATATCCTCTATTATTTCTAATTATTCCTCCTCAACCTGTTGGTCCTGGGTTTCCTTTAGATGCTCCATCAAAATTCAACTTAATCCACTCCACATCTGGTGGTTTCCACATTATATTCTTTATCTTATTTTTGCTTCTCTTTTACCCAACATAATAATTCCATTTAATTACTTGACTCCATCTATCAAGACTCTCTGCTTCCAAATTAGGGATTGGGTGAGTTGACAGGTTTGGTTTAGAATCCTCTATGGCTAAACATATCTTCTTTTTCATTACCTCTAAAATGCTTTCCTTTCCTTTAAATATTATTCTATTCCTTTATAGCCATATAGTCCAAAATAATGTATATTTTGATATATCCCATATTATCTATAAAGCCTCACTTTTATAAGTGCTCTGCCATTGCTTTAACCAATATTCAATTATGCTATTCATCACCATGCATTTACCAAACATATTAAAAATCCATTGCCATAGATTCTAGACTATTGAGCAATGTCCTAAGAGATGGTCAATACTCTCCTCCTCCTTATTATATAAAACACATTTAGAGGGTCCATAAAAACCCCTTTTCATAAGATTATCCCAGGATAAAATTCTTCTATGACCTACTAGCCAAACAAACATTTTGACTTTACAAATGCTTGGGCTATCCCAAATATTTCTCCAAATTCTAGAGATATTATTATTATGTTGGTGTTGAACATTATATCCACTTCTAGTTGTGTATTCTCCTGAGCTATTCAATTCCCAAATCAATTTATCCTTGGTACCCCTCGGAATAATTATAGATGTTATATTTCTACTCAATTGCCTTCTAGAATCAATGTCTTGTATACTTGTAAAAAAATTATTTCCATTTATATCTTCCTTCTCGATCCTTATATAAAATGTTTGAAACCCTATCACCGTGTTTGTCTTAAAATAATATCATACAAGGTTTCAAAATTGGATCTAAATTGAGTGGTTTTTTATCACACCAAGTATCCATTCAAATAGAATTTTTTTTCTCTAGTTCCTATCACCCATATTAAACTTTTATCATAAGATCAATATATTTTTTTAAAACATTCCAAAGAGAAAAACCATTTGGAAGAGACAAAATAGTACATATTAAACTTGGGTCATTGGGATAAACATACTTAGAATAATTCTTGCCCATTGTCTTTGACTCTCTTTGTACAATCTCTAGGAACTTTTTCCCTAAGAGCTAAGTTTACATATATAAGAGCTCTTAAACCAAGACTTCCCCTATTTTTATCATCACACAACTTGCTACATTTCACAAAATAAATATTTATTTTATCATGTAAACCTGACCATAAAAAGGATCGCATAATAAAGATTAAACTTTTTTCAACTGATTTTTGCATAGAATACAATGACATATAATATGTTAGAATGGTTTGTAAGACTGAATTAATTAATTGCACTCTTCCTGCTAATGATAAACATCTACCTTTCCAAGCTGAAAGTTTATTTTAAACTTTTCTTATAACTGGATTCCATAAATCTATCCTCATTCTCCCCTAAAATAAATGCATCCCTAGATACGTTGTTGAAAAAGTTACCTCCTCCATTTGAAGCAACCTATAAATTCTTGCTTTGATATTAGCAGGAGTGTTAAGAAAGTAAATTTTGGATTTCATCCTATTAATTTTTTGCCTTTAAGTTCTTTTGTACTCTTATAAAAATTTATTCAAAGCTCTAGCCTCATTTATCCTTGCCCTTCCAAAAAGGGTTGTATAATATACAAACTATTGATGGGTGACATTATCGATGTTATTACTAACCTTAAGTCCACTTATAAACCATATTTGTAAGCCTTATTTAAGTTCCTACTCAAAAATCCTACCATAATAATGAAAAAATAAGGAGATAGAGGATCTCCTTGTCTAAGGCCTCTCTTCGCTTTAAAATTTTTTGTCACCAACCCATTGACCAACATTGAATAAGAAATTGTAGAGACACAAGCTATAATCCATCTAACCCCAACCAAACTTATCTAAAACTGCAAAATGAAAATTCCATTTAACCCTATCATAGGCTTTACTCATATCAAGTTTTAATATCATAGCTTTCTCTTTTCTTGAAGCTACTAAATGTATAACTTCATGAGCTACTATGATCCCATCAAAAATTTGTCTCCCGTTCATAAAACCTCCTTGCTCTTCTGAAATGAGTTTGTCTAAACATAGCCTTAATCTATTTGCCATCACTTTGGATATAATCTTATAAGCCATATTACCTAGTATTATGGGTCTAAAAGAATGAAACAATTCACCATCCTTCTTTTTTGGAACTAGGATAAGATAAGTTGTATTTATTTTATAAGGAATGTATTGTTTTACCCTAGACTGTTCCACTACAACAAATAAATAATCCTTCACTATATCCCAATTATGTTGGTGAAAAGATACAAAGAGCCCATCTGGACCAGGGGATTTATCCATATTAAAAGAGAAAAGATCTAAATGAACTTCTTGTAATAGGCTCCATCAGTTTCCTATTGTCTTCATTTGTTATAACTAAAAGAACATCTTGAAGAAGTTTATCATTAAGAACTTTGATCTCCTTTGAACCTAGAATATTCTAATAAATTGACTTAGCCTCTTTTCTAATTTCACTCTAATATTCAATTCAAATTCCTATTGATTTAATTCTATCAATTCTAGAAGAAGATATTTGTACTATAGCCATCCTATGAAAAACTTTATATTTTATCTCCTTTTTTTAACCAAGTCTATCTTAATTTTAGTCTCCAAAATTTATCTTCCTTAAAATATTATGATATTCACTAAGCAACTCCCTTTCCTCTGAGCTTGTATAATTTTCATCACCTTTTTTAAATTTTGAAAGTTTATCTTTTAGTTCTTCTTTCTTCTCAAAAATATTTCCAAAGGTGTTCTTGTTCTATTCTTTTAATATAGATGTCATAGATTTAATTTGGTTTAGAAGAGCATACAACCCACCATTACCTACAAAATTCTATGTTTGAGCTATCATATTAACAAATTGAGGATGGTCTTCCCACATCTTCTCATATTTAAAATATGATCTTTTTGAATTCACTAACCACCATATTAACTCTTATTGACCAGTGATCTAAACCAATCCTTATTAAGGTATTAATTTTAGCACAAGTTCCTTCATCTATCCAATTATCTGAGAGAATGCATCTATATAATTTTTTGCTATTAGGTTTTGGCCTCTCTTGTTGTTGGTCCATGTATAGTTGTCTTCTTTAAAATCAACTTCCCATAGATTGTTGTTTTGAATAAAAGCTAAGAAATATTTCATACTTTGGGTCAATTTCTTAATTCCCCCAATTTTTTTATTCATCTTGGTAATGGCATTAAAATCTCCAATGATCATGAAACGGGTTTCTTGGTCTTTACTTCTCATAAAGGCCTCAATCCCACTCTAAACTTCTAATCTACCTGACTGAGTTGTAGGACCATACACATTGATAAGGATGAAGTGAATATCAGTAAAGTAGCAAGTGACTAAAGAGGTAATCCAATGCCTAGTTTTATGAATGGTTACACAAGAGGTTCTAGAAGGATTCTAACAAGTTATAATTCCTCCAGCTACTCCTTCATAATCCATAGCATCCCAATCACATCTTACACAAATTGCTTTCATAATTTTTGAAACTTATTCCTTTGTCATTTTAGTTTCCTAGATACAGATAATATCAGGTTTATTACTTAAACATAGGTCCCTAATACACCTATGCTTTGAGGAGGCATTAGCACCCCTTATATTCCATGATATTATAATCATGTCTCATTAGGGTATTTTGGCCCCTCTTGCATATTACCAATATCATTTTGTTTTTTTGTAAAGATAATTTCAACCAACTTAGATTGTCTTCCTTTATCTATGTTAGCTATTTCTTCCCTGGATCTTGCTTTATAAATTAAGGGTTTTCCTATTTTTGCCTTACCTATATGAGGAGTAGGTCTTAGTATTCTATTCCTTAATATTCTTTCACCATTTTTTTTCAACATATTTATCCTCTCTTGGATCTATTATATAAGCTTTTGACTTATCCTACTCATTTTCTGGTATTTCCTTATTAATGGCAGAGGCATTACCTTCTAAAATTGCATTTTATTTACCAATTATTTTCTCCTGAATGGTGCATGGTTTCATAAAAAATGTTCTTCCTTAAATTAGAATCATATTGAATAGACGATTCCTTTCTAATATATTGAAATTGTTCGCTTGTGTCCTCTAAGTTTTGATCTACTTTTTATTCATAGGCTAAAGCCTCAAAAGAATTCGAATTTCTTTCAGTATCCTTTCTTATTGATCTCCATTATTCATTTTCTTTTATTTTTCTAGATCTATTTTTTGGAAGTTAAAAACCGTATTTATCCATAACCATTTGTAACTTAAGATTTTCTACAAATTATTCTACTAGGCTCTTCTTAGGGTATGATCTCTCAATATGCCCCACCTCATGAAATATTTTACATCTAAAAGATATTTTTCATAATATATATTTTTGGTCCACATATTATCCCCATACTTAAGAATGATTGATTCTGGTAAAGCTTTACTTATATCAATCATGACCAATATTCGAGCATAAATAACCAAAAATGCATCTTTTGTTGTATCTTAAATCTCAAGGAATTCTCCTAGAGTGTTGCCTATTGACTTGAAGATATCTTTTTTCCAAAATTCAATGGGCAACCCAAACATCCTAACCCATACTGGTAGTAGGGATAGATTTATATTTTTAGGCAAAAATCCTTCATAGCAGTGGGTAAGGAAGAGTCCTACTCTTCCCAGAAACCAAGGACCATCTTTTAGGATTCTTTCTCTTTCTTACCTAGAACAAAAAATGGCTAGGAAGAAAAATTTGGGAAGAAATGATAGAATCACTCCTAGAGACTTCCAACTCCTATCAATCCATTTTATCAAGGCTAAATCCCTTGGCCAATACCCATTAAATTTACCAAAAACTTCCCTATCTTGGAGAAATGAGGATCTCTCTGAGGTGCGCTCACTAACCTCTACCACTATGAATGATTATAAGTATTTAACTATAAATCGATCCATGGAAAGGAAACTAAAACTCAAAATATAATGAAAATTATCTGAAATTTCTATAACAAATATAATACTTGATAAAAACTTTATAAAATTTTTATGCACAATTTCTAAGATAAAGAAAGGAAAAAAATAACTTAGCTAAATAATTCTTTGTCCAGATAGAATGTCTTGCTCACTGAAGTCCTAGCCCTTAATTGCTCTTCCCATCATTCGAACCCTAGTTGGAAAATATTTGCAATTTCGTTTTTCATGACTTGAAAAATTGTCACTATCCTTGTTCTGAATGGTTGACTTCACAAAGTTATATCTCCCTCAATATTGGGTAAGTTATATATATAATTAGATAAAAGTATTTTAAAATAATTTTATATTTTTAACTTGTAATCATGTTTTAAAATATAAATTTTATTAGTTTGATTCCTTGTATTTTATTATTATTTTATTTAAAAAAATTTATAATTGATTTTTTATTTAAATGTAAGTTATTTATTTAATTAAAATAAGATTATTTAAAAATATTGTTATATTTTTTACTTGTAATTATATTTAAAAATATATTTTTTATTAGTTTAATTACTTTTTTTTTATAATTTTATTTATTTATTTTAAATTTTTAAATATGAGAGGGATCTTATGGGTTCTTTTCTTCCTTATTATTATTTGCATTTAAGTTCCATTGAAAAAGAGGTTGAAATATATTATTATTTGGGAAAAGAAAAGTTTTTTTTTTTCAATTGGTTATATGGAATTGAAAATGGACCCTACCCGTATTATATCATCACCACATAGTGGTATTACAACAAATATGAGATATTTTCCATGTATTCCTTGGAAATATTTGAACCTTGGACCTCCTCCAAAAAGAAATTTTATTATTTTATTACTTTTCTTTTATAATTTTAAAATATGAGAGGGACCTTATGGGTCCTTTGCTTCCTCATTAGTATTATTTGCATTTAAGTTCCATTGAAAAAGAGTTTGAAATCTCTCATATTTGGGAAAAGAAATTTGAATAAAACTCTTTTTATATCTTTGTAAGTCTCATGGGGTTGAAATATAGTTAGATTAGTACAAGCAAATGAAGCATGATAATTATACAATTTAAAACTATATTTACATTCAAATTGTCTATTGTGATTCTTGTCATGTTTTTGGTTTTTCATCCATGAAGAACAATTTTTCATCCATTAAGGAGAAGGTTTTTATTAGTCTTTATTAAACAAAATTTTATAATCCAAGCATAATATTTTGTATGATGAAATTTGTTGATTGTTGTAAGTTTACATATTATGAAACAACTTGTTTGTAAAAAAAACTTTATATGTTCTTGAAGTGTGGACAAATATTTCAACCCTTATATAGGGATAAATTTGTTCACCTTATATAATAATGATTTTCACAAATATTTTACTCTATTTTTCCCAAAATAACAATAATTTATCGATTTTAATAAAATTATAACAACTCTTATATGACTTGACAAAGTCTAGTCATCAACATAGAGGAGTCAAATCTCATGTATAGCTAAGGCATTTACGATATCCATTGACCTGGATATAGTCCATCAAGCTAACAAGTCTTGCTAATATCTAAGCCTTTACTCCAAAATTCCTAAAATAACCACTTATGTCCAAATGGACAATCATTATTATTGATTCTAAAAGGACTAATGACTATGCTTTCTTCCTTTGCACATTGAAATTCACTTCTGATTTGGATTGATTACTCACAAGGAAAAAGTATTTTAGAGTCTCATGGTTTCTTTTTTATATTAGGTGACTTTCTAGGGTCTTAACAACCCACTCATATTATAAAAGGAAACATAGATGACTATTATCTAAGGTTTATCCAACATTGTCTAAGTGTGAACTAGAAAAATAGTTTACCCTAAAGCATATAACCCAAGTATCCTTTGGATTAGTAGCCTTCCATGGTACCAACCATTTAAGAGTCTTCCTTGAGCACACATGAAATTATTCTAATCATGAAAAGTAATATAGACTTACCTAACTATGAAGGTATATCTTTTGGATAGGTAGAAAATTATTGTGCATCCTTAATATATACCTACCCTATTACCAAGTTTGAGAACCACAAGGTCACAAAAAATTATGGTCTAAAACAACCAAGTTCTAAATCAAGTTTAATCCATAAGAAATTCCATTTATCAATCTCATGGTCAAACATAAGCAAAAGCATCTACACAACCTAGGCATTTATAATAGTTATGAATCAACATGATCTAATAGCCTAAATTATCACTTGGGCACTCTACTTGGTACTGTTGCACCTAAGATGTTGACCGATGTTCATGCTTTGACTCCATATTTAGGGGAATAGAATTTATAATTTCTACACAAATTTTATTTGACATAACTAGGGTACCGGTTGACAGGGAATGTGTGCTTAGAGAGAAGCACTCCCTTGTAAATGAAATGGACTTATTCAAGCATAGGGTGGGCCAGCCAGCTAGATATAAAAATGGCTTTCAAAGGTCCTCCTTTCAAGAATCTTGGGTTAGAATCATCCTCACCATTATGGATTTCTTCACCCCTGATTGTAATAGAGATATTGTTAGAATATTTCACCTTGCTATGGTCAACCATTTTCATGGAAAATATTACTATTGTTTCCCAAAAAGGTAATTCATCCTTCATTAATCACCAAGGTCTTTTCCAAGTTATTTTCAATTATGTATCTTTGAGGAAGAGGGTTGTTGCTAAGGGAAAGTGTGGTGTTGGTTCTTCCTCGTCTCGTGGGGTTTTTACTTCTACCTTGCTCACAACCCCTAGGCCTCTGATATTGTGTAGTCACTTGGGTGGTGACCTTGAACCTCAAAGTGAAATTAGGCTACCTCACCTAAATAACATGACTTCGATCACTGAGACCAAGAATTTATATCCAAAGATTGTCTCTCCTTCTCCTATCATCAAAGAGATGAGTTATCCCCAATATTTAGTTCATAATACTGGTAGGATGAAGGTGAACAATAATTTGGAGAATATTGTCTTAAATATTATGAAAGACATCAAACTAGGAGATGATATAAATTTTAGTTTGGCTGGCCCTAGTGACCAAGCCAATAATCTAAATGATTTAAATCCAAAGCTAAATTCCAAGGCTCTTGTTAGCTCTCTGATTTTTGAAGAATCTTCTCCCTCTATAAATGAGCTCTTATATTTATCCAAAAAGAAATTGCATACTAATATTATGAAAACTGAGCAGAGAGGTGCAAGCAGATCTTTTCATTTAAAATTAAATAGAAAAAAGGTAAAATATGTATGTAATTATACATGATTTTGATGCATTTTAGGATGACCTCTCAATTCCTGATTCCAATAAGAGTCTAAAGTCTAATATCTCACCTTATGATCCTCATCCTGGGTCATATGGTTCCCCAAGTAAGCCTATGGACTCACTGCTATATTTGGTAAGGAATTTGAAAAGATCTATTAAAATGTCTTTGTTTTATGTCAATGAGATCTCTTGGAAGCTTAAGCAATATAAGGAGGTTGCCGAGATGGATATTAGGGAGAAGCATATATTTTATTGAGTCTCATCCTTTCAAGTGGAACTCATCTATTTTATTCTTGTGGATTTTATCTTTTGGTTGAAGGACACAAGCTTATACTGATAGAGGGGGGTGAACAGTATAAGACCTCTTTTTACTTTTTCCTTTATACTTCAAAATAGTAAAGCAATATACCCAAAGCAATATCAAAGCAATGCACAATATCATCCACAAAGTGACACCAATTTTAACGTGGTTCACCCGTAATGGTCGGGCTACGTCCACAAAACTTTTCTCTAAAAGTTATCTCAAAGTTCTTTGGGAATCCTTCCCAATTACAATGTTTATGAGCCTCGGCCCAAAGGAGATACCTTCCCCCAATCAGAATTTATGAGCCTCTGCTCAAAGGAGATACCTTCCCCCAATCAGAATTTATGAGCCTCTCGCTCAAAGGAGATACCTTCCCCTCTGCTCTGGAAATGATCCCTCAGAAGATCAACCGCCTCTACCTCTTGCCAAGCACGTGGAACTCCTTTCCACCGAAGACCTCCTATCCTCAATGCTTAGCCTAAGAGACCTCTCGCCTTCTATGATCACGTCCACAATAGCTCAACAACCTATACCAAACACAGTCGATCGGTCTAGTACAAGTCTTCCTCTGTCTGTCAGATCTGTCCAACTCTTGAACAAATCAATCCTCTCGCATACAAGCCTTCTCAAAGACTTGCCAAATCTGTCCTCGGGTTCTTCTCATAGAACCAATGCACCTCTGTCCTCAAGTTCTCTGATAGAACTATCAAACTCAGCTCACAAGTCCTCTGCTAGGACCTGTCCAAATCTGCTCACAAGTCCCCACCGAAACCTATCCAAAACTGCTCACAAGTCCCCACCGGAACCTGTCCAAAACTGCTCACAAGTCCCCACTGGAACCTGTCCAAAAACTCAGCAAGCTCACCAAGAAAAACTTTCTTAGTAGGAAATCACAAAGTGAATTGTTAGAGACCCAATGTGATTTGTCAAACTCATAGAAGCATAAAGAGAATTGTTAGAGACTCAATATGTTCTATACTCAAATCCCAATCTCAAAACTCAACTCAAATCAACTCAGCTCAATCTCAATCTCAAATCTGAAAACTCAACTCAATATCCGAAATGGATAGGATAGAATGTTTTCTTTCAAGAACATGAAACCCCAACAATTGCCAACTATGCAAAGAATCACATAACAATGATACTCATGTTCTTTTCACCATCAATTAGGGTTTCAACAACAATGCTCATCAAACAAGGTTTAGTCAACCAACACCATTCAACTCAACATCAACCTTGAAGCATTCAACCAATCATCACAAGAAAAGGAAACAAGTAGAAATCCTTTTCCCTCCAAAGATATTTGAACAAAACAGCCACCAACACAATATCACCAAATGCAAAGAATAACTTGCTCAAATCAACTCAATGGAGTAAGCCCAATATCATGAATCAAGTAAAGCAATAACTTGATCAAACAACCTCTATGGAAGCAACTCAACCATCAAACTCAAAACAACCAACCAAGGGTTCCACCAACTCAATGCAAGTAGCTAGACTCACAAATATAAACCCTAGTGCACAAAGCTTCCACTATCTCAAACCAGAAATTATGCATTCACCAAAAACTCTCCTTAAGGATAACAATGCATAAGTAGTCTTCAACAAACCAGAAAATAGGATTTACACCCAACCAAAGGAAACCTAGTTGAAAACCTTTTCACTCCAACCTTATTTCAGAAAAACATACACCAATCATACTCATAAGAAAAATGTGCCCATACCTTTTTGGAGTAGAAGAAAATTGATCCTTAAAGCTGTCACCACACACAACCCTCAAACTTCCAACCAAGTTAGGGTTAGAACCAAGATAAATGAGCATATATAAAAACTTTCCTTAATACACCTTTTAGCTCCTCTTCTTTAAAAACAACCACCAAAGAAGCCAAAAACACAACAACCAAAACTTACACCTTATATCTCCATTTTTAAATTTAGCATAGCAAAAGACTAATCTCAAAAATACAACCAAAGAAATATCCCCTTATTTCTCCTATGTCTTTTAAACAATGCTAAACAATGCCAAAAATCATATCAAGAAAATAATCACACCTTATAATGGCTGCCCTTGAAGAATCCAAAATTCGCGGCACAAAACACGTTTTAATAAAAACGTGACTAATCCATGCACAACTCCCTCCACGGGGATCGAAACGTAGACCTCCGCCTACGCAAGGCCCAAACGCAGCCTTCGCTGCCACTAGCCCACAAGAGGCTTACGAAGTCCAAGACGGACTTCCTTCCACATGAACGGTCAAGCTTTCCGAAAGCTTTTCAAACCACGAGCTCTCCTCTTTCGCAGCGTAAATAGAACATTCGATCGCAGCCAAACCAATTAATTGCCTTCGATTTTCCAAGAGAGTTTAACCTTAGGAACCTTCTCATATTTATAGTCCATACGTGGACTTTAGAACACGTCGGTTGCAAAGAAAAGTAATTTCGAATTTAATCGAAATTTGCTTTCTAAAGGGTTTTAAAACCCTTAAGTATTTTTAATAAATTAAAAATAATTTCTCCCTTAATTAATTAAATAATTAATTAATTAAAACCTTGAAGGGTTTTAAATAATAATTAAATAAATAATAAAGAGAACCTCCATTGGTTTTAATAAAAACCATTTAACTTGGTTTTAATGAAAAACCCTTGCCAATGGAATCTCTCCGGATTCTCTTGGAATCTTCCACCTTTGAAGCCAACACATCCTCTTAACATTAATGCCATTTCCTTTTGACATCAATGACAACTCATAGACAAGAAGCTAGGATCTCAAACCCAAAATTGCCAACAATCTCCCCCTTTGTCATTGATGGCAAACCATGCTTCTCAACAACACATAAACTCAACATAAACAGCTCCCCCTGTCTTGAGGCTCTCCCCTTACTCAAATCTCTCCCCCTTTGTCATCAATGGCAAAGGGTCACCTTTGGGGCTCGGGACTAAGAATGAGCCTCTTAGCTTAGTCCCTCCCCCACCTCCCGATGAGGTGATTAATTCTTGGGTGGGAGTAAAACTCCCATTAGGCACTCGATCATCATCAACGTCTATAACTTCCTTGTCGGGCCTTCTCTTGAACTCTTTGTCCATATTCCTGTTCCTGTCACTGTTCTTGTTCTTGTTCTCATCCCTGTTCTTGTCCATGCCTTGATCCTTGGACCTGATCATGCCACTGTTCCTGTTCCCGTATTCTAGAATTTCAGCTCTACACTGTCTCGATTGTGTGACCTTCATTGTTGCACTTGAAACACTTGACGATGTTGTTTCTCCGAGGTAAACCTGATCTTTGAGTCCACCAATTCTGACCAAACCTTTTCGACCAAACCTTTTGGCCAAACCTTTCGACCAAACCTTTTGCCAAACCTTTCCGACCAAACCTCGTTCTCGTTATTTGCCTTGCAATAAACTCGCCTTGTGCCCAAACTGTTGACAAGAGTAGCAATACCCTTGAAAGTAACTAGCACTTCTGAAACTGTCATTTACCTCCTTCACTTGAGCCATGCAATGTGAAGCCATGTGACCAAACCTCGTGACAAGCAAAACATCCGCCTTGAAACTTTCCTTTAATTGACCTCTTAGGTTCTGAAAATCTTCTTCTCATTCTGAATTCTATTTTCTGTGCATCTATCATTCAAGGACTCCTTTTCTGAAATACTTTCCTCATCAGAACTCTCTTTCTTTTGGAGTCTCTTACTAGACTCTCCAACTTGTTCCTTGTGTGGCTTAACAAAACCAAGGCCTGTTTTATCTCGTTGTCTTTCTTTGACCTTTGATGAGTGACTTAACCTTTTTGGAGCTATCTTGAAACCTCGTAAAGCTTATCCTTGTACTCTTTAGTTTCCTCTTTCAAAGAAGCCATTTTCTGTTCTAACTCACTATACTCAAGAACCTTAGACTCTAACTCATCCTTGAGTTCTTGTGTCTTAGCTATAGAGAAGTCAAGACTTTCTATAAGATCATCTCTCTCCATACAACATTCATCTAACTTATCCTTGAGTCTAGCATTCTTCTTTCTTTCCTTTTCCAAAACACTAAGAGCACTAATAAGTTCACTTTCAAGATCCTTTATTTGTTTGCTTTTTGAATCATCAAAGCCTTTTTCAGATTTCTTATCACTAGAGGTGCTACCCTTTTCAAAAACCATACATGCATCTTCCTTATAGTTTTCTGAAGCATCCTCATACATACTAGAAACCAAATCATTATTTGTGCAATCATCCTCAAGGTGACCAAAATTTCCACATCTAAGACATTTCATGATAATGAATCTATGTTTCGGTTCTTCCTCTTTTTCTCATATGAACAACATCTCATTTTCATTATCACTTGAAGAACTTTCACTATCACTACTAGAACACTTACTTGCTTTGTCTAGGTAGAAACTCTTCTTGTGCTTGTGAGAATACCTCTTTCCTTGATTGTTGTGCTCATCTTTGTTTTTCCTGTGATGCTTGTGCTTTTCAGAATCCTTGCTCTTAGAATCTTGTTTATCTTCATCACTTTCATTCTTGGGAACTGTACAGTCAGTAGCATAATGACCAAACTTTCCACAATTGAAACATCTTATATTTTTCATACTTTTGTGCTTTCTAGAGAACTTGCCTTTCTTGTTGTAATATGCCTCTTCATCACTAGAAGACTCATCACTATCTTGAAGCCGTTTACCCTAGGAATTCTTGGTAGCCTTGAAAGTCGCCTCTTTCTTGACATCAACCTTCACTTGAGTTCTCAACTCAAATGCTGCAAGTATACTATGGAGCTCATCCTTTTTCAACTTATCCAAATCTTTAGCTTCCTCAATAGCAGAAATATTTTCACTAAATCTATTAGGAAGAGATCTTAAAATCTTATCACAAACATCATTTTCAGCAAGCTCAAGACCTAAGTCTTTCATGGAGTTAACAACCTCATCCATACGAAGCATGTAGTCACTAATATTTTCATCATCATTCATCTTGAGTTGTTCAAACATACCTTTGAAGTGTCTCAACTTGGCCTTTCCGACATTTGTATCACCCGTATGAACCACCTT
Source organism: Wollemia nobilis (assembly GCA_028583015.1). Classification (NCBI taxonomy): domain Eukaryota; kingdom Viridiplantae; phylum Streptophyta; class Pinopsida; order Araucariales; family Araucariaceae; genus Wollemia; species Wollemia nobilis. Next base: position 287,484 of record JAQPPZ010016554.1, read on the forward strand.
CAATCTGTTTCCACATTTCACTAGCTGTCTTGCAGTGAATCACTTTGGTGAGATCTGCTTTCCGTAAGCCTTTCAGGATTGCATTCATTGCTTTTGAATTGCTGTGATGTAGGAGCCTTTCTTCTTTAGTATTAGGACCATGTTCAAGAATAGTGTACTCATCTTCAATCACTTCCCAAACCTCATTCCCAAGTGCCATTAGATGAACCTTCATCCTTGCACTCCAAAGACCAAAATCTGACCCATCAAGAATAGGTGTTGCATTGCCACTTGAATGATCCATTGTGTTCTTTACTAGCTTTTCCTTCAAGCCGTTAAACTTTTCGAAGGCACCCGCTCTGATACCAATTGAAGAACACAAGCTTATACCGAGAGGGGGGTGAACAAGTATAAGACCTCTTTTTACTTTTTCCTTTATACTTCAAAATAGTAAAGCAATATACCCAAAGCAATATCAAAGCAATGCATAATATCATCCACAAAGTGACACCAATTTTAACGTGGTTCACCCGGAATGGTCGGGCTACGTCCACAAAACTTTTCTCTAAAAGTTATCTCAAAGTTCTTTGGGAATCCTTCCCAATTACAATGTTTATGAGCCTCGGCCCAAAGGAGATACCTTCCCCCAATCAGAATTTATGAGCCTCTCGCTCAAAGGAGATACCTTCCCCCAATCAAAATTTATGAGCCTCTCGCTCAAAGGAGATACCTTCCCTCTCGCTCTAGAAATGATCCCTCGAAGATCAACCGCCTCTACCTCTTGCCAAGCACGTGGAACTCCTTTCCACCGAAGACCTCCTATCCTCAATGCTTAGCCTAAGAGACCTCTGCCTTCTATGATCACGTCCACAGTAGCTCAACAACCTATACCAAACATAGTCAGCTGGTCTAGTACAAGTCTTCCTCTATCTGTCAGATCTGTCCAACTCTTGAACAAATCAATCCTCTACATACAAGCCTTCTCAAAGACTTGCCAAATCTGTCCTCAGGTTCTTCTCATAGAACCAATGCACCTCTGTCCTCAAGTTCTCTGATAGAACTATCAAACTCAGCTCACAAGTCCTCTGCTAGGACCTGTCCAAATCTGCTCACAAGTCCCCACCAGAACCTGTCCAAAACTGCTCACAAGTCCCCACCAAACCTTCCAAAACTGCTCACAAGTCCCCACCTGAACCTGTCCAAAAACTCAACAAGCTCACCAAGAAAAACTTTCTTAGTAGGAAATCACAAAGTGAATTGTTAGAGACCCAATGTGATTTGTCAAACTCATAGAAGCATAAAGAGAATTGTTAGAGACTCAATATGTTCTATACTCAAATCCCAATCTCAAAACTCAACTCAAATCAACTCAGCTCAATCTCAATCTCAAATCTGAAAACTCAACTCAATATCCGAAATGGATAGGATAGAATGTTTTCTTTCAAGAACATGAAACCCCAACAATTGCCAACTATGCAAAGAATCACATAACAATGATACTCATGTTCTTTTCACCATCAATTAGGGTTTCAACAACAATGCTCATCAAACAAGGTTTAGTCAACCAACACCATTCAACTCAACATCAACCTTGAAGCATTCAACCAATCATCACAAGAAAAGGAAACAAGTAGAAATCCTTTTCCCTCCAAAGATATTTGAACAAAACAGCCACCAACACAATATCACCAAATGCAAAGAATAACTTGCTCAAATCAACTCAATGGAGTAAGCCCAATATCATGAATCAAGTAAAGCAATAACTTGATCAAACAACCTCTATGGAAGCAACTCAACCATCAAACTCAAAACAGCCAACCAAGGGTTCCACCAACTCAATGCAAGTAGCTAGACTCACAAATATAAACCCTAGTGCACAAAGCTTCCACTATCTCAAACCAAAAATTATGCATTCACCAAAAACTCTCCTTAAGGATAACAATGCATAAGTAGTCTTCAACAAACCAGAAAATAGGATTTACACCCAACCAAAGGAAACCTAGTTGAAAACCTTTTCACTCCAACCTTATTTCAGAAAAACATACACCAATCATACTCATAAGAAAAATGTGCCCATACCTTTTTGGAGTAGAAGAAAATTGATCCTTAAAGTCGTCACCACACACAACCCTCAAACTTCCAACCAAGTTAGGGTTAGAACCAAGATAAATGAGCATATATAAAAACTTTCCTTAATACACCTTTTAGCTCCTCTTCTTTAAAAACAACCACCAAAGAAGCCAAAAACACAACAACCAAAACTTACACCTTATATCTCCATTTTTAAATTTAGCATAGCAAAAGACTAATCTCAAAAATACAACCAAAGAAATATCCCCTTATTTCTCCTATGTCTTTTAAACAATGCTAAACAATGCCAAAAATCATATCAAGAAAATAATCACACCTTATAATGGCTGCCCTTGAAGAATCCGAAATTGCACGCAAAACACGTTTTAATAAAAACGTGACTAATCCATGCACAACTCCCTCCGCGGGGATCGAAACGCAGACCTCCGCCTACGCAAGGCCCAAACGCAGCCTTCGCTGCCACTAGCCCACAAGAGGCTTACGAAGTCCAAGACGGACTTCCTTCCACATGAACGGTCAAGCTTTCCGAAAGCTTTTCAAACCACGAGCTCTCCTCTTTCGCAGCGTAAATAGAACATTCGATCGCAGCCAAACCAATTAATTGCCTTCGATTTTCCAAGTGAGTTTAACCTTAGGAACCTTCTCATATTTATAGTCCATACGTGGACTTTAGAACACGTCGGTTGCAAAGAAAAGTAATTTCGAATTTAATCGAAATTTGCTTTCTAAAGGGTTTAAAAACCCTTAAGTATTTTTAATAAATTAAAAATAATTTCTCCCTTAATTAATTAAATAATTAATTAATTAAAACCTTGAAGGGTTTTAAATAATAATTAAATAAATAATAAAGAGAACCTCCATTGGTTTTAATAAAAACCATTTAACTTGGTTTTAATGAAAAACCCTTGCCAATGGAATCTCTCCGGATTCTCTTGGAATCTTCCACCTTTGAAGCCAACACATCCTCTTAACATTAATGCCATTTCCTTTTGACATCAATGACAACTCATAGACAAGAAGCTAGGATCTCAAACCCAAAATTGCCAACAATGGTCTGGCTTTAGCCCTTTTGGTTGTTGTTGTTCTCAATGTTTCTTTTTGTTGGTTATATTTTTTGGGATGCTTCCCCTATTTAAGTATTTTATTCCTTCCTATGCTTATATGGTTAACTATATCTCTTTTGTTGGTCTTTTATGAGACATCTCATCTTAAGTCTCTTTTGTAAAAGGTTTGGGGCCCTTTCAAAACCCTTATGTTTGACCATCAATAAAAAAGCCTAAATTATCATGAAAAAATTAATAACAAATTAAATTTATTTACTAAGCTACACATAAAAAATATGTGGCAATATGGATGGTGTCATGAATATTGATGTTGAGTTATAACTTATGTCTTAATATTTATGAGATTTTGTTATGGCTAGGAAGTAAATCTAATTATGGTTGTGGTTGGAGAGCTTTTTAAGGGCTGCCCTAGACCAAGAATAGGAGGGAGAGCATAATTAGAGAAAGGAATTTAGGAGATATCCAATGATCTAGATAGAAAGTTTGAATTATTATGTGTAATAAAATATTAAATATGCATGTGTATATTAGGCATATAGGGATATATACTAAATGCTTCAATACACTATAATGTTTTAGGCATAAATCATATGATTCATGGTATTTTTATTTTATAGTTTTAGGATTAGATTATATGATTAATGTATGTTTCATTTCACTTCATGACGTCCTTAGGTGTGTAATAAAATATTAAATATGCATGTGTATATTAGGCATATAGGGATATATACTAAATGCTTCAATACACTATAATGTTTTAGGCATAAATCATATGATTCATGGTATTTTTATTTTATAGTTTGAGGATTAGATTATATGATTAATGTATGTTTCATTTCACTTCATGACGTCCTTAGGTGTGAACCCTAAACCTAACTTAAACAATAGAGTTGAATAATAATAATAAATATAATATAAATATTTAAAGTGAATGAAACAAACTTGAGGGATGCATACTTGCCATTTTTGGATAAAAGTCTAATACACCAATTAAACCCCAAAAGGAGGTCTTAGGAAGGGGAGCTTAATTTGAGCATAGGCTTAAATTTAACATAACAACATAAAACTTGCTTAGTAAGGCAATGCAAGTGTGGTTCCCTTTTTGGATACCAATTTTTTCCTATGTTATGAAGTTAAAAAGAGTCTTTAAGAAAAACACTTCTAGTTTTGGAGGAAGAAAAAGATCAAACATGGAGATTTCATGAAACTAATTATACCTAGCATAGTCATAACCATGCAATTTATATTTCATAGTAGCCAATTTTGATATGAAAAGAAATAAAAATGGAATTGATTCCAAAAATATAAAAGCACTCATATAATTTTAAGAGTGAAAATGATTATTTAAAACCCTAATTTGGGATGGATAGACAAATCCATGAATGAGGAAAGATATTTAGTCATTCACTTAGTGTAATTTGAAAATATAAGAAGAATTTAGGGGCATAAGACGTAAGGCTATAATTTTGTAAGCTTCAAGGTTGAGATGTCCCAAGACTTTCACTAACTATGCTACACAAGTAGCTTATAATTGATTAATTATTACCTAAGCTACACAACCATTCAATCCTTGATATGGATATTATGTGATATTCTTAGGTTTATATAACTAGGGTTAGTAGGATTAGGCTTATCATAACTTAGTCTTTAGAGGCTTAGTTTATTTTTAATAATTTGTAAAAGTGTGACTTTGTTTCTCATGTAGACTTAGCATAAGTCTTCTAGATAGGTTATTTGGTAATGTAGACACTAAAATCATGTCAATCCAAATAGACTACAATTATGCACTCTTATCAACACCATATGACCCCCTTGGGCAACCCTAAGGGGTTAAATAGTGGTCCTAACCACTTTTGGTAAGGTTTTTTGAGAAGTTTTGGACCATGTAGCCATGGCCATCGCACCCTAGGACAACCACAGTTCATGGACATCCCACCCAGGGATGACCACCAGCAACCATCCTTGGGTGTTATGGCCATGGTCTAGGCCCCTCAAAAAGTCAAGAACAAGATAAATGACAATAAAATTCTATAATTTATCTTACCCAATAATTTATGATAGATTGGGGGCCTATTGAAGCCATCACAACCTATAAATTGGAGGCCCAAATTAGAGGCCTATCCCACCCAATGCATGACAAGGGTTTTAACAAGTGGTGACACCTACCTTGCATGCCCTAACTTATCCATTTGACCCTGCGGCCCTCTTGGGTTATAAATTGGAGTCATTCCACCTAATTTCAAAAGGAGAGGTCTTTACGATATTTCACAATGAATTTCTATCGAGATTCACTTTCCCTTTCAACCATGTATTTGCCCTTGAAATCTCCATCCATCGAAGGAGGTTTACAAGTGATACCAACTACACATATCCATTATAAAACCCATCCATTTCTGTGAATTAGATCACCAAATTTTATGACAACACCCCACAGGAGTAGTTTGACCCAAGTCCCAAAGGAATTGGTGGTAAAAACCACCAGCTTTGGTGGTTGTCCTCACCTGGGATGGTTAATAGTCCCAATTGAAACACCAATGAGGACCATGAATCTACACATAATTTTGGTTCAATTTCAGCATAGATCATTTCTAGAGTAGTTTATATACATCATACTAGAATTTTGTGCAATTTTGAATAATTTTGGACCTTCGATTAGGTTTTTCATTCTAACAGTCCCAATTGGAACACCCAAGTATGGCCATGGATTCTGCATACAATATCATCTCAATTTTAGGATATATCATCTCTAAAGTAGATAATATATATTATATTAAGTTTTGGTACAATTTGAAATATTTTTGCATCACCTATTTCACCTTTTATATTCAATATTGCATGCATATTTTTTATTTTGGCAGGTATTTCACATGCTATTAACTAAATCTAATTTCTTTGTGTGTAGATCCATGTATTTTAGCATGCAAGGAAGGAGCTACAGGTTCAAATATGGATAGATCATCGCAGTGGTATCAAAAACCCACTTTTCAATTCGTGAGTGTGAGGCAGACACTGAAGCGCACCTTGAGTTTCTAAAAGTATTAGATCCTTTTAACCTTGTAATGAATTGTATCAATTAAGAGCCCTCAAGGGGATGTTTTGTAACTGTGTATTTTGTAAATGGATTAATATAAATAGAAACCCCATTTCTTTCACTTATTTATCATCATATTTACATTAATGTAACTTTTGAATGCTTAAATAAATAGGTGCATTTCATTTCCCTTTGCTAGGTGCACCATTTTTTCTACTCTATAGTGGTGATCATGATGGGATCCTTGTACCATTTCATTTTTGCAAGTTTTAAATCTATTTTTATCTCTAAAATATTGTAGGTTTTGGCTGTTCTAGCCTAAAACAACCCTTGATTTCCTTATTGGAACACCTAGGTATGGCCACAACAACCATGCCATCCAGGGACAACCCCAAATTTGCAATTGTCCCACCCTGGGATGACCACAAAATAGGGTGCTTGCAGCTAAAATTGATAGAAATAGTAGCACCTTAGGCTTTCAAGATGAGTATCTAGACTTTTACTTTGCATTATTACTATTTAGATAAGGTTAGATTTAGTTTTTTATGTCTTTTCCTTGTTTTTTGAAGAGTAGATTTTACTTTTTAATAAAAACAACAAAAATAAAATAAAAACAGGAAAGAAAAAACTTAAGCATGCATTTGTTTGGTTTGATTGCTTGTGACCTACCTAATGGTTAGGTTGACATATAGGGTATGCATTTTGTAGGTTTCATTACTAATTCAATACTTCTGAAAGTGAAATGTTATTTTACATTTAGTGAAGTATCATTTAGTGCTATTTTGTTTTAATTTATTTAAGTATAAAAGAAACTACACACACCACATCACATTTGAACATTAGTGAGTTGGAACTTCATCCCCATCCACTAATAGAGACAAACAACAATGGGATTCATCTCCACTAGTTGACTCACATGATACAAAACCTATTTTTTGGCCAAAGCTAACTCCAAGAACCGTCTTAGTCATGGAAAATAGTGCACATTCCTCTTCAAAGGGTGTATCACTTCGTAGGATCAATATGAGTGAGGACTGGTACGACTTGTACGACTTGTGCTACCTAATCGGGTATGGGCTTCATCTCCATACTTTGGTTTTTTTACATGATCAAACTTCATTATCGATTTTTGAGCTATGAGTATACAAGTGAAATCCTTTAAAAAAATTGAGAATTACATCAACCATATTCAAACACATGAAAAGAGATCTCTTTGTAAAAAAAAATAAATACCACACCAAATAGTTTTAGGGAACACATCTAAAATATTTAAAAGAGATAAACACTTGCATTATTGTGTTTTTTCATTCTTGTGTGTTGCATATTTAAATTTATAAAAGAGATAATCATGCAGGGTTTGAAACAAAGTATCTGACACTGCAAAGAGTAGGCAAGGAGATGTATACCATCTCTAATTTAACCCTAATGATATGATTATACCTCCTTGGTAGTCTTCTACTTGTCCAAGTCCTAGAATATCAAATCAAGAACCTAACCTACAAGGTACCCCTATGTGCGACACACCTACAGTTTTTGGTCCTAATCAAAGAACTTACTTTCCAGATATAGAAACTTCACATGCCTTCTTTCAAGAATGGCAACTGTGCATTGAGGTGCAAACAAGTAGAGCAATACCATGCATTCGCATACCTGCTAGGTCTACCTCACACACTTATGTGCAAGATCAAGACTATTCACCATGGGTAGGATCAAATGATCACAATACGCCCTTAAATCACCCTAATAGAGATCAATAATATAAATACCAAGATGAGGATGATACTTATCACCATGAACGAGTAAATTCAGTCCTCCTCTTCCTCATTGATGAAGGAAGACATGAGGAGAGTCTTGATTATCCTAAGTTTAATTATTCCATGAAAGCATGATGTGCTTCTACGCCAAGTAAGTATAAAGAACGTCTATTTAGGATTGAACCTCAAGTGAACGTGACCTCTCTCAATTGAGCGAATATTGTAGTCGATATTTCAGATCCTCCTGAACAAAATAGACATCATGGCAATAGTGTTAGGGCTAATAGACCTTCCATGACTGATCAAATAAACCAAGTTGTTAAAAGATATGTTGACCACCAAGCTCAATTCAATTAGCTTCAGCTAAATAAACAATGCTTGGATCACTAGCATTAGTTATAAAAACAAAGGATTGAACAACAAACCCATGAGTTGATCCAAGAGACCTTACGCAACGAGGTCCCTACCCCAAGTACTCATAGACAAGGGGTTCATCAGAGGTGACCTACTTTTAATCAAAATAGGCTTCCTAGGCCTAACCAAATGTTGCCTCCTTGACCTCCTAGGCCTAATAAAGACTTGCCTCCCAGGCCAAACATAGATCACCTTTTGCAGGCATTTGTTCCTCCTTGTAGGCCAATGAAAGAAACACCTTATTGAATCTACGATGATTTGGAACCAGAAGAGGAATACCTAGAAGCACCTTATGGAGGTATGGTTGATGACAATCAACCACCATACCATATGCTTGAAATTCCTTTCCCTGACTCATGGGGCCAAAGAAAATAAGAGGAGATCAAATCCTCTTATGTTTATAAAGCATTGCTTGAATGCATGGAAACAATATAAAACAAGACCTCTAGGTTTGGGCTTCAAAACCCCACTTTGCACCAGCTTCATAGTCAACTACTTCATCCATCAATACCTTCCCCTCCATACCTAGAGAATTTCAAAATGCTCAAGTTTTATATATTCAAAGAAGAGGAAGATGCGTAGGAGCATGTCACTATGTTCATGAACCAATGTTTTAGTATCCAGGATAATGATGCCTTACTTATGAGAATATTTTTTATTACCCTATCTATCCCAATCGTAGAGTGGTACAATCAACTCCCAAGGCACAACATCCATAGCTTTGAATAATTTTTGGATGCATTCCTAGAACATTTCACTTTTAACACTAATAAAAAGATTACTTTAATAGACCTCACAGGGTTGAAGCAGTATGACGATGATTCAATCATAAATTATGGTAACACATGGTAAACACTTCTAACTAAGCTACCATACCTACTACTAGTGTCTAAGTTGACTCACATTTTTTCCAAGAGTTGTTTAAAGCCAATTTTATTATTGCTACAACTCCAACAATACCAAACTCTTTAATATGCTCTAGTGCAAGCTAGAACAATCAAAGAAATAAAATTCAAGAGGAGGAGATTGCAAAACCCCATAAAAAGAAGTGAAATAAGAACACAAAGGGAAATCCAGCATAACCAAATCTGGAAACATTTAATCAAGTTTCCATCAATATTCCAAGGCTTGTGCAACCAACACCACCTCAGAATATAAACTATCATGCACAACCTCTCCTACAAGTTACAATAACAACACTCAAGCGAATTAGGGGAAAAAACAATAACATCACCCTAAGTGATAATTTGCGTCCTTCATTGAGTCTATGGATTCCCTATTTGTGTTGGAGCATAAGGCGATTAGATATTATTGAATAAAGTAGGGAACATATATACAAGAATGATAGGCTATAGTTAGCCTAAAGAATCGCTAACTAATAGCTAAGCAATAACCTACTAACAATAATATGCTAACAAATAATATACGCTAACAATAGTTGTTAGCAAAACTACTAACTTAGGATAGAAACTAACCTAGGGTAGGAAATACTAACCAAATGAGGTAATAATAGATTTACCATAGAATGGTAACTCTAACATCCCCCCTTATTACATTATTTGGGTAATTGAATAACTACTAGCTATGCTAACATCCCCCCATACAACAATATTTGGGTAAAGTATATAACTGCCCCAATACAGTGAAGAAGAAGAAGAGAAATGAAAGAATGGTGGCTTGTGCTTTGTCTTCAGCTCTGGCTCTGGCCCTGAGCATACCTCTGGATCTGTACCACTGGGTCTATCTCGAGATCTACCTGTGAAACTACCTCTGGATCATTGCCACTGGACCTGGACCAGACACGACACGTGGTGGACAGCCACTAGACTCGAACGTGACACGTGGCAAACAGCCAGACCTTGATCAGACTCGACACGACTCGGGACTCGACAAGTGGCAGACTGCCACTGGACCTGACACATGGCGGACTGCCACACACCACCCGACCAGGTTGACTGCGCCACGCGACGATGACCAAAAGGTTTGCAGGGGGGGACTAACTGCCCACAGGGCAGTCAATTGTTAAAGGGCTTGACAGCCCTTTTAAAGCCCACAATTTCCTCCGCGCGGGCAATGTGGGATTAATCCCACAATTTTTTTTCTCACGCCCACGCGAGGAATGAAGGGAAAGGGAATTTCTTCCCTTCCCTTCACGTCGGGCCTTGTAGGCCGACCGACGAGTGGGCCAGCGGCAAGGCGTTGCCCGATGGGAGGTCGGGAGTTCGACTCCCATCGGGGCCAAGCGCCCTCTTTTTACACAGGCCGCAAAGGTAATTAATTATTTTTTATTTTTTTTAATAATTTAAATTTTAAAAAAATGTTTTATTTTTTTAAAAACATTTATTTAAGTTTTTATTATTAATTAAAATATTTTTAATTACACTTTAAACTTCTGCAAAGGGCACAAAATAAAAAAAAAATTGCTCCAAGAGGAGGAATTTTTTTTTTTTTGCCTCAAAATAAAGGCAAACAACAAGAGGCATAAAATCATCAAACCTAAAACCCTTTTTTTTTAGGCTTCATAAATAGCAACTTGTTTGTTTGAAGTACTTCACACAGGGGGGATTTTTTTTTTGGTGATATTTTGTGCTAATCTGCCTACGAGGCAAGCTTTGTAAGAGCCCTTTGAGGCTTAATAGTTGCATATTTTTTGCACTGAAATGGGGGGATAAATTTTTTTCTCCACCATCTCCTATCTTGCAAACAGGAGGGATATAATTTTGCAAAACCAAGGGGGGAAGACTTATAAGGGTGCATTTTCGGTAGTGACCGACACCTTAGTCAGATTATTTTTTGCAAAATTCATTGTAAAAGGTGCATTTTCGACAGTGACCGACACCTTAAAAATGGGCAGATCAAAGAAAAAGATAGCCCTAAAAACTGATGTTGCTAAATCAGTTAAAGACCCATATTTTCCACCAGAGATGGATGGGTTGGATTTTTATGAGGAGGGCACATTCCTCACACTAAACAATGGTTTAGTAGCTCTCCTCGATGATTCTGAGTCTTGCATAGACCTTCAAAAAAATGGTGCTCAAGTTCCTATTGGCATTCTAAGGGGCATATACCTGGTCTTTGTTGCACTTGACCGTGCCCAACGTAAATTGGAAATAAATGAGGAAAACGAGGTCCTAAAGGCGAACGCTTGTTGTGACACAAGTGACCTTCAGCTCATTATGGCACATGCTTGTTGTGATACAAGAAACCTCATACCTTCTATGGTAGATATCAGTTGTAGCACAGGTGATCTCATTTTAGTAGCAAATTTTGCTTGTGACATTAGTGACTTAAAAACTAAACCTCCTCAAAAAGAGCTCCATAATCTCATCAATAATGACAAATGCAAAATTGTTAAAAGCATTGATGAAGATGATGAAATTGGGTGTTTTGAAAAACACACCAAAGGATTTGGTTCCAAAATGATGAAGAAAATGGGATTCAATGGTGAGAGATTAGGTAAACATGAACAAGGCATTAAAACTCCTACAATGCCAAATGTCAGGGAAAAGAATGAAGGCCTTGGCTATACTGGACAAGCAAGTACCAGTAATTCCATGTTTGTAAAACCTAAATCTCCTACATCTCCTAAAAAGCAATGTTGCAGTCACTGTGGAAAGGCAAGACATGTTGTAGCTAAGTGTTGGAGATTACATCCTTGTGATTCATGTGGATGTACGAATCATTCTTCTTCAAAATGTTGGTACAAAGTGAAAATGGCCAACAAGGTTCATATTGATTGTGGATGGACAGATCTCACACAATGGACCATGATGAAAGAAATGTTGTATGGCTTCTACCGAAAAGGTAAAACCAATGGTAGACCCTGAGGCAAATCTAGTGACAGACCTAGTGGCAGTCCCAGAGATAATGACCCAGAGACAGACCTAAAGACAGACCCAGTGACAAATTTCCAGATGTAGATCGATATTATTGTTAGTAGGTTATTGCTTAGCTATTATTTAGTGATTCTTTAGGCTAACTATAGCCTATCATTCTTGTATATATGTTCCCTACTTTATTCAATAATATCTAATTACCTTATGCTCCAACATGGTATCAAAGCCAGTGGCTATCTGCCATGTCAGTGCCTCGAAATCTATGCTCAAGGTCGCGTCTGGTCGCCACGTGTCATGATCTGAGTTAGTGCCTCGAGATCTATGCCTGAGCGCACATGGGTGCTATCAGGTTTGTGTGTCAGGGTCTGAGTCTGAGCCTTGAGATCCATGCCCGAGAGTTTATCGTCAGGTCAGATCCGATGGAGGGCACGCTTGCCCTCACTGATCGGTCCAAGCCATCGAGAATACTGGTTAGGGTTTGGCAGACCCCTGACAGGGATGTCCCCTTGTGAGTATTTGTCAGACCCGAGGGTGCTCCTGCCCTCGGGTTTGAGTCCTGTCTCCCCGTGGGAGGGCGCGCCTACCCTCCTGTCAGTGCACTGGACCCACGGGGGCAGCAATAGTAGTGGTCGCTGGTGATCGGGGATCGAAGGGTGCTCCTGCCCTCGTAGATCCCGATCACCGGGTCTGAGCCACTACCAGTTTTCGGCCTGTTAGGTCTAACAGTAGAATGTTGTCGGACCTATGGGCCTTCTCCCCGCTTGGTTACGTGGGCCTGCGGGCCTTCTCTGAGGCCACCTTATGGCATGAGATGTTGGGCCTACGGGCTGTGTCAGCAGATCTTGATCCTCGGGATCTGTGCACCTGTGGGCCTCCTCGGGTAGCAAGCCAGTCATTCTGTGGGCTGCCTCGAGAAGCATGCCGGATCCAGACTGCGGGCCGCCTCAAACCGCTAAGGTCTCGCCCAGGTCCTACTTTGATACCATGTTGGAGCATAAGGTGATTAGATATTATTGAATAAAGTAGGGAACATATATACAAGAATGATAGGCTATAGTTAGCCTAAAGAATCGCTAACTAATAGCTAAGCAATAACCTACTAACAATAATATGCTAACAAATAATATACGCTAACAATAGTTGTTAGCGAAACTACTAACTTAGGATAGAAACTAACCTAGGGTAGGAAATACTAACCAAATGAGGTAATAATAGATTTACCATAGAATGGTAACTCTAACAATTGGATCATCTATATGCATCCAAAGAAATTACTCTACCTGAGATATGGCCTATAGATTTGATTACAGGTAAACCAAAGTCCATGGGATGTTGGGAAGACCTATACTGTAAGTATCATAGGTAGAATGGGTATGATATGCAAACGTGCTACAATTTCAAATACCTAGTACAAGATATGATTAAGAGGAATGATCTTCAATTTGATAATCCTCTTACGATAAATAATCAAAAAATGGGTGTCTTTAAATACTCATTTCCCACTCACAAGGTATAGGAAAATCAAGTAAAATATGTAAATGAGGTCCATACGACACCCCCTTAACAAGGGTTCATTGGGATGGTTAGCATCATGACAAGGAATAGGTATTATCTATATCAAGTTGCACCACCTACAACTTCAAACAATATTCCATCCACATCACAACCTCTACCACCTCCAGTGCAAAGCCCTCCATCTCATTCAGTGGTCACCATAAAAAGTAAGCTTGCTCAAAGCTTACGAACAACATCAGCCCAACTCTCTATCTATGAGCTTATCCAATAGTCTCCACCTCATCAAGAAGATCCTATGGAGATCGTTAAGTTGATTGAACTGCAGCCCCAGGAGTCTAACTCCTTTATCAATTTTATGGGGCACATTCAACAGTGCAAAGAACCAGTAATCACATTTTATGAACATGAACTCAAACCAATATCGAATGATGCAGTTGATCCTCCCTTACACATCATTGCATGTGTAAATGGAACACCTTACAAAATAGTTATAACTAAAATTGGTTCTTCAAGAAATATCATCACCACAAATTCTCTCCAACATCTAGGTCTCCTAGCATCCCACATTGTTTCATCCATATATACCCTCAGAGCATTTGATGATACTCTATGCTCAATGTTTGGCACTATAGTCTTACCTATTCAATTGGGATGCAAAACCATACCAATGTTGTATCATGTTCTAGAGGGTGCAATCACTTATAATATCTTGCTAGGTAGACCCTGTATTAGGGACATGAAGTGCGTTCCATCCATATTTCACCAATTTTTGAAGTACACTCACAAATGGTAAGTACATGTTGTCTCTATAGACCTTAATCCCTTCAAATAATGTAACTTGGTACATCATATCCCCGAGTCCACATTACCATCAACTGATGTGGACTTCCAATTGAATACATCCATTCAAGGTCTGACTCCTTCACCATCATCTTCTATTTATCCATAACCATATTATTCTATACCATCATCATAATTGACATCTTCAGATACACCTTCACCATCATCAAATCCTTCATAGAGGAATATGTTTAAGAGGCCTATTGACGAGATCCATCCAATTATCTCTACCATTTCCACAGAAGAGATTCATAGTCTAGAAAATGAGAAGCCACCTCATGAGGTAAGTATTGAGTCATATCAAGCCTCCTTTCATCTCGTCCATCCTCACCATCGCAGGTCAGGTGGATACTATAGATTTAGAAGAGTACCTAGTAAGGAATATCACAATTGTTCTAGCCATTGAAACAATACAGAATATGGTATGACATCGTCTTCCCATAGGTACCATCGTACCTCTAGGTATACCTCCCAATAAAATGAAATTCATATAAATATTTCATAGAACCATCTCCTCAGCAAGAAGAGGGTGAATAACCCTTTTTTGAGGATATAAATTATATGTCCAATATTGACTATGCCATGCGATATCTCCATTGCTACGATTGGCATGGCTATGGTTTAGGTTTGTACAAACAAGGTACTCACATTCCTTACCAGCTATAATATCAATTTCCATATGATAAATCTGGTTTAGGACATAACAAGCTTGTGCCTTTTGACATCCTCACAAAAATTTTAGAGCACTTGGCTTTAAACTATAGGGATGAGCTTGCACATGATCCTTACGCTAATCCTAATCACATACAATATTTGGGGGATTATTTTCTTCCAAATATGATAGATCAAGAGATATCTCATAATTTCACCTAATACTATGAATAAGGTGAAGGTTCACATACTCTTCCATATGAAAATGAGGAAGAGGATAAAGGTTCCCCTTATGAATGGACAATTGATGATGAATTAGATTATGGTGTAGCGCCTATTAACTCCCTTAGTTTATATGAGGAATACAAGCAAGTCATCACATTGGATGATGAAGAAGAGTTCTATCTGCTTGTGTTCCCATTGCAACATCCCATTTGGTGATAAATTTTTCCACTTGAAGAGTAAGCTTGCCCCCTTCCACATTGACTACATTTTGTCATTCCACCTCCACTACAACCAACCCCACAAGTCTTGTGATAACCTCTTGTCAATAGACACAACCGCCCATCCAACATAGATCATCCATCCATACAAAGGTACTCATAAACTCTTTGGTCATCCAAAAAGCCCCAAAGGTACTCATAAACCCTTTGGTCACCCAAAATGCCCCAAAGGTATCCTTAAACTCTTTGGTCACCCATAAAGCCTCAAAGGTATTTATAAATCCTTTGGTCATCCAAAAAGCCCCAAAGGTACCCATAAACCCTTTGGTTACCCAAAAAAACCCTAAACGTATCTATAAATATTTTGGTCACCCAAAAAGCCCCAAAGGCACTCATAAATCCTTTGGTCACCCAAAAATCCCCGAATGTACCCACAAACCTTTTGGTCATTCAAAAATTCCCAAATGTATCCATGAACACTTTGGTCACCCAAAAATCCCCAAATGTACCTATAAACCCTTTGATCACCCAAAAATCCCCAAATTTATCCATAAATCCTTTGGTCACCAAAAAGCCCCAAAGGTACCTATAAATTCTTTGGTCACCCAAAAATCCTGAAAGGTACCTATAAACCCTTTGGTCACCCAAAAATTCCCAAAGGTATCTATAAACCCTTTGGTCACCCAAAAAGCCCCCAATGGAATCCACTAAGCCCATTGATCAAATGTATATATATATATATATATATTTATCAAAATCTAAAAATATTATTAAACTAACAAAAATACAAAAATATTGCATTGCATTAAATTTCATATCCTTGCATTAAACAATCACTTGCATTACACATGCCCATAATTGTATTTTATATTCTAGATTTGATCATACATGTCTAGAACTAGGTCTGTACACTAGCCATACTTCAAAATCAACTTTGTCAGAAGTCATTATTAACACCCATCTACATTACAATTATCATTTCCATCCACATTACCCACCTTTCATATTTGTGTCTATTTTCCTTCACCTAGTCATTTGTTATAAGGCATCATTAGGGTTTTTGGTCACTCAACCGTCTCTAGTTTTATTTTTAGATTTTATAGAAAGCTATCCTAATTTTTAGAAGGTATAGTCTTGCTTTGATTGTACCTTGTATACGTCATATTACCAACACATAAATCCAAGGTTTGCACAAGGAAAGATGAAATCTATAAAGTGGTCCTTGTTACCTTAAGAAAAAAATTTACCTCACTCATCCCCCTATGCGCATGGTTTCAAAATATTGAGAATTGAAAAAAGTACAAGCTCCTCCCTACCCAAAGTGATAAAAATCCCTTACCCCACACCAAATCTGGGTAAGTATCCAAAGAACCAACAAATACAAGATCAAAATAAAAATAAACAGTGGTTTTTACCACTAACAAAAGCAAAAATCCCTAAAATAAAAAGTGGTTTTCACCACTATCAAAATCAAAAAGTAAAATAAACACCAAAATCCCTTGCTCACCAAAGCAAAAATGAGCAAATCCCTGGAGAAATTCAAAAAGAAGAAATAAGGGAGTAATGAACTAGAATCCCTGGAATTCTTAGTATTTGACAACCATAAGGTGATCCTCATTACAGGTTGGGTGGTATCAAGCCTACCTGGAAATGGTGGTATCCGTACACATGATGATATGTCTATCACATTAGCGACCTTCTTTTGTATATACCAATGTTTTCTTGCAGATGAGCTAGCTTTTGGTAGCCTATATTACCTATGGTCTAATCCAACTACATACAAAACTCAAGATAATGATACTCATAGGGTGATCTTCAATACATATGGGCTGCATAAATCTTGTTTGGAACTGGGGTAACTTTGTGCATTATCATAACAATGAAATCACATTCATACATAGGGATATTGAATATCTTGGTCATCCTAGAAGATTTATACCTTTCCAAAAATTCTTGCATGGTGAATATACAACTTTTGACTAGGTAACTATAGTGTTTGAGTCTCATGAAAACACCAAAGACATTCTATAACATCTTACTATGCATTCCATTTCATACCATTTTATCACATGTTGGTCAGTTTAAATTTTTACAATTCATTACATAGTCTTAGGATAAATTTAAAATGAATCGATGAATTTTGTACAGTTTATGGCATCTAGTGGGTCAAATAGTATTCATAATTCATCATACAGATTAACAAATCATCCATTTCATTATGCATACACACATGTACATATCATCAAATAACATCATAGTACAATACATGCATCCATGATAAGCATCCATAAAATCATCAGTAAAGTAAACATAAATATTGCATACATATAATAAAGCAGTAAGGACACACATGATGACAATAGAAAAACTCATATATATATATGAAAGCACAAGATTTCGAAAGATTGAAAGGAAAACTATTGCGATGCATTCAAAACCCAAAATTAACGCTTAAGGTCCTATAACGTGAAATGCATGAAATGAAAGAGACAAATTGAACTGAGACAAAAGAAAGTACAGAAAGCACAACCCTTTTTATTTAACTCTCTTAACATCAGTTACAAAGACGCCTCCTCCCTTTTCAGGGGCTAGGAGCATTAAATGAGTTTTGGTTACAATCATAACTTAGTGTTCCTCCTTCCGTGGGCCCACATGCAAAATGGGCGGGCCACAATGTTTTCGCCGCTGGTGTTGATGAGTCTTTGATCCTTGCTACTCTTGTGTTCAAAGAAACAATGAATCGTTAGTAGCACCTATGACAAAATATAAGGCGTTTGATCCTAAAAACCAATGGAAGATGAATGCGTAAGATTAGCTAAATCGATAAATAAAATGATTCCAAATAACCTGCAAATTTGACAGAAACCATAAAACATTACCAGAGGGCCACTGCCATCAAAAGAGTCGAAAAAAACTCCACAGATTCGCATTCAACTGTAATTCGTCCCTGGGCAGGACAAATTCTACTGTAATTCGTCCCTGGGCAGGACGAATTCTACTGTAATTTGTCCCCGGGTAGGACGAATTCGCCTGTGACAAAAGTGCCGAAGTGATGCTGCCCAAATGTCACGTCTCGAGATATCCAAAAGTCCTGTAAACATAGGGGTTAGCTAATTGGGCACATTTTGGGATGACCCAGATGGTCGGATTTTTCCAATTTGACCTCCATCAACAAGATTTTGGCGTCGCTACCTGCAAGTTAGTGGGGACAACAAAAGCGACCAAACATGATAAGATTTGATCACAACATTATGAAATCAAAATTATAAACTATCTAAACAGCATAAAATGGAATGAAAGATAAACAAGTGACAAAAGAACAAATTAAAATGAAACTAAGAAGTGCGGGGCGCCCGGGCAGGGCGCCCACCGTTATAACCTGATTTTGGAACCAATCCACTTGGGATAGGCCCAAAATCTCTTGGAATGGGTTGTCGGCGAATTGGTAGATTAATGTGGTCAAATGTTGGGTTTTGGATCCGGATTCACACTTCCAGTAGCCACCCAATAACCTCTCTTGTGAAAGAGATCAAGGATGTGGAAGAGGTGAATCAAAATGGTAAAATGTGGTATTCAATTTGGTAGCACTTCGTTGCTTGAAAATACCTCCCACTTCCTTTTTTTTTTGGGTGAGAAAGTTCACCATTTTATAGACCCAGGGGGTCTCTTTGGAGGGGCATGCATAAGCGCCATGTGGCAGCCATGCCTTCCCATGAGGGAGGAAAGTCCTCCATGACTTGGGCTTCCATGACTGCCCTTGTGATAGTCCTCTAACGCACAATCTGCCCACCTACACGCGCATGCAAGGCAGGAGTCATTAATTGACTGTCTTCGGCTGCCATTTGGTGCAAATCTTCTTTTTGCCCGTTGAACCTAGAATTCATCCTGACCCAGAGCGAATTTAGAATTCGTCCCTGGGTGAGACGAATCCCAATTTGAATTCGTTCCTGGGTGGGATGGATACTGAGCAAAGTGCCTGAATGTGTCAAATTGCCTTTTGACCTTCCAAAATTGCTACAAAAGTGGTTAGGACCACTGTTTAACCTCTAAGGGCTGCCCTGGGGGCTATGTGTGTCAAAGCGATCAGTATTTGTAGTCACATAATCGGATTGGTGTTGTTTTGGTGTCTACAGATGCCCCTTTTTGGGATGTGCTGTGCATGGCACAGCGTCGAGCAAAAATAGATAACCAAAGCACTAATGATTAGGGTTTCTTGGTAACCTAACCAACTTTTGATGCCCCAATTATGGAAAGGGGCATGCATTCTTGAATCCTTGCTTCTGACGAGCGAAGGCACTCAATTCAAGTGTTAACCTTTCTCGGTGAGGTGTTACTTGACCTTGGACATTGATCGACCATGAATAGGCAAAGGGCGCAACCTTTTGTCTGTGAGAACCTTGAGTTCATGATTCACGAAATGCCAAGTGATTTGATCAGATTGTGATTGTTGCTTGTTTACTGCCCCAAGCAGGAGCATAATTGTCTTTGTCAATGATTCTTTGAATTCATGTCGTTTTCCGTAATTGGGTGTGTGTTTGTTGATTGGTGACTAAGTGTGACTACCCCCTCAAGCGACGAATCGATGAGGGAATGACCTTCATCAGAAAAGTGACGAGTCGCTTGACTCAAGATGACTTGTGCAAGGGTGCCCTTAGATGGTTTAGCGTTTGGCATGTGCAATTTTTTGACATTTAGACCTATTTTTGGTGGGTGGTAACCCTTTTTGCGATGCTTTTTGGAGCTAAAATTGGAAAAAATCCGTCTCACCCAGGGATGAATTATGAATTCGCTCTGGGTCAGGAAGAATTCCAGGTTCAACGGGAAAAAATAAGATTTGCGCAAAATGGCAGCCGAAGACAGTCAATTAATGACTCCTACCTTGCATGTGTGTATAGGTGGGAAGATTGGGCATTAGAGGACTGTCACAAGGGCAGTCATGGAAGCCCAAGTCATGGAGGACTTTCCTCCCTCATGGGAAGGCATGACTGCCACATGGTGCTTATGCATGCCCCTCCAAAGAGACCCCCTGGGTCTATAAAATGGTGAACTTTCTCACCCAAAAAAATAGACAAGTGGGAGGCATTTCCAAGCAACGAAGTGCTGCCAAATTGAATACCACATTTTACCCTTTTGATTCACCTCTTCCACATCCTTGATCTCTTTCGCAAGAGAGGTTATTGGGTGGCTATTGGAAGTGTGAATTTGGATCCAAAACCTGACATTTGACCACATTAATCTACCAATTCTCCGACAAAGCATTCCAAGAGATTTTGGGCCTATCCCAAGTGGATTGGTGTCGAAATCAGGTTCTAACGGTGGGCGGCCCACCCGAGCGCCCCACACTTCTTAGTTTCATTTTAATTTGTTCTTTTGTCACTTGTTTATCTTTCATTCCATTTTATGCTATTTAGATATTTTATAATTTCGATTTCATAATGTTGTGATCAAATCTTATCATGTTTGGTCACTTTTGTTGTCCCCACTAACTTGCAGGTAGCGACATCAAAATCTCGTTGATGGAGGTCAAATTGGGAAAATCCGACCATCTGGGTCGTCCCAAAATGCCCCCAATTAGCTAACCCCTATGTTTGCAGGACTTTTGGAGATCCTGAGGCGTGACATTTGGGCAGCATCACTTCGGCACTTTTGTCACAGGCGAATTCGTCCTACCCGGGGACGAATTATAGTAGAATTCGTCCTGCCCAGGGACGAATTATAGTAGAATTCATCCTTCCCAGGGACGAATTATAGTTGAATGCAAATCGGCAGAGTTTTGTCCAACTGTTTTGATGGCAGTGGCCCTCTGGTAATGTTTTCTGGTTTCTATCAAATTTGTAGGTTATTTGGAATCATTTTATTTATCGATTTAGCTAATCTTACGCATGCATCTTCCATTGGTTTTTAGGATCAAACGCCTTATCTTTTGTCACAGGTGCTACTAACGATTTGTTGTTTCTTTGAATGCAGGATGAGTAGTAAGGATCAAAGACTCATCAACACCAGCGGTGGCAACATTGTGGCCCTCCCATTTTGCATGTGGGCACGCAGAACGAGGAACACTAAGTCATGATTGTAACCAAAACTCATTTAATGCTCCTAGCCCCTGAAAAGGGAGGAGGCGTCTTTGTAACTGATGTTAAGAGAGTTAAATAAAAAGGGCTATGCTTTCTGTACTTTCTTTTGTCTCAGTTCAATTTGTCTCTTTCATTTCATGCATTTCACGTTATAGGAATTGGGCTGCATAAATCTTGTTTGGAACTGGGGTAACTTTGTGCATTATCATAACAATGAAATCACATTCATACATAGGGATATTGAATATCTTGGTCATCCTAGAAGATTTATACCTTTCCAAAAATTCTTGCATGGTGAATATACAACTTTTGACTAGGTAACTATAGTGTTTGAGTCTCATGAAAACATCAAAGACATTCTATAACATCTTACTATGCATTCCATTTCATACCATTTTATCACATGTTGGTCAGTTTAAATTTTTACAATTCATTACATAGTCTTAGGATAAATTTAAAATGAATCGATGAATTTTGTACAGTTTATGGCATCTAGTGGGTCAAATAGTATTCATAATTCATCATATAGATTAACAAATCATCCATTTCATTATGCATACACACATGTACATATCATCAAATAACATCATAGTACAATACATGCATCCATGATAAGCATCCATAAAATCATCAGTAAAGTAAACTTAAATATTGCATACATATAATAAAGCAGTAAGGACACACATTATGACAATAGAAAAACTCATATATATATATGAAATCACGAGATTTCGGAAGATTGAAAGGAAAACTATTGCGATGCATTCAAAACCCAAAATTAACGCTTAAGGTCCTATAACGTGAAATGCATGAAATGAAAGAGACAAATTGAACTGAGACAAAAGAAAGTACAGAAAGCACAACCCTTTTTATTTAACTCTCTTATCATCAGTTACAAAGATGCCTCCTCCCTTTTCAGGGGCTAGGAGCGTTAAATGAGTTTTGGTTACAATCATGACTTAGTGTTCCTCCTTCCGCGTGCCCACATGCAAAATGGGCGGGCCAAAATGTTGTCGCCACTGGTGTTGATGAGTCTTTGATCCTTGCTGCTCCTCCTGCGTTCAAAGAAACAACAAATCGTTAGTAGCACCTGTGACAAAAGATAAGGCGTTTGATCCTAAAAACCAATGGAAGATGCATGCATAAGATTAGCTAAATCGATAAATAAAATGATTCCAAATAACCTGCAAATTTGACAGAAACCATAAAACATTACTAGAGGGCCACTGCAATTAAAATAGTCGGACAAAACTCCACCGATTTGCATTCAACTATAATTCGTCCTTGGGCAGGACGAATTCTACTGTAATTCGTCCCCGGGTAGGATGAATTTGCCTGTGACAAAAGCGCCGAAGTGATGCTGCCCAAATGTCACGTCTTGGGATCTCCAAAAGTCTTGCAAAAATAGGGGTTAGCTAATTGGGGGCATTTTGGGACGACCCAAATGGTCGGATTTTCCCAATTTGACCTCCATCAACAGGATTTTGACATCACTACCTGCAAGTTAGTGGGGACAACAAAAGTGACCAAACATGATAAGATTTGATCACAGCATTATGAAATCGAAATTATAAACTATCTAAACAGCATAAAATGGAATGAAAGATAAACAAGTGACAAAAGAACAAATTAAAATGAAACTAAGAAGTGCAGGGTTCCTGGGCGGGCCGCCCACCGTTATAACTTGATTTCGACACCAATCCACTTGGGATAGGCCCAAAATCTCTTGGAATTGGTTGTCGGTGAATTGGTAGATTAATGTGGTCAAATGTCGGGTTTTGGATCCGGATTCACACTTCCAGTAGCCACCCAATAAGCTCTCTTGCGAAAGATATCAAGGATGTGGAAGAGGTGAATCAAAAGGGTAAAATGTGGTATTCAATTTGGCAACACTTTGTTGCTTGAAAATGCCTCCCACTTGTCCTTTTTTTGGGTGAGAAAGTTCACCATTTTATAGACCCAGGGGGTCTCTTTGGATGGGCATGCATGATCGCCATGTGGCAGTCATGCCTTCCCATGAGGGAGGAAAGTCCTCCCTGACTTGGGCTTCCATGACTACCCTTGTGACAGTCCTCTAACTTCAATCTGCCCACCTACACGTGCATGCAAGGCAGGAGGCATTAATTGACTGTCCTCGACTGCCATTTGGCGCAATTTGTTTTTTTCTCGTTGAACCTGGAATTCGTCCTGACCCAGAGCAAATTCAGAATTCATCCCTGGGTGAGACGGATCCCAATTTGAATTCGTCCCTGGGTGGGACGGATACTGAGCAAAGTTCCTGAATGTGTCAAATTACCTTTTGACCTTCCAAAATTGCTACAAAAGTGGTTAGGACCACTGTTTAACCTATGAGGGCTGCCCTGGGGGCTGTGTGTGTCAAAGCAATCAGTGTTTGCAGTCACGTAATCGGATTGGTGCTATTTTGGTGTCTATAGATGCCCCTTTTTAGGATGCGTGCAACACCGAGCAAAAATAGATAACCAAAGCACTAATGATTAGGGTTTCTTGGTAACCTAACCAACTTTTGATGCCCCAAGTATGGAAAGGGGCATTCATTCTTGAATCCTTGCTTCTGACGAGTGAAGGCACTCAATTCAAGTGTTAACCTTTCTCGATGAGGTGTTACTTGACCTTGGACATTGATCAGTCATGAATAGGCAAAGGGCGCAACCTTTTGTCTGTGAGAACCTTGAGTTCATGATTCACGAAATGCCAAGTGATTTGATCAAATTGTGATTGTTGCTTGTTTACTGCCCCAAGTAGGAGCGTAATTGTCTTTGTCAATGATTCTTTGAATGCATGCCGCTTTCCTTAATTGGGTGTGTGTTTTATGATTGGTGACTAAGTGTGACTACCCCCTCAAGCGACGAATCGATGATGGAATGAACTTCATGAGAAAAATGACGAGTTGCTTGACTCAAGATGACTTGTGCAAGGGTTCCCTTAGATGGTTTAGCATTTAGCATGTGCAATTTTCTGACATTTAGACCTATTTTTGGTGGGTGGTAACCCTTTTTGCGACGCTTTTTGGAGCCAAAATTGGCAAAAATCCGTCCTCCTGTGGAGTGGTCCGGCTATGATAGCCTTCTTAGGGAGTAGGATAGTGACAATTTGTAACCCCAACGTCTATTTTGCATGCCTGGGATGTCAAGTGAAACAGCACTCTTTTCAGGCAAGTTTATTATCTGTTTTAGTGTATTTTTGTTCAATTTTTGTTGTTTTTTTAAATTTCTGGCCTGAATTCATCCTAGGGTGGGACGAATACCAACTTAGAATTAGTCCTAGGGTGGGATGAGCGCTAAATAGAGTGCTCATCCTAGGGAAGGACGAATTTAAGCTCGACAAGCCTATTTAAAGGCCAAAACTAGGGTTTGGGCTCATTTGCATCTGATTTTTCTTGCGATTTGGAGCTTTGGGAGGAGGAGGTTAATTCTGTGAAGCAAAGCGCTGCCGAATTTTCCCTGCCATCATGAGTACACAAACTGGATTGAGCGGTGAAGCTGAAGCGAGACCAGTAAGTGCTCCCAAAGTTTATTACTCTTGTTTAAAATTGCTTTGTTTTGTTTAATTTTCTTTGTGATGATGTTTTTCAAAATTTTAAAACTTAAAACCTGAAACTGAGCTAAAGACAACTAAGACTTAGTGTACAACTAAACGTAGCGAAAAACCTAGGTAAAGAATTTTTATTTTGCTTATAACTAAACCCTAGGATAAACGGATCGAAAAACCTTAAGACGTAATTTTTTTGTATTTTTTAATTTTTTGTTCTGTTTTTATTTTTGGAATTGATCAGTTAGGATTAGAAACCCTAGAACTGAAGAATTTATTTTTGTTTGAATTTTTGTGTTTGTTTTTGTTTTAAATTAATCAGTTAGGATTAGAAACCCTAGAACTGAAAAAATTATTTTTGTTTGAATTTTTGTGTTTGTTTTTGTTTTAAATTAATCAGTTAGGATTAGAAACCCTAGAACTGAAAATTTAATTTTTGTTTGAATTTTTGTGTTTGTTTTTGTTTTAAATTAATCAGTTAGGATTAGAAACCCTAGAACTGAAAATTTTATTTTTGTTTGAATTTTTGTGTTTGTTTTTTTTTTTGCTGTACAGTTCTTTTTCATGATTTTAATGTTTTTGAATTGTTTTCTTTTGCAGGTTGTTAGGAGCCAGTACTGTGTACCCACTGCTTTTACTGAAGCATGGGGGGCACCGATCGTAGCCGATTGGGAGTGGCTTGATGCCCTTGGGCTCAAGAAGGTGGCTCGACTGGAGCCTATGGTCATGGATCAGGCCTATTTGACGGCCCTGATCAATATTTGGGATCCGTGGACCAAAACCTTCCATCTCCCAATAGGGGAGATGACTATGACTTTGGAAGATATCTATCGGCTTCTGCGGATTTCGATAGATGGACTGCCCATTAGGACATCGTCGTGCGACTAGCGGACAGCTGTATTGACGAGATGCTTCAGGCATGGGGAGGAGCTGGGTGTGGAGGATCCACTGGAGAGGGTAGAGGGTGACTGCCAGATTGGCGGTATTTTGGTCTGATGGTGGCTGGAGAGGGGGGTGTTGGGCGTGAGGCACGCATTCATTATGGGCCTCATGTCCAACATGCTGTTACCTGACTCATCAAGCACAAGGTTCCCATGGAACCTATTGGATTTGGTTTGGAAGTTGGTAGAGTGCTCGACAGAGGCATCGCTTATTTTGAGATGGGGACAAACCCTATTAGCACAACTCTATGGGGAGCTATATGAGGTCCGCTACCGACAGCAGAATGGGATTAGTTGTAGCTACTTGTTGCAGTGCTGGGGTTGGTAGCACATAGCAGTGGAGAGGTCGGCCGAGTTACCATGGACGACTCAAGAAAAGATGGAGGATAGGGAGATAGGTTATGCAGCTCTGTGGTGGTGGTCCGAAGAGCAGGGATAGAGTCGACGATGGGCAGGTATCATAGGGCACTATGCTGATACCTTCTCTCGGCTCACTCCAGGGGAAGTGGTCTGGCACCCTTATCGAGACTGTCTAGTCTGGTCGGAGGCTGGAGAGTGGCTCTGACGGGTACACAGAGAGCGATGGCTGATTGGGCGGCACGAGACTGAGCATGAGTTCTTCTCATATAGCTGGGTTACACGATAGTTTGGGGAGCGCCAGGGGTTTCCTGGTGAGCCTGTGGTCTATCGACGTAGGGGGGATGATAGGACTCTGGACCGATCGATCATTGTGCCATTGGGCAAGGATTCAGACGTGATGATCGATGTCCCAGACGTGGATCATGTTGGGACTATCGTAGAGTACGACCAGTGGTGGGTACTGTGGCGATGGCGAGGAGAGGGGAAACTGGGAGGTGCAGAGGTGGTAGCAGTGGGCGAGGACGGTGCTGAGGCACCAGGGGATGATTGGGGATCTCCTCTGGAGGATGTGAACATGGTGGAGGTGGAGGGTGAGGATGTGGATTTGGGGGCTCTGAATCAGCCAAAGATGCAGGACATGGCAGAGCAGTGGGAGCCAGGGCAGGCTACTGTTCCAGAGAGTCCCATGCCTCAGATGAATGTGGAGGATATGGAGTCTTGGGTACACACTGAGAATGCACATTTGGCAGAGCTGCTACGGAGGTGAGACTAGGAGCTGAGGGATGCGCTACGGGAGAGGGATCTCCTATAGGCTCAGCTAGAAGAGCGGGATAGGGTTTTGGTGCAGCGTGACGATGCAGTAGCTTACTATCATCAGTGGGAGGTAGAGTGGTTTCGACATTGGATAGATTTGGAGGGTGAGATCATCCGCCTCGGTGGGCAGCTACCTGAGCCATCGAGAGGTGGATCATCACATCGGATGAGGGGCAGTGATACTGAGCAGTCAACATCATCTTTTCGCAGGTGACTGGATGAGGGAGGGGGTAGCAGGCGTGATGTGGGGGCTAGCAATAGCCATCCTGAGGGGTCCCATAGGACCCACACCATGGGGGGTAGTTCCTATCGCACCGATCCTGCGTGATCATGGTGGCCGACACCTTAGGCTGGGTGGTTTTGTTGTATGATTGCGGGGTCAAAGGACCAGTTTTGTAGCCTGCGGGCATTTTTTTGATGATATATATATATATATATATATATATATATATATATATATATATATATATATATACCAGCTTTATTTTGTTTATGCACATGTGATGATTTGATCTTATGCATAATGGTTGATGAATATGGATGTATGTATGTTAATTTATTTTTATGGATGCACATGTTATGATGAATGCAAATGTTTTTGATTTATATGTGATATGCAAAAATGAAATGGATGAATGGAATTTATGATGTTTGGTTAGGGCACCATAGACTGTTTAGGACTTTGTTATTTTGTTTTAGGCGATTGCTTTGGTAAATGACTTTGTATATATACATGTGGTTTTTTGTATTTTTTGATGATATTGTAAGGATGAAAAGTAGCACAGTTAGTTTAGAAATGTAGTTAAGGTTTTCTGAGACTCAGACGGTTTTGACCCACTAGCCACAACTGTACACGAGTTAATGTGACAGATATATTGTCATGCAGGAAGTTTACCGCCAGTGATCGATAGGCTATCCACCAAACCAGTACTGAGGTTTGCCTCATGACCTGTCAAAATGCTGAGAGTTCCAGGGATTCAAGTTCGACTTCCTTTTTTTCTTCAATTGTATTGGGATACTTGCTCGTTGGTAATGATAAAAATCACTGTTTATTTTAATATATTTTTCTTTTGAGCAAGGGATTTGGATTTGAGTGATAAGAATCACTATTTTATGTGCTTTTTGATGTATGCACTCTGGGGATGATGTCAAATTTTTGGAGTTTTTATTTTTGCACATTTTTGATGTTTTGCAACTATTGATAATTTTGGGATTCTTGAGGAATTGGGTAGGGAGGATGCTTGTCCTTTTGCCAACTCTCAGCATACTTTGGGTCATTTGCACAGGGGGATGAGCAAGATAACCGTTTCGCTTATGGTGACCTGGATTACTGTGCAAGTTTCATCTTTCGTTCACACAACTTAGGAATTTTTATGTGTTTTAATTTGTGTTGGGATGCTATGTAACAAGGTGTGATCCAAGTAGAACTCTACCTTCATAAAATTTGTTTGACTTGGTACAGTACGTGGCTAGAAAGCAAAATGACGACTGAAAGACGAAAAATTTTGATACATTTGAAGACAACTGACTCTAGTGTGGTAAAAGCAGTAAATGGCATGTTTTTTGTTTGTTTTATAAAATGGAAAAATGTTGAACAAGATGGACTAGCAGAATAATTACAGTCTATGGTGCCTTTGACATTTACGACCACAAATATGCAATGTATGGATGCGATGCTTGATGCAGCTATATATTTTTGTATTTTTGATGAATTGATTATTGTGAATATGAATATGAGATGCGAGAAGAGCTTTTTATTGATGAATTTGAGCATGCCTAGAAATGAGATGCAAATTTTTGTTATTTTTGATGATTTTTGGATTTTGAATTTCTTATTTTTGACCAAGCGATTGTGGGAATCCTTGGAGCATTTTGGGATTGACCAAGCGATTTTAGGAATCCTTGGAGCATTTTGGGATTGACCAAGCGATTTTAGGGATCCTTGGAGCATTTTTGGGATTGACCAAGCGATTTTAGGGATCCTTGGAGCATTTTGGGATTGACCAAGCGATTTTAGGGATCCTTGGAGCAATTTTGGGATTGACCAAGTGATTTTAGGGATCCTTGGAGCATTTTTGGGATTGACCAAGTGATTTTATGAATCCTTGGAGCATTTTGGGATTGACCAAGTGATTTTAGGGATCCTTGGAGCATTTTTGGGATTGACCAAGCGATTTTATGAATCCTTGGAGCATTTTTGGGATTGACCAAGCAATTTTAGGGATCCTTGGAGCATTTTTTGGATTGACCAAGTGATTATAAGAATCCTTGGAGCATTTTTGGGATATGGCTCTCTTAGATATGGAATGGTCGCAAATGACTGATATTCAAGGGTTCTGTTTCCTTGATTCCATCAAGAGAGGCTAGCTAGTATGTCCCGGGTCCTATTTTGCTATCAATGACATATGGACCTAACCAATTTGCCACGAATTTGTCCCTTAGGTGGGACGGCAAACTAGAGTTCTGTTGGTTTTCCTTCAAAACCAAATCACCAACCCAAAAGTCCCTTAGGTGAACTTTCATGTTGTAAGCTTTCTTAAGTCGCTCTTGATAGATACGTAAATGCTCGAGAGCATTAACGTGTCGTTCATCAAGCAACGTAAGTTGGTCTAACCGTGCCTACCATACAACATCATCATCGATGAACTCCTGCATTGATATGCGTAGGGAAGGAATTTCCAACTCTAGAGACATGACTGCCTTAGAGCCATACACAAGCGAAAAACAGAGTGGCCCCAGTGGGCGTCCAAATGCTAGTGCGATAAGCCCACAGGGCAAGTAGAATTTGGATTTGCCAATCCTTATGACTGTCTGTGATCGTCTTTTTAAGGATGGCAACTAGCATTTTGTTTGACGCCTCTGCTTGCCCATTTGCCTATGGATAATAGGGTGTCAAAAAACTATGCTGAATTTTGTACTTTGTGGTCAAAGCACGCACGTCTTTGTTCTTGAATGGCATCCCATTATCCAATACTATTTTGGATGGAATACCAAAATGACATATAATGTTATGCCAAATGAACTCCACAATGTGCGGTCTTGTCGTAGAGGTAAGCGAAACTGCTTCCACCCACTTGGTAAAATACTCTGTGGCCGTTATGATAAACGTGTGATGGCCTAACGACACAGGGGAGATCTTTCCAATTAGATCGAAGCCCCACTATGAAAACGGCCAAGTGGACTGGACTGTCTGCAAGGCCTGGGAAGGTACATGCATCAAATTGGCATGGTGTTGACATTTCATGCACTTCATGACATATGCGCAACAATCTCGCTCTAAAGATGGCCAATAATAGCCCATGTGAAGAATGTGCTTTGCGATGGCCATACCACTGAAGTGGCCACCACATGTACCATCATGCGCTTGGGCGATCGCCCAAGTGGACTCTTGTTGGTCCAAGCAACGAAGGAGGATTCCTTCATAGCTATGACGGTACAAAATATCTCCTATCAAGACATACTTAGCCGCTTTCTACTTGAATGCTCATTTTGCGACATGCGTCAATCCAAGCGGGAGATTACCTAACTTGAGATAGTCTCTAATGGGTAAATACCAGTCCTATTGATCGGAAACCTCGACGGTATGAACAGCAAATCCCTCTTGAAGTTCATCCCTAGCAAACGTTGAGTGGGATAGAACTTGTAAGAATAGCGTTGTGTTGCTATTAATGGGAGTAGGGGAGAACAAGGACCCCCAATTGGCATGTTTCAGACGATTGTGGATTCGAGAGAACTTATCCAAGGATGGTTCAATCTGGATCATGTGGATTCCTGGTGTCAAGTTAGAGCTTGCATGCTCCATCGTAGATTGTGATAGGGTTTTGACTTGAATGGTTGTCATATCACCAGAAAGGTCTTGTAGGATTAGTGATCCCAAGGAGGCCATTGTGTCTGCAAAATGATTCGATGACCAAGGGAGTGCCTCAATTTCGTACCACTCAAGTTTTGCCAGGAATTTGTCCACAAGGGATTTATAAGCCTGCAGAACTGGGCATTTGCATTGGAATTCCCCTTTGACTTGATTGAAAATTAACAGCGAATCACCAAAGATGTTCAGTCATTTATTTTCATGGCGATTGTTGTCTGAAGACCTATGAGCACGGCTTCATACTCTACAAACACACACCCAATTAAGGAAAACGACATGCATTCAAAGAATCATTGACAAAGACAATTACGCTCCTGCTTGGGGCAGTAAACAAGCAACAATCACAATCTGATCAAATCACTTGGCATTTCATGAATCATGAACTCAAGGTTCTCACAGACAAAAGGTTGCACCCTTTGCCTATTCATGACTGATCAATGTCCAATGTCAAGTAACACCTCACCGAAAAATGTTAACACTTGAATTGAGTGCCTTCGCTCGTTAGAAGCAAGGATTCAAGAATGCATGCCCCTTTCCATACTTGGGGCATCAAAATTTGGTTAGGTTACCAAGAAACCCTAATCATTAGTGCTTTGGTTATCTATTTTTGCTCGACGTTGCGCCATGCACAGCGCAGCCCAAAAAGGGGCATCTGTAGACACCAAAACAACACCAATCCAATTACGTGACTGCAAACACTGATCACTTTGACACACATAGCCCCTAGGGCAGCCCTTAGAGGTTAAACAGTGGTCCTAACCACTTTTGTAGCAATTTTGGAAGGTCAAAAGGCAATTTGGCACATTCAGGCACTTTGCTCAGTATCCGTCCCACCCTGGGACGAATTCAAATTGGGATCCGTCCCTCCCAGGGATGAATTCTAAATTCGCTCTAGGGCAGGATGAATTCCAAGTTCAATGGGCAAAAAGAGAAATTGTGCCAAATGGTAGCCGAGGATAGTCAATTAATGCCTCCTGCCTTGCATGCACGTGTAGGTGGGCAGATTGAAGTTAGAGGACTATCACAAGGGCAATCATGGAAGCCCAAGTCAGGGAGGACTTTCCTCCATCATCGGAAGGCATGACTGCCACATGGCGCTCATGCATGCCCATCCAAAGAGACCCCCTTGGTCTATAAAATGGTGAACTTTCTCACCCAAAAAAAGAGACAAGTGGGAGGCATTTTCAAGCAACGAAGTGCTGCCAAATTGAATACCACATTTTACCCTTTTGATTCACCTCTTCCACATCCTTGATCTCTTTCGCAAGAGAGGTTATTGGGTGGCTATTGGAAGTGTGAATCCGGATCCAAAACCCAAAATTTGACCATATTAATCTACCAATTCGTCGACAACCCATTCCAAGAGATTTTGGGCCTATCCCAAGTGGATTGGTGCCGAAATCAGGTTCTAACGATGGGCGGCCCGCCCGGGTGCCCCGCACTTCTTAGTTTCATTTTAATTTGTTCTTTTGTCACTTGTTTATCTTTCATTCCATTTTATGCTGTTTAGATAGTTTATAATTTCGATTTCATAATGTTGTGATCAAATCTTATCATGTTTGGTCACTTTTGTTGTCCCCACTAACTTGCAGGTAGCGACATCAAAATCCCGTTGATGGAGGTCAAATTGGGAAAATCCGACCATTTGGGTCGTCCCAAAATGCCCCCAATTAGCTAACCCCTATGTTTGTAGGACTTTTGGAGATCCCAAGGCATGACATTTGGGCAGCATCACTTCGACGCTTTTGTCACAGGCGAATTCGTCCTACCCGGGGACGAATTACAGTAGAATTCGTCCTTCCCAAGGACGAATTACAGTTGAATGCAAATCGACGGATTTTTTTCTGACTGTTTTGATGGCAGTGGCCCTCTGGTAATGTTTTTTGGTTTCTGTCAAATTTGCAGGTTATTTGGAATCATTTTATTTATCGATTTAGCTAATCTTACGCATGCATCTTCCATTGGTTTTTAGGATCAAACACCTTATCTTTTGTCACAGGTGCTACTAACGATTCGTTTTTTCTTTGAACATAGGAGGACCAGCAAGGATCAAAGACTCATCAACACCAGCGACGAAAACATTGTGGCCTGCCCATTTTGCATGTGGGCATGCGAAAGGAGGAACACTAAGTCATGATTGTAACCAAAACTCATTTAACGCTCCTAGCCCCTGAAAATGGAGGAGGCGTCTTTGTAACTGATGTTAAGAGAGTTAAATAAAAAGGGTTGTGCTTTCTGTACTTTCTTTTGTCTCAGTTCAATTTGTCTCTTTCATTTCATGCATTTCACGTTATAGGACCTTAAGCGTTAATTTTGGGTTTTGAATGCATCGCAATAGTTTTCCTTTCAATCTTCCAGAATCTCGTGCTTTCAGTGGCGATCCAGCATCTCATGCTTTCTGTACTTTCTTTTGTCTTAGTTCAATTTGTCTCTTTCATTTCATGCATTTCACGTTATAGGACCTTAAGCGTTAATTTTGGGTTTTGAATTCATCGCAATAGTTTTCCTTTCAATCTTCCGAAATCTCGTGCTTTCAGTGACGATATATATATATATATATCGGCTTTATTTTGTTTATGCACATGTGATGATTTTATCTTATGCATAATGGTTGATGAATATGGATGTATGTATGTTAATTTATTTTGATGGATGCACATGTTATGATGAATGCAAATGTTTTTGATTTATATGTGATATGCAAAAATGAAATGGATGAATGGAATTTATGATGTTTGGTTAGGGCACCATAGACTGTTTAGGACTTTGTTATTTTGTTTTTAGGTGATTTCTTTGGTAAATGACTTTGTATGTATACATGTGGTTTTTTGTATTTTCTGATGATATTGTAAGGATGAAAAGTAGCGTAGTTAGTTTAGAAATGTAGCTAAGGTTTTCTGAGACTCAAACGGTTTTGACTCACTAGCCACGACTGTACTTTATCTTACAAGACTTTTGAACAAGGTATGAATCGGACTTGTTTTTGACCAGATTATTTCACATCCATGTGTGTGCAATTGAGTTCATTTATGTGGTATTTGTTAGGATACCGCCAGTTCCAGATGGGCTTTCAACCGAACCTGTACTGAGTATCACCTAATTAGCTCCACTAACTCCTTTATTGTATTTAGTTACATTAATCTGCGATGTTTTCTAGGATACCATAAGCTAGCTCATCCACATGCAAACATTGATCTGTACACGAGTTAATGTGATATATATATCGTCATGTGGGAAGTTTACCGCTAGTGACCGATAGGCTATCCACCAAACCAGTACTGAGGTTTGCCTCATGACCTGTCGAAATGCTGAGAGTTCCAGGGATTCAAGTTCGACTTCCTTCTTTTCTTTAATTGTATTGGGATACTTGCTCGTTGGTAATGATAAAAATCACTATTTATTTTAATATATTTTTCTTTTGAGCAAGGGATTTGGATTTGAGTGATAAGAATCACTATTTTATGTGCTTTTTGATGTATGCACTCTAGGGATGATGTCAAATTTTTGGAGTTTTGACGTTTGCACATTTTTGATGTTTTGCAACTATTGAGAATTTTGGGATTCTTGAGGAATTGGGTAGGGAGGATGCTTGTCCTTTTGCCAACTCTTAGCATTCTTTGGGTCATTTGCACAGGGGGATGAGCAAGATAACCATTTCGCTTATGGTGACCTGGATTACTGTGCAGGTTTCATCTTTCGTTCACACAACTTAGGAATTTTTATGTGTTTTAACTTGTGTTGGGATGCTATGTAACAAGGTGTGATCCAAGTAGAACTCTACCTTCATAAAATCTGTCTGACTTGGTACAGTACGTGGCTAGAAAGCAAAATGACGACTGAAAGACGAAAACTTTTGATACATTTGAAGACAACTGACTCTAGTGTGGTAAAAGCAGTAAATGGCATGTTTTTTGTTTGTTTTATAAAATGGAAAAATATTGAACAAGATGGACTAGAAGAATAATTACAGTCTATGGTGCCTTTGACCTTTATGACCACAAATATGCAATGTATGGATGCGATGCTTAATGCAGCTATATATTTTTGTATTTTTGATGAATTGATTGTTGTGAATATGAATATGAGATCCGAGAAGAGCTTTTTATTGATGAATTTGAGCATGCCTAGAAATGAGATGCAAATTTTTGTTATTTTTGATGATTTTTGGATTTTGAATTTCTTATTTTTGACCAAGCGATTGTGGGAATCCTTGGAGCATTTTGGGATTGACCAAGCGATTTTAGGAATCCTTGGAGCATTTTGGGATTGACCAAGCGATTTTAGGGATCCTTGGAGCATTTTTGGGATTGACCAAGCGATTTTAGGGATCCTTGGAGCATTTTGGGATTGACCAAGCGATTTTAGGGATCCTTGGAGCATTTTTGGGATTGACCAAGCGATTTTAGGGATCCTTGGAGCATTTTTTGGGATTGACCAAGCGATTTTATGAATCCTTGGAGCATTTTGGGATTGACCAAGCGATTTTAGGGATCCTTGGAGCATTTTTGGGATTGACCAAGCGATTTTATGAATCCTTGGAGCATTTTTGGGATTGACCAAGCGATTTTAGGGATCCTTGGAGCATTTTTGGGATTGACCAAGCGATTATAGGAATCCTTGGAGCATTTTGGGATTGACCAAGCGATTTTAGGGATCCTTGGAGCATTTTTGGGATTGACCAAGTGATTTTATGAATCCTTGGAGCATTTTTGGGATTGACCAAGAGATTTTAGGGATCCTTGGAGCATTTTGGGATTGACCAAGCGATTTTAGGGACCCTTGGAGCATTTTTGGGATTGACCAAGCGATTTTAGGGATCCTTGGAGCATTTTTGGGATTGACCAAGCGATTTTATGAATCCTTGGAGCATTTTGGGATTGACCAAGCGATTTTAGGGATCCTTGGAGCATTTTGAGATTGACCAAGTGATTTTATGAATCCTTGGAGCATTTTTAGGATTGACCAAGCGATTTTAGGGATCCTTGGAGCATTTTTGGGATTGACCAAGTGATTTTATGAATCCTTGGAGCATTTTGGGATTGACCAAGCGATTTTAGGGATCCTTGGAGCATTTTTGGGATTGACCAAGCAATTTTATGAATCCTTGGAGCATTTTTGGGATTGACCAAGCGATTTTAGGGATCCTTGGAGCATTTTGGGATTGACCAAGTGATTTTAGGGATCCTTGGAGCATTTTTGGGATTGACCAAGCGATTTTAGGGATCCTTGGAGCATTTTTGGGATTGACCAAGTGATTTTATGAATCCTTGGAGAATTTTGGGATTGACCAAGCGATTTTAGGGATCCTTGGAGCATTTTTGGGATATGGCTCTCTTAGATATGGAATGGTCACAAATGACTGATATTCAAGGGTTTTGTTTCCTTGATTCCATCAAGAGATGCTAGCCAGTATGTCCCGGGTCCTATTTTGCTATCAATGACATATGGACCTAACCAATTTGCCATGAATTTTTCCCTTAGGTGGGACGGCAAACTAGAGTTCTGTTGGTTTTCCTTCAAAACCAAATCACCAACCCGAAAGTCCCTTAGGTGAACTTTCATGTTGTAAGCTTTCTTAAGTCGATCTTGATAGATATGTAAATGCTCGAGAGCATTAACGCGTCGTTATTCAAGCAATGTAAGTTGGTCTAACTAGGCCTGCCATGCAACATCATCATCGATGAACTCCTACATTGATATGCGCAGGGAAGGAATTTCCAACTCTAAAGGCATGACTGCCTCAGATCCATACACGAGCAAAAATAGAGTGGCCCTAGTGGGCGTCTGAATGCTAGTACGATAAGCCCATAGGGCAAGTGGAATTTGGATGTGCCAATCCTTATGACTGTCTGCGATCGTCGTTTTAAGGATGGCAACTAGCATTTTGTTTGACGCTTCTGCTTGCCCATTTGGTTGCTGATAATAGGGTGTCAAAAAACTATGCTAAATTTTGTACTTTGTGGTCAAAGCACGCACGTCTTTGTTCTTGAATGGCATCCCATTATCCGAGACTATTTTGGATGGAATACCAAAATGACATATAATGTTATGCAAAATGAACTCCACAATGTGGGGTCCTGTCGTAGAGGTAAGCGAAACTGCTTCCACCCACTTGGGAAAATACTCTGTGGTCGTTATGATAAATGTGTGACGACCTGACGATGCAAGGGAGATATTTCCAATTAGATCGAAGCCCCACTACAAAAACGGCCAAGTGGATTGGACTATCTGCAAGGCCTCGGAAGGTACATGCATCAAATTGGCATGGTGTTGACATTTCATGCACTTCCTGACATATGCGCAACAATTTTGCTCTAAATATGGCCAATAATAACCCATGCAAAGAATGCGCTTTGCGATGGCCATACCACTAAAGTGGCCACCACATGTACCATAATGCGCTTGGGCGATCGCCCAAGTGGACTCTTGTTGGTCCAAGAAACGAAGGAGGATTCCTTCATAGCTACGATGGTACAAAATGTCTCCTATCAAGACATACTTATTTCTTTCTGCTTGAATGCTCATTTTGTGGCATGCGTCAATCCAAGCAGGAGATTACCTAACTTGAGATAGTCTCTAATGGGTAAATACCAGTCCTGTTGATCAGAAACCTCGACGGTATGAACAGCCAATCCCTCTTGAAGTTCATCCCTAGAAAACGCTAAGTGGGATAGAACTTGTAATAATAGCGTTTTGTTGCTATTAATGGGAGTAGGGGAGAACAAGGACCCCCAATTGGCATGTTTCAGACAATCATGGATTCGAGAGAACTTATCCGAGGATGGTTCAATATGGATCATGTGGATTCCTAGCGTCAAGTCAGAGCTTGCATGCTCCATTGCGGATTGCGATAGGGTTTTGACTTGAATGGTTGTCATATCACCGGAAAGGTCTTGCGGGATTAGTGACCCCAAGGAGGCCATTGTGTCCGCAAAATGATTCGATGATCGAGGGAGTGCCTCGATGTCGTACCACTCAAGTTTTGCTAGGAATTTGTCCACAAGGGCTTTATAAGCCTACAGAACTGGGCATTTGCATTGGAATACCCCTTTGACTTGATTGACAATTAATAGCGAATCACCAAAGATGTTCAATCGTTTGATTTTCATGGCGATTGCTGTCTGAAGACCTATAAGCAAGGCTTCATACTCTGCATTATTTTTGGTGCATGGGAAATTTAATTTAAATGATAGGGGCATTGGAGAACCCTGCGGTGTGAAGAATACTATTCTCGTGCCACCACCTTGCTCACATTTAGAACCATCAAAAAATAGTGTTATGTCAGCTCGTGACTCGTGCTCATCAGAATCTGGCGATTCTGAGACATGGAAGACCCCATCATCGGGTAGTTCTATGACTAGAGGTTGATCGTATTTTAGAGGAGCCTCCGCTAGTTGATCGGCTATGACCTGTCCTTTGATATATTTTTTTTCGATAAACTATATGTCAAATTTCGTCAACAACATGATCCATTTCGTCGTGCGACTACTATGATAAGGATGACTCATCATGTATCGCAATGGATTCTCCTTAGACACAACATACATGGTGTTTCTCAGCATGTAGTGGCATAGATTTTTGGTAGCAAACACCACTGCCAAGCAGATTTTCTCGACATATGCATAGTTAAGTTCATAACTGACCAGGGTGCGGCTAAGATAGTAAGTAGCCTGTTCTTTGTGAAGTTCATTCTTTTGGGCCAGCATGGCACCCAGTGCCACCTTAGTAGCTGAGATGTATAAGTAGAACGACACTCCTGGTCTAGGTGGTGCCAATACTTGCGACGAAGCCAAGTATTGTTTGATGTCATTAAAGGCTGACTGGCACTCGTCATCCTAGTGAAATGTAACCCCCTTGTGCAATAATTTGTTCATGGGTCGACACTTGTCAGATAGTTGCACTATGAAGCGCTTAATTGACGTGACCTTTCCCTGCAGACTTTTGAGCTGCTTAATGGTAGTTGGGGGAACCATTTCAAGGATTGCCTTGACTTTCTTTGGGTCCACCTCGATGCCTCGCTTTGAGACTATGAAACCTAAGAGTTTTCCAGATGTGATGACAAATACACACTTCTTAGGATTCAGTTTGAATTTATTCTCCATGAGGTGATCGAGTATCTTGCTTAAGTCATCAAGATGATCTGGGCGCAAAAGAGATTTGGCCAACAAATCATCCATGTAAGCTTCCAAGGTTTTATGTATGTAATCATGGAAGATGTACGTCATGGCATGTTGGTATGTGGTGCCAACATTTTTAAGGCCAAAAGGCATGACCTTATAACAAAATGTACCCCAAGGCGTTGTGAACGCCATTTTTAGTTGGTCCTCAGGATTGATACAAATCTGATTGTATCCTAAGAAACCATCCATGAGGGATAGCATTTCGTGACCTGCTGTAGCGTCTACCAATGCATCGATGCTTGGCAAGGGGAAATCATCCTTAGGACTCGCTTTGTTTAGATCTCAAAAATTAGTGCATATGAAAATCCTCCCATAGGGTTTTTTGATAGGCACCATGTTGGACAGCCATGGCGAATAATCCATGCAGATGACAAACTGTGCATCCAACAACTTTTGCAATTCATCTTTGACCATCAAGGCCACTGTTGGGTGCATCTTACATAGTTTTTGCTTAACTGGCTTGATTGTCGGATCAAGCGTTAGATTATGCGTGACTAGCTACGGATCTAGCCCCGACATGTCTCTGTATGACCATGCAAAAACCTCCTTCTTCTCTTTGAGAAGGGAAATGTAGTCGGATTTCTCTTCAAGGGATAAGCTTACCCCTAGCTTGATAATCTATGGATTCATTGGATCTAAGCCGATGTCTACGTCAGTCGTCTCCTTGACTAACATGTGGGATCCCTCCTCCAACTGATGTGGAGTCGGGATCAAATGGATATCATTAGCTGAGTTTAAATCTGCGTTGGGAACCTTAGGTTCCTCTTTAGATTGAAATATATCCTAAGTTTTCCCTGGGGTAAAATGAGGCATTTTACCAAAATGCCAGTGCTTTGATGGGGAGAGAGGTGAATTGACGCGATCCCAGTCGATGACGTCTGTGTCTAGATGCAATGATCGTGCTGGATTGGTCGGATTGCGGATGGGTGCGGTAAAATCAATGGAGATCATGTGGATGAAATGAATTTGGTCTCCATTACCGCAGGTGTGATGACTCAAACATTCTAGATGCTCTCTATGCTCTGGATCTGGCTCTAGAGGGACGGGTACGAACGGATCGGCCCTATGTGCTGATAGGAAGACAGGGTCTTCCCTCGACACTGATGTCATTATAGGGTCTCGAGGTGAACGGTGCTCGTCGTAAACTTGGATCCATGAATCCAACACTTGATCCCACCTTGTTGGGTCTACGTACCACTCATGCCCTGGAACTATGCCCATGTCTGCAAATATGTCATTAATCCTCAAAGGGTACCGTTGTTGCATTTTTTGCATTTGTTGCATGTGGTTGAGATAGGCCATATCAGTTTCATCTTTCGAATCACTGTCAGAGATCCAAAAACCCTCATTGGCTTCAATAATTGCTTGCGACATCTGAGGTTTGTCTTGTTCTAGGAAATTAATCTGGTCCCATTGCGGTTTTTCCACACTCTGTGGGGGGACCTGATTCTCTTGACACAACACTGGTTCAATTGGAACCTCTAAAGGGAACAGATGCAAAAAGATCTCTTGATAGTTATTCATGGGAATCTCCTGTAAGTGATCACTATCAGATTCGAAGGGATCAGATGACACTGGTTCATGTTCTGATTCATCCTTCGAAGATCCTTTTGGACATTGTTTATGCTCTCCTTGAAAGGGAGTTCCTAAACTTTCACCTCTCTCTAGCAAAGGAGAAAGGTTATTGATGTTACCAAGGGTGGTTGTTGACCATGGGAGGTAATCTCCCAATGTATATGTTGTGTTCGGGTTGGCATAAGGATCTAATGCCAATCCACCCTTATTGCCTATTCTTAGGCCTTGCATGCTTTCCACCAAGATGTCTAAGGGCAGGGGGTGGTTGAACCCTACTCTCGACTTGTCATAAGGCATTTGATATCTTGGCTGGCAAAGGACACGCACTCCTTGCTCATACCTGCATAGCCCATATCCATGCCAATTGCATTGGCCAAGATATTTCAGAGCAAATTTTGGGTTAGACGGATAATTGACATTTTTTTCAAAAGGCTCTTCGTCCTCGTCCTTTTGCATGCATGGTTCAGCACCATGGTCAAGGCCCCCATACATAAAATTGGTCTGGTTCGGTGGGTAGCCTAAAGGAACAACTGTCCCGATGGGGAGGCGAGGTCTCCCCATGTATTGCACTAACTCTAGCATGGGCGTTGCTACAACATTCTACACTAGATACTCCCCCAGGCCCGTATTGGCCATTTCAACAGTAATTATTGGCAATTGAGGGGGAGGGAACGGAAGCCCTTCCGGAGTCCATTCCATGTTGGGTGGACTAGGAGCCTCAGCTTCCATTGTGCTAGGTATTTCTTCTATTGATATGGTTGATATTTTTGGTAGAACCTCTTCTAGGGGTTGATATTATTCTAGGATTTGTTTCCCTTTGTCCTTTTGTTTAGCCATGATGGGTGGCATTGGTAGTGAAGGAGCGGATGATGAAGATGCACCTGGCTGGGGTTTTTATGGATTAGACACCAGTGGTGCCCGTGGCCTCAGACCCTGTCTAGATGGATTTAACTAGAAATCCAAGTGCGTCAATGGGAGGGTCGATTGCGGCATCAACTGCACCGCATTGCAATATTTGAAGGGTTCTAAGTCCACCAGGACTACATGTACTTCTCCTTCAAATGCATACTTCAAACACTAGTGAGCTATTGAAGGGACACACTTCATGTCCCTGATCCATGGCCACCCTAGCAATATTTTGTACGCCATCTCGCCTTCCAAAATATGGCACAATGTAGGTATCGTCTTTTGTCCTACCTGGACGGGTAGGACAATTATGCCAACTGTCGAGCATATCGCATCATTGAATGCTCACAGTGTGTATGTGGAAGCGATGATGTGAGAGGCTGGCAGCTTCAGATGTTTTAATGCTGTTGTAGTAATGATGTTACTGGATGAGCCAGTGTCTACCAACACCCTCTTATACGGGATCCCATTGACCCACATTATAACGTGCAGGGGTGGATCTACCATGTCATTCGATACTGATTTAACTTCATATTCTTGAAAGGTAATGACTGGCTCCGTACATCATTTTACATGTCCCACGAAGTTATTGAAGGAATTCACTTCGTGAGGCTGCAACTCGATGGCTTTCAAAATTTCCATGAGAGCTTCCCGATGGGGTGCTGATTGTTGTATAAGCTCATATATGGAAAGCCTAGCCGACGTGGTCCGCAAACTCTACGTGATTTTTGTACGTATCATGACCTTGGGTCTAGGTGGAGGTAACTGCACAGGGTGTTGTTGAGGTTGCGACGTTGCTGGAACTTCTCTTGTGGCTGCCTCGGGGGCAACTCTTGGGTATTTCTTGTTCCTGGTCACAATGCTTATCATTCCCACATACCCTTACATGGGGAAATTCTATCGCACCTCATTGACCTGAAGGGGTTTTTCCTGTGCCTCGTGGGCAGGCAAGGGATCCTTGAAGACCCCCATCTACTGGTTATTTTGCGCTATGGGGTTGTCCACTGCCAATGTTTTATTATCAATCAAGTCTTGTATCAATCCTTTGAATTTCTAGCATGCGTTCAGGTCATGTCCCCTTCGCCTGTGGAACCTACAATACAAATCCTCTCTGTATCCCTTAGGCTTGGGAGCGTTAGGATCTATGGTTTGGATTTTTGG
The DNA here is from genome assembly GCA_028583015.1 of Wollemia nobilis. NCBI lineage: Eukaryota > Viridiplantae > Streptophyta > Pinopsida > Araucariales > Araucariaceae > Wollemia > Wollemia nobilis. The sequence continues at coordinate 330,529 of JAQPPZ010016554.1, forward strand.
AAGGGTGATTAAATTTGCCATTGACAAGTGGTCAAATAGGGAATCCCTAGACTCCGTATAAGGGGTGTATTGTCACTTAGGGTGACACTACTAATTTTGCTCCTATTTTTTATTTTCTCTTTCATAATTCTTAGGAGGCACTGCCTGATAATTAGCCTTTTGAGGCTGTATTTCTTGTGCAGGCTTAGGGACATTTATCGCAACTTGATTAACCACAGTAGGTTTTGGTTGTGTAGTCCTTGTCTTTGTATTTTTGTTCCACTCTTTCTTTTTAGGTTTGGCAATTTTGCCCTCCAGTATTTTGATCTCTTCGATAACTCTGGCTTGTGCCAGCACTTCTTCTAAGTTGGCATATTGCTGCAGCTACAATAGCCCAGAGATCAATCTCAGACAACTTCATGAAAACATTTGTGTGATGTCGGACATAGGGGGAAGGTAGGGTAGCTTAGAAAGCAGAGCCCTCCATCGATTCCTGTAGGCCACCATTGTCTCTTCCTCATATTGCCTGAGGCTGGCCAGGTCACTCAGTGACACCTTCTTCTTGGTGTTGAAGGAAAAGTGTTCAAGGAACGCATCCACTAATTGATCTAAGTTATTTATGCTATGCTTCAGCAACTATGTGAACCAATCCGAGATAGGGCCTGTGAATGTGGTTATGAATGTCCTTAGCAACAGTGCATCATTATCCTGAATGCCAAAGCATTGGCTCAAGAATCTTGTCACATGCTCTTGAGCATCCTCTTCACCCTTAAAGACTGCCAAATAAGGCAACTTGAAGTGTTTAGGGTAAGGAGGTGCGGGCACTAATGGATGCACCGGATGACTATGGAGTTGGCATAATGTGGGATTTTGGTGCCCAGAAGCTTTGGTCTCCACAGACTCCAAATGCTCTAATAACGCTTTGTATGCATCAAAAGATTTAATCTCTTCCTCTTTTGTTTGCTCTCGTTGTGAGTTGTGGGAGACTGGAGGCCTATGGGGGGGTGGCCGAATGGTAGCCCTCCCACCTTGATAGGGCGTTTCAGCCCGTTTTACTTCTGGTTCATACTCCTCATAAACTTCCTGAGGATTCTCTGGGCGAGACCTATGACCCTAAGTGAGTCCCTGCTGAGGGTACCCATCGTTGTTTCGGGGAGTGGCCTCCCTCTCAGTTATATGGGGTCTTAGAGGCAAAGCTTGACGAGGTCGTGGAGACCTATCCTACACCAAGGGATTATGCCTCTCATATTGTTCCGCTTTTTGGGTGTGAGGGGTTGTCACCCTCTCATGTAGTTTATAAAGAAGCTCGTCTACTTCGCGTTGAATGCGCTCTTTGTTAAGGCGATATAAGCGCTCTAACTTCTGATGATCTTGCTCAAGCCATGTGATTTGGGCTTGGCGGGTGGCATGTCTAGCGACTGCTAAGTCAATTTGGTCTACCTTATTGGGCTTAGGAGGCCTGTATGCCTCTCCTATGTATTTTCCTCGATCGTGATGATCTGAGATTTCAATGGGTCGCTTCCCTCTGTCGAGGTTGGCAGAATTTACCTGAGGCTTCGACCTCAATGTGTGACCATGGTATCTAGCAAGTGCGAAAGCGCAAGGCTCCCGCACTATAAATTGCTCTGGAGGAAGGTGATGGTCTTCCTCGTACTCCATTTCATGGGTGTGAAAGGGGCAGGTGAAGTTAGCTCACCCTGTGTGGAGAGCCCTGCGCTCTGGGTTTTGTCTGTCGGTTCTAACAATGATGGGAGGCAAAGGAGAGATGCCATAGTCATGTTGTCTCTCCTCATGGGCATTGTGCCTCTCTAGTGCTTCATTGCACTGTGGCCACTCATATCTAGCCTCTAAGGGCGGTCTTCTATTTACGTTGAGTGCCACATGTAAAGCTTCTTCCCGAAAGGGGCTATGCTGAACGGGCATGTCCCCCAGGGGGTGTCCCTATAATTCCACCTTGACATGGAATGATGTGGACTCTCTTGTGGTCCAGACTACCAAGGCGGTATGGCCAAGTCCTCAGGGCTAAAGCGAAGGTGACTTGTGCCTGCTCCTTGTACACTTTCCACAGCTTCTGCCCTTGATTGGGCTTGGCTACGGGTGCACACCATTGTGGTGCTCTTTTATAAGCTAAGTAGATTTTTATCTTTTTGTTTATGATTTTTTTGATTTTTTTTTTTTGTTACACTAAGTAGAAATGAACACACACACACACAAACGGTGATTATCTCTTTTAAAGATTAATGATGTGTCCTAGACTGGTTTTAGTGCCTTTTGATGATTTCGTTTTATTTTTGAAAGTTTTTGAAGAACGTTTAAATGCATAATGAAGGCTCATATGACTCCCATAAATGGTCGCCCCTTCAATATACCATTGCCCGACCGATATACCAACCTCTCTATATACCCACCCTTACGAGAGGGAAACTATAGGTATGTGAGAGCAGATGATATGTGGAACATAGGTGGTACGGAAGGGGGATTGTCCTGTTAATGACACCTACCATAGAAGACTTATCCTCATGCACTGGGAATCACCCCAGCGACACTTGGTCAGCTTTCGTCAGGATTTACGCCTAACAATAGTGACAATCGAGGTAAATGGATGCAAAAATCAAGCCAAGGTGGTGATGAACCCACCATTGGTCTTGATCAAGGGCTAGGGTCTTACGACCAGCTCCTTGGTTTAAAAATGCCATGTGATGTGTGTGTGGTTTATTTTATTAAAAATTGAAACAAGCAGAAGCAACTACTTTCCTTAAGAAGGCAAAATTGATAGAAAACAAAAGCAGAAAAGCAAAAAATGACAGGGATAGTTTAAGACCCTTACCTTATCTCTGCCTAGACCTGTTTTTTCTTATCCTCGGCCCTGAAAATGCACAGAATAAAATTCGTCCCTGGGTGAGACAAATTACAGAACAAAATTTGTCTCGGTCTGAGATGAATTCTAATTCATCTCAGAGTCAGATGAATTATAGTAATGTATTCACCACAAGAAAAGACGAATAACAGTCAGAGTTCAAAAAATGGTACCTGTAAGCACAAAACACAAATTTTCGATCAGTTTCTTGATCTCAAAAAACCAAGGGACAGAGTCCCACCGTGATCACCACTGAAAGCACGAGATTTTGGAAGATTGAAAAGAAAACTATTGCGATGCATTCAAAACCCAAAATTAACGCTTAAGGTCCTATAACGTGAAATGCATGAAATGAAAGAGACAAATTGAATTGAGACAAAATAAAGTACAGAAAGCACAACCCTTTTTATTTAACTCTCTTAACATTAGTTACAAAGACGTCTCCTCCCTTTTCAGGGGCTAGGAGCATTAAATGAGTTTTGGTTACAATCATGACTTAGTGTTCCTCCTTCCGCATGCCCACATGCAAAATGGGCGGGCCACAATGTTGCCGCTGCTGGTGTTGATGAGTCTTTGATCCTTGCTGCTCCTCCTGCGTTCAAAGAAACAACAAATCGTTAGTAGCACCTGTGACAAAAGATAAGGCGTTTGATCCTAAAAACCAATGGAAGATGCATGCGTAAGATTAGCTAAATCGATAAATAAAATGATTCCAAATAACCTGCAAATTTGACAGAAACTAGAAAACATTACTAAAGGGCCACTGCCATCAAAACAGTTGGACAGAACTCTGTCGATTCACATTCAACTGTAATTCGTCCCTGGGCAAGACGAATTCTACTGTAATTCGTCCCCGGGTAGGACGAATTCACCTGTGACAAAAGCGTCGAAGTGATGCTACCCAAATGTCATGTCTCGGGATCTCCAAAATTCTTGCAAACATAGGTGTTAGCTAATTGGGGGCATTTTAGGACGACCCAAATGGTCAGATTTTCCCAATTTGACCTCCATCAATGGGATTTTGACGTCGCTACCTGCAAGTTAGTGGGGACAACAAAAGCGACCAAACATGATAAGATTTGATCACAACATTATGAAATCAAAATTATAAACTATCTAAATAGCATAAAATGGAATGAAAGATAAACAAGTGACAAAAGAACAAATTAAAATGAAACTAAGAAGTGCGGGGCGCCCGGGCGGGCCGCCCATCATTATAACCTAATTTTGGCACCAATCCACTTGGGATAGGCCCAAAATATCTTAGAATGGGTTGTCGACGAATTGGTAGATTAATGTGGTCAAATGTCGGGTTTTGGATCCGGATTCACACTTCCAGTAGCCACCCAATAACCTCTCTTGCGAAAGATATCAAGGATGTGGAAGAGGTGAATCAAAAGGGTAAAATGTGGTATTCAATTTGGTAGCACTTCGTTGCTTGAAAATGCCTCCCACTTCCATTTTTTTTTGGTTGAGAAATTTCATTTTATAGACCCAGGGGGTCTCTTTGGAGGGGCATGCATAAGCGCCATGTGGTAGTCATGCCTTCCCATGAGGGAGGAAAGTCCTCCATGACTTGGGCTTCCATGACTGCCCTTGTGACAGTCCTCTAACGCCCAATTTGCCCACCTACACGCACATGCAAGGTAGGAGTCATTAATTGACTGTCTTTGCTTGCCATTTGGCACAAATCTTCTTTTTGCCCGTTGAACCTGGAATTTGTCCTGACCCAGAGCGAATTCAGAATTCGTCCCTGGGTGAGACGGATCTCAATTTGAATTCGTCCCTGGGTGGGACGGATACTGAGCAAAGTGCCTGAATGTGTCAAATTTCCTTTTGACCTTCCAAAATTGCTACAAAAGTGGTTAGGACCACTGTTTAACCTCTGAGGGCTACCCTGGGGGCTGTGTGTGTCAAAGCGATCAGTGTTTGCAGTCACGTAATCGAATTGGTGCTATTTTGGTGTCTACAATATATATATATATATATATATATGGGGAAAAAAGATACATCATAATACAAAAATTTCTTGTAGGCTACAATCAAGTGGGTCCTCAAACCCCATGCTCCCAAAATCCAAAAAATAACCATAGAGTCTCAAAATATATGGTCATGCAGGATTGACACCATGACTCTCATCGCCACCCTTAGTCGTTGCTCTTCAAGAGCTCCCAAATCTACTCTCCCTGGACCTATATGCTCTCCTCATGGAGCTAGGAATCCTCATCCTCATATATGACTACCCTGTACCACTCCTCCTAATCTACTGGGACCCACTAGAAGAAAGATGAGTTGGTAAGCACCCTCTAAGGCATGATATCTCATCCTCCAAATCTTGGGTGTATACCATATCCTCTTGGTGATGATCCTGGTAGTCACTTAGTAAGGTTTGGATTTGTATCACCTCCTCCCATAGCCTGGATATATCACCACTACTAGATACCCCATGGCTCAATCTCCCTGCTCTATCCTATGACTAAAGAGTACCTAACACTACTTATTGCCTATCAATATCTACCTATGCAATCTGCACCTATGTCTGTAGTAGAGCCCTCTCCTATGCATACTTCCTCCAATCCTATCTAACTTTGATCAACTTACCTTGTAGCTTAGAAATAGTGGCATCCCATGTTTCAAACTATGCCTGCACTCCCTACTTGTCAAAATCATCCTCATAATAATCATCTTGATGACCCTCCATATCTATGCTATCCATCCACTCATAATTTATCTTATGATACACATGTTTCTCACCTATGTTTGGCTCCTCCTCATCTGGAGCCTCATCATGTCCCTCATCTACATCCTCGTGAACCTCCTCCATCACTATAGTTGTACCACCTCCTAGAGATTCCTCCCCTCACCACTAGTACATCAACCACAAGGAATCATACTCTGTTATGGTCCCTACATCATCTAGCTTAGAGACACCCTCGATAGGATCTGACTCCTCTCCAACTACCTCCACTATAGGCCAAGTAAGTGTCCTCTCATCTCCATGATATCCATTGATCATTGGCTTGCTAGGCAACCCCTGGCATAGCCCAAACTATTTTATCACTCGTGCATATGGAAAATATTCTTTCTCTATCCTGTGTCATCCAATTAACCATCTCCCTCACTGTACTCAATGAAGCTGCACCTCAACCTCAATACATGCTAGATAATACCTATATGGTCTTTAGATAAACTCTTCTATCTTGATTAAAGCAAATAATTGTGCATAGTGATCAATTGTACCTACATAGGGATGGCTTTGACCCTTCTCCTGGTCCCACTACCATAGGATCCCATATCCTATCTCCATATTTTTAAGCTATGCACGCATTATCCAAAGTACTCCCTATAGTTGATCCATAGTAATGTGTTGTCATCCCCACACATATAATAGAAAGCTTCATCTCAATCCTTGAAAATCATGGTAATGGATCTCATACAACTCATCATAAAGCTTTGTCAACAAAGTAGTGCCCCACACCATCACGAACGACCTCTCTATGGTGCACTCCACTAGTGAAAATGCCAACTCCAAAAGGTTTCAAGGGAACCTGGCTCCTGATGAATATGGTAGCAACATGTTGGAGATAAGATTTATTACCAAGGCATGTATCATAGTCAAAACCTCTACCTCATACCATAGCTCCACTAGGATGCCTCTGCTAGACAAGTCTCACATTGCCTCATGCCAATTCTCTCTAAAGTATCTTTGCAAAATCATATCTCTAAGATCTTGATGAGTAGACATAATCAGACGCCCCTCTATCAAAATACATAAAATCTGGTAGATATCCTCTAACATCACTATCATCTACCTAGTTGATAGGTGGAAGGTGTTGGTGTGAGGGTCCCACAAATCTATCAAAGCTATCAGGTAGGCTCTGTCTCCCATCACTAGTTCTAACCATGTCACTTGTTTGAGACCAATGGCATCAATCCATTTATAGTCATCCTCTGTTAGTAAGTTCCTAGTATTTTGAAAGAGAGTCAAAAAATGATATCGGCTCTTGATCACCTGGTAGAGGTGAGAAAGCTAAAAAAATGCAACAAAATTACACAAAAATGGCAAAAAATAGCTCAAAAAAATGACCTTTTTCTTCCAAATTCATGCTCATCCCACACATGGATAGCCCCATAAATTGACATCTATCCCACCCAGGGATGGCCACCAATGGTCGTCCCACCCAGGGACGACCCCCAAAAATGCTCAAAAATGGCCTTCCCAACCACCAAAAATAGGCAAAAACCTTGTAAAAACACAAAAAATGCAATAAAATTGTACCAAAACCAAAATTAGAGCACAAATTACTAAATGCTATCACTAATGAGGTTCATTTATTGATATTTAGTGTATATCATTAGAAAAATTGAAAATAATTACATTTCCCAATTAAATAAAGTCTAGTGGCAAATTCAGCCCTTACCCATCTTTCATCGGCTTCGTAGCTCATCGAATCTAGAGGCTGGATCATGGTGATTTTGGGATGGTTTCGACAACACTCCACTTCATAAAATCACTCTCCTAATCCTCACCTCTCAATATACCAAGTCAAAAGAGTGCAAATGAGCTCATTTGGACAATTTTGAGCTTAAAAGACATAAAATAAGCATGGTCATCCCAAGGTGGGATGGTCTAAAAATTTGGTGACCGTCCCAACCTAGGATGGCCACCAAAATACCCCTAAAAAAGAGAATAAAAATTAAATAAAATATCCTAAAAACCACCAAAAATTTGTCAAAACTAATAAAATTCACAAAGGATCATGATTGAACAAAAATTATACATTGATGAATGGAAAAGTCTCTACTTCAATCCCCAAGAAGGCCATTGCGATTATACCACTCCACGAGAATGAGGTATTCATTTCCTTTCTTCCATAAAATATCAACAAAACCATGAAAATCCTAACAAAATGGATAAATTTTACAATGGTTAAAGATGAAGTAAACCTAATCAAGTCATATTGGTCAAGCAACTCATCACTTTCATCACTGGTCATGCCCTCATCGACTCGTCGCTTGAGGGGGTACTCATAATTAATGAATTCATAATTAAAATCAACACTCAAACACTCAAAATTGCAACTTGCATACATTCAAAAGAATCATTGCCAAAGATAATTTCAAGCCCACATTGGGGCATATAATTTAGCACCAATGCAAAAAAACAAAGTCTTAGTATCCTTGAAGCCTTGGAACACGTATCCCAGAATAGGCTTATAACACAAATAAGGAACCAAGACCAAGTATGCATTAAGCCCCAAAATCTATCATTATAGTGTGACTGAAAGGTATACCAGAATCAAATCCTTCAAATATTTCAAAATAAAGGTTCCAAGAATGTATGCTTCTCCACGATGGAAGCATCTAAAGTTGGTTAGGTTACATAATAACATTAATCATTTTATAGTTTAGTCATCCATTTTTGCTTCACACTCTATTTCACACAATGCATCCCAAAAATGGGTATATGTAGACACTAAAAGCACATCAATTTGATTAATCTGCAATGACACACTCTTATCAACACCATATGACCCCCTTCGGTAACACTTAGGGGTTAAATAGTGGTACTAACCACTTTTGGTAAGGTTTACCCCACTTTTGGGAAGTTTTGGGCCATGTAGCCATGGTGTCCCACCCTAGGATGACCACAGTTCATGCCCGTACCACCTAGATATGGCCACCAGCAATCGTCCCTAGGTGGGATGACCATGTCCTAGGCCCCTCAAAAAGTTAAGGATAGAACAAATGGTAATTAAATTCTACTATTTATCCTACCCAATAATTTATGATAGATTGAGGGCCTGTCAAAGCCATAACAACCTGCAAATTGGAGGCCTCTCCCACCCAATGCATGGCAAGGATTTTGATAAGTGGTGGAACTTGCCTTGCATGCTCTAACTTGCCTATTTCACCTTGTGGTCCTCTTGGGCTATATATTGGAGTCATTCCACATAATTTTAGAAGGAGAGATCTTTGCAATATTTCATAATGAAGTACTATCGAGATTCACTTTCCCTTTCACCTACGTATTTACCCTTGAAATATCCATCCATCGAAGGAAGTTTGCAAGTGATCCCAAATACACAAATCCATTGCAAAAACCACCTATTTTGTGAATTATATCACAAAATTTGATGACAACACCCCTAGAAGTAGTTTGAACTAGATCCCAGAGGAATTGGTGGTAAAAAACACCAGTTTTGGTGGTCCTCCCCACCTGGGATGGTTAACAGTCCCAATTGGAACACCCAGGGACAACCATGAATCTGCACATAATTTTTGTTCAATTTCAGCATAGATCATTTCTAGAGTAGTTTATATACATCATACTAGAATTTTATGCAATTTTGGATAGTTTTGTGTTAGTCTCACTATGACACTAAGATGGGGGGGGTGAATCAGTGTAGCTCCTTAAAACTTAAATCTTAAAATCTTAAAGCCAAAACAAAGAGAACTTAAAACCAAATAAAGCAAATATAACAAGAGAGCATCACACAACACAAGATGTACCTAGGTTCACCGATTTGGCTACTCCTCAAAAATTGACTATTTGGACTACCATCCAAATCCAGCCCTTACAAAGCATAACTTTACAATAAATTTACCAGCACCCACTGGAAGGAGCACCAAACCCTGATTTATCTGCACCAACAGAAAGGAGCACCAACCCCTGATTTATCTGCACCAATAGAAAGGAGCACCAACCCCTGATTTACCAGCACCAACTGGAAGGAGCACCAACCCCTGATGCCAAGCACCAACTTGGACTTTGATTCTAAAACTAGAAGATTGGCATAGAAATGCCTTCACTTTTACAAGACCCTGACTGGTCTATTGCTTACTCAACCTCTCTCACAATTCACCCAACACACATCCTTCTCGCTCGCCTCTCACTCGTCTCTTGCTCTCGTCTCGTTCTCCTCTCGCGCACTTCGTCGAATAAATTCCCCCGACTAAAATTCTTCGAGCAACACTCCTTTTAAAACCATCCTTTCTCTTTGTAACTCCTGTTGTAACTTCTTCTTTCATATTCTCATGTGCCACTTGTCAATTGTAATGCCTTCTTTATGTAACTACTTTTGTATATATAGAGTAGGCATTTTGTAAAACACGTTACATGCAACGAATTGACACCATATACTCCTACCATGACTTTTCATCTTCTCGGTCATGATTGTTCGTATTATCCTTAGTGACTGTTCATTTTATTTTTTGTGCATGCATGCGTTTTCGTTTCTATTTTGATGACTGTTCATTTTCTCCTTCCATGACTGTTCATTTTCTCCTTCTTCGACTGTTCGTTTTCTCCTTCTTTGACTATTCATTTTCTCCACATGGGCATGCGTTTGTTTTCTCCTTTGATTACTGTTCGTTTACTTTTCCATGACTGTTCGTTTCTATTTTGAGGCTTTTCTTGAGTCGCAAAAATGTGACATGTCGTGATATCTCGAAACTTTTGTTACTCTGCCTACCTGCCCTTCTTGAGTCGCAAAAATGCGACATGTCACAATATCGCGACACTTTTGTTACTCTGCCTGCCTGGCCTTTTCGAGTGGCGAAAATGTGACATGTTGTGATATCACAACACTTTTTCTTTCTTTGCCTGCCTGGCCTTTTTGAGTCGCAAAAATGTGACATGTCGCGATATCGTGACACTTTTTCTTTCTCTTCCTTCCTGCCCTTTCCGAGTTGCAAAAATGCAACATGTCACGATATCACGACACTTTTTCTCTTCTTTCCTACCCTTTTCGAGTCATGAAAATGCGACATGTCACAATATCGCAACACTTTTTCCTTCTTGCTCTCTCTCTTCGCTTTGGACTGCGAAAATTCTACATGTCATGAAATCGTGACACTTTTTCTTCCTTGCATTTTCTCTTCGCTTTGGACCGCGAAAATGCTACATGTCGCGATATCACGACACTTTTTCCTCACTGCATTTTCTCTTCGCTTTGGACCGTGAAAATGCAACATGTCGCGATATCACGACACTTTTTTCTCTCTCCTCTTTCTCTTTGCTTTGGCCCGCGAAAATACAACATGTCGCGATATCGTGACACTTTTTCTCCTTGCTCTTTTTCTTTTCTTAGGCCCATGAAAATACATGTCACGATATCGTGACACTTTTTCTCCTTGCTCTTTTTCTTTTCTTAGGCCCGCGAAAATACATGTCGCGATATCGCGACACTTTTTCTCCTTGCTCTTTTTCTTTGCTTAGGCCCACGAAAATACAACATGTCATGAAATCGCGACACTTTTTCTCCTTGCATTTTCTCTTCTCTCTTGGCCGCGAAAATGCAACATGTCGCGATATCGCCACATTTTTTTTTTCTTTTTTTTTGCTTCTCTTTTATCTTTTGCATATGGGCCAGTTCGGTCTTCTTGGACAACCTGTAACAACTTCACCCAAACATCAAAAACATATTCATAAGCATTTAACTGCATTGTACATACTCTGAATAACCTCTGAACTCTTGTCCATTACATCAACCGATCTTTTTGACTGTGTTGACAACAATGACAATACTGTCACTGCACCTTGCTCAACATTTTGGACCTTCAATTAGGTTTTTCATTCTAACAGTACCAATTGGAACACCCAAGGACAACCATGGATTCTACATACAATATCATCTCAATTTTAGCATAGATCATCTCTAAAGTAGATAATATGCATTATATTAATTTTTGGTATAATTTGGAATAGTTTTGCATCGCCTATTTCACCTTTTATATTCAATATTGCATGCATATTTCTGATTTTATGTTAATATGCACATGCTATTAACCAAATCTAATTTATTTTTGTGTAGATACAGGTATTTTAGTGTGCAAGGAAGGAGCTACAAGTTCAAATATGGATAGATCATCATAGTGGTAATAAAAACCTGCTCTTCAATTCGTGAGTGCAAGGAAGATACTAAAGCACACCTTGAGTTTTTGAAAGGATTATATCCTTTTAACCTTGTTATGAATTGTATCAATTAAGAGCCCTCAAGGGGATGTTTTATAACCATGTATTTGGAAAATGGATTAATATAAATAGAACCTCCATTTATTTCACTTATTTGTCACCATATTTATATTAATGTCGCTTTTGAATGCTTAAATAAATAGATGTATTTCATTTACCTTTGCTAGGTGCACCATTTTTTTTCTCTACAGGTAATCTTCTAGATAAGGGTTAGTTAGAGGGTTATCCCTAAAATAAGTGATAACTAGCTTGTCTTCCTTTTTTGAAGGATCTAAAAATGTAAATTATGCTTATTTAAGCACCTATTTTCTAATGTAAATTATCTTGGATTAAATTCCTTATCATTGGTATCAAAGCAGCGCGATCTAGTTTCCTGTGAGGGGGAATTTCCCTCATGGAATTTCCCTCTATTATTTTTGCATTTTGATCCTCAGGTTTGATTTCAAGGATTTATAGAGGCTTTGGGTCATTTTCGGCCTCATGCTGCTTTTGTGGCTTTGGGTAAATTTTGACCAACAAGAAGATCTTGATTTAGAAGCTCTTTAGTTCAGTTTTAGAACTTGCTAGAGTTTGAAGATAGAGATCAGAGCAAGATCTCTTTGGTCTCTTTGGTGGTACTCTATTGCCCCTACTACCTACACTTTTCCACCTCTAACTTGATACTTCAAAGAAGAAGTTGAAGGGTAAAATTTTTTCCTTTATGTTTTGCTTGATTATATGTAAAACTTTTACCAATTTCTTCTTACAAATTGTCTTTTGCAATTTATCTAGTTTGCTTCTTAAGATTTATATATTAATGAAAATAGAAAAAAGCTTTATTTTAAAAGCTTTCAAAAAAACATTGAAAAAATCTATTGCTTATTTCAAAAAAAGGGAAGCATATTATTAAAAAAAAAATGAGGCCCTAAGAGGAGCCTGTGTCTATTAGCATTGCAAAATTACACAAGGACCGAGATCGATCAATGAAAGGAGGTCATTGATGTGCCCCCCTACAACTATGGTGACTATAGGCCATAGCATATGCCTATGCCTATAGTGTTAGGCATGCACGCCTGATAGTGGGCCATCCCACATTGTTCTAGTGGATGCTAGAACAGGCTGCAAACAACCAATCATAAGAGGTCATTGGCTCAACCTGAGCCTTTTAGCCTTGAAATTTTTGAAGGAGATATGCAATAGAATAATATCCTACCTTGCAGTATCCATAATTTCATGCTCAATTTTCCAAGTGCACATTGGTGGATAACCATTGGTGGATTTATTTCCTTCATATACAAATATCATCGTGACACATGACGAACATTAGGAAGGAGGAGCATTCTTTACGTTTGGAAAAATATTTCATGGGAAAATTAATCCCACACCCTCCAGGTAAAAATGTTTTTCTAAACCTTTAAAAAAAGTGAACTCGCCCTCTTCAAATAGCTAGTGCCTTTAGCAAGAACTAGCTAAGTGCTTTGTGGGACCGACTATTGACTGGCTATGCCTTCCCACTGACATGAACACCAATAGAGAGTTGGTTGCATCTTCTAGCATCATGAATGCTAGAGCAAGTTGAATTGCAACCAAGATTAGTCAATGAAAACCTTGCTATCACAAGCAAGGTGGTTATAGTTCATAGAAAACTAGGGCACCTTATTTTTCCTCTTGTAGGTGATCGATTGATCATTCCACTTTATCACCCATAATTAGTTTTTATGTGATGAATAGATGAAGTGGATAAAAAAAAATTAAAATTTCCTTCCTAAGGATATAAATCTGACCAATAGCTACATATATTACAATCTCCAATAAACTCATGACACTTGTCGACATCCCTTTATAGGATTGCATGGTTTGGCATATAATGCATGGCAGCTCAAGGAGACGGCTTGTAAAAAATATTTGAACAAGAAAAAAATTTGTTTAGTCCCACATTGAGTGGAAAAAAGGTTTTAAAGCATTTAAAAGGGTTAATTCACCCAATTTAAAATGACCATCACTTGTTGGATGTGTGCTTCTTGAGAGTGTGGTCCACTACCTTAGACCATTTACCACATAATGGTGTTGACCTTCTACCAAAATCGTTGGCCTCACACTTGGACTTTGATGATAGACTACTTGATAAACATCCACACTCCTTGATTGAGTCATTTTTATTGATGCAATTTGTTTCCCTTCAAACATCCACTTTCATGGACTATAAATATTTTGAACTACCATGAGCCAACTCATAGCGATCAGGACCACCCATTTGAAAGAATATTCCTCAATAATATTCTCTATTTTAAATTTGTAAAATGGGAAATTTAATCCTTTATTTATTATTGGAGATAAGGATCACCCATTTGAAAGAATATTTCTTGAGAATATTCTCTATTTTAAATTTGTAAAATTGGCAATTTAATCCTTTCTTTTGTTTTTGGAGAGCCCTGTTGATTCTCTCACAATTAGCAGCACTATTTTTTCTTGAGTATATGTTTGTTTATATTCATTGGAAATATCTTTCTGATCCACTTCTAATAAAACCATTCTTTTATGATTTTGTAAAGGTATATCTTGACCTATGGTTCTCTAAAGTACAAGTTATCCAAACCCTCTTCAAAAATAAATTGTTGTAAAACTAAGTGCATTTTTGGTTGAACTTGACACTCCTTTAATCCAATTTAATTCTTAGAGACTTTTGGAAGAAGACTTCCTTACGACCATGGTCCTCTTGCATTTCCATCATGATTTTGGGTGATCCTACAATAGGAGGTATGGTTTTTCGATCATGGAAATCCTTTAGGTACTCTAGTTTGGGAGTTGTTGTCACTTCTTTTGACCATGGCCCTTTTATTTTGATTCCTTTTATCATGGAATCATGGGTTCTCCCATTGGAGTTGTCTTAGCCCTTTAATGGCTTGTCTCTCTTAGTGTATTTCAACTTGGCTTATGTCTTCACTATAAATACTTGCAATATTCCTTCGGGTAGCACCACATAAAGCACTACATCAAGCTTTTGCATCAGATTCTCAGCTATTTTAGCCTAACATTTTGAAGGCATAAATCCACTTCATGCCATCTATCTGAAGACTACAAATATTCGATACTTTGGATAATAAAAAATTTGAAGACTACATAGAAACAGACATGTTAGAACATGCCTACTTATGCCTTTGATATTTGTACTCTTTGTTGCAAACTCTTCCTTCTTCAACTATAGTTTCTAGATGGTCTTACTGCTAGTTTTAGGTGTATGCTTCTATTACATACCTAAAATAATTTAGCGTCAGCTATATTATGAAGTATTACATTTAAATCACTATTTATCCAAGTGTAGAATAAATAAATGATTATCTCTCATTATCTTTTATATCTCATTTGCGATCTTCGCATATTTGCCTTTACGACGAGGGTGTGCCCACCTCAAGTGGCATTTGATTATTTTTATACTTTCGCTGCATTTCTCATTTGCAATCCAATATTCATTCATTATATTCTCAAAAATAGTGGTGTGATCATTGTTCATAAATAGTTGTTCTATCTCTGTGTTTTAATTGTGAAGAAGGATAGAAATATCCTTTCATGTGGTATCACTCCAGTCGATCGGGCGAAAGGTAGAAATTAGACCGTCCGTGCCACAACTAAACTCCGTCTCCTTCAAGCGCATTCCATGTTGTGTCTCCTGGCTACGTTGTATCGAGCGTAGTATTCGTGATCATTTCCTCGTGAACCAAAGCACGAACTTCACGATTATAACAACCGTGCAAGCAAATTTACATAATATAATAACAACTTTTCCTTCCTGAAGCAGCGTGACAGACGACATTATCAAGGGCAAAAACATTTTAGGCTATCCTAGAAGCCCGTTACAAGCTAACGAATGTTGTCGAGTGCGGTTGGATCCATACAAAGAGTCGTCCACGATGTTAATCGAGCAACAGAACCCCTTCGCATTCGAAATACCTGAGCTGTTACACGCAACAAAAAAATAGCTCATAATCGGTATTGGCGACCAATAGAAAAGTAGGAAAAAGTGAATTATTGGAGGCTAAACCTAAGGTACAAGTTTTAATTTTAAATTCAATTGCGTTCTTTATCCCACATTTAGCAGGAGGGGGTCAATTAAGTGGTTTTTAAGCACGAAGGGGTGCTATGTTGAATGTGACTTAGGTCACATAAGCTCTCCACGCGTGTAGCTTACCCGCAAACCCTTGCCTCGTGTCCTCCAGTTCTGTCTTGCAGTCCAACTATCGTTAGTCTGGTGGTATTTCATGTCGTCTTCTGCATCGTGTCCTCATCATCGGTTGTCTTGTCCATAGTGGGCCTTGGCTCTGCCGTGTCCTATCCCATTCAGTCCAGGGTTTTGCATCTGGTGGTGCTCGTCATCGTCTCGCATCATAAGTCATGTCTCTTGTTGGTTGCGTCTGGCATCGTGTCTCACATCATGCACCTGGTCCCTCGGTCCTTTGTTGTATAGCATCTGGCATCGTGTCTCGTGTCATTGCATCCGGTGGTCGTTGTGGTCGTTCTTAGTGTCGGGTGGTCCCGTCGTGTTGGTTTCATCTAGAGTCGGTGTCCGTGTGTCTGGTGGTCCCACGTGCCTCGAAGTCTCCCAAAATAGCCATTGGAATTGCATATTCAATTGAAATCTAGCCGTTGAGGAGCTAACCGTTGAAATTCAAAATTCCGCGTCGCAGTTGGAGCGACAGTTGAGGCAGAGAACAACAAAGTTTTGCCAAAATTCAACCAATTTTTTTGTAGAAATCAAAGGCATAATTTGTTAAGCAGGTTATGTTAACAAGTGCATGAGCAAAAGGTGGACCAAAGGATCTGACGGTCGACTATCAAGCTCGGAGACGACCAATAACAACACAAGAAGACCTCATCGAAGCCCAGGTACAAAAAATTCTCCTTCTCCTTTTCAAATTGGCAGTTATAATCCGCATCATCCAATAGTAGACCCCATGGCTACTAACCTTTCCCCAACTCACGACAACGTCACACAAGGAGAATCAGGCAACTCTGCCATTAACACTGATGAAGCTCTTCGAGAATTACTAGCTAGTATGCGCCAAATTAATGACACCCTAATTAAACTAGTGAGCGCACAAAACCAACCTAATCCCAATACTAATCCTCAAAATCACTCCCATGAACAAAGGAATGAAGAAAATGATGACCAGGATGAAGATTGGGAGCAGCGAAGAGGCAATCAGGATAATTATGGGAATCGCTATCATAGACAACGATATAACCAAGATCAGGAAAGGGATATGGGTTATCACCAACCGAGAGGCCCTAATAATTTTCCACGCATTGATATGCCCACTTTTGAGGGTCATGATCCTCGTGGTTGGATAGCCAAAATGGAAGGCATTCTCGACTTATACCAAATTAAGGATGTTGATAAAGTCCCTTTCGTTGCATCAAAATTAGGCACTGAGGCTTACCAATGGTTCGTATGGCTTAAACACGAGAAAGGAGCTACTGTTTGCTAGAATAATTTCACTACCTATTTTTTAGAAATATTTGATGAAGGAGCTACATCATCATACACAGTAAGACTGTTATCTCTTAAGCAAGAAAGATCAGTTAGTGAGTTCGTCTCCGAATTCACCAGTTTACTACCGTATGCATTACACCTCAGTCCAGACACAATGGTAGGAGCTTTTCATAATGGTTTGAAAGAAAATATTAAGGTGGAGGTGGACCTTCAAAATCCAACCTCGTTGAACGATTGCATAAGAATAGCCAAGCTAGCTGAGAAGAGAATTCAGTTGTCTACACAGCATGAAACTTATAATCATCCTTCGTATGGCAACAACTCTTTTCACAAAAATGATCAACCATCAAGATACTTCTGCTATAAATGTCGCAATCACCATCCCAGAGAACAGGCATGTGCACAAAAACAAAACTTTCATATTGAATGCGCTCAATATGAAGGAGAAGAAGAAGAAACATACCACCAGGAAGAACCTATTCAAGAAGAACTATCGATTGTTCTAGAAGAGAAGGAAGAGGATACAATGGCTATTTCAGTGCATGCCCTCATGGGGTTAACAACCCACCATACAATCAAGGTACCTAGATTTCTCCACCAAAAAAAGGTAAATGTGCTAATTGATTCAGGCAGTACCCACAATTTTATCGACATCAAAATAGCAAAAGCTTTAAATTTATTCATTAATTCGTCCAACAAAGACAAATTCCAGGTTCTAGTAGCCAACGGGGTGAACGCTCAATGTATTGGGCAAACATCTAAAGTTTCCATTAAAATGGGAACTTATACTTGGTATGGATCTCTCTTCGTAATGAATTTAGGGAACTCTGATGTCATTTTGGGAGTAGAGTGGTTGGAAACACTAGACACGGTTAGCTTCAATTTCAAAAAATTATTTGTGGAATGGAAGGAAAATGGACAGGTCATTCGCTTACAAGGCATTACTACTCCTCCATCACAGATGGTGAGCTCTCATAGTATGGAGAAAACATTACAAAAGGTTGGATACGGATTCATAGATCAAATTAATTGTTTGAAAAAGCAATCTCAAGCAACTTTGGGTATTTCTGCTCCAAATTTACGGGACATCGAAGCACATTACGCAGAGGTCTTCCACGAACCAAAGGGACTACCTTCCCAAAGATCCCATGACCATGCCAAGGTGATCGGCCAAAAAGTGAACTCTCAATCAGAACTACCAATACTAGATACAGAAGGGCGTATATATCTCCAGTCGAAAGCCATTCTACAAAGCAGAACACGCATACAAAGCTCTCGTCACATCCAAGAATTTCTCATCAAATGGCAGGGCCTACCAGATGAAGCTGCAACCTGGGAATCTAAAAGTATTTTCCAGTCATTTCCAGCTTTGAGGACAAAGCTTTCCGAGGAGGGGAGTCATGTTACATACCTAAAATAATATAGCGTCGGCTATATTATGAAGTATTACATTTAAATCACTATTTATCCAAGTGTAGAATAAATAAATGATTATCTCTCATTATCTTTTATATCTCATTTGCGATCTTCGCATATTTGCCTTTACGACGAGGGTGTGCCCACCTCAAGTGGCGTTTGATTATTTTTATACTTCCACTGCATTTCTCATTTGCAATCCAATATTCGTTCATTATATTCTCAAAAATAGTGGTGTGATCATTGTTCGTAAATAGTTGTTCTATCTCTATGTTTTAATTGTGAAGAAGGATAGAAATATCCTTTCAGCTTCATGGTTAAGCATGATTGGTGTGAGGAGTCTAAAACATTTTGTGAAGGAGATTGAAGATATTTTCTACCTTGGCCCTTCTAAACTTGTTTGCTATGGGTACTCCATTTGCAGGAGTTATAGCCCCTTCTCCATTCCAATGGGGTGAATGTGTGCTCTCGAGTAGAGTTTATATCAATTGAATGCATAGGAATTGTAGAGGGTTTGGATGATTTCCAAATGTTGGTTTTGGGTTATTTATGACCAACAAGATCCTATATTGAAGCTCTCCATTATTGAGAACCACTTTCTAGAGGGGTATCTCTCCCTTATTTCTATTCAAGGATTTCTAGGCACTTGTCTATCTTCTCTCCCAAATTCTTGTAAAAGCATTGGTGTCCAATGCTTCCATTTTTGGGAGGAATGATATAGATATTATGTGAAAGGCTTAGGTTTATATCACTAGGCTTAGGCTTATTAGAGCTTAGTCTTTAGGGCCTTAGTTTATTTTTAATCATTTTTAAAAGTGATACTTTGGCTCACGTAGACTTGGCATAAGTCTTCTAAATAATTTAGTTGGTACTATTCTAGATAAGTTTTAGTTAGAGGGTTATCCATAAAATAAGTGATGGTAGCTTATCCTCCTTGTTTTGAGGATCTAAAAATGTAAACTATGCTTATTTAAGCACCTATTTTCTAATGTAAATTAGCTTGGATTAAATTTGTTATCATTTTATTTTAATTCCTTATTAGCCCTCTTCAATGGAAACACTCACCCTTCCATCCCCCATGGCCACATCATCTATAGTTTACTCCAATTCCACTTTCCATAATTCATGATAGGTCATGCACAAGAAAGAATTACCCTTTTTCCACAAATTGAACTCTAGTAATTCGTAGTTCCACCTCCATGCACATTCCATTTAATATGCATATCCAATTTGATATGCATATCTTATCTAGTAAAAAATCCAAAGAACATACCCATCACAAAATTGCATGCACATTTTGATGATAACTTTGAGTTGTGCACAAGGGTGATAATCATGAGGTGAGCTTATCTTACTTTTGCAAACATGCATCTTTAGTGATAAAATCAATGTAAAAGTGAAACATTAGTTAATCCCACTTAACTAATTGAGCTCCCACCTCATCCATTTCCATGGGAATTCTATAAATGCACCCCTTTTGACCTCATTACAGATATTATGGTACATGCATCGAAGAATTACTAAAATATTGAGCACACTTCACACTCGAAACACCCAAATAAAATACCATGCAACCATCTCCATTCTATGTCAAATCTCAATCACATCTTGCAGGCCTAGATATAGCTCTTATCAGTGAAAGGATGCCATAATTTGTGACTGTACAACCCTAAATGATCTCAGTTATTGGTCATATAGACTCATATGATCATCATCCAGCCTATGCACAAACCTCCAAATGCAACATGATGTAGCCCAACATATCGTTATGCAACCCAATTTATGCTCTATTCAGTATTATTATTTTATAGATTTACATTTCATTATGTACCTTCGGTGTTTATTCTTGTTAAAACATTGAGACTCACCTCGGGAGGTCTGATAGGTACCACTAACTAGTTGAATCCCACTTATGTGCAGGTATGCAGATTTAGAGCAAGCAGATACAAATGCAACATTAGACCCAAATGCAACAATAAATTATAGTACCCAACCATCCAACCCTATATGGTCGAATATCACAATTGTTTGGCTCTTAGATGGTTAGAGCACATGACCATCGACCCCCCTAATGGTTGCCATCTAGATATAGATCTAGCGGATACAAACATAGATGTAGTTCTAGACGCAGATACCTTGATCCAACAAAAGTAGTAGTCATGACAAACTTGCCCTCCAATATTGTAGCAATGAAAGGACTCATGAGCCATCACTATTTGTAAAAGAGAAACCAGTCTCGTAAATGCTTGTGTAACCCCTACGAGGATCATAATTGGATAGAATAAAAAACATATACAATATAATACACACATACTTTATTGCTTTCATTTACATTGCTTTATATGGTGCATATTTTTATCATCTACAAGATGGCGATCACGATGGGACCTTCCATTTGATTTGGTCTATGCATTAGTTTTAGATTGCTATTTTTATGCTTGATATAAGTCTATTTTTTGCATTTTAGAAATGATGGGCACATTTTCTTATTTTAGGTTTTTACATAGGCTACAAACAGTACACACAAACAAAACTATTTTACCCAGGATGACATTAGACTACAACTATATGGACAAGGATGATCTCAAATAAAAATTATCTGACCCTAGACGGTCACAGAACATAGGCACTACAAACCTTCAATATTTGATACAATGTAGGATCATAGGTAGGGGGGTATTATTCCTTTATGTTCTAAGTTTTTAGTTAAAAGTATTCTTAGATAAAAAAAAAATTAGAGTTATTTATTTATGTTTCATTTTGTGTGGTAAGAAATAAAGAGTTGTTTTTGCTTAGGATAGAATAGTTAGCAATTTTTTGTTTTTGTGCAAGGTTTAAAATTTACATCACACACTGCACATTTTGCATAAACATCGATGAGTTGGATTTCATCACCAACCGTCGATTAAGACCAACAATGTTGGAATTCATCTCCTTTTGTTGGCTCACCCTGTAGATACCATATTAGTCCCCACAAGCAATTTTCTAGATTTCATCACCAAAAAATCTCCCACACTTGAGAATATCTTAGGGTGGGTTAGGTTAGATACCCTTTTGTTCACAGGATGTAATAATCAATGGACCCATAGCTATCGTTATTATCCAAACATGCCTAAGGGTGAAGTGAAAGCTCGATTGAGAAAGTAGCAGGACTTAGACAACACAACCTCCTTCAGGAGGGTTATTTTGTCCCCTTAGGTTACCATAAGCCATAACCATTCTAGGACATGATTTCATCCATTATTGTATAAGCCATTTCATCCAATATTGTATAACTTTCTCATCATAGAAGTAGGCATAAACACACTTAGTTAGATTGTACTCCACCACTTCCATTCATATTTTCTAGGCTTAGGAGTCATTAAAACATAAAAAAATAAAATCAAAGTTAAAAAAATAAAAAAAAAACAAAACAAAACTTCAAAAATAATTCAAAAACACCAAAATATAGAGCAAAAAAATTTCCAAGAATCTCACAAACACATCAACCCAAACATCAACATACGAAAAAAATTAAAACTATTGTTTTTTTGATTGCTTATTTGTGTAGATAGATAAATACACCAACATCATCACCATCAACCTCAAAATCCACATCCCATTCATTAACCACTCATATTATGGTCTTAACTTGAATTCAAGTCCAAGGCCAAGCTCAAGCCCAAGCTACCACCCAAAGTGTAATGGACCAATTTGGTTAGACCTTCGATTCATCCACCACTCCTCCAATATAGCAAGAGGTAGCCTCAAAACCACCCAAAGGTAGCTTATATAGCTACACCCATCAGACCACCACCAACCCACCTAAGACACACAATGTAGGCACTACCTACTACTACATATCTACCAACATCCTTGAATCCATTGGTCTAGGGACACCTATATTCCCAAGACACATCACCTACATTGACATTGATGTTGCATGAGCCCTCCATGGGGGCTTATTTCCCCTACAAAATTTACCATGATCATCCTTGTCATCGTTGACCATTCTGCCTCATTTGGTATCGCCCACATCCTAAGAGTAGGTCTATACTCATCCAACCTACCATGTCGAGCCACATCCTATGTATGGAATGCCCATCGAATACTTCCCACTTAGGGGTTCTAATATCCAATCCAATGTAATCCATATATTTGCATCTGTATATCCAAACCAATACCACCCGGTCTATGTTAATATGATATCTCACTTACTTGTGTCTACTCTTCCTACCTTGTCCCATATGCCACAACTTCCACCTAAAGTGCCAAGCCACCTAACTTCCACAGTCACCTAGGAATTTTTATTTGCACATTATCCATTATGGGCCACTTGACAACTAGCCATATAGGTTTTAATGCCTTTATAACAATAATAGACATAATCCACTCAACCACCAAATCCCAAGGTCTATGGTCAGCCTCTACCCAATAGTACCAGTAGCTTTCACTGCAATAGTACTACCAAGAAAAACCTTCACCCATACAATGGTACTAGTTGCTACCATTGCAACAATACTACCAACCATAACCTCCACCCACACAATAGTACTAGTAGCTTTCACTATAATAGTACCACCAACAATAACCTCCATCCATGCAACAATATCAATATCTTTTGTTAGAATAGTACCAATAGTTTCTACCACAAAAACACTACCAATAAAAACCTCTACCCATGCCATAAAATCAATAATAACCACCCATTCAATACCAAAAATAATAGTTGCAACAAGAACCTTCGTCCATACCACAACATCAACAAAAACCACCAATTCAATACCAACAACAAAAATTGCAGAAGCAACCTCTTCCTATGCCACAACATCAATAGAAACCACTCATATAGTACCAAAAAAAATAGTTGTACCAAAAACCTTCACCCACCCCACAACATCAGCAACAACCACCCTTCCAATACTAATAATTGTTGCTGTAGCATCAACCTCAACTCACTTTGCATCATCAAAAAAAACCCGTTAAACACCAATAATTCATCCAACATCAATACCAACAACCACCCATACAACACAAAAAATAACATTGATAACCCCCCACACATAAACAACCTTTCAACCAGTACCCATCGACTCACCCCACCTATAACCATCACCAATCTATATAACACCACCAATATCCATCCTTGAGTTTCTAATTTGGCATATCTCATACAATCCTCCCAACCACTCCAAAAAAAATCAAATGTTGTTAAGTTGATAGTTTGGCATTATAAGTTTGGGGTACTAGATATTAGAAACTAATGCTCAATCAACTATAGAACTACCCCATTCACCCTTTGATACCATCACTACCATATCCTCCCTTGCTTGTAATACCAAAATTTAAAAAATTCAAGGGGAATGAGGACCCCCAAGATCACAAAAGCTCATTTATCAATGCATGCTACCTTATCAATGAGATTGATCCCCTAATAATTTGCACATTACTACTATCCATTAGGGGGGCTTAGATTGGTTCAACCACTTACCTAGAAACAACCTATATAATTTTGAGCAATTGACCAACCTATTTTTGGAATGTTTCACCATCATTGTTAAAAGAAAAATGATACTCACTGATTTGTAAAATATTCATCAATCTGATGATGAGTCAATATTATATAATGGTGCACGATGGAGAGTTCTAATTATAGAAATCCCATTTTATCTTCCCATCATAATATTGACTCAATTATTCATGAGGTTTTATTCAAAACCAATATCATTTCTACTACAAATCTAAAAATATCATACACTCAAGAAATTTTAGCATAAGCTAATACCATTGAAGATATTAAGATGCAAGAGGGCAAAATAAAACTTAAAAATAAAGAATGGACAAATAAGAATTCCAAGGGCACTTCAAACAACCAATCAAAATCCAATCAAGTTAATAAGGTGGTATTGAGCAGTCCAAGCATGTCTAATCAAAAATATCATTAACCGTAGTAGGTCAATCACAACAAGGTCAAAATCTATTACAATTACCAACATATCACACCATGACACCTCTTGCCCAACTACAAAACACTCAAATAGACAATATCTCTAGGTACCCTACTAGATCCCCATGAAATTTAACTCTACTTTTTGAGCTTGACTCGATCATATTTAAATTAATTTATGAGGCATAGAAAATATCATTTCTAGAAGTAAGACCAGAAGACTCCAACAGGCTGAAACCCACATCATACAAATAATATCACCATTGTGCTTACCATAAGTGATAGGGTCATGATATCAATGATTGCATTTCATTCAAACATCTAGTACAAGACCTTATAAAAAAGGGGGTCATTATCATAGATAATATTCTCATGCCACCTAATCAAGACCTTCAATATCATAATATCTATGGCTCTACAACATCTCCACCTACCACCTTCACACATAGTCTCATCCATCTTCAATCTATGGACCTTTAATGATGCATTGTGCTTAATACTTGGGATAGTCATTCTATCTATTCAAGTAGGTGGGAAGACTATTCATACTTTGTATCACATCCTTAAAGGAGAAATGCAATACAATGTCCTACTTGGAATACCATGATTTAGGATATGCAATGCATCCCCTCAACATTACATCATTATCTCAAATATGTTCATAAGGATTTCATACACTATATCCCCACTGATGAGGAACCTTTCAAGTATTATAACTTGATCTCCAATCTATATGAGCTACCCCTACCGTCCACACACCTATACCTTACCCTAAACTTACCTAAACCAGCTCCCCAATTGTAGACATGAAATTACAGCCATTAATCCTCCATCCTAACCATCCCACCACCCACTTGTCCACCATACACCTTTCTCGCAATCCATTTAGCCACTCTTAGCCCTGATTGCCTTCAAAAGACCCACTTAAGCCCTTCCTACCTTCAAAAGGCCCACTTTAACCCTTTACCGCCATTTCCTAACCCAATTGGGCTTATTTTAATATTATTTTATATTTAATATAATATTTTATATTATATTATAATATATTTATTATAAAATATGTATTTATAAACCCAATTAACCACATCCATCCAATCTAATCTAATATCCATCGTCCATCTTCATTAATCCATGCCACATCTAAAGTGTAATCTCAGCCTTAGGATCTGATTTAATCTTAGCCACATGATTAAAAGTGTAAGGCTAAAACCCTAAGTAAACCCTAAGCTATATTATAAATAAGAGCACTCATAATGCTCAAACCCTAGAAGGTGATTGGACTGTTTTATGCCCTTAAGAGATCCTGGTGAAGCAGAAGGTTACATATTTTTGAGGACTTTCGTCGTCAAATCCACTTGTGAGAATAGATCTAAAACCCTAGATTGTCGTAGGACTCCCTCCATTCCAATCGTTTCCCCATCCCTCGCTCACTATCATCATCATCACACTGCTGCCCTAAAAATGCCATTTCAAATATGATGTGTCATATATGCTGCTACTACCAGGATATCATAAAAATGATCCGCATCATCAAATACAGCAAGGTAAATCTCTGACCTATGTTTTTATTGCATAATTTGTAATTTTTTTATGTTATTCTACTATTGTGCAATTAGGGTTTTATTAACATTGGAGGGTATCACTATGTGGAGCCCTCACAAGTGTTATTAATATCTTTTTCTATTTATGTGCATGCAGATTTATAGATTTCATTTACTATTGGACAATTGTTGAAGCTGGAGTGGTCCAAAATCGGTTACCTAGAAGCCCACTCACACTGTTGGGAGCGGAACACATTCTAAAGACATTGATTTTTGTATAGCTAGGGTTTTTGAGAACCCTAGAAAATATGTAAATTATTGTATCAAATTAACTCTGTTAAGGCAGATCAATTATAATAGAGAGTTTTGCAGCTCCTCCCCTCATTTATTGAAATATATTTTATTTTGTGCAATTGTCTTGTCTATTTGAGTTAGTTTCATTTATTTATTGCATAGTGTCATGTTTTTAGCTTCACAAATGGTGATCATGGTGGGACCCCACAAGGTTTTCATTTACTGATTTGATTTACTTTGCTAACTTTATTTTTCTGGTCTGTTACAGGGATTTTTAGGGACAAAAAATGTACCGTTTTCCTGCACAACATACCTCGATGGTTTTGGCTATATCTCATTCATCAAAAATCATATTGAGCTAAAATTTGTAGGATAGGTTCCTGACAGATCCTAGAATATATTAATAAAATTTCAGGTCAATTGGAGTGGTAGAGATCTCATAATACTTCAACAAAACGTAGGCTTTTTTGTAAGTTTTGCATCCATTTTTTTTTCTCATTTTGCTTTACATTTTTTTTTTTAAGTTTTCTACTATGTATTTAAAATTATGAGTATAAAATGAACATAAATTAATTAATATAGTAATAAATCCATAGTAGGTTGCATTTAGGTTTTTGTGTGCATTCATTTCACATAAATTTAATTTCTTGTTCTAAAATTGCAAATTTGAGTGATTGCTTGCATTTTGTTTGCATTTGAAACTAAAGAGTATCCTTAGAAGCTGGTTTTTTAGGAGTTAAATATTACTTTATTTTATACATATAAGTAGGAACAATACTAAGACACATAAAGTAATCCTACCCTAGGCTGGCCCCTTTGGCAGAGAGGTGGACGAACCCTTCGGTTGCTCTTTTGATATCATTTGGTATCATTTGTAGGTAGGGGGTTTTGAGTAGTGTACTCCATGCTCTTTAGGTGAAATTTACGTCTTGATATTGGCTTCTAATTTATATGAGTAAAATTGGTAATATTTAACATTGTTTAAACACAATAAAGAACAAGAAATTTAATAAAATTTATCACACACTGCACGTGGCACTTTTAAACAGTAGTGCCTGGATTTCATCACCAACCATTGCTTGAGATTTGGTGACGTTGGCAGTAATTTACATACACCAATATCTACCCTAGAAACCTTAGGATTCCCTCGAGCAAACTTGTTGGAGGCGATTACCAACAAGAATCTCAAGCAAACTTGTTGGAGGATAGGCTAGCCTCGGGTCATCCCCATAATAGGTCATGCCTAATTTACTCATAATGGGTTAATGAACCTCACATGCACACACATTGGTGCTTGATTGGATAGGGTCATTGTCATGCTCAATATTTGGTAATTGAACCTCACTCGCACACACATTTGGTCCTAAAGAAAGTTAGACAACCTTAGTGAGTTTGGTTGAGGACACTAGTATGTTTGAGTCTTTGAAAATCCTACAATATTCATTCCATATCAACATCCATATCTCATTCCATATCAACATCCATATCTTCTTCCATATCAACATCCATATCCTTTCATGTCAACATCCATGTCTTCATAGTAAGTCAAGTTGCAGAACACCACCAAATTCGGTACCCCCAGTTGCAAAATAATGGACAACAAAAATGGCCAATAAAATTTCTGAACTATAAAATATTATACGAACAACATGCATGCCTAGCATATAGTTTGCATTCATTCACAATTAGCTTGCATTAATCAGCATTACACACTCATTAGCATTCCACATTCATTTACCATTAGCTTTCATAAATCATCCATATAAACTTTTCGCATGCACATCATATTTAGCTTACATTAATATAAGCATGTCGCTACATTAATCATCCATAAAATAGGCATTGCATTCACACAAAAATCAAAGCCATGTATATATATCTAACTTTCATATGTAAATATCGCTAGAAATTTCAAACATCATCACAACTAGGGGGTGTTCAAGGTTTCACACCTTTCCCCCAATCAAGAAAACAAGATCACAAATCGAGGGTGCTCAAGGTTTCACACCTTTCTCCCAATCAAACAAACATCAGCACAACTTGGGGGTGTTCAAGGTTTCACACTTTTCCCCTAATAAAACATCATCACAACTAGGGGGTGCTCAAGGTTTCACACCTTTCCCCCAATCAAGCAAACAAGATCACAAATCGAGGGTGCTCAAGGTTTCACACCTTTCCCCCAATCAAACAAACATCAACACAACTTGGGGGTGTTCAAGGTTTCACACCTTTCCCCTAATCAAACATCATCACAACTAGGGGGTACTCAAGGTTTCACACCTTCCCCCAATCAAGCAAACATCAACACAACTTGGGGGTTTTCAAGGTTTCACACCTTCCCCACCAATGCAATAAACAATTCGATTATGCAATCACATCACATCATCAACAAGTCAATCATTCAATCACATCGTATCTTCAACACGCCAATTACCAGGTTCAAAATATTGCGTGCTTTTGTCAAAGGTTGTGCCCTTTTACTTGCAATCACATCACCAATAATTCAATTACCAGGTTCAAAAGACTGTGTTCTTTTGTCAAAGGTTGCGCCCTTTGCCTTGCATTCAAATCATCCACATCACTTGCTAGGTTCAAAATACTACGTTCTTTTTTCAAAGGTTGCACCCTTTGCCTTGCATTCACATCATCCTAATAGTAAAAATATCTTCATATGTTGGGGAAAAAATAGATAACATTCACATTCAACATCATCCATTCATTTATCATTATGCAACATTCATAAGTGAACCTTGTATTTAGTGTTTTATCCTAGAAACCTAGAGGTTGCAGTGACTGGCTATCCATGCAATCTGGTAGGATGAATATATTACCATAAGGACACTTACCTCATCAAAAACCCCTTTATCTATTAAGGGAAAATAACAGACATAAATCATTTCATTTTTTATCATCAAAAATTCCTTTATTTGTTAAGGGCAAAGAACAGACACAATCATGTCATTTTTCATCATAAAAAACCCATTTATCTATTAAGGGCAAAGAATAGACACAAATCATTTTACTTACATCATCAAAAATCCCTTTATCTGTTAAGGGAGAAGAACAAACATAAATCATTTTATTTTCATCATCGAAAACCCCTTTATCTATTACAGCAAAAACAAATGCATTCATCACATTTACACATTTCAAAAACCCCTTCATATGTTAGGGTAAAAATAGATACACTCATCACATATTACAAATTGCAAAAATCCCTTCATCTATTGGGGAAAAAATAGATAACATTCACATTCAACATCATCCATTCATTTATCATTATGCAACATTCATAAGTGAACCTCATATTTAGTGGTTTATCCTAGAAACCTAGCGGTTGTAGTGACTGGTTATCCATGCAATCCAATAGGATGGGTATATTACCATAAGGACACTTACATCATCAAAAAAATTCCTTTATCTGTTAAGGGCAAAGAACAGACATAATTATTTCATTTTTTAGCATAAAAATCCCCTTTATTTGTTAAGGGCAAAGAACAGACCCAATTATTTTAGTTTACATCATCAAAAACCCTTTCATCTGTTAAGGACAAAGAACAGACACAAATAATCTTATTTTCATCATCAAAAACCCATTTATATGTTAGGGTAAAAATAGATACATTCATGATGTTTACACATTTCAAAAACCCCTTCATCTATTAGGGCAAAAACAAATACACTTATCACATATTACAAATTGCAAAAATCCCTTCATCTGTTGGGGCAAAAATAAATAACATTCACATTCAACATTATCCATTCATTTATCATTATGCAACATTTATAAGTGAACCTTGTATTTAGTGGTTTATCCTAGAAACCTGGCGGTTGCAGTGACTGGTTATTCGTGCAATATGGTAGGATGGATATATTACCATAAGGAAACTTCCATCATCAAAAATACCTTCATCTGTTAGGGCAAAAATTGATAACATTCGATATATTTCCACATTTCAAAACAAACCCTTCATCTATTAGGGCAAAAACAGATAACATTCACATTCAACATCATCCATTCATTTATCATTATGCAACATTCATAAGTGAACCTTGTATTTAGTGGTTTATCCTAGAAACCTAGCGGTTGCATTGACTGGTTATCCATGCAATCTTGTAGGATGATAGATTACCATAATGACACTTACATCATCAAAAAATATCTTTATCTGTTAAGGGCAAAGAACAAACATAATCATTTCATTTTCATCATCAAAAACCACTTTATCTGTTAAGGGCAAAGAACAGACATCATCATTTCATTTTTCAACATCAAAAACCCCTTTATTTATTAAGGGAAAAAACATACATAATCATTTCATTTTTCATCATCAAAATCCCCTTTATATGTTAAGGGCAAAGAATAGACACAAACCATTTCATTTTACATCATCAAAAACCCCTTCAACTGTTAGGGCAAAAATAGATCATATTTACATTCAACATCCTCCATTCATAAGTGAACTCTACATTGAGTGAAATCATCACACTTCTTCATCCAACATTCTTCCATCACCATCTTTCATCAATCATAAAATTTGTCAAGTTCAAGTAGCATACAAGTGAACCTCGTATCTAGTGGGTTATCCTATAAACTCGACGATTGCAACGATGGGAATCCATGCAACTCGGTAATATGGATAGCCTACCATAAGGACGCTTGATCATGATCATCATCAATCATCTCATTGTCCAAGATCACAATCACATTTGGTAATTCACATTTTAAGGGTGAAACCTTGCCAAGAACAAATTGCTCAAAAGTAGTCATTGATGTCCTCTTCCATGGGGTAAGAAAACATGGATAATTAATATCAAAATCACTCATTCATCTGACTATAGTCACAATACAGGTAAGCCCGCTAGGTTGATTGGTTCCATTGTGGAATTGGTGAAGAATTTTCCATAGTCACTTTCAACCCCTACGTTGACTCAGTCATCTTGCATCTTCATAATCTGCATACTCAATGATGCTAGAAGGCATATTTTTCAAAAGCATCGAATCTTCCCAAAGTTTGGGGCAACCAAATTCATTTTTGATCCTCCCACAATGGGATACATCTTACATAATCATGACATCTACAATTGATAAAAACCTCCTTTCCATCGTTGGGGCAAAAATGGTATGACATTTTACATCATTCACATCATCTGCAATCACATCGCATTTCACATAATTCATTCATCATTTGCACATATTCGCCACATCTTTCATCACTTGCACAAATTTATTTTCAATTGGCTTGTGAGAATTTCTGATGGGGGACCAAAATCGCTCACCCCAAACTCTCAAAACTCATTCATTCTTGATGGGGAGCCACAAATAGCTCCTCCCAAATTTTCAAAATTCTCATTCATTAAACTTGGAAAAATTTACAATACTGGTAGCAGTCTGCCAAATAAACTCCTTTATCCCGAAAGGTAGTTTATTTTGGCAGATTGCTGGGAGTATTGTAAATTTTTCCAAGTTTAATGAATGAGAATTTTGAAAATTTGGGAGGAGCCATTTGTGGCTCCCCATAAAGAATGAATGAGTTTTGAGAGTATGGGGTGAGAAATTTTGGTGCCCCATCAGGTGGTATCAGAGCAGGAGTTCCTGAGTGTGTAAACAGATCACCGAAAGTGAGGCAATTTGCACTAGGATCTGTGGAAGAGTAGGAGTTCCTGAGTGTGTAAATAGATCACCAAAAGTGAGGTAGTTTACACCAGGATTTGTGGAAGAGTGGGAGTTCCTGAGTGTGTAAATAGATCACCAAAAGTGAGGCAGTTTACACTAGGATCTATGGAAGAGCGAGAGTTCCTGAGTGTGTAAACAGATCATCAAAAGTGAGGCAGTTTGCACCAGGATCTATGGAAGAGCTTAGGGTTCCTGAGTGTGTGAACAGATCACCGATAGTGAGGCAGTTTGCACTAGGATCTGTGAAAGAGCTTAGGGTTCCTGAGTGTGTGAGCAAATCACCGACAGTGAGGCAGTTTGCACCAGGATCTGTGAAAGAGCTTAGGGTTCCTGAGTGTGTGAGCAAATCACCGACAATGAGGCAATTTGCACCAGGATATGTGAAAAGGTTGTGAGAAGAGAGCAAGGAAGAATACCTCCATGAAGAAGCCATGGTGGTGGGAGAAATGTGGTACCTAAAGAAGATTTTAGAGCTTTGTAGAGGCAAGTGCAAGCCCTACAAGAGGAGTTGTGAAGAGGGATTGAGCCAGGAGAAAAGAGTCGTGCTGAGGTTGAAGATTTTGCAAGAATTGAGATGTTGAAAAAGAAGGTGACAAAATAGTACAAAAGTAAAGGTCACTTCTCAATCCACCTCGGTTGTCTGATGCAGGAGCATCCGGTGGCAGCAGAGCAATCTTGCCTCAACAAAAAAATTCTAAGTGTTCGCCTTGATGTCGTGATATCATGACAGAGAAAAGCATCGTGATATCGTGACATGTCGCATTTTCACGACTCAAGAAGGAGAGAGAAGGCACAGAGCAAAAATGTCATGATTTCATGACATGTCACAAAATCACGACCGAAAGAATACAGGAAAGGCGTGGAGAAAAATTTTCATGATTTTGTGACATGTTGCGAAATCGTGACCGAAAGAAGAGAGAGAAGGCATGGAGCAAAAATGTCGTGATTTTGTGACATGTCGCGAAATCACGACCGAAAGAAGAGAGAGAAGGCACAGAGCAAAAATGTCACGATTTTACCCGCTTTGATACCACCTGATGGGGGACCAAAATTGCTCACCCCAAACTCTCAAAACTCATTCATTCTTGATGGGGAGCCACAAATGGCTCCTCCCAAATTTTCAAAATTCTCATTCATTAAACTTGGAAAAATTTACAATACTGGCAACAGTCTGCCAAATAAACTCCTTTATCCCGAAAGGTAGTTTATTTTGAATTACATTACAACATCTTCCACCCAGGAAGAATTTTCTATTACATTACAGCACAACATTTCCAACTCTAGAAGAAAAACAGCCTAAACAAGTCCAGAATGGCCCTCTTGCCTTCATGTCTGCAACAGTCTCGACAATTTTTTGACCCCTTGTGCATGCCTTCGCTTCCCCTTTTAAACATCTCTGGAGTGACTCTCTGCCTCCCTTTTCTGACCCTTCGTTTCATTTCCCATGCCTCTTCGTTGTCTTGGCTTTCGAAACGTCTTTCTTTTTGATCTTCGTCTGCTTCCATTGCACCTTGGTGCCACGTGCTATTCAGTGCGACCATTGAAGACTTTGTCTGCCTATCAACCAATGATGACGTTCGGTATACCCATCGCTCGACAGTTTCTTCTATAACGGCTCCCGTAATCGCCTGCCCTTTCTTTTCTTCTATTTGGTCGTAAAAATGTGACATGTCGCGATATCGCGACACTTTCGGCTTCCTTGCCTTCCTGCCCTCTTCGAGTCACAAAAATGTGACATGTTGCGATATCGTGACACTTTTGGCTTCTCTGCCTTCTTGCCCTCTTCGAGTCACGAAAATGCAACATGTCGTGATATCGTGACACTTTTGGCTTCTCTGCCTTCCTGCCCTGTTCGAGTCGCGAAAATGTGACATGTCGCGATATCGCGACACATTTTTTTTTCAGCCTTCCTGCCTTTCTCGAGTCACGAAAATGCGACATGTCGCGATATCGTGACACTTTTCTCTCTTGCATCTCCCATCGTCTTCTGGTCACAAAAATGCGACATGTCGTGATATCGCGACACTTTTCTCTCTTGCGCCTCCTCTCGTCCTTTGGTCGTGAAAATGCGACATGTCGCGATATCGTGACACTTTTTCTCCTTTGCGCCTTCTCTCGTCCTTGGGTCACGAAAATGCGACATGTCACGATATCACGACACTTCTTCTCCTTTGCACCTTCTCTCATCCTTGGGTCACAAAAATGTGACATGTCACGATATCATGAAACTTCTCCTCCCTTGCACCTTCTTTCGTCCTTTTGTCATGAAAATGCGACATGTCGTGATATCGTGACACTTCTCCTCCCTTGCGCCTTCTTTCGTCCTCTTGTCATGAAAATGTGACATGTCACGATATCATGACACTTTTTCTCCTTTGCGCCTTCTCTCATCCTTGGGTCGCAAAAATGTGACATGTCGTGATATCATGACACTTCTTCTCCTTTGCGCCTTCTCTCGTCCTTAGGTCACAAAAATGTGACATGTCGCAATATCGCGACACTTCTCCTTTGTGCCTTCTCTCA
Source organism: Wollemia nobilis (assembly GCA_028583015.1). NCBI lineage: Eukaryota > Viridiplantae > Streptophyta > Pinopsida > Araucariales > Araucariaceae > Wollemia > Wollemia nobilis. Next base: position 365,186 of record JAQPPZ010016554.1, read on the forward strand.
TCCTTGGGTCACAAAAATATGACATGTCATGATATCACGACACTTCTCCTCCCTTGTGCCATCTTTCGTCCTTTTGTCACGAAAATGCGACATGTCGCGATATCGCGACACTTCTTCTCCTTTGTGCCTTCTCTCATCCTTGGGTCACGAAAATGCGACATGTCGTGATATCGCGACACTTTTTCTCCTTTGTGCTTTCTCTCGTCCTTTGGTCGTGATAATGTGACATGTCATGATATCGTGACATATTTCCTTTTTGGCTCTTCTTTCTCCTTTTCGATCGTGAAATTGTGACATGTCGTGATATCGCGACATCTTTCCTTTCTGCCTCCTCCTCGCCTCTCGGGTCGCAAAATCGTGACAACTTTGCTCTCTGCTTTCTCTCTCTATTTCGGGTCGTGAAATCGTGACATGTCATGATATCATGATAGTTTCCTTCCTTGCTTTCTTTCTGCTCCTTCGGTCGCGATTTCACGACATGTCGCAAAATTATGACATTTTCTTCTCTAGCCTTTCCTGTCTTCTTTCGATCACGATTTCGTGACATATCACGAAATCATGACATTTTTGCTCCGTACCTTTCCTATCTTCTTTCGGTCGCGATTTCATGACATGTCACGAAATCGTGACATTTTTGCTCCGTGCCTTTCCTATCTTCTTTCAGTCATGATTTTGTGACATGTGAAATCGTGACATTTTTTCTCCACGCCTTCTCTCTCTTCTTTCGGTCGCCATTTCGCGATATGTCACAAAATCATGATATTTTTGCTCCACGCCTTTCTTGTCTTCTTTCGGTCGTGATTTCATGACATGTCGCGAAATCATGACATTTTTGCTCCGTGCCTTCTCTCTCCTTCCTGAGTCGTGAAAATATGACATGTCGCAATATCGTGATGCTTTTCTTTGTCGTGATATCTGACATCAAGGCGAACACTTAGGAATTTTTTTGTTGAGGCAAGATTGCTCTGCTACCACCGGATGCTCCTGCATCAATTTCTCATTCGCCAATTGAGGGGGTAAGCTACGCAAAACTCCAAAATTCTTTAATCTTTTGCCTTCATTGCTAGTGCTCAAATCCAACAAGAGAATTTGCTTCTGTGCCCACAAACTAGGCAGGTGTCTCGTAATTTTACACCATATTATGTTTTACACAATATGGTACAAAAATTAGCATATGTAGACACCAAATTATAGCCATTAATCCTCCATCCTAACCATCCCACCACCCACTTGTCCACCATACACCTTTCCCACCATCCATTTAGCCACTTTTAGCCCTTCCCACCTTCAAAAGGCCCACTTAAGCCCTTCCCACCTTCAAAAGGCCCACTTTAACCCTTTACCACCATTTCCTAACCCAATTGGGCTTATTTTAATATTATTTTACATTATTTTATATTTAATATAATATTTTATATTATATTATAATATATTTATTATAAAATATGTATTTATAAACCCAATTAACCATAGTCGTCCGATCTAATCTAATCTCCACCATCCATATTCATTAATCCATGCCACATCTAAAGTGTAATCTCAGCCTTAGGATCTGATTTAATCTTAGCCACATGATTAAAAGTGTAAGGCTAAAACCCTAAGTAAACCCTAAGATAGATTATAAATAAGAGCACTCATAATGCTCAAACCTTGGAAGGTGACTCGACTATTTTATGCCCTTAAGAGATCCCGGTGAAGCAGAAGGTTGTAGAGTTTTGAGGACTTCCACCATCAAATCCACTTGTGAGAATAGATCTAAAACCCTAACTTGTCGTAGGATCCCTCCATTCCAGTTGTTTCCCCATCCCTCGCTCACTATCGTCATCATCATGCTACTACCCTAAAAACACCATTCCAAATCTGTTGTGTCACATCTGCTGCTACTTCCAGGGAATCATAACAACAATCCACATCATCAAATACAAGGTAAATCTCTGATCTATATTTTTATTGCATAATATGTAAGTTTTGTATGTTATTCTACTATTATGTAGTTAGGGTTTTATTAACATTGGATGGTCTTACTCTGTGGAACCCTCATAGGTGTTACTAACATCTTTTTCTGTTTGTGTGCATGCAGATTTACAGGTTTCATTTACTATTGGATAGTTGCTGAAGCTGGAGTGGTCCAAAATTGGATACCTAGAAGCCCACTCACACTGTTGGGAGTGGAACACATTCTGAAGACACTGATTTTTGTATAGCTAGGGTTTCAGAGAACCCTAGAAAATATGTAATTTATTGTATCAAATTAACTCTGTTAAGGCAGATCAATTGTAATAGGGAGTTTTTTAGCTCCCCCCATTTATTGAAATATATTTCATTTTGTGCAATTGTCTTGTCTGTTTGAGTTAGTTTCATTTCTTTATTGCATAGTGTCATGTTTTTAGCTCTACACCAATCAATGTCATCACACCTCAACCCATATTTTCCACCACTAATTACCCATCCACTTGCCTATCTTGCATCATCTAATTCACATTTACCCCCCATTTCACTACACCCGATTCACTACATCACCCCAACTACTTCATACAATCTACAACCTCCACCATCATCTTACCATCCACCTACCTCCATCTCCACCCAATCCCATACCACTGGGTAAAGCCAACCCCATCCCATATAACCTTTATCTTCACAAAGCACCCCTTTTTACCCATATATACATCCCACCCTTCCACAAACATCTAACCACTTGCAAACAACCCACATTTTCCTACACCATCGTATCTCCCACTCTGCTTATCTTTCGATCTATTTTTCCATCAACCCTGACCAACCATGAACACTTACCCATCTCATTCATCCACTAAAACTCAAAATATACATCATACCATGCAAGCCGAGTTGCCACCTCAATCCATAACTGGACAAGTTACCGTAACTCCCACATCCACCTTTATCAATCCCCATTCCATCACAATACCCCAAGCCACTTCCTTATCCATGCAACTTGAACCACCACCACTACTAAATGCATCCACCATATATACATCTATTCTATACATCACCCTAGGTTCATCTATATAATTATCCCATCCAAAAAAATATGTTGGACCAGCTCTCGCATCCCATTCCCAAACTGCATAGGTCACAGTCCACATAACAAGTCCAGGAATAGGTGAATATCTAGTATTTAACATCACATTTATGCCTCCCACTATAAAATAGATTAGGTATTTTGGATGCCCATACAAGCATAATTATTCCCATGGGTCCTACATCTAATTCTATAATTTTTTTGTACATCAGAGTTGATACCTCCTCTGATGTCCCTCCTAATGAAAGACCTGAAACACCATTTTTTTGTGATGACAACTTCCTATCAAATCATTCCTTTTCTCTATGATATTTTTGACAATCCCATTGGAGAGGATTTTTCCTCAATCACTACAAGCAGGGAGTTTACCACATCATCGAACCACATTACTAGCTCCCTGAACAAAAATTTAGATTAGGGTATGACAACCATTCACCAAATGACCCCTTGAGGAATATTTTCAACATATTACCCTCGATCTCAAAGAGAATAAGGATGATGAGTACACTGATCCTGAGTGTATTTATTGTCCACCATAAGGCTTTTTCCAATTTTCCACCATTCACACCATCCCATAAGATACCTCAGAAGATAAATTAGATGAACTACTAGAGGCACTTTCAATTTCTTATAATAGCTCTAAAGAAGACTCTTCCCCCATAGTCCCCCTAATGGACCTCTTGGATGATGATGATATTTATCAATTAATGTTCCCCATTACCCTCTCCATTTTTCCCATGCTCCTTCCTTGGGAGCATCCAAATGCACACATGCATCCACCACCTCCACCGCCAATCCAACTGAACCTACGTCCACTCATGTTGGACCAACTCCTACCCCGTGAGCATACCCTTGGGAATCCTCCCTCTAATCCACCAAACCCCATCCATCCCGTAAGTCAACATGGTATCCATTGACCTATTTGCACCCCTCCGTAATCCATGCAATCCATCAAATCCCATCCACATTGATCCAAGTCTTATTGATTTTGAGAATATTTCTACCTCACCATCCCCCATCGATTTCCTTCCATCCAGCCAATTGCTCCATCAAGCCAATGTCTACATCCCGCCTACCTCATTGCCTTCTTTGTATACCGTTCATCACATCGACATGAGTGATTCTGAGTCACCCATTTTTGAAAATATAGTGGATGACATCCACCTCATTCCCACTCCTCACCAATTAGAGGAAGGTTCCCACATGCTCATCGAGGATACCATCAACATAGACCTCAACGCCGATCCAGAACACTCGTAAATCATCAAACTTGGAATAAGTCTCTCTTTCAAAGAGCAAAAATAGTTTGTTGCCCTACTTACTAAATACAAACAAGTGTTTGCATGGTCATACAAATATATGTTGGGCCTCAACCCTAATTTAGTGGTCCACAATCTCATTTTGAGCCCTGATGCAAAATCAATAAAGCAAAAACTATGAAAGCTTCATCCTACCATAGCCCTAATGGTTAAAGAAGAGTTACAAAAATTTCTAGATGTGGATTTTATTCAACCCATTGACTACCTAGAATGGGTTTCTAATATGGTACCTATTAGCAAGCCTAATGGGGGATATGCATTTGCACTAATTTTTGCAACCTCAACAAAGTGTACTCTAAGGATAACTTCCCACTTTTGAACATGGATACGCTCATGGATTCTACCATTGGCCATAAAATGCTCTCCCTAATGGATGGTTTCTTAGGGTATAACCAAATTCGAGTTAATCTCAAAGATCAACATAAAACAACTTTCACAACACCTTGGGGGACATTTTGCTACAAATTCATGTCATTCGGCCTAAAAAATGTAGGTGCTACATATCAACATGCCATGACTTATATCTTCCATGACTACATGCATAAGATAGTGGAATATTATGTAGATGATCTATTGGCTAAATCAAAAACACGTCACGAGCACATTAAAGTTTTCTGCAAAAAAATTTTGATCGCCTACTTGAACACAAGGTGAGACTTAACCCTAAGAAATGTATTTTTGGTGTCACATCCAAAAAACTCTTAGGGTTTATAGTCTCCAAACAAGGCATCAAATTCGACCCAAATAAAGTCAAAGCAATTATTGAGATGTCACCCCCAACAAATCTCAAAGAGCTACATAGTTTACAAGGAAAAATCCAAGCAATCCATCGCTTTATCATGCAACTATCCGATAAATGTAAACCTTTCAACCAACTATTGAAAAAGGGGGTTACCTTTACATGGAATCAAGAGTGTCAAGACACTTTTGATGCCATCAAGCAATATCTTGCATCACCACCTATTTTGACACCACCTCGACCAGGTGTTCCATTTCATCTATATATATATGCCATTGACTTTGCCCTTGGCACAATGCTAGCACAAAATAATGAAGCAAATAGAGAGTAAGCCATTTATTACATCAGTCAAACTTTGGTGAGTTATGAGACCAAGTACACATATGTCAAAAAGCTATGCCTAGCAATTGTCTTCACAACTAAAAAACTTTGACATTACATGATTGGCCATACCACGTATGTCATAGCCAAAGAGAATCCTCTATGCTATATGATGAGCCACACCTATACGAATAGAAGAACTTCCAAATGGATAATGCTTTTGATAAAATTTGATCTCAAATTCATTAGCCAAAAATCCATTAAGGGCCAAGTAATCGCAGACCAACTTGCGAAAGCTCCATTACCAGATGATCAACCACTTATTATTGAGTTGCTCGATGATTTTGTATTCCATATCACAGAGCAAGAGGAAAATTTTGAACCTAAATATGAGGTTGATGTTGTCCTCTTCTTTGATGGTTCCAAATGCGAACGAGGGGGAGGTGTTGGAGTTGTCTTCTTCACACCTCAAGGAGCTCCTATGCCCTTGTCATTCAAACTCAACTTCCCTTGCACCAATAACAATATAGAATACAAAGCCCTAATCCTAGGCCTCCAAACTGCTATTGCCTTAGGTATCAAATGGATCAACATTTTTGGTGACTCCCAACTCATTGTCTATCAAGTTAAGGAGATCTACCAGTGCAAATGCCCATTCTTAAAGCAATACAAGCAGATCATTGATAAGTTGCTTAAGCACTTCGATTGGTATGAAATTAATAACACACCTAGGTCAAACAATCAATTCACAAACACTATGGCCTCTCTTGGATCACTTATACCACAGAATCCCATCAATAGCACTACATGCATCAAAATCAAAATACTATCTCAATTAGCTATTGAACGAGAATCTTCTCAAACTGAAGAGAATGTGAACTTCATTCAAACCGAGCCATATAATGATAGCTTCTCACAAATAAAGGATTTTATAAAAATAGGTACTCTACCTACAGATTTGTCCTCAATCGCTAAATACACATTCAAACAAAAAGTATGTTCATTACACTCTCTTGGGTGATATCCTTTATCATCATAGCTTTGATGGTATCCTCTTATGTTGTCTTGAACCACAAGAGGAAAATTGGATTATTTCTCAAGCACATGATGGAACGTGTGGTGGTCATTTTAGTGGGATGGCCATCGCAAAGCATATTTTATGCATGGGTTACTATTGGCCCACCATGGAACGTGATTGTTGCACATATATCAAGAAGTGTCTAAAATGTCAACATCATGCCAACTTAACCCATGTACCATCATAGGTATTACAACCAATTCAAGCACTTTGGCCTTTCTCACAATGGGGTCTTGATCTCATAGGAAATATATCTCCTCCTTCCTTTGGACACCATAAATTCATCATCACAACTACTGAATATTTCACCAAGTGGGTTGAGGCGATTCCTCTTACCAATATGACTAGACCTTGAATCATAGAGTTCATACTCCATCACATAATTTATCATTTTGGTATACCATCCAAAATCATTTTTTATAATGGTACTCCATTCAAAAATAAGGATGTTCAAGCACTTTGCACTAAATATAACATTCAACACAACTTCTCAACTCCTTACTACCCGTAGAGTAATGGACAAGCTGAGGCAACCAACAAGACTATCATTGCCATTCTAAAGAAAATAGTCAAAGAAAATCATAAAGATTGGCATCTCCAACTCCCCCTAGCATTATGGGCTTATCAAACAAGCATACACATGCCAACTAGGGCAACATTATTCTCACTAGTCTATGGTGTCGAGGCCATCATGCCTCTTGAGCTCAAAATCCTATCATTACGCATATCATTACAATAATTCATTGATGATGATACCGCATGACAAGCGCACCTTGATCAATTGACCTTGCTTGATGAACAATGAATTAATGTGCTTGAGCACCTTTGCATCTATCAAGATAAGGTCAAACGTGCTTACAATAACAAAGTGCATCCTCAATAATTTCAAGTAGGGGATTTAGTTCTTAAATAAAATCAATAAAATTCAAGCCTTCCACCGCACTTGCATGACAATTTTACCACCAACTAGCTTGGTCCATTCATCGTCACGCAAACATTTAGCACCAGAGCATACAAACTTATCACCCTTGAGGGAATTGAGGAACTTGAACCCATCAATATCCTTCATTTGCGTGCCTTCTATGCCTAGTTCATAGCTAGCATTGTACATACACAAACAAAAACACAAAAACATCAAAAAATATCAAAATACAAAAACATCAAAAACATCAAAACACAAAAATATTAGAAAAATATCAAAATACAAAAACATTAAAAATCATAAAAAACACACAAACATCAAAAAAATATCAAAATACAAAATCATCACAAAAATCATCAAAAATACCATAGCATTGCAAAGTCTAAAAAAAAGAGAAGAACAAAAAATAATAAGAAATAAATTTTCATACCACTACACAGTGCATTACATTCACACAAACATTATTATTTCACCATCACCAATAAAAATTTGGTCATTGTTCAATCCATGCTTTAAACTATTTGCTAGGATTGATTTTATCACATTAATCAAGGGCATATTCCTTATGGTATTTTTCTTGCATCATCCATAATTATATACATTGGTGCTACATACACCACACACCCCCTCATTCATCCATTCATAATACATAGATGACATCTTGACTTTTTCAAGACTCTGGTTTGGAGATTCTTTAGGTTCTTTCGATCATTCAGCCATACCTAGTGTCTCATTCAACCTCCATTGAACATCATTAGTTCTTGAAATACTATAGGTCTTCCTAGTGACCTTAAGTTTTCTCTAAGACCATGCACAAATCACACATTAACAAAATTTTGGTGCCTAAAATGAACTCATGAGTCACTATCACCATAAAGAGAATGATTTCCCCTACTCATCCTATCATGCACATGAGCTAACCCCGAGAATTGGAAAAAGGACAAGTGAAAATGCAAATAACAACTATCTTAAAAAAAAGAGCAAATAAAAGCTTGAATCCCTGGAATTCTCAAGTCCTTAGATCATGGGGTTAACCTCCATCGAGGCTATAGATGCATGACTGGCAGTGGAGTACACCTTGCGTGGTGATATGTCTATCACATTAGCAACCTTATTTTGTATAGACCTATGTACGCTCGTGGATGAGCTAGCTTATTGGCATAAGTTAAACAAATGATTAGTCCCTCACCCAAAATAAAAAAATGAACAATCATTGCACACACATTGGTCTTTGAGCAACTTGAATAACCTGGTTGGTCTTAGCATCTTCAAGTACCTATTTGATTAATAAATGAGTTTGATCGATGTCACTAGGGTGTTTGAGCATCATGAAAGCACTTTCAAAATCTTCATCCCTAGGACATGCAAAAGTACAAATCATGTCATATTTATCTTCACAATAGCATAATTATTGCAAACCATCACATAACATTCCATTACATCCATTCCACATGAAAGTTAATACCCTTGGATTGACGCCCTTGATTAATTGATTAAATTCATGAATAATGATACAGGTTTACGTATTTTTTGAAAGTTAATCAAACGTATGTGCATACATTCATTACATCCATCACCATTCAATCATTCAAATAAAACATTATATCAAATCATAAATAAATAAATAATCATTACACACAAATTACATAGCACATCACATCAATATAAATGTACATCTTATATTTATATATCATCAAAAAGGTACATATACAGTCTCACCCATAGGCTACATATGTCAGAGCTATCAAAGCTCATAAAAACTATCAACAAGAGAGACACAAGGCATCTCCACAAACATCATATAAAGCTTGGCATCCACATGTCACTCCTCACCCTTCTTGCTCTCCCCACTACCCTCAACTTGATCTCCTTGGGCCTACCCACTATCTTTGCCATGTCACTAACTCTCACCATGATATATCCCCACCCATGAGGCCTATAGAAGGTCGATGCCCCTGCAAACTGAAGGATACAGTGGGACAACTGAATGGTCTACCCAAAGCTCTATCCGACTCCATGATGAAGTAGAGGATGATGGTAATGATGGTACTGCTATACCATTTAGCAAAAGGGTGTTCTCTAGTAGTCTCACCCTATCCCTCTCCCACTCCACCCTATCCCTCTCCTACTCCAGTTGGGCTAACATGACCCTCGCTACCTAGCTCCCCTAGGCCCCTACACATATCTTGCCCATAAATTATATTGCTCTACCCTCAATGCATCTTGATCCACCTGTAGGACATCATGCTCTACCCTCAAAACATCTTGCTCTACCACACTCTTCACCCTATTTGTCAAGTACTGGTCATGCTCCTTGACTAGCCTATCCTACTCCTCATACAAGCTCTGTACCTAGGCTTATAGTAAATCCCACTCCTCCTAACACCACCATCTCTAGCACTCCCTATCCCACTAACTCTTCTCTTGGGTAATGGTAGTCTCCAGCTCTACCTTTTGCCTCTCAAGAACCCACACCCGATATGACATAATAATGTACTCTACTATAGAGTCACTACTATCACTATGCCCCTCCCCTCTAGAGCTATCCTCTACAACTCCCTTTCTAGCATCTCATGATGATCCTTCCCTAGGATCCATCCACTATCGTACCTATCCTACTATAGGCTTATAAGGTCTTGCCTCCACATCACCTATGGAACCACACCCCACATTTGGTTGGATTGCCTATACACCAATCCACATATCATACGCTGATGTCATACCTAAATCATCCACATATACCATAGTTGGAACCTCATCCACATATACCCTTATGGGTTCATACTCTAGATCAGTGATTATCTTAGTACACCATCATTTGTATACTATAGGAGTTGGAGGAACACCCTAGGGTAACCCAAAATACCATAACATATGACCATACTAAAAAAACTCGTACTCGGTCCCATGGTGACCCACCATCCATCTCCCCCATTAAACCCATACCAAATGTAATCCATCCTCTGACTAGCTTGGATCCTCCCTCCAAGGTCTCCATACCACCTCCTTTGAATGCAATCACAAAAACAAATCATTGTAATACATCCACACCCCTGAGAATGGGTGGCTCCTACCCTCCTCTCGATCCCTACTCCATCTCATGGAGTAAGGATTATCAATCCCCATATCTTTTACCTCTAACTAGGGAAACCCCTTAGGTTTCCCAACCACAAAATGCTCCCATGCCCAAATCTGTAGTAATAAACTATAGCCCAAACTAGATCTTCCTTAACATTGTATCTTGTATAGCTCTTGGTGGGTCTATTCTAGTAGCACTAGATCCCATACCATCACCTTGGGATCCTCCACCAAATCCTACAACAACCCAAGTAGGTTCCATGGGAACCAGGCACCTAATGAATCTAATAGTATGACATTGGAGATCAATATCATCAAGATCATGTGCCTCACTATCAACCACTATAGTTGATAATGACTATTGACATCCACACCCCCACTATCCACAGTAATCACTGCCCAATGGTCCATGTACACCTACTATAGAAGGGTCTCCCTCTAATGCGTAGGGGTTATCTCAATCTGATCACCCTCCACTAGTATCCAAAAAATTGATACACATCCTCGAGAGTGATTGTGATATTTTAATAAGCATGTAAAATGTACATGTATTTTTGGACTTTGAATGTTATTGTTTCTACGTAGCTAATTAATAGGTTTTATTATAGAGTGTTGTTAAGAGCTTCTAGGAGTTATGTTAGGAATTGGCTATGTTAGTCATAGAGCTATGTTAAGCAGATCTGATGTACAAGAATAAATGGTTTCCAACTACTTTGTGCTATGTTATATTCTGATCAAAGCACTATATAAATAAAACATGGATCAAGCTTATACAATTCAATGAGTGTTAGTTCTCATTGTGGTATCAGAACGAGAGATATATTGGGTTAGAAGTAAGAGAAAAAGGTCTACCCATCATAAATGCTGAATTTGTGAGTTCAAATCTACAAAAAAAGACTGTGTGTTCATTGTAAGGTCAATCATGTTGGTTGGTGTAACATTGTGAATCATATTACATTTTTTAGCTAACACCTTGGAGGACTACATCTCTTGGAGACTATGAGCGTGTTGAAGTAGTGAGACTGTTGGAGATGTGACATAACCAACAGTGAGGATATCTTGATTGAAATAGATCATGCATAACATCACGCATCAAACATTTTGTATTGCTGAGGATTACGCATGTTATATCTGTGCAGTTAGAAGCATAGGAGATTTTTGCACATTGAGCATAAGGAAAACTATAATTTTTCAATGTGCTATGTTGGTGGTGTCAATCGTATAATTGAATAGTGGAAATATGTCATTTGGAGCTATGATGAGAGTGTGGAGAGATGCCATTCAAGTTGCACCATGGTAATTTGTAATGATTTTGGAGATAGAAGGTGGACTCTGCTATTTTTTCTATCACCGATGTCTAGCATTGATTCGTTGAGTGGCGATTGTGTTGAGAGAAGTCATGTCTAAATTTTATCAATCACGTCATGAGGACTGTGATAGGATGACGTCAATGTTGTGTGGATTGTGAATTGTCATTTGATTTATGCAGGCCAACATAATATATCTACGTTCTATCTCTTCTCCATATTTTGGGAAAGGAACGATTTTAAAAACAATGATGTTCATTTCAAAACAATGATGACTTGTTGATCTGTGTTTCATTTGTGAGGACTTGTGTTTCATTGTCCAAGAGGATGTACTTGTGTTTCATCAAACATTTGATTTACAAGTGAGGAGTGTGGTGGTAAAATGTATCAAACATGGAATATTTACGTGAAAATGTAGTCTCTGTACGCAGGAGGAGAAACAATGAGTCAAATTGTAGGCTGTAATTTGCTTCTTTGTTGAGTCAATCCATGGTTGGCATTTTGGTTTACATTTTACAATCGTGAGTTGACATTGGTTTATGTTTTTGAAACGCTATGAGAATTTTGACGATGGATTGTTTCCATTGTATGTTCTGGCTTCTGCTGCTTAGAAGCACAGTAACTGTTTGAGGAGGTATCGCTCAAGGAGGACGATCCCACAATAGTAATCCCAAATGGCTTATCTAGGCTGGCTACTGTGTCACCAACTTGAAGAGTTGATGCTTTAGTAATTGAACCAGATGCTACTCACACTGTTGACTGCGTTTGGCAGTCTCAATTCTTGGTAGTGAAAGAATACAATGAAGAGGTAAAATATTTTGTTTGCATTTTTTAAAATTTATTTCAATTTTTTTTAATAATTTAATATATTTTGCTTAAAATCAATATACTTTTGATAATATAATTGATTTTTAGCTTAAATATTTTATTATTAATTAAAATTATTGATTAAATTTATTTTGCAATCATAATATAAAGGAGCAAAGTATTTTTTTACTAAGTTTTGTTGATTACCAATGGCTGCCAATAATAATCTGCCTATTCCTGAGTTCAATGGGATTTATTATGAGTATTGTTCTATCAATATGAAGATATTACTCATTGGAAAAGGGTTATGGGACATTGTAGAAGAAGGCTACACTGAACCAGCAAATTGGACCACCTTGAGTGCAGCTGATAGAAATAGTAAGAAGGATGCCCAAAATAAAAATTCATTTGCTCTCTACCATCTCCAAGTAGCTTTGGAGAAAAGCATCTTTCCAAGCATTGCTTCTTGTTCATATGCCCTAGAATATTGGAATGCCTTGAGAGATAGCTATAAAGGGAGCAATCAAGTGAAGCAAGTGAGGCTTCAAAATTTGAAGAGAGATTTTGAGAATATCAAAATGAAAGATGATGAAAAGAGTGGGAGATTATTGTGTGAGAGTGAAAGCAATTGTAAACAAAATGGAGACACTTGGATAAGATATCAAAACTGAAGTGGTTGTGAATAAAGTTTTGAGAACACTTCTTCATAAGTGGAATCATATTGCTATTATTATTAAAGAATCTAAAGATCTTTCTACTCTAACATTTGATGCACTAATTGGTTCTTTGATGTCTCATGAAGAGAGACTCCAAGGTTCTACATTAAGCTTTGGATGTGATAAAAAATCATTCTCATCCAATGAAGGTGAGACTCATGGAAATACACAAGAAAGAGGACAAGGAAGAGGAAAAGTAAGAGGACAATGATGAGGAAGAGCAAGAGGAATAGGTATATCAATAGGTGGCTACCACGGAAGAGGAAGAGGAGGTGACAAATCAAACAAGTCTTGTTTTCATTGTGGCAAGTTTGGTCACTTTGCAAGAGATTGTAGAATAAAGGCTTCTCAAGAAGGGAGAAGTAATAATTATGGAAACTATGGAGAAGAGGAAGGAACTTCTTCAAATTTGTTCCTTAAATATGAAAAATAAGATAAAAATCTTAATGAAACTTAGATTTTGGATACTGGTTGCTCAAATCATATGAGTGGCAAAGAAGATTTATTTGCTACAATGGATTCCACATATAAGTCCAAGTTGGTATATGACAAGGCACTACAAGTTGAAGGCATGGGAGCCATGGAGGTTCCAACAAATGAAGTTACAAAAAATATAAACAATATCTATTACACTCCTAACCTTAAGCATAATTTGCTTAGTGTTGGAAAAATCATGGAAAAGAACTATAGGCTTGTTTTTGAAGATGGAAAATATGTAATTTTTGATAAAAGCAATTGTAATAGAGTTGTTACACAAGTACCTATGACAAAGAATAGGTTGTTTCCTCTTAATTTTGGGGAACAATGAAGTGCCCAACTTGCTAGTGTAGCCATAGAAAATCCAAGTGTGCTTTGGAACTTGAGATATGGTCATCTTAATTTTTAAGCTTGAAGTTGTTGACTTCACAAGCTATGGTGTGTGGATTACCAAAAGTTGAAGAGCACAAGGAGGTGTGTGAAGGATGTGCTTTGGGAAAGCACTCAAGAACAAAGTTTCCAATATGTCAAGCATGGAGAGCAAGCCATCCACTACAATTGGTACATTCGGACATTTGTGGTCCTATGAATACCAAAATCTTGGGTAACAATTCTTACTTTCTCACTTTCATGGATGATTTCTCTAGAATGTGTTGGATTTATTTTTTGAAAATTTAGGATGAAGTTTTTAATGTTTCAAGGATTTCAAAAATAATGTAGATAATTAAAGTGAGTATGTTGTAAAAATATTAAGGACTGATAGAGGAGGGGAGTTTTTCTCAAATGTATTTCTCAAATATTGTAAATATTGTGGGATCAAAAGGTAATTCACAACTATCTACACCCCACAAAAAAATGGTGTGGCTGAAAGAAAGAACTGCACTATTGTAGAAATGGCTAGATCAATGCTTCAAACAAAGAAACTAAGTAACATGTATTGGGTTGATGTTGTTAGGACAAGTGTTTACATTTTGAATAGGAGTCCTACTTCTAGTTTATATGGGATAACTCCATATGAGGGATGGTATGGCAAAAATCCAAATGTAAAGCACTTAAAATTTTTTGGTTGTCTTACAGATGCACACATTCCTTATGGGACAAGAAATAAACTTGACCCCAAAAGTCAAGCATGTATTTTCATTGGGTATTGTGAGTCTTCAAAAGCATATAGACTCTACAATCCAAAAATACACAAATTTGTAATCTCAAGAGATGTAATTTTTTATGAAGGGGGAGTATGGGGTCATCAAAATGTTTTTGTTGATGAAGGATCTCAAGGTGTAAGCTCCTCCCAAATGCAGCCCATTAACAAGAACAGCAATGGAAGTCCTCCTCCAAGTCCAAGAAAGAGTTCTAATTCAAGTACAACAAGTGCTACTCCAAATTCTCCATAAAGACCACGAATATCATCAAGTTCTTATCCAATGCCAATGGAAGAAGATACACCACCAAGAGGTAAGAGAACACTTCAGTACCATCCTTCTTTTCAAATTATGGATAATAATTTTAAAATAAGGTACACTAGAAACCAAGCTAGTGATATGAATGAAGTCTTGAAAAGACTTGAAAATTTACACATGTATGGTGATGAAGACTACCAAGAACCCAAGGGAGATGTTGTAAACTATGCTTTAATGACTAGTGTAGAGCTAGAGCCATCTAGTTATGAAAAAGCATGTAATCATGATGTATGGCAACAAGCCATGAAAGAGGAAATAACCTCTATAAAAAAGAATGACACTTGGGAGCTAGTGGAGCTTCCTAAGGGAAATAAATGTATTGGATGTAAATGGGTCTACAAGACCAAGTTCAATGATGATGGGAATATTGAAAGACATAAGGTAAGTCTAGTAGCAAAATTATTTACTCAAAAGTATGAGATTTACTATGAGTTGACCTTTGTTTTTGTTGCTAGACAAGAGACCATTAGACTAGTACTTTCCTTGGCTTCCCACAAAGGATGGAATATTCAACACATGGATGTTAAGAGTGCCTTTCTCAAAGCATTATTTATCCAAGTGTAGCCAAACTCTATCACCAACCTAAAAAGGATGGGGAATGTGATGCTTGCCCATAGCTTTCTTTTGATGTTGCTAAATCTTCTACAATATCTGTGACACGTTAGCCTAAAGGCTTTGTAGATACTGAATGAAATATTTTGCCTTATCTTGTTCCTTCTCCATGTGTGCAGTGGTGGGAGAGGGCAAAGCAAGAGGTAACTCATATGGAGCAAGTGGTTAAAATTTGAGATAAACCTCAAATGGTGAATATGTTGTGGAACTATGAATCACTCTATGTGAGTGAGGTTCAAATCCCACTTTTTCGATGAGGCATGGTGGTAGATCCTCAAACTCTATGCTAGTGTACGATTCATAACTTTGGTTTGCCCATCTGATTGAGGGTGGAAAGCCATGGAAAATTTAAGGGAAAATCCTAAAATTTTCCACAAATATCTTGAAAAGTGTCTAATAAAACATGGATCTTTATCAGATACAATGCTAGTAGGGAGACCAAAGGATTGCCACACTGTCTCAAAGAAAAATTGTGCTTATTCAGGTGATGTGCTAGTCTTCATGCATGGAATGAACTTGGCCATATTACTGAATCGGTTCATAACCACAAAAATATTGTCATGCTACCTTACTATCAATGGAAATCCACTCATCGAGTCCATGGATATGCTCTACCAAGGACATTAAGGAATGGGCAAAGGAACACTCAATACCAACTTTATATTTGTTGATTTGGAGTGAAAACATACGACACACTATCTCAAGAATTGTAGTACATATCTCTACATGTGAGGCCAGTAGAACCATTGTAAGTGGTGAAGTGTTTTTTTTTCCAAAGTGACCTCCGTAAATATTTGAATGGGCTTCTTTGATGAGAGAAAACATATGCTCTTATGGTATACAAATTTTTTCTAACTTGTACAAAATTCCATCCTTCATGTGGTAGTCCTGAAAAGGAGTGAGGTTGGAAGATGAAGGGTGTACAAGATGATGGTGAACCTTGTTGAAATCTAGATCAAGAGCATAAATATATGGCCAAGTCTGAAATCCAATATGGGAGGTAGTCACAATTATTGTCAAATATTGAGTCATGGGTGGATGACTCAAATAATCATCCATTGAATTAGTTGTCTCTTTCTTGTACTTGATGACCAAGTGGAACTGTTGCAAGTAAGTGGCCAACTTCATGTGTCTAGATTCCTCAATCTTAGTTTGTGACTAAAGAAACTTGAGAGGCATGTGATATGTGTGGATAATTATTTCTTTTACAAGAAGATAATATCTTAAATATTTGATGGCTTGGACCAATGCATACAACTTCTTATCATTTTTGGAGTAGTTTTTTTGGTAGTCGAGAAGGTCTCAGAATGGTATGCCACAGGGTGCCTATTTTAATTCAAAAAAACTCCCATTGCAAACTGTGAGGCATATATCTCTATCTCAAATGAATGAGAAATATTGGGAAGGACAATAACATGGGCAGTGCACAATTTATGTTTCAAGGTCTCAAAGGCTTGATCATGTTCCTTGATCCAATGAAATTTAACTTTGGCCTTTGTGAGCAATGGTAGAGTAGCCAGGTATGAACTTACAATAGAAATTTACAAGTACAAGGAAAATCCTAAGATCAGTGATAGAGGAGGGAGTTGGTCAATTTTAGAGTGCTTCTACCTTTGCAGGATCTACATGGATTCCTTATTGATTTATTATGAATCCAAAATAGGAGATTGAATTTTGGGCAAATGAACACTCATGAAGGTTAGCAAAGAGTTGGTTCTTCTCAAGCATGTGGATAACCCGATCTAAGTGTTGCAAGTGTACCTTTCAAGTAGAAGAATATACAAGGATATCATCCAACTATATGATCACAAAGTTGTCTAGACTATCCCTAAACACTTCATTCATCAACCTCATGAAGGTTCCAGGTGCATTTGTAATACCAAAGAGCATCACCAACCACTCAAAGAGCCCAAGTCCAAGGAAACTCCTAATATCAGTGATAGATGAGGGAGTTTTGGAGTGCTTCTACCTTTGTGGGATCTACATGTATTCCTTACTAATTTATTATGAATCCAAGATAGGAGATTGAATTTTGGTCAAATGAACACTTATGAAGGTTAGAAAAGAGTTGGTTCTTCTCAAGCATGTGGAAAACCTGATCTAAGTGTTGCAAGTGTACCTTCCAAGTAGTAGAATCTTCAAGGATATCATCCAATTATATGATCACAAAGTTGTATAGGTTGTCCCTAAAAACTTCATTAATCAACTTCATGAAGGTTGCAGGTGCATTTGTAATACCAAAGGGCATCACCAACCACTCAAAGAGCCCAAATTTAGTCTTGAATGTTGTTTTCCAAGTGTCTTCTACTTGAACCCTTACCTGATGGTAACCACTCTTAAGATCAATTTTAGAGAAAAAATTTACCCCTTGAAGTTGATCTAGCAAGTCATCAATGTGAGGGAGAGGATATCTATTTTTTATTGTTATTTTATTCAATGCACAAAAATCAATACAAAGTCTCCATGAGCCATCCTTCTTTAGCACCAAAAGGATAGGGGAAGCACAAGGAGAAGTGCTAGGCTTAATGAATCCTTTTGCCAACAAATCCTCAATTTGGCATTTGATTTCATCCATCTAGAGCATTGATTTTCTATACATGGGTGCATTTGGAAGTGATACACCTAGAATGATTTTTATGCTATGATTAATATCTCTCTCTGATGGTAGAGTGGTGGGTTCATTAAACACAATCTGATGTGACTGTAGAATATTTTGAAGTGAAGCATTCTTTGTGTGGAACTTAGAAGTTTGTGCTTGATCTTCTTTTTGTGTGGGTCTTATGAATATGAGTGCCAACTCTTGTGCTTGATTTACTACTTTGCAATATTACCTACAACTTAGCACTATATTAGATGTGTCCTTAGTGCATTCCACTAGATATTATTTGTTATCCAATTCCAATGTGTAGGTGTTATTTTTAGCATGATATACAACATTCCTATCATATTGATAGGGTTTACCCAACAAAATTCCACAACAATCCATGTCTGTGACATCATGCCTAACCTTATCCATAATTTTTTCACCAAAGGCAAAAGACACGGTGCAAGTGGATGTGATATCTGAAGTAGATTCAACATCCTTCCACCCAAGTACATAGGGTTGAGGATGTGGCTTTTTGGGGAGCTTCAACTTCTTGAAAATGGATCTCACAATCAAAAAAAAAAAATAGCCATTATCTATGATACAATCAATAGAAAAATTATGTGTAAGGTGGGCCTTAGTGACAAACAAAAGGTCACGATCCCCATGAGCAGAAACATTTATCATAAGGATAACCTTATTGAGTTTACCCTTCAAATAAGGATATTCCTCCTCTCTCCTTGTAGCCACAATGGGACCATATTGTGTGTCCTCATTTGACTTTACAAAAAGAGATTTCTTCTTCATTCTCCCAAGTATAAAATAATTAGCTTTGGTATGACCATTCTTTTTACAATAAGAACAATACAATGTAGAAGAAGAAGAATTTTTAAATCTAGAAGACGAGGAATAGAATTTAGAAAAATGAGGAGGAGTAAAATAATTAGGGGAAGAGGAGTTCTTCACCATTTATTGGTGCTAATTTGAACCTTTGGAAGAGCTTTCATGTGACGATCGTGACCTGTAAGAACCACCAAATTTCTCCTTCGCTAACATGGCATGCTTGAATACCAATGACAATGAGACAAATGGAATGAATTTCATCTCTCTCATTATAGGATCATGCAAACCACTTACAAATTTTTCAATAAGCTCTTGATCTAAAGAAGTGATTCCAAAAAGAACTCTAAGCTTATTGAACTAAAAAATGTAATAAAAAACTAGCATATTAAAACCTTGCTTTAACCTATACCATTTGATCCTTAGATCTTCCTGGTAGTTAGGTGGAAAAAATATTTCTTTCAAAAGTGCCACTAATTATTTCCAATTGTTGACCTTAGTTGTGCCATTAGAAACCAACATTTGTGCTAAACCTGTAAGTCTTACCCTTGCCAAAGGTAATTGATCCTCTTATTGGAGCTTGACATATGAGAACCAAGTCTCCATATCCAAGATCCAAGTAGACAACACATCAGGATTATGGGATCCATCATAAGGTTTAACATCACATTTGATTTTGTTGGAAAATTTATTGTTGTAAATTTTGACATCTCCTTGAGGGGAGGTAGCCATAGAAATATCCTTCACTTTCTCCATTAAATCACCAACAATAGTGGTAATGTTGGCTACTTGTTGTGCAAGATCATTTACCATTTGTTTTCTAGTGTATGCCAGTATAGGTTTGCAAAATAATGACCCAAATCACAAAATTTTCCTCTTGAAATTTGCAAAAATAGGGTGAGTTTAGTGCTAAAAATTCAACTCCTTTTTCCAATTTTCACAAAAATTTGCACTTTAAAACTCAAAGTTTACCCCTAAATGCAAAATTTTGACCTATGGGGTGAAAATATTTAATTTTTGCAAAAAAAATGATGTGAAGAAAAATTTTCACCTCAAAGCCCAAAACAAAATGGTTTGTTGTAGCAAAATTTGGTGTAGTCCATTGGGCGATCAACTACCCAAGTTTGTGATAGTCCATAGTCAACAACAAGTCAAGACAGTCCGTAGTCAACAATAATTACTGAGCACCAAGTGTCACCAGTGGAGTGGCTATCTAATACCATAGAGTGTGTGAGTGCTCTTGGGATTACCATAAGGTAATCATAACACTATATGTGTTACACATGTTTTAAACTTCTACGAATTCCACACAGTCTATGTGGGACTAAAATATATAGCAACGTTTCTTTAGGTCACCATCAGTTCTCAAAAATTTGCTCGATGATGATGAGTTTAATTATCGACACACACAACCTTAACAAGGAGGATATTGATCCATATTGAATGCCTTTGTTTTTGTGCTACCGATGTCTTTGGATACCCTAAACAACTCATCTCTCCTGTGTTCAGTCATCGTCATTGAAAACTATAGTGAAAAGAAGAAATCGAGCATCCCGATTGCTGGTGAGATTTTGTGGTGATGGAAAAAAATTTCTTGGTTACCAACCTTAGCAAAATAAATAAATAAATTACATTGTTTGCAATTGTGTTTGCTTATCACCCGGTAGCAGAATTTGAATCACCTAAAAATGGTCATTATCGATGAAAGGTTTAATAAAATATTAGGATGTGAAAAATATTTTCCTTGAAAATGATCTGGGGCATCGGATTCACATTGTCTTTGCTAGAAAATAGTTTCTATGGTGTGTTTCATTTGATAGGGATGCATAATATTTTCAATATTGGTGGTTATGCAAATCTTCAATATTCGCATCAAAATTATCTCATTACTGTTGAGAGGTGGATCGTATCACCATGAAGCCTGCTTCATTGTCAAATAAACGTTGTTGATGGTAGTAGCAAGATACTATATAATGAACTCTTATCATTTTCATGGTCATCGATAAGCACTAGTGATATGAAAATAGGGAATTATATACCATTGGAGGAGGGGATCGTTCATGAGAGGTTTTTTTCGTGAGCACAACAAACAAGCTGCTTCATCGAGAGACTACAAATTGCCATCGAGGAAGGTTTTATTCAAGAAAAAAGGAATTGTATATCACCATGGAAGGGTTTCATCTATGATAGGTGCTTCGTTGCGATTACAACAAGAAATATACATCTTCAAAAGATTACAAATCATCGTCGATGAAATTTTTGTCTCTATGAACATTTTCAATCGCTACCTGTACTTCAATTGGAAACTATACTTTTTAAATGTGCTTCTAATAAGATTTTAGCAATGTAATTTGGTTGGTCTACAACGAGGCAATGGAGGTTACCCGTCCAGGTTAACCCTTTGACTTTTCATCAGAAAAGTGGGTGTAGGGGAAGAGTTTACTCGATGACACCTAGAGAGATTCATTGAAATTATGTGGCTGGAAATGAAGCCAATTTCACACAATTGCCAACATGATTCTATCTCCTTGTCTCTGAATACCAGTGATATAGAACCCAAAACAAAGCTGAGTTTTTATTCGATAATATGAAATATATAATGGAACAAATAATGTATTCGTGAGAGTTATAAAAACCTGTAACAAAGTGCTAAACATGGAAAACCACTCGACCACAATTAGAATGCACACAACTAAAAATTGTTAGATAACAAATACAATCTAACAATTTAACAACAACACCCTAAAACAAGCTAATGCAATCCTTACATGAGGTATACTATACCTTCACATATTACATAAGTTCATGCAAATAATAAAATATACAATACAATAATAATAACTTAGACTTAATAAATAAGCCTAAGTATCCTCAACACAAAGTGAATTGAGTAGTGGAAAATCTAAGGACAACATAGGCACTCCAAGAGCTTGTTGATTTGAAAAAAACTTCAACCAATATATGGTGAATGGATATATTTGCTCATAGCACTAGAGTAATATTGGCTAAGGCTTAGGTATACAATGGAGCTATATTATTATAATTGTATCTATCAATCTATTGGAAGTACAATTTATTTAAGCAAGCAATAATTATAGAGGCCTTCTGAAGGTTAAATATGCTACATAATCCCTATACAAAGATATTGATATTTTGAGTGTCACACATCACTATCACAAATGTGTATTGCAGATCTGTAGATCATTTGAAGACAATAGTATGACCAATAAGTTTCAACTATTATTTCTATGATTTTTCCCTCTAGAGATACCTACAAATATTTTCTCTTTTTTACTTGCCATAATATCCTTGCTTCTAAGGTAAAATTAAGAAACCTAAATAATTCTGACACTTATCTTGATCTTATTCACTTGTGTTGAGGTTAACCTTTTAGCATGAGATTATAATATAAAATAACTATGGCTTCTTTATCAAAAATTGAAGTTTGTTATGTTGTAAAGATATTATTTAAAGAATAATGTTTTATAATATAATCAACTATAAAATGATTCATGCATGGCCTTTGTAAATTGTAACAAGCAAAGAAAATTGATTTCTAATTGTTGTGGTATTTGCATTATAATTCTACAAGAAGAGAGGTCATATACAATGGATAACTTAAATAATATACCATTACCAGCAACAAAGCATATTATATTGCTCTTGTGTAGGGACTGGAAACAATACATAATTTACAACATTTATTATTCCCAAGAGAAATGGTAACAATTTTTTGTGCATCTGAAAAATAGTTTGAAGAAGTTTGTTTTGCTAGAATATAGGGTTTTCAAATTTATAGTGGAGAAATTGCTAGAGCAGGAAAAAATTTAGGGGAAGACAAAAAACCCTAGAGAGATCGTGAGTGTCAGTTCAGGTATGGTACTTCTTTGGCTTTAGCTTTGAAAATCTTTCATTGGCTAGGGATTTAAAAATAGGGACCTCTTCTTTTGGAAGAGATTTATGGTAGTCTATTGGTTCCAATGAGGACTGTAGCCTCACTTCTAAAACAAGCGGGCAATGAGGCCTTCTCCATTTTTTCACAACAATTTCCCTTTGATGAGGAGAAGTTGGATCATATGTGTCAAGTGCTTAAAGTGAGAAAATAACCCCATCCAAAACCACTTGCTCGCTCAAAAAATGGTACCTTTATGCCCAAGTTAAATGACTAACCTTTTATTGAGATACCTCTAGCTTACATCCAACAACCTTTTCTCACGCTTTCCACCCAAAATCTTGCATGCAAATTTGTAGGAATATCGCCTAGTCCAATCACAATTCAGAAATGGATTAATACACATTGGGGTCGTAAAGTCTCCTATTATGAATTCATGATGATAGATAGGGGATACTTTGTCATTACATTTACCTTTGTGGATGACAAGAGCACTATATTTCATGGGGGTCCTTGATTTCTAGGATCCAGCCCACTTTACATGACCACGTGGAGCACGACATTTAATCCTCAAGAGGAGGACCCTAAAGAAGTTTCTGTTTGGGTCAGGTTACCATTTTTTCCACTGCACCTATGGAACAAACCTTCAATGGAATTAATAGGTAACGCTATTGGAACATTCATTGACTGGGTTCCTCCAAAGGCTAATAATGCTATATGTGCACACATCTATGTGCAAGTTAATCTAAAAAAGGGTTTTCCTGAACATATTGGAATAAAGGTGTTTGATTGGATACATAACCAACCCCTGGACTATGAGCATATACCATTCAAGTGTATAACATGCCATGAGCATGGGTATTTCTCTCAAAAATTTCCAATTAAACAAGCATAGGAAACAAAAAAAGAACTAGGATTCCAAGAAGTCAAAAGGAGACCGCGCAGATCAAGAAGCAATAATCGACAACCTCAACCATAGGATCAAAAAACCTTCCAGCACAAAAATAAATTTGAAAGTCTTAATGAAGGAGAAAAGGAAATCACCTCTCTAGATGTTATGGCTCCTAAAGATAAAGAGAAGATACCTACAATTGAAGTTGACAAGTCACCAGATATCTTAGGAGATACACCAGAGAACACAATAGCTGGAGAAGAAACTAATGGAAACTCATAGGAAGAGGTAGAAGAAACACAAGTGGAGAAAATAGTGATTCCTAGGAGTTTACCTACCACATGATATGCAGTTAAGGGAAGAAAATCAAACCAACAACTCAGAAATGAGCAAGCACAAAAACACTTGCAATCCAAAATGCAAGTCAGAATTGAGGAGAGCTTCATAAAAAATAAGAAGCAATCCAAAAAATGAAGATTATGTCATGTAACTGTAGGGTACTTGGAAGTCCTTTGAAAAAAAACTATCTCAAAGTTCTAATACAGGAGCAAAACCCAGCAATTGTATGTATTCATGAAACAAAAATAGTAGAGACAGCACTGATTATAGAATCGCAAAAGATATGGGCACAATCAAAACTGATAATTATTGATTCTATGGGAGCTTCAAGGGGACTAGCTTTGACTTGGGACCCACAACAATTAGTTTGTAGCTTGCAACATAAGCATAATAACTGGATAGGTACAAAATTTGCCTTACCATATGGAACTAGTGTAGCAGTAATAAATTTTTATGGTCCAAATAATCTTAGCCAGAAAAGAGAAACATGGAAAAACTTAACACAATGGCTAGACAATGAGAAGTTTGAAAACATCATACTGGGAGGAGATCTCAACATGATTCTCTACCATTGGGATAAGGTTGGGGGAAGTTTAGCAAGGGATCCAAATAGATATATACTCAACCAAATTATGGCAGATGAAAGCTTACAAGACATTTGACCGACCAAAGGAAAGTATACTTGGAGCAATAGAAGAGCAGGGGCAAACTATATTGCAGAAATATTGGATAGATTTTTGATCAGTGAAAATCTCCTAACACACTTTCCCCTCACTTCCAATCACATCATTCAGAACTCTATCTCAGATCATAAGCCAATTCTCTTGGATAGCGGCCAAAGCTTACAACCCCAAAAAATTCCTTTTAAATACAACTCTGAATGGGAAGCAGAAGAATATTTCAGTGAACTTGTGGAAAGCACTTAGAACCAACAGGTCCAATCCACCAATCCCAAAGAAAAGTGTAAAATAAAAATTTAAAAATTGAAGCATATGATAAAAATATGCTTGGCATAAAAAGTGAGAGTCAAACTAGACAAGAAGCAGTTGATGCAACAACTAGAGCAACTAGAAATAGAAATTGGGGATCATCCTCCTCAACCATGGCAAGAAGATGCAAGAAATGACCTGATTCAGAAGCTCAATAAATTAAGCACTAAAGAAGAAACACATTGAAGGCTTAGATCCTGAATGGTTTGGCTAAGCAAGGGGGATAAAAATACCAAATATTTTCATCTAAAAACCATGCAACGCTACCAAAGAAATACAATCAAGGAGATATAGCATGAAGGAACCACTTATAAAAACATGGAGAAAATTAAGGAACTTGCCAAGAAACATTACTAGGCTTTGATCTCTAGATAAAATGGTAATCCTCATTCCCAGGAAATACTGCTACAGCATATACCAACAATATTAAGTTTGGAAGACAAACAGGATCTCATTCAGCCAATCACTATGGAGGAACTTAAGGAGATTATAGCAGCTCTACCAAAGGATAAAGCTCCTGGACCTGATGGATTCACAAATAACTTTTACCAGCAATACTTACACATCATTGGAGAAGATTTTATATGCATGATTGAGGATGTTAGGGTGAAAGGTAAGCTTCTTGGAGCCATCAACTCCACCTTTCTAGCATTAATACCTAAAGAAAAAAATGACACTACTTTCTTTAGATTCAGACCAATTTCTCTATGTAACTCTTCCTAGAAATTATTACCAAGTTTTTGGCAAATAGAATAAAGAAAAAACTTGACAAACTAATATCAGAAGAGCAAGGAGGTTTCATGCCTGGAAAACAAATATATGATAATATCATTACAGTGCATGAAGCCCTCCACAGTAGTAGAAAATAAAAAAAACAAATTGTTATAAAACTTGATATGGCAAATGCATTTGGTAGAGTTAATATACAATTTGTAGAACAGGTCCTTCAAAAGTTTGGATTCCCACATCAGGTCATTAAGTGAATCGGAGCATGCATAAAAAACCCATGGATAGCCCCCTTCATAAATGGAGAACCAACAAATTTCTTTTAGGCTACAAGGGGAATTAGACAAGCGTGTCCACTATCACCATATATTTACATCATTCTATCTAAGACTCTTGGAATATTAATCAACCATCTTCAAAGAGAAAAAAAATAACAGGGATAGATGTTGCAATAGGATGCAAAGTTGTAACACATGGCCAATTTGTAGATGATATCATTCTTCTAGGTGAATCCACCAAGCAAAATGTTATACAATTCAAGCAATGTCTGGATTGGTTCACAGAAGCTACTGGGGCTCAGATAAACACTCAAAAGAGTCAGTTCTATCCTCAAGATGTTGCATTAATAATAGTCAAACTCTTTTGCACTATCCTAGGATTTCGGTCTAGTATAGAAAAATACTTCAGATATCTAGGAGTGCCCATGAGCTTCCACCTCAAAGCCTCAGATTTTTGGACCCCAATATTGGAAAATATGGTTAGGAGGATACAAAGTTACAGTAATAGTTGGCTCAGTCTTGTAGGAAGGGTAGTATTGATCAAATCAATGTTAGCTTCTCTTCCAATCTACCAACTATTAGTATATCATGCTCCCAAGTTTATTTTGCAAAAGGTAGATGGAATCATACGCAACTTCCTATGGCAAGGAGGTAGGAAATCAGAAAGAAAAAAGTTCCACTTGGTCAATTGGGAGATGGTCACCAAGAGTAAAATTCAAGGAGGACTGGGAATAAAAAAATGGATATAGTTTCAAAAACATTAAGAGCAAAAATTCTTTGCAACATGCTTAAAAAAAATCGAGCATGGCAGCGCATACTGGTCAATAAGTATGTAAATAATCAAATAGGTATTCAAATGCTCAAACATGTAGACAAACTTCCCAGAGCCTCATTGGTTTGGAAACATATAGTGGCTACAAAGAGCATAATAGAGGATAAAAATTCTTGGCTACCAGGAGATGGTAATTTAATTAATCTATGGGAGGACCCGATCCTAGGAAATCCACCATTAAGAGAGAGAACTCCAAGAGAATTGCATAATAACTTGGAAAGCCAAAGAATATTTAAGTTAAGTGACTTGTTTTATTGGACCTCAAAAACTTTGAACTGGATCTCCCCTCCCATTCCATATCAACTTTAAGGAGATTGGAATTATTTTAAGTCTCACGTGGTGAGAATTAGACCTCTTCATCCCATAATGCCAGAAAAACTTATTTGGGGTAGCATCAATAGTAATGGGGAATCCTCAGTGCATCTAGGAGTCCAACATCAACAAATTGGGTCTACCACAAAAAACTATCGATATTGTAGAAAGTTAGAGCACCACCTAAATTTTAAGTATTCAATTGGCTAGTTTCTCAAAATAAAATCTTAATAGGTGATAATCTGCAAAATAAGGGAATAGCAAGACCTCATGTTAATATACAGGTGCAGGCAAAACAGTGAAATAATTTTCCATATTTTTTTTGAATGCCCAAAGGCAATTTCAATTTGGTTAGGAATAATCAAAATTATTGGCATTTCCTACTTTGGAAGGTTAACCATAGACAAATGTTTTACCAAGTGGAACAAATAATATAAATGTAAACTAATAGGTAAGCCCCTCCTAAAATATTTGTGGAGCTCCATACCATATTTTGTCATCTAGCACATCTGTTTGGATAGAAATCAGAGGATTTTTGAAGGAAAAGGTAAGGACAATAAAATTCTAATACGAAGGATAAAAGAAGAATTAATCCTAAATGTCAAATCTAGTTTTTATCAATAGCAATATGAAGAATATTTGTCACCCACATAAAGAAGAATTATATACCAACTTAATCTCCAAGATTTCCTGACACACGAAGGATGCAAAGAAAATAATTCTTTTCCTGACATGTGTTTTCCAGCACTCTTCTTTGATGGTGCCTCCAAATCCAACCTCGATAAAGCAATGACAGGGGGACTGATTCTTATAGGACCTTGTGAGATCCTACTCAAATACATGATCAACTTGGGAACAACATCTAATAATGTGGCAGAGGCTATTGGATGTGAAATTGGCTTAAAATTGGTGGCAAAGAAAGGAATCACTTAGGTCACAGTTTACGGGGATTCTAAACTGATAATAATAGCTCTTGCCAAAAATAAATATTTTAGATCTTTACAATTGAAGATTATTCAAGACAAGATTAGACAACTTGGCACGATCATTGGCAAAATATCCTAACACATAAGGCGGGAATTCAACAAAGAGGCTGACACACTAGCAAATCAGGCAATAAATATAGCCTCTGGTTATTGCCGCCAAATCATCAAGAAGAAGAAGAGCAGGGGTGGTATGCAAGGATGACAAAGGCTCCAATAATGAGGTTCTTTTTTGTCTTCATGTTCAGTTTTTTAGAATGATGTTCACTTTGAACCTTGATTAAAGAGTTTTGTACTTTTTTATTAAGTGTAGGGATTGGAAGTAGTAAAATATATTATTATTTTTTGAAATTGTGCATATAGAACCATTCTTATTTATTTTCAAACAAATAGAACATAGAAAATTGATGCTTACCATATGAAACAATGGATAAAATAGCAAAAGAACTTGCTAATTACTTAGTCCTATGTCATTGACCATAGTACAACCCATCTCAACCACTCAAGCTTAGTTCAATGGACAATGAATAAAATATTAAGGTTCACCATGGGATTGGAACCTTAGCTTATGATGAAACTCCTTGCTCCCCACCACTTGAACCTTAGTTTACGATATGAAACTCCTTGCTTCCCACCACTTGCCACAAGCCCAATAGGTAAGTAAAATATCTATCTTGTTTTAGTTAGTTTAGTAGGGTCTACATTTAGTGTTTGAGAAAAGGTGAAAATGTAAGGGTTGTGTCTAGCACATATTACTACTTTTTTTGGAAGTTCTCTAGTGAAAGCCATGAGTGCTAATAATTCTTTTCTTTTCATTTTTTGATGAAAGCACTTGAGGGTATATTATGATGGTTTGATTTTAGTGAGGATTTTAGCATGGAAAGAGAAATGTGAGCCTGAACACCATAAAAAATATCCATAAAAATATGAGGGGAAGTATTAATGCAAGGAGATAAATCTACTGGTCTATAATATGATAGATTCAATCACACTAAATTACAATCTGATCATAGAACCATTAATGGGTTTTGGATGAACTTTAAAATGGATTTGGTTGAGAATATCTTAAATGAAATGATTAGGATGCTGAGTAAATGTCATTTCTTAGGTGAAGCATAGGAGATGGAGAAATTGAAAGTAGAAAATATTAATACTAAATCTTGGCAAGGCTTTAGTGTATCCCACACCAGACATGATGTTTAGAATACCATTGTGGGCATTCGACACTAAATACTTTGGTCTCAACACTTTTTGTGTTGCATAACAAGATAAACTAAGTAAGAGATAAAGGTATATTTTAGGTCATGGCATGACAACATACCTCTTGGACATGTGAAACCCCCTTATGTGAGCAAGGGATAGCTTTTATTTTACATTTTATTAATAGTTCAATTGTGTACTTCAATGGATTTCAAACCTTTCACCAAGCTTCTGAAAATTTGAGACTTACCCACTTGTCTAAGCCCAAGGTAGAGTTATCTAGCTTATGGTAAGAGCTTCAAAGAATGAAGAAATTTGTGGCCAACAGTTATCATCAACACATTAAAATTTCTTATCTTATCTTGAAAATAGCTCAAAAGTATTGGATACCAATTCTTGTTGGGTTGTTCATCACAAAAAATGAGGATTCTATGATAGAAGTCTCTTTAGATGATTTATTAGATATGGTTTCTCTTCCATGATATAGTTATTTCCTTTGCAAATGATAAAATAGAGTAAGGTCCTATTTTATTATCACTTATGTCTCACTCTTTATTTTCTTTGTCAGTATGTTAGAAGTTCTTCAAGTCTTTCTCATATCACAAGTCCTAGGAGGGTAGGATGCAATAACAAGAGTAGTGGTTCTGAAAATAGTATGTAGATCCTGCATGTAAAATGTCAGTGTGTTTACAATATATTGTAGTATGTATAATCTGATGGAAGGTTATCTCCATTTGCTTACAATGTATAATTGTAGGCTTTTGATCAAGGGTATTGTAAATCTGCAAATAATAGTATAATGAGCAAGATATATACCTTCATAGTAGTATGCCATCATGGAAAATTTTGAAAAAAAATTGAATGTAATATCCTTTGAATTTATTAGGGGTACACCCCAGTGGATAGCTCTATGTTTTATCAATCCCAAAAAAACATCGAGTGATGAACTTTCAAAGAGACCATATGTCCCTAATGAAATATTATTGGTATCAATGCCTTGCATCAAAGCAAGACCAAGAGACTATAATCCCAAATCTATAATGATATGCAAGGATTTCTTGTATGGAGATAGTAAGTAGATGATTTCTGCTTACAATTAAACCACAAAGAAGAATGTGTATTTTTTTGCCCTACAATAATTAATTTATTTTTGAGTTTGTTTTGTAAAGAAAAAATATTTCATATTGCAATGTCATGAACAAGATGAAATCAAACTTAAAAAAGGTGACTTAATTTTAATCTAAAGACCCTCATGCATAAACACAACATTAGGGTTTAAATTTTAATCTAGGTTTTAAATTTTATAAATCTCATGCGTAAACACAACATTACAAACTAAAATTTTCCAAACCCTAATCGCAAAAATACCTAAAATAATGAAAAATTCACTAAACCTAACTAACCTCGTCTTCATATTCATGCCTTGTTTTGTGCCTTCGAATTCAACCCTCATCTCTCAATATTTCAGTTAAATTAGCAAATTTTTTAGAGAAATTTTAGGGAAAACCCCAACCAAAAAATTAATAGCACAAATCGAAGCCTTGGAGCCCTAGAAGTTTTAAATAAATTTTAGGGTAAACTCCAACAAAAAATGAACATCACAAATCAAAGCCTAGGATCCCTAGATTGTGTGTAGTGTGGAGGTTGCAATAGCTAAGGTATGGTGTGGAGGTTGCAATAGCTAATGCATGACATGGAGGTTGTAGTAGCTAAGGTGCAATGGTTGTAGTAGCTAAGGCATGATAGTTATAGTAGCTAAGACGGGATGGTTGCAGTAGTTAAGGCATGGTGATTGCAATATCTAAGGTGTGATGTGGAGGTTAGAGTAGCTAAGGCATGACATGGAGGTTGCAGTAGCTACGTCATGGTGGATTTGTTGTAATAGCTGAGGCATGGTGTACTATTTATTCATGAAGATTCAAAGAAACAATGATGTCGCTATGTGGGGGTTTAAGCTCACATATTAAAAAAACTTAAACCACCTCTAAGAAGGTGGTTTATAACTGCCCTCTTAAGGATAAGAGGGCAATTTATAATCGACCTCGTAGGGGCACACAAAAAAATTTGGGTTCCCCTAAGATGCCAGTTATAAACCACTCTCTTAACACTGATAAAGGGGTTATAAAATGCCCTATTAGATCATCCTAAGATGGCAGTTTATAACAATCATCTTAGTATGACATCTAAGACGATAGTTTATAACCGTCATCTTAGTCCTGTGAGGGTGGTTTATAGCCACCCTCTTAGGGTAACCCTAAGAGTATGGTTATCCTAAGAGGGTGGTTATAAACTGCCCTCTTAGGATCTATTAGGGTGGTTTTTTACCATCGTAAAAAACCACCTTAATTTAGCCATCGTTAAAGCCCTTTTTTGGTGTAGTGACCTTTCCTCAAGAACTAAGACCATTTTTAACCATTAATGAAATAATGACTAGCATGTGTTTAACATTGGTTAAAATCAGCCCAAAGTTCTCAATACAATGGTCCCTTTTATCAATATTCACCTTTTCTCTTATGTATTCATAATAATGCAACCACATTTATCCATGAAGTAGCTAATATGACTCCCTATTTTCTCTATTTTCATCACATAGATGCCTTGATAAA
The DNA here is from genome assembly GCA_028583015.1 of Wollemia nobilis. Lineage (NCBI taxonomy): Eukaryota > Viridiplantae > Streptophyta > Pinopsida > Araucariales > Araucariaceae > Wollemia > Wollemia nobilis. Next base: position 397,538 of record JAQPPZ010016554.1, read on the forward strand.
TGAATTTCAAAGGCATCATAAGGTTGTTACCATCCAAACTTATATGTTCACAAAGTAGTTATGATACACATATAATTCCAAGCAAACAAAAAAACTATGGTGCATTCTAAATCCATATACCAAGGTATTAAGTATGATAATAAATTTTCTTTCCATCACTTCCTCTTGAACGCAATACTCAAGTGCCTTGTCAAATGTATTTTAAATGTAACATAAATTTATCTACAATACATCTACAACTGTGACAAAATAGCTATAATATTCATATCTTGACAAATTATTTTATAACTATGTTGCACTCTAAATGCATTTGCCAAGGCAACAAGTGTGAAATTCTATCTCTCCTTCTCTTGATAGGTATTTCTCATAATCCTTATATCTCTTTTATACAAAATCTAGGACTAAAGTAATCACTTTAATTCCCCTATTTTGTACAAAGGAGGTATAAGGAGTTGCTTTAAATTACTTGTTTAAGATCATATCTTACATTCTTCTAAACCATAACCATCTTCCCAAATGATGTCTACCTATGTAAGTCATAGGAATGGATAGCATAAATCTTTGAACCCTTTTCTTATCACCTTCACTTCTTCACTTTTGGCCTATTAAATATTCCTATTAAATGATGGATAAGCCTATCCCATTTCCTCATAGGATTATATAAGGGCCAAGAGTGATAAATCACAAAATTCATTCATCATTATTGGTAGGCTTATAGACTATCGAAGTGATGAATCAACATATTCCATTCCCTCATGGGTTTATAAGGCATCAAAAATGATAAAACCTTAATTTTGATCTCTATTCATTAATTTCCACATGATAAATCCTACAACACTTACAAAAATGGATGGCAAAATCCCAAAGAAATCCTTTTTTTTCTATCTCAGCAATGGGTTACATGATGACCACTACGATATTCCATAGTGCTAACAACCCCATTTACATTCCTTCTTCTCCCTTAGCACCCCTACGAGAAAAGGACTAAATAATTCAAGCACCACCTAAATATGGGGATATCAAACTCCAAATAATAAACTAATAAGAACAAAAGCAATAAATCTCTATGGATATAGACTGTCCAGGCAAAAAAAAAAACAATAAATTCCTATGGATATAGACTATCCAAGAAATAAAATATAATAATAAAATCCTATGGATATATATTTTATAGGCAATCAAACGAAGTATTAAAGTTCTACAAACATAGACTATCTAGGAAATATTTAAATTCACCTAAGCACTTGTCCATCAATAAAACATAAAGGCCACTAGTTGAGTTTGAATAAAATCATTAAAAACCTATAGATGCAATGCATCTAGTTAAAGCGTCTTAGAATGTACATATAGTGAAAATAAAAAATAAAAATCTATGTTAAGCACCTTGTTTAACATATAAGCCAATAAAATTTATACTTTATTGATGTTAATATTTCTTATATTAGCATCAAAGAAAACATTCACATAAATAATTACTAAATCACACAAGTCAATAATATATGATATATCATATTAAAACTCAAACTTTTGATTATAATATCCAAAATCATCTCCCCATAAACAAAATTGATGCATAGCATCTAAAAATCACTAAGACTAAAATCCACTATCATGTGTGCTCCTAGAATATCGGGGTATCCTCATTGATATCTGTAAATTTTAACCCACTAATTGTGAGTGTGTCCATGACATTATCCTAGAAAGTGATAAAATCCATCGATCTATTGGTACCATAGCATGGTACGTTATCTTGTGGTGTATCGCTTTCTTTAGCTCCACATATAGGTCCTCCTAGTGATCTATAACTCCTAAGTTATCCTAAGATATCTCTATGGTCTATCTAACTCGTCATGTACCCAAACCATTTCTCTCTCTCTCTCTCTCTCTCTCTCTCTCTCTCTCTCTCTCTCTCTCTCTCTCTCTCTCTCTCTCTCTCTCTCTCTCTCTCTCTCTCCATATGACCCAAATCTCCTTATGATCAGACCAACTCCCCTTATGATTGTCTCAACTAACTTTATACCTATTATAGCTACTCATATAATGAAAGGAATAAAAAAATTTAAAACACCAAACCAAGCCACAAGGATCAAAGGGTTGAAGCAACACCACATTAACCAAAATAGAGAGACTTGAAAATAGAAATAAGATAATGGAAGTTAACAAAAAAACTACAATATCATATCATATATCATAATTGATTATTAGTATAATGCATAAGCCTTGCTTAAATGGGCAAGGGAGATCTACCACAACTATAGGGTCAACAAATAGATAAGGATCAATATCCGCCATACAAACAAGGAGGTGTGATATGATCCATGGAAAAAAGATCTCAACCCTCCAAATGTAGTCAATGAATGTAACTACCTAGGAATGCCAAATATCCCTATAATATCTAAATAAGATATATGGATGAGGAAAATAAACTAAACTAATATAAAAATAAAGTACCTAGGTGAGCATGAGCTAGAGTCTAGACACACTCTAACACCCTCCCTCAAGTGAATCTAGGGATAAAAAAGAAATGGTATATCCATAGTATGAGTCCCAACAATAAGGCCTTATTAGGCACTCATGTACAATGTGTATCCAAAAGCTCTTGAATAAAAAGGAGGGAAAACCATGTGGGAAAAACCATCTGGTTGAAATAGAGAAGAAGAATAAAGGAAGGTGGCCTCATCCACACCCCCCAAGGATAACTTCCTTCACCCCAAGCATCCCTCACAACATATAAAAATGAGGAGATGGAAAGGGTTTAGTGAATATGTCAACAATTTACTATTGAGTAGGAATGTAGTCTAAGATGATCACTCCATACCACTCCTGAATACCATGGGCTTCATCAAACCTATGTCGATCACCATAAACTGCCTAACAAAGAAGACCCATGCTAGAAGTAGAAGTATACCTTGAAGGTGGAAGATCTTCAATGAAAGGTGTTACCTCCTCAACTATAGTTCGAGCCCATCTAGGCATAGAGGAACTATGTACAAGAACATATGCAACTATCTCAACAATATCATCATCCTCACTTGATCATTATCAAAATAATCATCTTAAAAGTGAAAAGTATCAAGATTGTATTTTTTGTTACAGTTTTGTATAGGTTACAAGTTAAGTTCCCTTTTTGCATTTATGTATAAAAGCAAAAGTGCATGTAGTCGAATTTTGGTTTGTGTGTTTTTTGTCATGTCTTCTTAATTTCTTAATCCAAAAATAAAAGAAAAGGAACAACTTCTTACTTTCCACAGGCATTGAAAGAAGACTTTTTGTCTAGGATTCTTAAGTTGCACTTATATTTTTACTAAATCAGCTAAATATGAAATTTAAGATAAAGAATAAGAAAAAACAAGGGTCTTTTTCTTGTTGAAAAAGGACATTTTAAAGAAAATTGTATAACTTAGGCTATCAATATCACATTTTATTCTCCACTTTGAATTAAATCATATGAATCTTGCATTTAGGATTTATGGAAAAGTTACATGGCATCTCCTTAATTGTAATCCAAAAGAAAAGGAAAATTATTATTTCTTGCAAGTAAAAGAGCATATAAATTTAAGATTTGTTTTCACGCATTATTATATTCATTTTAAAGATATTAAACTGTAAAATGTTATCATAAAAATAAATCTTGATTCTTTTATTTTACCTACATTCTTTGATTTTTTTTTTTAAAGAAAAAGAAAAAATATTTACTTTTCTTGTAAACAAAAAAGCATTGTATTCTTACATTTCTTATATGCACTTCATAACACCTTTCATCTTAACATGAATTAAGGACATAATAAAAGTTGAAACCTTAAAGCATATTCCTTTCATCTTAACATGAATTAAGGAAATAATAAAAGTTGAAACCTTAAGCATATTCCTTTCATCTTAACATGCATTAAGGACATAATAAACGTTGAAACCTTAAGTATATTCCTTTCATCTTAACATGCATTAAGGACATAATAAAAGTTGAAACCTTAAGTATATTCTTATTAAGGTATAAAACCTAGACTGACTGATAGACGACACACTAGAAACCTCCAAAGCACCAGTGCCAGCGGAAGCTGTTTTCATGCCCCCACACTTGGTGATAACATTTAAATGACTTATTTTTAGTATCTTAAGATGTGTTTTTGTGATATTATTCTCATTCAGTAAGATATTTTTATATTGGAATTTGATTTTATTTTTGATATATTTAATTAAATTTTATGTAGATATATTAACATACAAATTTGATTCCGCTTCTTATATATTTAATTCAATTTTATGTAGATATATTACTTATAAACTTAGATAATATTCACACATACTAAATTCATGTTTGCTGTTGTAATGGGCCCTTCATGAAATGCGATTCTTATCATACTAAATCCTTTTCTATCCATGTTTGCTGATGTATGTAATGGGTTCTTCATGAAATGCGATTATAAAGGTTATATGAAATTTAAAATAAAAGGTTATTATCTTCATTTATCGACGCGTCCAAGCAGACGAGGGTGGGCACAGGAACCATCCCTACCCCTACCTGTGTTTCAATCCCATATTAAACATTGGTATTACATTACATTGCATCATCCTCTGAGCTAATAAGTTGGCTTAAGGCTTGTCCATGGCTTCCACCACGTTTCCGGCCTGGAATTCACAGAGCGACAAGATTCCAGACTTGTATGTTTGGCCGGAAAACGAGCAGAGGCAGATCGGGGGTTGGCTGGACGTTCCGACGATCGATTTGGCCGGATTTCTGAGCGGAAATCCGGCGAGCGTCACGTTGGCTGTGGAAACCGTCGATAAGGCGTGCAGAGAGCACGGATTCTTCCATGTCGTCAATCATGGGATCCCTGCAGCGCTTATCGAAGCTGCGCACGAGCACACCGATTCTTTTTTTCGATTGCCAGAGGAGGAGAAGAACAAGGCTCTCGTTAGGCCCGGGGGAAGGTATGGTTACTCTGTGGGAGAGAGCCTTCTGGTTGGACGGATTAAGTCGAGGTTTCGGTGGAAGGAAACGCTCGAACTTGACTGCACCTCCGATCTTGCCCAATACATGGAGAACACCATGGGAAAATCATACTCAAGCACCGGGTAAAGTAATTTTTTTTTTGCCTCCGTTTCGAATTTTTTAATTTTATTTTTATTTTTATTTTTATTTTTATATGGTGGAATCGGGTCCAGTATGATATGGGTATTGCAATTCACTTCTAAATTTTCCTGCCTTATCGTTTAGAAGCTGCTACACAGTGACAATCATGTCACAATCATTTTTAAACCTTTTTTTTGCTCTCACAGTATTCCGTGTTGTCCGCCTAGAAGCCGCAAGCCACTACACAGTACTCCGCCCAATCCCCACCATGCCCCAATCATTTCCGCCAGTATTCTGCATTGTTCGTCTAAAAGCAGCAAGCCGCCAAACAGTACTACGGGCAGTCCCCACCATGTTTTTTATAGCTGCCACAATATTATGTGCTGTCCGTCTAAAAATCGCAAGATGCCATACAGTACTCCGTTCAGTCCGCCTAAAAATCGCAAGCTGCCACACAGTACTCTGTGCAGTCCCCACCATGACCCAATCATTTCTAAACCTCTTTTATAGCTGCCACAATTATCTGTGTTGTCCTTAAAGCTGCCACACAATACTCCGCCCAGTCCGCCCCCACAGTATTCTGCGTTGTTTGCCTAAAAGTCCATAGTGCGCAGTCCCCACCATGCCCCAATCATTTCTAAACCTCTTTTATGGCCAGCATAGTTATCTGCGTTGTCCTTAAAGCTACCACACAATACTCCGCCCAATCCGCCCCCACAGTATTCTGCGTTGTCTGCCTAAAAGTTGAAGCCAGGCCGCCATAGTTATCTGCGTTGTCCTTAAAGCTACCACACAGTGCTCTGCCCAGTCCGCCCCCAAAGTATTCTGCGTTGTCTGCCTAAAAGTCGAAGCCATAGTGTGCAGTCCCCACCATGCCTCAATCATTTCTAAACCTCTTTTATGGCCGCCATAGTTATTTGTGTTCTCCTTAAATCTGCCACACAGTACTCCACCCAGTCTGCCCCTATGACCACCATGCTAGAATCAATTTTAAACCTTTTACGTGGAGTCCACCCCTATGACCATCATGCCGTAATCATTTTTTAACCTTTTACGGAGAGTCCACCCTTATGACCACCATGCCGCAATCATTTTTAAACCTTTTACATGGAGTTCACCCCATGACCACCATGCCGCAATCAACTTTAAACCATGCCACAATCACCTTTAAACCTTTTACACGGCTAAAAGCACTAGAAGACCACCACACAGTACTCCGTGCAGTCTCCACCATGCCGCACTCATTTCTAAACCTTTTTATAGCCGCCACAGTATTCGGTACTGTTCGCCTAGAAGCTGCCACATAGTATTCCAGGCAGTTCACCTTTCACGCCGAAAATACAAAATTTGAACCTTAAACCTCGTTTGGTGGAACTTGGCTATGATAATGAGATCACCCGTAGTCATTTGAAGGGCTAGGAAAAATAAACTATAATCCGTTCACTTCAGAAATAATGGTGTTAATTTAAACGATGGATGAATAGACATATTTACAAACAATACATCTCTGAAATGGAACGACTGGCGATGGATCTGTTGGAGCTGCTTGCCGTTGGCCTCGGCCTTGAACGATCCCACTTGCGCAACTTTTACAAAGAAAAGGGCATGGCGATGCGCGTCAATAACTACCCTCCTTGTCCACAGCCCTCCATGACGAGCGGAACTGGACCCCACACGGACCCCACCTCTCTCACCATTCTTCACCAAGACAACGTAGGAGGCCTCCAGATTCTCGTCCCTCCCAATAACAGTGCATTCGTCGTCAATATTGGGGACACTCTCATGGTATTTATCAAGAGAATACTTCGATTTATTTATTTCCTCTGAAAGTTCAGAAAGCAATTCAATTATTGATGTTTTTTTTTTTTTTTTGTGAATTTGATTGAAGGCATTGACAAATGGGATTTACAAGAGCTGCACGCACGAAGTAATAGTGAACAGAAAAAGAGCGAGGCGTTCCCTGACGTTTTTCCTGAATCCGTCGTATCACAAGGTGATTCTGCCTCCTGCGGATCTGATGCGCCTTGAAGGCCAGCAGACCAGAAATTACCATGATTTTACTTGGGTGGAGTTTGCACAGTTTGTGTTGAAACATTACATACCGGACCTCAATAATCTCGAGGCTTTCAGCCGCTGGTTATCTGATAAAAAAGATGTGAAATGTGAGGAGCGCATGTAGAGAGCTGAGAATGCGGATGATTTCCTTTTATTTGTTTTGTCTTTTGAGTGCTGATTTCTAGGACTTTTCTGAAACTTTTCACTTCCACTATGATGGCTTATTTCGATGGTGTACAACGACTATTAAAGGCCCACTGTACAATAAATGAAGTTTAAAAAGGACATCTTGAACTTGGCATTCACCGTTGATCAGATTTGATGGAACATTTTTATTTAAGATAGCTATTACCGTTATGTTACTATTATTTTTGTTTAGATTAGATATGTTTTTAAATTTGAATTTAAAAATTTTTTTAAGTAAGTATTTAAAAATCCACAAAAACCTTTAAAAACAACATTATTTAAATTTTTAATATAAATATAAATGAAACAAAATTTAAAGTTTGAACTTAAGTTTTTAAGTATTTAAAAATCCACAAAAACTCTTGAAAACAACATTATTTAAATTTTATATTTAAATAAAATGAAATTTATTTAATGCTTTTTATGTTTATAGATTTTTAAATTCAGACTAAATTCATATACCTTATAGCCATTTCCTTTAGAAGATTGTTCACATTATAACCTGCAACGCCTTGAAAGTGAAAAAATAAGTTCACCTTTTCCACCCCTACTTCATATTCACATGGAGCTATGTTATTTTGAAGTTATAAATTAGAAAATATGAAAATATTAATAAAAAATAAAACGAGTTTGCAAAAGTTAGTAAAAATAATTTAATATTTTTAAATCAACAGTACATGTAAAGTGTTAAGATTAGTATGAAATGACATTTTAATATTTTAAGTTTAAATTTTGATAAAAATATATATGTACTGTTAAATTATTGTAATAAATATTGTATAGATTAGGTTTGTTTTAATTTTATATAATTAATTTTTTAAAGTTTAAAGTTTGATAAATAATATATATGATTGTTAAATTATTGTAATAATATTGTATAGATTAGGCTTGTTTTAATTCTATATAATTAATTTTTAAAAAAATAAATTTGTTAAACATGTATGATTTACATTTATACTAGGATTTATTCCTTTTATAAAAGTTTCATAAAAACTAGATAAATTAATTATAAAACAGTATGGATACCCTACTCTAACAAAATTGATTAATAGAAATAGAGAATGCTACAACTGATTTCACATTTTGAGAGAAGCACCAAATAGTGATAGTCTTTCACTTTTTATAGAAGTGTCAAATGGCAATAGTTTTGCACTTTTGATAGCAGCACCAAAAGGTGATAGTTTGGTACTTTTGATAGAAATGCTGAGTGGTGATAAAAGCACTGAATAATGACATTCTTTCCAAATAGTGCTTCTATAAACCTATAGCACTTTTATCTTGTACATGCAAACACAAACTCTATAATAAGAAATAGACAAAATTAGGGATCAACATGAAGGGTTTTGTCTAAGATCTCTAGAAAAGTCAAATTTCTTGGTAGAGGGATCAAACCCTGTTCCTTTTACTAGAGTTTGATAAATGAAATAGAATATGTAAACATAAAAATATAAAATAATGTAAAATATTAAGATATTAAAATTAAAGGAAAGGGTGAAAGAGACTAAAATGGTAAAAAGTGAATCTTAGCCAAGATTCATAGATCTTCCCTAATTCACTAGGGTCCATTGTAATGAGTGTTTTCCAAAACCATTTAGAATGCTTCTTTGGATGGATCTATCAAATGCTTGATTTGAATCCTTATTTATAACTATTTTGGTATACCTTCAAACACTGAGAGCTAATCCAATAGCATGCACCTACCCCAAAGAAATATCCCCCTTTTTCCTTCCTCCAGGGATGATTTTATAGAACACCCAAGCCCTTTGGAGGATTTTTTCCCAAGTGTGTTGTCTAATTTGTAGGAGAGATGGTAAGATAAAATGAGTTGCATGCTACTAATTAGGAGTTAACAAATTCAATTAGAGATTACATGTCTTGATTGGGTAGTTAACTACTTTGATTGGTGATCAGCTAGTTTAGTTGGCAGTTCAATCATACACTAAATGGGGTGGTGGGCAAGAATCATGAGAAACAAGTAGTGATGGATAGTTAGACTATCAAAAATTTTATTATGTTGGTGGGAGAATAAAAGTATTTTTTGGTAATAAAAGCATTGTGTGATGACAAAAGCATTGTATGACCAATATGACACTACCATCAGTGATAAAAGTACTTTATAGACTATATGACACTATCTCAAAAATATAGTGTTATTTTTCATAGGGATTTTGAGGTACGTAGCCTCAGACAAGCATAGATATGTCTATGCTTACTTCTAAAAAAGGTACTTTCATGATATTTTGTGACATTTTGATGAAGTTTTGTAATTATTAAAGGTGATATCACTTTTTGCCCTAAATTTGGGTATAAAAGAGGTTGATTTTACTTCATTCATAAAAATACTATTTAATGTGCAATTGGTGTGTAAGAGGTGTGCAAAATTTGGTGCCTACACTTGCTCATTTTTTATGCATTTATTGTATAATAAACATATAAAAAATCATCATAAATGCCCTAATTTTGTGGTAAAAAGGGGCTTCTACTTTCTTAGGGTCAAGTTTGTGATTAATACAATTTGATACCGTGGCATACCCTCTCAAGTTGTGGAGGCAATATTGAACCAAGGAAACTCAAAAATACCTTGGTTTATGCAAGAATTGAAAGAAAAATATAACCTAAAGTTATAAAGGTTTGACTAAAATTATTAAAGTTGGAGGAAAAAGGATTTTTGGAGGGAAATGAGAAGGGGATGTCGTATAAAAGGATGGGTTAGAGGGATGAGGGGGTTTATTTTTGTACATGAAGAAGAAAAAGCAGAGGGAAAGAGATATTTGGAAATATGGTTGAGGAGGGGCTATAGATCACTCAATGAGACCTATAAGTGAATATGAAGCAAGTGACACATTATAGGACTACATACCATGTAGTGGTACCTATAGATCAACAACTTCTATCACCTACTATAACATGGTATTAAACACACTAGAGATTATCAATGGTTAGTGAGGATTCCATCACCCTCTAAGAGGACATCTAATAAAGGGTCTCAATATTAGATGAACTTTAGATGTGGGCATCAATTTTTATGATGTACCATTTTTACAATGATACAGTTATTAAAATTGTTGATGTTAATCATCATTTTTTAATGTGTGATATGTTTATTATGAATGCTTATACTATTTGAATTGTTGCACTTGCTTTGATTTTTTTATGCAGACATATGTAAATGATTTTGAATTAAGTTTATTGTATTTTGCAAGTATTCCCTAGACATCTTGTGTTTGCAGGATTGAATTGCTTTATTTTCTTTTTTACCTAGAAACTTTATGTCTATAGGACTTTATTGCTTTATTTTTTTAGTTTGATTCACCCTTAAGTAGGGGTCTCTAAGCTTGAATAATGGACAAGCACTTAGGTAGTTTTTCCTAGACATCTCATGTTTATAGGATTTTATTATTATATTTGTTTAATTTACTTCACTCCTAAGAGATGGCCTTTGGGCCTCATTAATAGAAAAACACTTAGAAAACCTTAAATATTTCCTATGAACCTTGTATATGTAGGAATATATTTTTGTATTTGTTTTGTTTGCTTCACCCTTAAGCAGTGGCCTCTATTCCTAATTAATAGACAAGTTCTTAGGTGGCTTTAAAAATTTACCTATATACCTTGTGTCTCTAGGATATTATTGTTGTGTTTGTTTAGTTAAGTTTATCTATTTTTAGTTTCATGTCCTTATGCTAGGGTGATGTTTGAGTTGTTTAGTTATTTTTCCCTGGGTGCACTAAGGGAAAGTAAATGGAGCTATTAGCACTATGGACTATCACAGTAATCATCATGTAGCCTATTAATGAATAAAAAAAAATGGTTTTATGAGGCTTTGTCATTAATATTTGTAAACATCGTAGGGTTTGTCATGTGGAAATTGATGAAGAAAAATAAAATTTATGCTATGAACCACTCTTTGTGCCTTATGAAGCCATTATGGAATAGGATATACTAGTTTATCTCTTCGTGGTTTTATGAGGTAACAAAGAAAGGTGAGTAATATGATTAAATATTATGATTGATTATTTTCAATTTTTTTAAGCTCATAAGGAAATGGGTCATGTCAGTCCACCACCTATCATAACTACAAAGCAACTAGGAATAGAAGATATGAAGATATTTTACCATCCATTTTGGTCACTCTTGGGGTAGACATCATGTGGCAAGATGGTTGTTATTGAGAAGAATGATGTGGGGGACTCCTAGAATTAGGATTCAATGAGGAAAGGCGGATTTAGAAAAGCCATGCTTAACGCTTGTATTTTGATCCCAATTGACTTAAGTGCTAAAAAGAGATGGTGACCATATTAATTTTTGTCAAATGCCTTCATAAGACCGTTACATAATTTCTAGTCATCAATCAATGCAATTTCATCTTCTTAGTGGCCTATAAGTAAGTGAGAATATGTGGTAAAATAGTTTGATAAAAGTAGTTTTTATTAGACTTTTGAGGAAGTTTATCCTATGCTTTTATATTTTTCAAAGAAACATAGAATTTTTCATTACTCCACTTGGTTAATCCATAAAACCTTATGAAATTTCCAAGTGGTGGAATGACCTAGGCTATCCTCACAATAATCCATAAGGACACAAGGATAAACAAGGTTGAGTTGTGATTTAAGATAAAATATGAGTGTTAATGTATTGAGAAGAAAGTTTGATAAGTGGAGTACTAGGAGATAAGTTGCTAGATTAGACACCTAGTGTAAGTACAATGCGTTAATGAGCTAATATGCCTTAGCAAGCAAGAAAAAATATGAGCATATGTAAGTAGGAAACTTGAAATCAGGCAAGCATAAATCAAACAAATATGTAAGAGCAAGCAACGTGGGAGTAGCAAAGCTCTACTAGAATTAGATACCGAGTGAAATTATAATATAGAGTGATCTATTCCAAACTAGAATCACTATTGCATACTTGCAGCATGATGGGAAGAAGGTAACAAACAATTTGTGGATAGGGAGAGATTCACTAGCACCAGTCACCTAGTATAAGTGTAATGCATGTACAAACTATCATGTCGAGGATCATCATATGCATCTTGGTGGATATCTTGACTCCACATGCATCAAACAGTCAAGCATGTGTGATCAATAAATCATGAAATCAAGTAGTCATGCAAGCAAACAACCATGCATACAACTAGTCATAGAAAAATAAAAACAATAATGCCAATGTAGTATATTTTTAAATGCATTATGTTAATTGGTTCTTTTAATTATTTTATCAAGTGTAGCCAAGTGGTAACCTCCAAATCCATACTTAGTGGTTATTATAAATGGACCCAGGTAGTTTGGCTTAAACTTACCTTTGAGGTCATATTTTTGTTGGTATTTTTCTAGTTTTCTTTGAAGACCATATAACCATATTGGAAGGAATAGGGTCATATATTTTGTTATAGGATCAATTAAGCTTCTAATGTTAGACCAATAGGTGTTCAAGGACATGAATCTACTTTTTATCAAGTAACTTGAGTTAGATAAGGTGAGCATGGCAATACTCATTATTGATAGAGGATTATTTTAATAGGATCATTAAGGAAGGTACTCTAATTTGAAAGAAAAGATAACCTCAATCCCATAGACTAAGGCATAGGGCATGGTACCAGTTGGAGTCTAAACACTAGTGTGATAGGTCCATAAGTTAGGGTATAGCTAAAGTTGCTAATATTAACATGTTTTAATGATGAGCATTTTTTTTAATTTTAATTAAAGTTTTATTGGATGCTTTGGCCTAGTTGTTGCCTTGTGGAATCTGAATAATAAGGTTTTGACCACCAGTGTTGTATTTTGTATTTGGTACCAAGTTTGTAATGTCCTTATTCTTAAATGGTGTTTGATTTTCATAGATGATCATCATAGGGATTCCATAATGAGATATTATCTGATTGAAAATAAATTTGAAAACTTGGATACTAGTACATGAGGATAGAGGTATTGTCTCTACCTATTTTGTAAAGCACTCGATTATTGTGATAGTAAATTTATGTTCATATGATGAAGATGGATTTATTTTACCAATAATATTGAGGTCCCATGTGAAAAGAGCTATGCAAAAGCTAGTAATTGGAGCTTTTGAGATAGAGTGTGAATGGGGTTTTCATCCTTTTGACATTATCAAACTTTTAGAAACAGTCATAAGATTCTTTCTCCATGGAGGGCTAGTAGTAACCAAACCATATAAGTTTCTCAACAATGTCATTCCCATGTATGTTCGCTTATGGGAGTGTTAAACAACTACCTTTGATTCATCATAGTTTAGGCATATAAGAAGGATTCCATCAAAATACCTTTAATAAAGGATGTCTCTTATGATAACAAATTAGAAAGCATATTGTCTTAATTTCTTACACTCATTCTAATTTAATCCCTTAGACAAGGTACCATATTTTAGAAAGGAGAATATATCCTTATACCAAGAATTTGGTAGGGGTGCTATTTCAATATCAAATATCTCTAGAATTATTTGACTAGTTTTGAGGGTTGTGAGTTCTCTAATTTGTTTAATGATTGTCATACCTTTCTAATAATCTAGATCTAGAGGAATAAGGAAGGCATCTATAGTCATAGCATCATCATGGTTATTAGTGGAACATATTATAGTATCAATTGTTATCTTCTTGAAGATGACCATTAATTTATCAACAATGTCCTTATATGGCCTAAACTTGTCATATTTAGTTTGATAGGTTCCATTGATTTAGTTGACCATGAGTTGAGAGTCTTTAAAATGGAGATGGTTTTTCCTTTCAAAGCTAATGCAACATGGAGTCCAAGGATAAGAGCCTCCTACTCCACCATATTATTTATACATGAAAACTAAAGCTTGAAAGATAAAGGGATAACATTTTACTTTAGCAAGACCAAGACAAATTTTAATCCTGCTCCTTTGACACATCTAGCATCATAAAATAATAGATACCAATAGTTAGAGTTCAATTTTAATATTGATAATAGAGTCATCTAGGAATTCTATAACTATGGGGTGGTTAGTGGTCAAGGATGTTGTTGCTACTTGGTCAGCAATTACTTGAACTTTTAGTGACTTCTAAATGATGAATTCTAAGTTGAACTCACTATGGCCAATGACCCATTTTGTAGTTTGACCTACAAGATAATATTTGGACATGAGGTATCATAGGGATCTACACTAGTGATCACAAAGGTTTTATGGTTGAGCATGTAATATTTTAATTTTTGGGAGGTGAAGATCATGAGGTAAATTCTTTTTATAGGGGTGTAGTAGACCTCAAAACTAATTGGTTCTACTAATATAGTAAATAGCATATTACCTATGTTAATCATCATATTGGGTTAGCATAGCACCTAGGGCATTGTTAGTTTCTACTATGTACAATAAAATTGGTTTGAGCAGGTTAGGGGGAATGAGGACAAGTAGAGATAAAATATAGGTTTTGATATCATAAATTTCTACTTGACACTCATCATTCCATCTAAATTTTCTATTTTTTTTTTAAATCTTAGAGAAAGACTTACACTTGTCAACCAACAAGAAGATGCACCTCTATATGGATTAGAGGTTACGTTGGAGTCTTTGTAGTTAAGTTAATGTTTGATAGGGTGGCATATTAGTAATGAAAATTATCTTGTTAGGGTCCACCTCAATTCCTCGTTATGACACAATGAATCCCAACATCTTGCTAGATATCATCTCAAAAACATATTTAGATGGTTTAAGACAAACTATGTATTCCCTCAAGTGCTTAAAGATGCACCCGAAGTCTTAAACATTATCTTTTGTGGTTCAAATATTCATGAAGAAAATTATCAATGTAATTATTATGGTTTAAGACATACCATGTATTCCCTCAAGTGCTCAAAGGAGCACTTGAGGTCTTAGACATTTCTTTGAGCACTCGAGGTCTTAGACATTTCTTAGACATTACCTTTGTGGTTCAAATATTGATCAATAAGATTATCAATGTGATTATTATCATATTAAATCCTTTTCTATCTATGTTTGATGTTGTCATGGGCCCTTCATGAAATGCGATTATGTTCGTTTCCTTATAGTAAAAGATTATTGTCAATATTAAACTATTATGATTATCTAAATAATTTAGCGTAATAATATTAAAAGCATGGCATATCTATATAGTAGTATATATATAACTAAACCAAGTTAAAGTAACGACGAACTGTCCCTTGAGGTCTTAGACATTTCTTAGACATTATCTTTGTGGTTCAAATATTGATCAATAAGATTATCAATGTGATTATTATCATATTAAATCCTTTTCTATCTATGTTTGATGTTGTCATGGGCCCTTCATGAAATGCGATTATGTTCGTTTCCTTATAGTAAAAGATTATTGTCAATATTAAACTATTATGATTATCTAAATAATTTAGCGTAATAATATTAAAAGCATGGCATATCTATATAGTAGTATATATATAACTAAACCAAGTTAAAGTAACGACGAACTGTCCCTTCAGTTGGTATTTTATCTTGCTGGAATATATACAACAATTCAGACATATGTCAACTTTTTATCAGTCATCGGTATAGAAATGATCCCTCACCGGCCATCCCTCGCCTGGAATTATGGTTTTGGAATTTTGAATTACTATACATGTAGCAATTTAGAATTTTCATTTATTTATCGACGGGTCCAAGCAGACGAGGGTGGCCAGAGGAATCATCCCTACCCCTACCTGTGTTTCAACCCCATATTAAACATTGGTATTACATTACATTACATTGCAGCCTCTGAGCTAATAAGTTGGCTTAAGGCTTGTCCATGGCTTCCACCACGTTTCCGGCCTGGAATTCACAGAGCGACAAGATTCCAGACTCGTATGTTTGGCCGGAAAACGAGCAGAGGCAGATCGGGGGATGGCTGGACGTTCCGACCATCGATTTGGCGGGATTTCTGAGCGGAAATCTGGCGAGCGTCACGTTGGCTGTGGAAACCGTCGATAAGGCGTGCAGAGAGCACGGATTCTTCCATGTCGTCAATCATGGGGTCCCTGCAGCGCTTATCGAAGCTGCGCACGAGCACACCGATTCTTTTTTCCGATTGCCAGAGGAGGAGAAGAACAAGGCTCTCGTTAGGCCCGGGGGAAGGTATGGTTACTCTGTGGGCGAAAGCATTCTGGTTGGACGGATTAAGTCGAGGTTTCGGTGGAAGGAAACGCTCGAACTTGACTGCACCTCCGATCTTGCCCAATACATGGAGAACACCATGGGAAAATCATACTCAAGCACCGGGTAAAGTATAAAAAAAAAAATTCTCCGTTTCGAATTGTATTTTATTTTTTTATTTTTATACATGGTAGAATTGTATTTTATTTTTTTATTTTTATAAAATGATCAGGGGCATGCTGTACATTTCTTATGGTTATGTAAGCTGCTACATAGTATTTTGTGTGGTTTGTCTTTATAATTATTATGTTGTAATTATTTTTAAACCTTTATTATGTACTGTTTGTTTAAAGCCGCTACACAGTACTCATTCTGCACTGTCTGCCTAAAAGCCCTTAGGCAGTACTCATTCTGCACTGTCTGCCAAGAAGCCGCTACACAATACTCAGCACAGTCCCCACCATGCTGGAATCATTTCTAAATGGCCACCACAGTATTCTGGGCTGTTCACCTGGAAGCTGCCAGATATTCCGTGCAGTTTCCACCATGCTGCAATCATTTTTAAACCTCTTTTATGGCCGTCACAATATTCTGTTGGCCGGCCACTTATGGTCGCCTATTCTGTACTCCACTGTAAGCTGCCACATAGTACTCTGCGCAGTCCCCACCATACCGCAATCATTTCTAAACCTCTTTTATGACTGCCATAGTATTTTGCGTGCATTGTCCCCTTGGAAGCCATGATACACTATTCCACGCAGTCCTGAGGTGGGCAGCAGTGACTACTGCTGTAGCAACACACTATTCCACGCAGTCCCCACCATGCCACAATCATTTCTAAACCTCTTTTCTACGCAAGTCGCCATACACTACTCAGTGCAGTTCGTCCTTATAACCACCATGCCTCAATCATTTTTAAACCTTTTACACCGCTGAAAACACCAGAAAAGCCACCATACACTACTCAGTGCAATTCGTCCTTAAATCATTTTTAAACCTTTTACACCGCTGAAAACACCAGAAAAGGGATGCGCGTCCAATCCGACCAAGCCGGAGATTTGAACCTTGAACGCGAGAAAAGGGACGCACGTTCAATTCAACACGGCCTGAGATTTGAACCTTGAACCTCCACCCCCAAGAGGTTTGGTTGAATCAATTGATCTACACTTAGGACCTCCTCCTTTTAATTGTTGAGTTTGATGGTAAATGATTATTGGCTGATACCTAGCTCCCCAAAATGAGATCACTCTTAATCATTTGAAGGGTTAAAAAAAATAAATTATAATTTGTATCAAATTTTTTGTCAATGGAGTAGCAGGTTTGAAAGTAGAAGTGCTTGGTCTTGCTTATCTGGAACTCTTCATCCTTATTAACATCAAATCAGGACATGTGTGTAAAATAGTTGACCCTTGATTCGTATAATAATGATGTTTTATTTACAATAACATACGAATTTCATACCTCTGAATGCCAATTTAAACGATGGATGAACAGACTTATTTACAAGCAATACATCTCTGAAATGGAACGACTGGCGATGGATCTGTTGGAGCTGCTTGCCGTTGGCCTCGGCCTTGAACGATCCTACTTGCGCAACTTTTACAAAGAAAAGGGCATGACGATGCGCGTGAATAACTACCCTCCTTGTCCACAGCCCTCCATGACGAGCGGAACTGGACCCCACACGGACCCCACCTCTCTCACCATTCTTCACCAAGACAACGTAGGAGGCCTCCAGATTCTCGTCGCCAATAAATGGTTCACAATCCCTCCCAATAACAGTGCATTTGTCGTCAATATTGGGGACACTCTCATGGTATTTATCAAGAGAAAACTTCGATTTATTTATTTCCTCTGAAAGTTCAGAAAGCAATCCAGTTTTTGATGATTTTTTTTTTTTTTGTAATTTGATTGAAGGCATTGACAAATGGGATTTACAAGAGCTGCACGCACGAAGTAATAGTGAACAGCAAAAGAGCGAGGCGTTCCCTGACGTTTTTCCTGAATCCGTCGTATCACAAGGTGATTCTGCCTCCTGCGGAACTGATGCGCCTTGAAGGCCAGCAGACCAGAAATTACCATGATTTTACTTGGGTGGAGTTTGCACAGTTTGTGTTGAAACATTACATACCGGACCTCAATAATCTTGAGGCTTTCAGCCGCTGGTTATCTGATAAAAAAGATGAGAAATGTGAGAAGAGCAAAATGAAGAGAGCTGAGAATGCGCATGATTTCCTTATTTTTGTTTTGTCTTATGAGTGCTGATTTCTAGGAATCTTCTGAAACTTTTCACTTCCACTGTGATGGCTTATTTCTATCGTGCACAACGACTACTAAAGGCCCACTGTACAATAAATGAAGTTTAAAAAGGACATCTTGAACTTGGCATTCACCGTTGATCAGATTTGATGGAACATGATTCTTTTTGGTTTGAGATAGTTAAGTGGATTTAAGTTATATTATTATTATTTTTGTTTAGATTAGGCATGTTTTTAAAGTTTGAATTTAGGATTTTATTTAATAAGTGTTCAAAATCTTACCAAAACCTTTGAAAAAAATATTATTTAAATTTTAAATATAAATGAACTAAATCTAATTTTATCAATCTAGGAAAACCCTTGAAAACAACATTATTTAAATTTTAAATATAAATATAAATAAACTAAATCTATTTAATTTTTTTATGTTTATAGATTTTTAAATTCAAACTAAATTCGTATACCTCATAATCATTTCCTTTAAAACATTGTTCACATTATGACCTGCAACGTCTTGAAAGTGAAAAATGTGTTGGAATATTGGTGAACGGGAAGTATGGTTTTTTTTCAAAAATAAGTTTGGGCTAAGTGACCCTAATTCCTGCTTTATACCTAGTCTAAGTGACCCTCTAATTTTTCCGAGTCTATGTGGTATACCTAGTCCAACTTTCAAGTTGGCAATACCCGTATTTTGAAGCGGCTTGATAGAGCTATGCTATCTGAACATTCTCATTTTCATTTCCATCGCTTGTCAGCTTCTTTGTCCTTTGTTTCAATTATTCCTGATACCACCCTTTTTTATCATGCTCACATTGTGTTTTCCATCTCTTGTTCTCCACCTCCGCCTTCTCAGTTCAAGTCTCAATTTTATTTGAAACATCAAGCTATGTCTGCTCATATTCACGATTTGGAATCTAGTTCCTAGACCAATTGGAATTCATGGTAGAATTTTTTGGTGGAATGAAGCTATCTCCAGAACAACTGTTCTTCTCATGAATTTTGGAGTTGAAGTTGCCAAGTGGAGATGAATCTTTAATGCAACCCTTAAATTTGAACTAGCTCGCGCTTCTGTCAGACTAGAAGTGAGCCCTCTGAGCTCTATTCTTCAAGCCCAAGTTGCAAGTATTAGGCATGAGCTTAAAAAAATGAGCTTTATGAAGCAAGGGGAGCTCAACTTCGTGCTCGACTTCACTGGCTAAAAATTGGCGATAGGATTTCAAAAGAATTATTTCAATAAATAAAGTCCTTGAGACAATCCATTCAATTGAATGCTATTCAGGATGCAGAGGTTTGTTGGACTTCACTTCCTAATATTATTTAATTTTTTGTCAAGCATTATCAGAATTTTTTTGCTTTTGAGGAGTTAACTCCTAAACGATAGGCTACAATTCAAGCTTGTTGTACAGTTATTCCTAAGAAGCTTTTAGCTCTTCAAAAGGAAGCTTGTGAGCATCCTTTGTCATTGGATGATGTTGTTGAAGCCCTATCCAGGATGTCCAATGATAAATCTCTAGGATTATATGGATTTCCTTGTCAATTGTATAAGGAGTAATGGGACATGGTTGGCCCAAATTTACTGTATGTTTATCAGGAAGCAATGGTTGTTGGCTCTTTAGACTCTATAATTAATAAGGGCAATATTAAATTCATCCCTAGGTAGGGGGATCCAAAAGTTCTCACCAACTGGAGGCCTATTACTTTACTCAATGTGAGTTACAAAATTATTGTTAAGGCTTTGACCTTACACCTTAGACCTTTGTTGCCACTTATTATTCATCCTGAGCAAACTATGTTTGTGTAGAGTAGACATATTCTAGATAATTTAATTATTATTTGGGAGGGCATGGAATGGGCTAGAGACACTCAACAAAATACTCTTTTCATCAAGATTTATTTTGAGAAAGCCTATGATAGGATTGAATGGAATTTCATCCTTACCATGCTTCAAGCTCTTGGTTTTGGACCACATTTCATAAGATCAATTGGTATGGTTTTTTTGGATGCTTCAGTTGTGCTTACTTTGAACAATTGTCAGTCTGAATCAATTGGATTGTTCAGATCTATCAGATAGGGTTGTCCTTTGGCTCCTTCTCTTTTCATATTGGCAGTTGAAGCTTTTGGATACCTTCTTGCTAACCAAGTGAGTCAAGGTAATATTAGGGGTATTTCTTTACCTGGAGAATTTTCTCAACTTATAAATGGATATTTTTTAGATGATTCTTTTTTTATTCTTCATGAGGATGAACGCTCTATCAAACAAGCTCTAGATTGTTTGGATATTTTTTGCAATACATCAAGATCTAGCATTCAATGGAGGAAGACCTCATGCTATAGGTAATCCTATTTGGACCTTCCAAGTTGGCTTGAAATCTTCCAATGGCATTGGATCCAACCAGGGGAGATGTTTAAATTCCTTGGCATCCCATTTGCTTTCCAGAGTTCCCTTCTTTTCTTGTGGAATTATGTTATACAAAAAGTAGAGAAAAAAAATCCTTTTGGATCATCAAAAAACATACTCTAGCTTGTAAGTTTCAGGTTTGTTCCAAAATTATTGCTTCTACTCATGTGTACTATTCATCTTGTTGGGTCCCTTCTCAAGCCTGCTATAAAAAGTTAGAAAATATTTTAAGGGATTTTCTTTGGGTTAACTCATCACATAAACGAGGGTTTCATAGAGTTGCCTGGGAAATCTATTGTCTTCCAAAAAAAATAGGAGGTATGGGATTTCATGATTGTCAAATACAAGGTTTTACTTTATCTGCTAAATGGATTCTTCGAGCCTTAAGTGGTTTTGAACCTTGAAAAGTTCTCATTCGGAACTACATCTCCACTAGTTTACCTCTTGGCAGGAAGGCTTTAAAAGATATGAATTTTCACTCCCTCCTAGTTGCTCCTATCCCAATTAAAATTTAAGGTTCTTTTGTCATTCAAAGCATATGGAGAGCTTGGGATAAAATTAAGCCCTGGTTGAGTTGGCTAGGGGATGGGCATCGAAATGGTGCTTCTATTTCCACTTATAATTTTTGTTGATCACCTTTTATTACTCTTCAAGGTTCCCCTCTTACTTTCGTGCAATAGATTCATGCTCAGCAGTTCTTCATGAAAGGTATTTCAAAAGTGGTAGACTTTGTTTAAGACATTGTAGGGATTGGATCCCATGAGATGATTTTAGGAGATTGTTTGGTCTTCGGCTAGATGATAAGATTACTTATGACACTAGTTTTGATTGTATCCTCTTTTCCATTTGGCCCATGATCTATAGATATTCTCAAAAGCCTTGGTGGTATGATTGGGGATGGTTTAAGAAAACCCCACTTCTTACTTACAAACCTAAGTTAGGGTATTCTTGGCTTACTTCCAATGTCCCTATGGTTTAAAGACTAAATTCCCGGTGAGATCTTCTTTCCACTCAAACTAGTTGGAGTTTAAGATTTAAAATATCTTGGGCAAGATATATTGAACCCAAATAGGCTTTCTTTGCTTGGAGCCTCTTATCCTATGGTCTTCCTCTTGGACAAATATTAAACTACCTTGGAATAGAGAATCCTTCCTATCATTTTTGTGGTGCTCCAGAGGACCCACTTCATCGTTTTTAGCAATGCAAAAAAGCTCAAATGGCCTGGGATTGGCTTGAGATATTCTTTTGGCCTCATATGGACAGTTCATTCACCTTGCATCATGTTTTTATTGGTGACCCACCATATTTTTCCTTGCCCTTGTTGGAAGTATGGAACATTCTTTGCATCAGTGTGCTCTTTCATATTTGGAAAATTCGTAAGAAAATTCTCTTTTCTTAGCAGCATAGTTCACATGAATTTTCAATTGGTGATAAGTGCACAGTTTACTCTAATTTTTTGCTCCAGATTTCAGTTAAAGTAGAGAAATTTCATATAGAGGTGGAGCATCTTCGTGCTCTTATGCAGCACTAGGTTAATGCCCCATGTACGATCATCCGAGTACCTTCTATATAGCCTTCTCGATCTTGTCTCTGATGGAATTGATGGTTTTGGTACAAGTGATAATGTTGGCATACCTAGGGAAGATGGGTGGCTCATTTCCATTCCTTCTAATATCAGTTGTTAGCATCTAGAAAGTGATGGACATTCACCTCGTGAGCATACCTCCATGATTGACATAATTTAATGCATAATTTTTGGTGATGTGGTTGGTGATGGGTTTAACCCTATTTTTATTGTTTTGAGTAATGTTGCCTAACTCCACCCGAGTTAGTGTGACTACATATTGGGGTGTGCCTATCCACATATTTTTTTTTGTTGTAAAGACTTGTATTTTTAAATTAATTAAAATTTAGACCTTTACATTCAAAAATTAAGTTCACATTTTCCACCCCTACTTCACATTCACATGGAGCTATGTTATCTTGAAGTTATAGATAAGAAAATATAAAAATATTAATAAAAAACAAAACATGTTTGTAAACGTTGTAAAAATAATTTAATATTTTTAAATCAAAAGTACAAGTAGGTAAAGTGTTAAGATCATCGTATGAAAAGACACTTTAATATTTTAAGTTTAAAATTTAATAAATAGTATATATGATTGGTAAATTAAGTTTGTTTTAATTCTATATAATTAATTTTAAAAATAATAAAGTTGTTAACCATGTATGATTTTACATTTATACTAGGATTTATTTGTTTTACAAAATTTTCATGAAAACTAGACAAATTAATTATAAAATAGTATGGACACCCTACTCTAAAAAAATTGATATGATACAAAATAGAAATAGATAATGTTGTGTCTGATTTCATAGTTTGACAAAAGCACCAAATAGTGATAGTCTTGCACTTTTTATAGAAGTGTCAAATGGTGATATTTTTGCACTTTTGATGGTAGCACCTAAAGGTGATAGCTTGGTGCTTTTGATAGAAATGTTGAGTGGTGATAAAACATAAATAATGACAATCTTGCCAAATAGTGCTTCTATAAGCCTATAGCACTTTTGTCTTGTACCTTCAAACACAAACTCTATAATAAAAAATAGATAAAAATAGGGATAAACATGAAGGGTTTTGTCTAATATCTCTAGAAAAGTCAAATTTCTTGGTAGAGGGATCAAACCCTATTCCTTTTACGATAGTTTGATAAATGAATTAGAAGATGAAAACATAAAAAGATATAATAATGCAAATTATTAAGATATTTTGATTAAATCAAAGGGTGAAAGATACTAAAAGGGTGAAAGTCAATCTTAGCCAAGATTCATAGATCTTCCCTGATTCACTAGGGTCCATTGTAATGAGCTTGTCAAACACCATTTAGAATGCTTCTTTGGATGGATCTATCAAATGCTTGTCTTGAATACTTCTTTATAATTTTTTTGGTATACCTTCAAACACTGAGAGCTAATCCAATAGCATGCACCTACCCCAAATAAATGTCCCTTTTTTTCCTTCCTCCAAGGATGGTTTTATACAACACCCAAGCCCTTTGGAGAATCTTTTACAAGTTTGTGCATGGAGAGGTAAGTTATCTAATGTGTAGGAGATATGGTAAGATAAAATGAGTTGCATGCTACTAATTAGGAGTTATAAAATTCAATTAGAGATTACATGTGATTGGGTAGTTAATTGTCTTGATTGGTAATCAACTAGTTTAGTTGGCAATTCAATCATACACTAAATGGGGTGGTGGGCAAGAATCATGAGAAACAAGTAGTGATGGATAGTTAGACTGCCAAAACTTTAGTTATGTTGGTGGAAGAATAAAAGTATTATTGGTGATAAAAGCATTGTGTGATGACAAAAGCATTGTATGACCAATATGACACTACCATCAATTATAAAAGTAATTTAGATACTATACAACACTATCTCAAACATATAGTATTATTTTTTGCAGGGGTTTTGAGGTACCTAGCCTCAAACAAACATAAATAATTCTATGCTTACTTCCAAAAATTGTACTTAAAGGAAATTTCGTGACAACTTGATGAAGCTTTGTAATTATTAAAGGTGATATCACTTTTTCACTAAATTTGGGTACAAAAGAGGTTGATTTTTCTTAATTCATAAAAATACTATTTAATATGCAATTGGTGTCTTGGAGGTGTGCAAAATCTGGTGCCTACACTTTCTCCTTTTTTATGCATTTATTGTATAATAAACGTATAAAAAATCATTATAAACACCCCAATTTTATGGAAAAAAGAGGCTCCTACTTTCTTGGGGTTAAATTTGTGATAAATACAATATGATACCCTAGCATACCCCCTCAATTTGTGGAGGCGATATTGAACCAAGAAAACTCAAAAATACAATGGTTTATGCAAGAATTGAAACAAAAATGTAACCTAAGTTTATAAAGGTTTGAATAAAATTATTACAGTTGGAGGAAAAAGGATTTTTAGAGGGAAATGAGAAGGGGATGTAGTATAAAATGATGGGTTAAAGGGATGAGGGGGTTTATTTTTTTACATGAAGGAGAAAGAGCATAGGGAAAGAGATATTTGGAAAGATGGTTGAGGAGGGGTTATATATCAATCAATGAGACCTATAAGTGAATATGGAGCAAGCGATACATTATAGGACTACATACCATGTAGTGGTACCTATAGATCAACAACTTCTATCACCTAATATAACATGGTCATAAACACACTAGAGATTAGTGACTAAAGCTTATCAATGGTTAGTGAGAATTCCATCACCCTCTAAGAGGGCATCTAATAAAGGGTCTCAATATTAGATGAGTTGTGGATGTGGGCATCAATTTCGATGGTGTACCCTTTTTATTATGATATAGTTATCAAAATTATTGAGGTTAATCATCATTTATTAATATGTGTTATTTTTATTATGAATGCTTATGCTATTTGAATTTTTACACTTGCTTTGATGTTTTTATGAAGATATATTTAAATGATTTTGACTTAATTTTAATGTGTTTTGCAACTATTCCCTAGACACCTTGTGTTTGTAAGATTATATTGTTTTATTTGCTTTTTTACCTAGAAACTTTATGTCTATATGACTTTATTGCTTTATTTGTTTAGTTTGTTTCACCCTTATGTAGGTGCCTCTAAGCTTGAATAATGGACAAGCACTTAGGTAATTTTTCCTAGACATCTCATGTTTATAGGACTTTATTACTATATTTTTTTAATTTACTTCACTCCTAAGCGATGGCCTTTGGGCCTATTTAATAGACAAACACTTAGGAAACCTTAAATATTTCCTATACACCTTGTATATGTAGGAATTTATTTTTGTATTTGTTTTTTTTGTTTCACCCTTAAGCAGTGGCCTCTATGCCTAATTAATGGATAATTTCTTAGGTGGATTTAAAAATTTGCCTAGATACCTTGTGTCTTTAGGACATTATTGTTGTGTTTTTTTAGTTAATTTTATCTATTTTTAGTTTTACGTACCTATGCTAGGGTGATGTTTGAGTTGTTTGATTCCTTGGGTGCACTTAGGTAAAGTAAATGGAGCTATTGGCACTATGGACTATCACAATTTTCATCATGTAACCTATTGATTAGACAAAAGAAAAAAGGATTTTATCAGATTTTGTCATCAATATTTGTAAACATTGTAGGTTTTTTCATGTGGAAATTGATAAAGAAAAATCAAATTTATGTTATGAACCACTCTTTGTGCCTTATGAATCCATTAGGGAATATAATATACTAGTTTATCTCTTGGTGGTTCTATGAGGTAACAAAGAGTGGTGAGTAATACAAATAAATATTAAGATTGATTATTTCCAATATTGTGTAATCCAATAAGGAAATGGGTCATGTCTGTCCACCACCTATCAAGACTACAAAGAAACTAGGAATATAAGATATGAAGATATTGTACTGATGAGGCCCAAAAATACCTCATTGTTGCACTATATTTGACATATAAAAACTGCCATATTACCAAACATGACACATTTAATTGCCAAATAGTTGATTAAAATATATTATTTCTTAAGTTTTTGCATGATTTTATGTTAGAAACACTATATCCCTATTTTGACTATTTTTTTTTATTTTGTGATTGTTTTTTAATTTTGTTGATGAAAATAACATAGAAGAATAAATCAGATAATTATGTTTGGATATTTGGCTAACTCCAATATGTTTGAAGCATCATCCCATTTCAAAACCAGAATTGTCAAGTGATTTGGCATCAAAATAATCTCTGTTGTAAAACAGGGACAAATGTGCAACATTTTTTGCACTGTTTCAAGTCTGGTTATTTTGTGCATTTCAAATAAATGTTAAATGTTGATGTCCATCATCCCACAATAATGTTTAAATATTTTTCCTACCCTAAAAATTATCTGAAATCCAAATTGACATCAAATTATTATTACTGTACAAAAATCTGGAAATCTGCAGAAAACAACCATACAAAAACCAACAAGTTGTCACTTTATTGGATGCCTTGGAATTTGTCAGAATTGACATGCAAAAATTATTGGATCTGACTTCTGAGGGATAGGTCAGATGTCCTATCTAGTTAAACCTACTTTGTTAGATGTTTTTAGTGCAGCTGAGCATAAAGTTTGTTTCACAACCTAATATTCTGAAGAAGCTCTAGAATGAGGGAGGAAAGTGGCCAGTTTTAACCAAATGGAGGTTTGAGCACCCAAAATTATAGGAAAAAGATATTTTAAGGTAAATATAGGTGTACAAGATATTTATAAATTACCTCCAACTCACTCCCACCACTAGAGACGAATTCCAAAGGCTAATGAATATTGTTGCAGCACATATTGTCTTAATTTGGACTAATTCAATTTTAGGACTAGTTGGCAAATCAATAAGAAATAACATAAGCTAATTTTATCATGATGTATATGTAATAGAACATTATAAATAATACATATCCCTAAATGGTTGAGCAGGTAGATAGTTGATAGCTGACAACAGTGAGCAATAGCTAATAGTGAACAGTGAGAAATAAGATTTTTCCTACATAATTCTAATGTTTTGTAATAATCAATAAAGTGCAGTTTCTTCAATTATCTTATGTTCATGAGTGAGTGTGAGTGTTAGGTGGTTAGAAATAGTTTTCCATATTCTTCTGTATTGGTAATATTGGTCCCACTTTCAGGCCTAGAAGGAGGACTTTCATGATAGGTTTTTATTAATAACTTTGCTGCAACACATTTAGCAGGATGTTTGTCACATTTTCATTTCTTGTTTTTATTTAATGTGATGTTTTCATGTTTTTAGTTCTATTTTTGTGTAGCCAATGTGTGTGTTATTTGAAAAATTAGTTTAGACCTGTGTTTCCTTTGTTTACCTTATTTCCCTTGTTTTCCATGTTTCCTTGTTTTTCATGTTTCAACAATTTCTATCAGTTTTTCAATAGTTTTCATTTTGATTTCAAACACTATAGCAGAAGCTTGATGACCTTCTGTAGTAGGACACTGATAGGTGTTTTTAGCATAAGTTTTATTTCCAAGAATCATTTCAATTTTACAAGAGTAAGCTAGGTTTTAATTATGCAATAGTAAACTAGGTTTCAATTTTGCAAGTGTAATTTAAGATTTCAATTCAGCAACATTTCAATTTAACAATTTCAGTTATTGCAATCATAGTTAGATTTCAATTTCTACAAATTAAAATTAGTTTTTTAATTCTTGCAAGTTAATTTACTTTTCATTTTGTAGAGTAGGTTTAGTGTGACACCAAAAAGGCTAAACCAACATCTGTTTCACCGAATAAATACTTGTAACTTGAATGTCTGAAGTGTAATCTACCCAAAATTTCTATCATAGATAGCCTTAGACACCACCCCATATTTGATAAATCATAAGATTAAATTATGACAATAGCGACACTCATCATTTTTGGCACCATTGTTTGGGAACATGGTGTTGTTAGAGGGTAAAAGTAGCTCAATAATTGTTAAGTGTGTTAAGTTGTGAAATTCAGAGTGAAATTTGGATAAATGACGTGTATAAGTAACAGTTTTTGGTAGATTGTATTTCAGTCCATTTAGAAAACAAGAAAGAAACCACAGGGAGGTGATCTTCACTCTTAGGGGGTTGAATTGCCTATGTTTGAAATTCTTGATAAAATTGAAATAAATTCATCATCCTCATTATTAGGAAGAATAAGATTCTTGAAAAAATAGAGGAGCCATCTGCTTGTGCTACCCTTTTTGTATCCATATCATCAGGGTAGTATAAACAAATTTTTACCAAGTATTAGGAAGCCATCATGGTAGATATACAAGACCATCCTTTGAAAGAAACATCTATATCAACTATTTGTAGCATTTTTTCAAATGGGCATATCATTGACAAATGCCATTTACTTCCATAATTCAAAAATTTTCTAGAGACATAAAATTTGTTGTCTGATTTGAATTTTTCTCAAGAGAGGTCCCAACAACAACAAACAAAGTAGGTAAAACAACCACCACTTCTAATCCAATGTGTGTATAATATAAATAATACAGGATAGGTAGCCCCTATCTATGTAGCTGAATCTGGTAAAAATAATACAATAAATGTTATTGACTACAGAAACATCCATTTGTGCTCAAACAAGACCTTACTTGAGCTTGTTCCATCCATTATTGAAGAGATAAAAGTCAATGGAGAAACACAAGAATCCTTTAGTCCAGAAAGACATAAATCAACCCTAGATAAAGGGGAAGAAATAGAAAATCTGCATATAGAAAATTTACTTATATTCCTTAGTAAACAAATACGAAGGGAAAAATTTCATCCTCCTAAGAACGAACCAAATTGAAGTACAACCAAGAAAAATCTTGAACATTATTAGCTGGATGACTTATGAAAAAAATCAAAACTATTTACTATTTTGAAACAACATTTCAATACCTTTGCATGAAAATACAAAGATATGTTAGGAATTCATCTTGATGTATGTGCTCATAGGAAATATATTGAAGATGTTAAACTTGTGAAACAACTACAAAGAAAATTGAGTCCTACCTTAAGAGATATTGTCAAAACCAAAATAAATAAACTCTTAGAGGTTGGATTTATTTATCCAATTTTTAATAATCGATGGGTTCCTCCATTGGTTATTATTCCAAAGAAAAATAGAAAACTAAGAGTGTGTGAATATTATCAAGAACTGAATACATTCACACATAAGGACCAATTTTCATTTATTGATCATATATTAGACATATTTAGTTTCACAATGTATGAATTGGTTTATGATAAGAAATCACATTTTCTTTTTGAATTTGAGTTACTAATGCTTATAACATATTTGGGAATTGGAATTGAATTGTTACAAGTGCAGATTTATAGGATTCTACAACTTAAGCCTAACGCATATGATGAATTTTGGCTAGATGCATTGCATCAAAAAAATTGATCCAAGAGTAGCAAAATTTGTGGTATGATAATCAGAAATCTCAGCAAGGAGATTGAGCTTTATTGTTCAATTCTTGTTATGAAGATGTTCTTGGAAGTTGCAGACTAGGTGGATTGGACCATACTTGATTGAAGAAATTTTTAGATATGGCGCATTGTTTCTTTCTCCCATTGGTGATTCATGGAGGAATTTAGTGGTGAAAGGACATTGCCTTCGGGTATACTATGCACCATTAACTAAGGAGGAGTTCTTGAAGCATATTCCACAATTGGATGTACACATGATGGAAGAAAATTTCTCTTCCATGTCAGATTCATAGTGATGCTAAAAAGTTTGAAAAAAGTATAAGAAAACCAAAAAGAAAAATAATCTTGTTTGTGAAATTCCTTCATGGGCACAAGCAAGACAAGAGAAAAAATAATTGAAAAAATATAGACAAAAGAAAAGAGAGAGAGAGAGAGAGAGAGAGATTGCAACATAAGGCATGTCCCACAAAATGAGGATACATGAGGATATGCATCAATTTAAGCATAGAGGATGAATAATTAAGTCAATACTTCATTTCCAAAAATAAAGAGAGAATTCATAACTTGGATCGAACGATGATTTTGGTGCAGAGCGGTGGATGAACTAGGGTTTCTGAAGCTAAGGAAAAACTAGGGCATCAGCTGGGTAGCCGAAGAGATTTCTGGTTACTGTGGATTTGAAGACAAGATTGCTGCCCCAGGAGGGTCCAATGGGGACACCTCCAAATCCTCTTCTAGAGAGACATAGTTCTTTTGCAGATTTGTTAAAGGATAAATCTCCATCAAAGACTGAAGAAGCACAAAAAACTGCATTAAAAATGCTCTTTACGGTTGCTGGAAATAGATCAACATCTCAATGAGTTAATGGATGCTTGCCACAATTAGAATCAAGGCCAAAGATTGTCATTGAGCAAAGGATGGTGGAAGAAATAGTTTTATATAGAGCCAATCATGATTTGATCTGTAAATTCATGGGTATTCACCCTACCCTAAATTTTTTGCATTCTTGGGTCTGGCAAAACTGGGAGCCTCTTGGTGAGTATTCTTTATGGTTTATTAGCAATGGATGTTTTATTGTTAGTTTTTCTTCACTGGCCGATAGAAATAGGGCTTTTGAATTAGAAAAGAGGAATCATGGTCTGACAGGATTATTTGTTCAACCCTGGAGAGTGAAATTTGATCCTCGAATTGAACCCACTGTTGTCCCGGTTTGGATCTGTTTGTATGCACTTACAATGGAGTTTTGGAGTGATCAGGTACTGGAAATCATTGGTAATTCCCTTGGAAGACATTTGGGTGTATCCAAAGACACAATAGAAGGAAACATAGTTGTTTATGCAAGATTATGTGTGGAAATGGATCTTAGCCAGCCTCTATCGGTAGAGGTGGAACTTGAACTTGTAGGACTATCTTGGATTCAACAGCTCGATTATGAGGCTTTGCCCTTTAGATGCAGAGTTTGCCACAAATATGGGCATTTGGCCCGATCTTGCCCAAATAATATGAACACAAAAATGGAGGCTCCTCTAGGAATTTCAACTCTTCCTAAGGAGGGTAAGTCAACAATAAACAAAGAACCAGCCAATATTTCTTAGAGTAAAGAATCACAAAGAGATGGTTTTGAATAGCCCAAAAGAAGAAGGCAAAAGAAAAAATATGGTAAAGAGCAAACCCAACTCAAACCCTCCAATAGGTATGAGATATTTAAGACACTAATGGACCACGAAGATCAATTCATGGAAGGAGTGGATGGGAATAATGAAAATAATAGCATCCATGTTCAAGCCCCTATTTCATCTCCCCCTGTCATAGAGCAGGTAATCAAGTACATTGAGTTACCGCAGTCAAAGAGTGCAGGGGCATTGATAGTGCATAACCAAGAGCAGCCAATAATTAAGGATGTCAACATGGGAATAGTAGAAAAGAATAGATAAAGGCCAACTTTAGGGATAACTCGGGTGGAAAAGAGAGCAAAAAATAGCAACTCTCAAGGAGTGGGTAGAAAATCAAATAACGAATTGATAGCAGTTCAAGGAGACAAACTGATCACTGGAGGATCGGTGAGGCCAATAGATTCTTACTACTCTCAAGGTAACCAATGATTATACAATCATGGAATGTTAGGGGTTTAAATAGTAGAACCCATCAATCTGCTATTCAAAGACTCTTAGAAAAATGTAAAACAGATTTTTTGCTTATCTAGGAGACAAAAATGTCGTTAGATCTTATGTGTAAAATAGTTAATAGAATTTGGATGGGTGTCAGTCATATGGAAGTGGCTGCCCAAGGTGCCTCATGGGGGATAGTTACTCTTTGGAACTCTCTTAAATGGACTGCAATAGAACATATAACTTGGAGGGGTGTTCTCACATCACATTTTAGAAATAATGTCACAACTGAACATGTTTTAATCACAAATTTTTATGGGGCTCAAAACCTAGATGGTCAGATGCATCAATGGAAAGTTGTGCATAACATGAGTCTCAATGGAAGATTTAGACTGGATTATTGCTGGGAACTTTAATTCTAAATTATCCTCTAGAGATCAGGAAGGGGGAACCCCAATTTTGGACTCAAGGGATCGACTTATGATTGCCCAAGTCCAGGAATTACACTTGGTGGATATTAAATGCCCTGGAACCAACTATACTTGGACTAATAAGAGGAGGGAGCCACATAGCAGGAAGGTGAAGTTAGACCATTTTTTGGTTTCAAAGGAGGCATTTGTAAAATGGAATATAAAATTTTAGATTTTTGAGGGTCCAGTTTCAGATCATTTCCCCATTTTGTTGGAATGAGGGATCAATACAGTGCAGCATCACAAACTGTTTAAATTTGAAAACTTTTGGTTACAAAAGGAGGAACTTCGAAAGAAAATTCCACAGTTGTGGGAAGAAGGTCGCCCAGCATATGGGACAGCAATGTTTAGATTCCACAAACAACTTCATTATGTCAAAGATCAACTGAAACAATGGAGGGGGGCTAACAAGACAGACTTCTAGGTCTAAAGAGCTCCATTGGTGGCCAGATGGGATGAGGTTCAAAAAAACTTTAGGGAAGGAACAATTATAGAGCAGCTCAAAGAAGAGGATGATGCATTGCGTAAAGCGATTGAGGACATTGACAACCAAGAGGAAACCTACTGGAAGCAGATATCAAGAACCACTTGGTTATTAGAAGGTGATAAAAATACCAAATTTTTCCATCGGACTACCTGTGCTAGGAAACATATGAACAACATGGAATCTCTTCCAAATGAGAATGGACACTCCTTTGATACACTTCCAGGTATACATTTCCATTCAATGGATTATTTTTCTAAACTTTGTAAGGAAATTATGGTGTAAGATGAATAGGCTCAAAGAGATGTTATTGTTGTCATACCCTCTGTTATCTCTGAAGAAGAAAATCAGACCCTACTTAAACCCATTGATAGAGAGGAACTGAAGAATATAGTCTTTGGAATGAGCACCGAAAAAACTCCAGGTCCAGATGGCTTTCCAATTGAGTTTTTTTAGGCCTTTTGGGATAACTTGGAGGAGGATGTAATGGTTGTTATAGAGGAGTCCAAAGGTAGTAAAAGAATGCTTAAAGCATTAAATCATACTTTCATTACCTTAATTCCAAAAGGGGAGGATGGAGTACACATTTTAGATTATAGACCTATTGCCTTATGCAATGTCATATATAAAATAATCACAAAGGTAATGGCTGAGCGGCTAAAACCTCTTCTACATAACATTATCTCCTTGGAGCAAGGGGATTTTGTAGAGGGTAGGTAGATCTTGGATGGTGTGGTTCTAGCTTAGGAGGCAATCCATTCAATGCAAACATCTGGTAATAGAGGAATGTTCATAAAATTAGATATGTCAAAGGCTTATGATAGGGTGGAGTGGAGCTTCTTGTCAAAGATGATGGCAGCCTTTGGTTTCTCTCAAGATTGGATAGAATGGGTCATGAGTTGTGTTTCTACTCCGACATACTCAGTGTTAATCAAGGGTCTTCCCTCACAACCGTTTGGAGCTTCTCGAGGCCTTTGTCAAGGAGATCCTTGCTCTCCCTATCTTTTTCTCATTTTGGTTGAAGGATTGGGTAGACTTATCTTGAGGAGAAGACAACAGGGTTTGTTAACAAGTATCAAGGTGGGTGAGGAATTTTTGACTCACCTATAGTTTGTGGATGACACAGGATTGGTGGGAGTGGCCAGCTTCAGGGAAGCAAGAATGATTAGAGATACACTTAATGTCTACCTTAGGGCTACAAACCAAGTCATCAATGATAAAAAATCCAAACTGGTCTTTTTCAATCTTGATCAAAGGCTTCAGGATAGAGTTTTAGAGATCTTGGGATTCATAAGGACTTATCTCCCAGTGGTATACTTGGGGCTCCCTTTGCATTTTAAAAAACTAAAAATAGATATCTGGAGGAATATTTTAAATTGTATCAAGGATAGAATTAATCATTGGTCTCACAAATGGTTAACCTATGGGGGTAGATTAAATTTTTTACAGTCAATCATTCAAGCCATGTCAATTTATAAATTTTCTATCCTTGCTGCCCCGCATACTATATGGAAAGAGTTGGACAATATGGCTAGAAAATTTTTATGGGAAGGAGTAAAAGGAGAGAGGAAATGGGCCTTAGTAGGTTGGGAAAAAGTAAGTCAGCCCAATGTAAAAGGAGGTTTGGTACTGAGAATATCAAAGTTAAATAATAAAGCTTTGGCTGGAAAGCTTTACTGGAGGTGGATTTCCCAACAAACTTCTTTATGCGATAGAATCTTAACTAGTAAATATTTGGGACAAGTGAACCCAAATGAGGTGGGTCGTTTCCCTTTGGATTGTAATGTATCCTTAGTGTGGAAGGCTCTCAAGTTAGGATCTCAGGTAGTAAAAGATATATTATTTTGGAAAGTGGGGAGAGGGGAGAAGGCACGATTTTGGATAGATTCATGGGATCAATACCCACCTATCATTGTTGAATTTCTTGAATTGCAACCAATAAAAATAGCCATAGAAACCAAGGGTTGGGTCCAAATTGAAAGTTATTTCAACACTATTCAGCTGGGGGATTATAATTTTAAGCAGTTTAAGAAGTTAGATGAGTGGCCAATTTTAATCCCTGCGAATTTGACACCCATCATGACTAAAATCTTGGAAGAAATATTTCTCATAGGTAGAGACGAGGAGGATGAATTAGCTTGGGGCTATGGGAGCCTTGGTGTCTACACAATGAAGGACATATATGATTAGATCCTTCCATAGCCCCCTCCTCATACTTATCAGGTGGAGGATTGGAGAAAGATTTGGCAGTCCAAGAGTTGGCCGAAAGTAAACTTTTTTGCCTGGCAGTTCATGCATAATGGAATTCTTACTTTTGATAAACTCAGATGTAAGGGAATCATCGGTCCATATCAATGTTTTTTCTGCTACAAGAGCAAGGAAACAACTGATCACTTGATGTTTGAGTGCCCATCCATGTGCCAAATATTGGAGAGATGGTTTTTATATAATAAAATTCAATTTAATGGTGATTTGAATCGGATTAATATTTGGGAAAGATGGAAGAGGGGTAGATTTAAATCTAAATCTCTTTATATTGGTTGGGAGCTGGGATTAAACTTTATCTGGTGGCAAGTGTGGTTGGAGAGAAATGCTAGAATTTTTAGAGAAACTTTTTCTTCTTTAGATGGAGTTTGGCAGGTCATTTGGAGCAAAGTCACAGAAACTGTGGTAGTCTATGCTAAAGAGGAAACTTAGGTTGTTAATGGGGCAATGGAAAAGGAAGTTGAAGTGCAAGAGGGATAGGATAGAGCTAGTTGGAAACCACCCCCAAAATGTTGGATTAAAATTAATATGGATGGAGCTGCAAAATGCAATCTAGGTAGAGCTGGAATTGGAGTGGTTTGCCATAATAATGTTGGAACAGTGCTCTATTGGGAACTGCAAGGCTTGGGAACTGCAAGGCTAGATGTACACATGATGGAAGAAAATTCCTCTTCCATGTCAGATTCAAAGTGATGCTAAAAAGTTTGAAAAAAATATAAGAAAAGCAAAAAAAAAACTAATCTGGTTTGTGAAATTCCTTCATGCGCACAAGCAAGACAAGAGAAAAAAATAATTGAAAAAATAGAGACAAAAGAAAAGAGAGAGAGAGAGAGAGAGAGAGATTGCAACATAAGGCATGTCCCACAAAATGAGGATACATGAGGATATGCATCAATTTAAGCATAGAGGATGAACAATGAATTCAATACTTCATTTCCAACAATAAAGAGGCAATAATGACAAATAAATATTCGTACCGTTCATTTGGAATGAAAGGTTGCTTCATTACTTCATTATCGTTGTTTTCTTGCAGAAAAATATGTTGTTTTCATACAAGAAAGATTGATGTGTTTTTTGTATAATAAGGATTGTTCTTATCCAAATAGGAATGAGATATGTTCTCTCATTCCAGCCTCATGAGATACATTCTATCTCATTGAAGCCTCTAAAAAAAAAACAAAATTTGGTTGAAAAACAGAAATGGTAACCTCTTCTGATGAAAAAATGAAAAAAAAAAGATGAAAAAAAAGAAGGAAAGAGAAAAAAAATAAAAAACCAGTAATGAAAACCTTCTCAAAGGTGCTGTTGAATTGGCTTGCATGAAAATTGGTTTTCCGACATGCATTACCTTGATTTAATCTACCCATCATTGTTCTATTATTGTACAAATCTCACCTACTACACATGTGTTGTCTTTGATTAATAAAATCACCTAACAATCATCAGAAGCAGCTTGTAAGGTGCATGATAAATTTTTAGGACAGTAAGGTATGTGTTTCTTACATTTAGTCATAGTAAGCATTTAGCATTTAGTGTATGATAATAAATATTTGGTATAAACTATTTATACAATATTGGCAAGTTAAAAATGGAATATGTTATTCAAAATATCAAGAAACACCCCCTTTTACCCTTAGTTGCATGAGAAATTCAAAAGTATCTGCAAAAATCTTATTTTGGGACAAACATGGCAACAATTCTATTTGAATTAGTAGGGCAGGTTTCAAAATGAGAACTACAAGTTGATATCTCACAATTGCCTCATAAATTTGAGGAGGATAATATGGAAAATTCACTTGAATATTCTATTTTATTATTATTACAATAAAACAACAACATACAAAATGAAGAATAACATCTAAACAAAAGGATGGAGAAGAGAATTTTGATGTTTTGAAAGGCTAACACACCCTAGATATGGGCCCACAATAGAATCTACAGCTAACTTTTGCATAGGTCATTTTTACATTTTTGGATGCATCTTTAGAATGAATAGAGATAGCTTCGAAATGAGATAGAAACTATTCTAAAATTCTTGAAAAATTCTACAAAATAGCAAAAATATCATGGTACATCAAAGGTTTAGTTTCCTTAAGCTCAGAACATCCCACCACAAGTAAGTACATCCCTCACAAATATTCAAAATCAAATTTTTGTTAATTTAATTTCAAAGGTGCAAAAAACAGCAAAAATAGGTATTCAAGTTGAAATGTTGTCAAAACAAAAAATTCCACCAATAGTAGTACATCTTCCAGGTATGGTTTTAGTAGAACAACACACTAAGGCTATTGCAAAATTAATCACATACTATCAAGCCTTTAAGAAGTACTTTGCAGCACTAAAATTTGTAGAAGGGCAGAAAAAGAGTTAAAACTATAGGAATTGTAGAAATTGTAATATTGAAGAGTGAAAGTATAGAAATCAAAGAATTACAATTTTAAAATGAAAAAAATTTAAAAAAAAATGCAAGAACAAAACAAAGAGTACAATAAAAAAATGGGAAAAAAGAAAAAATTACAGGAATTACAAAAATTGAAAATTTTTAGAAATTGCAGCATCTTTGCCATTTCTCAAAAAATTGTAAAAATTTCTCAAGTGGCAAAAGATGTTGTTTAAAAGGATAAAACCTACATATTGCTATGGCCTACTAGGATGCATGAGGGCATTCATCAGTTGAATTTGGTGGGATGATGAGGCCCAAAAATACCTCCTTGTTGCATTATGTTTGACATAAGAACTGCCATATTACCAAACATGAAAATTTAATTGTCAAATAGTTGATTAGAATAACTTTTTTTTTTTTTTTGGTGGTGGCCACAAGGGGTAAATAGACTGTGACCACTAGGGAACCATTACATAACATATCTGCAACATGTGAGGCGAGAGATTTGAACCTGGGCCTCTCAGCAACTAGAGAGGTTTAACTACCCACTTGCTCTCCAACTCCTCTACATGGACAGATAGTTGATTAGAATATATTATTTGTTAAGTTTTTGCATGATTTTATGTTAGAAACACTATATCCCTGTTTTGACTATTTTTTCTGCATTTTGTGACTGTTTTTGACATAATTTTGTTGATGAAAATAAAATAGAAAAATAAATAAGATAAGCATGTTTAGATATTTGGCTAACTCTAGCATGTTTGAAGTGTCATCCCATTTCAAAACCAGAGTTGTAAAGTTATTTTCCATCAAAATAATCTCTACTATAAAATAGGGACAATTGTGCAGCATTTTTTGCACTGTTTCAAGTTTGATTATTTTATGCATTTCAAATAGCAAAATGTTAAATTATGATGTCCATCACCTTACAATAATTTTTGAATGTTTTTCCTACCTTAAATCTTGTTAAAAATCTGAATTGGCACCAAATTATTATGACTGTACAAAAAATTTGGAAATGTGTGGAAAACAGCCATACAAAAACCAACAAGTTGTCACTTTATTGGATGCCTTGGAATTTGTCCGAATTGGCATGTAAAACTTATTGGATATAAATTATAAGAGATAGGGCAGATATCCTATCTATTTAAACCTGCTTTATCGGATTTTTTTAGTGCAGCTGAGCATAATGTTTCATTCATAGCCTGATATTCTGAAGAAGCTTCAGAATGAGGGGGAAAAGTGGCTAGTTGGAGGTTTGAGCACCCAAAATGGTAGGAAAAATGTATTTTAAGGTGGATATAGGTGTACATGATATTTCTAAACCACCTCAAACTCACTTCCACAACTAGAGATTAATTCCAAAGGCCAATGAACATTGTTGCAACACATATTATCTTAATTTGGACTAATTCAGTTTCAAAATTGATTGGCAAATCACTGAGAAACAACATAAGCTAATTTAAACATGATGCATATGTATTAGGACATAAATATCACATATCCCTCAATGGTTTAGTAGGTAGATATTTTATATATGATAATAGTGAGCAGTAGCTAATAGTGAACAGTGAGAAGCAAGATTTTTCCTATAGAATTGTAATGTTTTACAATAATCAATGAAGTGCAATTTTTTCAATTATATTGTGTTCATGAGTGAGTGTGAGTGTTAGAAATATTTTCCCACCTTCTTATGGATCAGGAAGCTTGGGCCCACTTTCAAGCCTAGAAGGAGGACTTTTATGACAGATTTTCCTGATAAATTTTTTGTAGCAGATTTAGTAGGATGCTTGTCACATTTTCATTTCTTGTTTTGATTTAATGTGATGTTTTCAGTTGTGTTTTTATGCATCCAATGTGTGTTTCAGCTAACAAATTAGTTTAGACTTTTTGGAAGTTAAAAGGGTAAAATGTTAAAAATTTGTTTTACCACTGTAAGCTTTGGACGGTATGGACGGCAGGGAGTTTGACTCCAAATTCTAATTTTCCTTTCCTCCCTCTTTTCCTTCTTCCCTAATATTTCTCCTAAGATTTATAGGTTATGGTTATTAATATATGTATTTAAGCATTGTAATCTTTCAAACCTAAAGTTAATATATATCAGTGTGATTATTATTTGTGCTCCTAAATTTCTAAGTGTTATATCTGGTATCAGAGCTGCGTGTGTCTAAGTATTCAAGGCTAGGCACGAATCCTGAAGAGGTCTAGGAGGCCCACAAGTGAGAAACAGATCTTGAGGAGGTCTAGGAGACTCGCAACACGTGAACCAAGGTGAGTTCGAGAGGGCCCATAGCACATGAACCGAGGTGATGTTGAGAGGGCTCGTAGCACATGAACCGAGGTGAGATAAAGAGGAGACCCACAAAGAGCATGCATATCAAGTAGCTAACCATAGGTGGACACATGGTGAGAAGACAATGAGGTGGACACGTGGACATGTAAACCAGAGGAGAGCTTACTAGACAGTTGACATGGCAGACAGGCGACGGGGTAGGTGACATGGCAAACAAAGGGGCAACTGGTGATGTGGTGCGAGGAGATTTGCTTTGCTAGAAGGAAAAAGGGTATTCACTGATTTCTCGAAGGCAATCGAGAAGCTTAGTGCTTCTTTGTACTTATAAAGCACTATTTCCCCTCTGCACAGCGGATGTGGGATAAAAACTTTTAATTTTTTTTTATGTTTCGTGTGACTATGATGGAATAAAGGAGGTAAACCTCCCTTGCCTTCTCGTCAGGCCACGTAGCTCAACTGGCTCGAGGAGCTAGCCTTAAACCGCTCGCCCCCAAGCAAATCGTAGGTTCAAAACCTGGCAGCGACGAAGCTGTTAAATTTTTTTTTGTTAAAAACTTGGCCCGAATGCTTAAGAAATTATAGTGTATAGTGCTTGAGTCCTATCGACGATGGAAGTTGAGTTGGCAAGGAAGCTTTGCTTGGAAAGAGGAGTCACAGGTTCGACTCCTGTAGAGGATAATGTTTTTTAAAAATTTTTTTCTAAAGTTTATTATTATATATATTAAAAAAATATAACTTTATATTATATTTAATAAAATTAAATAATAGTTGTTTTTTTTTTTTAATTATAAAGCAATTATATTTTTTTTATTAAATACAAATATAGATATTTTTTTTATATAATAAAATAGGAGAAAAAGAACATTGCCTAAGAGGCAATTTATGTAAGAGGACTCAAAAGTGAAAATATTGTGTAAAAGACCTAAAGGGCTTTAGAAATTTCTTTCTAAAAGTCTGAAAGAGGTAAAACATTGAAGACTAGGAATTTGTAAAAGAGACACATTGAAGGGCAAAATTCATGATTCGCTCCACAGGATGTTATCATGCACTTTGTGCACTTTTGGTAAGAGAGAATGCTGAAAGATTTGATGAAAAAGTATGATCTTATGGGTTTCATACTGTGTTTAGTCAGTTTTAAAATGCAGTAATATCACATCAAAGAGATCCGAACTCAGGGTACGAGGCAGAATCTAAAGACAATTCATTTAGAAGTGGATTTGAGCAATCTCAATCCATAAAAATTACACCTCAAGAATCTGAATATACTCATTATAGTAATTCAGTGGAAATCCTAGAACGAGAATCACCAGAGATAATATTTATCAGTGACGACGAAGAATTAGCAGATAATTTCGTGACTCAAGAAATAACAAGCAAGAGGAACAAGCAATCAGTGAAAGAGTGATTCAAGTCAAATTTGACTTAAATTTGTAATCTCTTCTTTATTCTTCTTTCTTCCTTCTTCCTTCTTCCTTCTTCCTTATTTGAAAAAGCAGAGTGCTTTATTGTAACCGAGAAATAAAAAGAGTGTTTTAGTAACTATCGCCTCACATAACAATCTACCAATTCTGTTCAATGGGTATGACTATGAGTATTGGTCTATAAAAATGAAGACCTTGCTCATAGGAAAAGGTTTGTGGGATATAAGAGAAGAGGGTTTCATAGAACCCACAGATTGGGCTACATTGAGTGTCGTAGATAAGAAAACAAAGAAAGAAGCACAAAATAGCAACTCTTTTGCTCTTTTTCATCTCCAATTAGCATTGAAGAAAAGTATATTCCCTAGAATAGTCACTTTTATAATTTCACAAGGTGTGTGGAAAGCTTTAAAATATGGATTCCAGGGAAGTGATCAAGTGAAGCAAGTGAGGCTTCAAAAACTGAAATGATATTTTGAAAATATCAAAATGAAAGAAGACGAAAAATTTGGTGACTACTATGTCAGATTCAAGGCAGTAGTTGATAAAATGGTTACTCTTGACAAAGAAATTAAGCCTGAAATAATTGTAAATAAAGTGTTATGAACACTTCTTCAAAGATGGAATCACATAACCATAATCATAGAAGACTCAAAAGATCTTTCCACTTTAACATTTGATGCATTAATTGGGTTGTTAATGTCTCATGAAGGATATTACAAGATTCTCCTTCAACCATCTATGGAGGCGATGATAAAGCCTTCACATCCAATGAAAATGCTAGAAGAGGGCGTGGAAGAGGTCAAGGTAGAGGCCAGCGAAGAGGTAGAGGAAAATGCAACTGTAGAGGAGGCAATTAGAATAGAGGAGGCAACTCCAACAGAGGAGGCAATCAGAATAAAGGTGGAAACAAAAATCGAGGAGGAAATCCAAGACGAAGTGGAAATCAAGGACGAGGAAGTGACAAGCCCAAAACAGCTTGTTTTAACTATGGCAAGTGAGGTCACTTTGCTCATGACTGTTGGTCAAAATCTTCTCAAGGTAGCAGCAATCAATATGGAAATTATGGAGAAGAAGATGATACCTCTAATATTTTTCTATCATATGGACAATCAGAACATAATCTAAATGACACATGGATTATGGATACTAGTTTCTCAAACCATATGAGTGGCAAATAAAATCTATTTGCTACTCTAGATTCCACTTACAAATCCCAAATCAAATTAGGGGATGATAAAGTTTTGCAAGTCGAAGGCATTGGAGCCATGGAGGTTCCAACAAAATAAGGACTAAAGAAAGTGAATGACATCTACTACACTTTAAAGCTCCAACACAATCTGGTAAGTGTTGGGTAAATGATAGAGAATAATTACAAACTTGTTTTTGATGAAGGAAAATGTATCATTCTTGATAAAAACAATTGTAATCGTGTCATCACACAGGTTCCTATGACCAATAATCGGTTATTTCCTCTCAAATTTGGTGAGCTAGGGGGAGCTCAACTTGCAAATATAGCTATAGTAAATCCAAGTGTGCTTTGGCACTTGTGATATGGTCACCTTAATTTCGCTAGCTTGAAACTGTTAACTTCTGAAGCTATGGTGATAGGACTTCCCAAAATCAACGAAAAAAAATAGTTCTGTGAAGGATGTGCTTTGGGAAAGCACTCAAGGTCTAAGTTTTCAAAAGGACAAGCGTGGAGAACCAGATATCCACTTTAGTTAGTGCATTCAAACATCTATGGTCCAATGCAGATAAAGAGTATAGGAAACAATTCTTATTTTCTCACTTTCATAGATGATTTATCTAACATATGCTGGATTTATTTCTTGAAACATAAGGATGAAGCTTTTTATTGCTTCATAGATTTCAGAAACAATGTATAGAAACAAAGTGAGTATTTTGTAAAATATCTTAGGATAGATCGAGGAGGTGAGTACTCCTCAAAAGAATTATTAAAATATTAAAAAGCAAGTGGGATTAAAATGCAATTCACTACTGCCTATACCCCACAACAGAATGGTGTGGCAGAGAGAAATAACCACACCATAGTTGAGATGGTGAGAACGATGCTTTAGACTAAGCATCTAACTAATATGTACTGGGTCGATGCTATAAGAACCAGTGTATATATTCTAAATAGAAGTCCAACTTCTAGTTTAGATGGAATCACTCCTTATGAGGGGTGGTATGGAAAGAAACCAAATGTAAAGCACTTCAAAGTTTTTGGTTCTTTAGCATATGCACACATTCCTGATGAAAAGAGGAAAAATATTGATTCCAAAATTCAAGCTTATAGATTTGTAGGGTATTGTGAGTCTACAAAATCCTATAGACTCTACAATCCCAAGTCTCATAAGATTATTATTTCAAGGGATGTAATTTTTGATGAAGGGGGAGAATGGGGTCATCAAAAAGATTTTGTTGATGATGGATCCCAAGATGTAAATTCTTCACAGGTACAATAGGTGTCTCCCAAGAAAAGCAAAGGCACACCACCCCTTCCAAGCCCAAGCAGGAGTACTTCGAGTACATCTGACATCACTCCAAGTACTTCTTCATAGAGATCAGTAAGTTCTTCACCGATGGACATTGACAGTTACTCTCCATTAAGAGACAATAAATTTACAACATCATCCATACTTTCAAATGTTGGATCAAAATTTCTAGAGAATATTCACTAGAATCCAAGCTAGTGAAATGAATACAGTTTTGTAGCAACTTGAAAATTTGTAATTGTATGGGGATGATGACTCCCAAGATCCTAAAGGAGATGTAGTCAATTATGCTTTATTGGCTAGTGCACAACTAAAACCATCTAGCTACGAGAAGGCTTGTACTCAGAAAGTATGGCAAGAAGCCATGAAAGAGGAAATAACCTCTATAAAAAATAATGATACATGGGAGCTAGTAAATCTACCCAAAGGAAAAAAATGTGTTGGATGTAAATGGGTCTACAAGACCAAATACAATTCTGATGGAAGCATTGAGAGGCACAAGGCGAGATTAGTAGCAAAAGGTTTTACTTAGAAATTTGGCATTGACTATGAGGAAACCTTTGCTCCTATTGCACGACAAGAGACAATCAGATCAATTATTTCCTTAGCTACCCATAAAGGATGGAATATTCAACACATGGATGTGAAAAGTACTTTTTTGAATGGATACTTGATAGAGGAGGTTTATGTTCAACAACCTCAAGGCTTTCAATAACAAGGAAAGGAGAACCTTGTTTATAAATTGAAAAAAGTACTTTATGGCCTCAAGCAAGCACCAAGAGCTTGGTACTCACGC
Source organism: Wollemia nobilis (assembly GCA_028583015.1). NCBI lineage: Eukaryota > Viridiplantae > Streptophyta > Pinopsida > Araucariales > Araucariaceae > Wollemia > Wollemia nobilis. The sequence goes on from JAQPPZ010016554.1 coordinate 442,277, forward strand.
ATTGATGGATATTTCAATGAGTATGGATTCACTAGAAGCAAAAGTGAACCAACTCTATACTACCTAAATCATGGTGTAGACATTCTCATAGTTTGTTTGTATGTGGATGATCTAATATTTATGGATAGTAACACTAAAATTAATATGGAGTTCAAAAACTCCATGATGAAGCAGTTTGAGATGAAAGATCTCGTTTTAATGCGATACTTCCTAGGCATGCCATCAATAAAATAAGGGGATCTTCATATGTCAACATAAGTATGCTCGAGACATGATCAAGAATTTTTCCATGGAGCAGTGCAAATCAGTTAAAACTCTAACTGGACATGAAATCCAATTGAGTAAGTACGACGAAGCACCAAAGGTTGACATGACCACTTACAAGAGCATGGTTGGGAGTCTGATGTTTCTCACCAACACAAGGCCTGATATTCAATATGTTGTTTCTCTAGTTTCAAGGTTTATAGCAATTCCATATGAGCTACATGTACAAGCAACTAAAAGAATCTTAAGATATGTAAAAGGTACATTGGATTTTGGAATCCACTACCACAAATGTAATTTTGTGAAATTAGTTGGCTTTAGTGACAGTGATTGGGGCAACAATATAGATGATAGGAAATCTACATCAGGGAACTATTTTAGTCTAGGTTTAGGACTAATAACTTGGAGTTCAAAGAAACAAACTGTTGTAGCATTGTCATCTACTGAGGCTAAGTATATATCCATCACACATGCTAGTACTCAAGCCCTATGGTTGAGAAAAATCCTTGAAGAGATTGGAGAAATTCAAAGTGGTCCAACTCGATTGTATTGTGATAACATAAGTGCCATTCAGTTGGCAGACAATCCAATCCACCATAGCAGATCAAAGCATTTCAATATGAATTATCACTTCATTCGAGACATGGTGGAGCAGCAAATAGTCGAGCTTAAATATTGCAGCACTTTGGATAACATTGTAGATATCTTCACCAAAGGCATGGTTAAAGCTCAATATATAAAGCTGAGAGACTGTATATTCAGTCCTCTCAACTTTAAGGGGGAGAATGTTGGAAGTTAAAAGGGTAAAATGGTAAAAATTTGGTTTACCACTGTAAGCTTTGGACCTTACCCTTTTACCTCCTTGGACAACAACTGAGTCAACAGGATTGGACAGCATGGACGGTAGGGATTTTGACCCCTAATTCTATTTTTCCTTTCCTCCCTATTTTCCTTCCTCCCTAATATTTCTCCTAAGCTTTCTAGGTTATGGTTATTAATCTATGTATTTAAGCATTGTAATATTTCGAACCTAAAGTTAATATATATCAATGTGATTATTATTTGTGCTCCTAAATTTCTAAGTGCTAAATTTGTGTCTTCATTATTTTCCCTATTTTCCATTTTCCCCTATTTTTCATATTTCACGAACTTTTATTAGTTTTTCAATAGTTTACATTTTGTTGTGAGTCACTATAGCAGAAGCTTAACGACCTTCTGTAGCAGGACACTAATAGTTGTTTTTAGCATAAGTGTTATTTCCAAGCATCATTTCAATTCTGCAAGAGTAAACTAGGTTTCAATTCTGCAAGAATAAACTAGGTTTCAATTTTGCAAGTGTAATTTAAGATTTCAATTTAGCAACATTTCAATTTAGCAATTTTAATTATTGCAATTGTAGTTAGATTTCAATTTTTGTAAATTAGAATTAGTTTTCAATTCTTGCAAGTTAATTTAGTTTTCATTTTGTATATTATGTTAAATGTGATGCCAAAAAGGCTAAACCAACATATTTTCACCGAATAATACTTATAACCTGAATTTATGAAGTGTAATCTACCTAAACTTTCTATTGTAGACAGCCTTGGACACCACCTCGAATTTGACAAATCATAAGATTAAATTATGACAATAATGACACTCATAATGTACCATCCATTTTTGTCACTCTTAGGGTAGACATCATATGGCAAGATGGTTGTTATTGAGAAGAATGAGGTGAGGGACTCCTAGAATTAGGATTCAAAGAGGAAAGCTAGATTTAGAAAAACCGTGTTTAATGCTTGTATTTTGATCCCAATTGACTTAAGTGCTAACAAGCGATGGTGACCATATTAATTATTTTCAAATGGATTCATAAGACCATTACATACTTTCTAGTCATCAATCAATGTAATTCCATCTTCTTAATGGCCTATAAGTGAATGAGAATAGGTGGGAAAATAGTTTTATAAAAGTAGTTGTTATTGGCATTTTGAGGAAGTTTATCCTATGCTTTTATATTTTTCAAAGAAACATAGGATTTTTCATTCCTCCTCTTGGTGAATCCATAAAAACTTATGAACTTTCCAAGTGGTGGAATGAGCTAGCCTATCCTCACAACAATCCATAAGGACACAAGGATAAACAAGGTTGAGTTGTGATTTAAGATAAAATATGAGTGTTAATGTATTGAGAAGAAATTTTGATAAGTGGAGGACTAGGAGAGAAGTTACTAGCTTAGACACCTAGTGTAAGTGCAATGCATTAATGAGCTAATCTGACTTAGCAAGCAAGAAAAAATATAAGCATATGTAAGTAGGAAACTATGAAATCAGGTAAGCATAAATAAAAAAAACAAGTAAGAGCAAGCAATGTGATAGTAGTGGAGCTCTACTAGCATTAGATATCAAATAAAATTATAATAGAAAGTGATCGATTGCTAACTAGGAGCATTATTGCATACTTGCAGCATGAGGAGAAGAAGGTGAAAAACAATCCGTGGATAGGGAGAGATTCACTAACATTAGTCACCTAGTACAAGTGTAATACATGTACAAATTGTCATGATGAAAATCATCATATGCATCCTAGTGGATCTCTTGACTCAACATGCACCAAGTACTAAAGTATGTGTGATCAAGAAATCATGAAATCAAGCAGACATGCAAGCAAACAGCCATGCATACAAATAGCCATAGACAAATGAAACACAATAATGCCAATGTAGTATATTTTTTAAATACATTATGTTAATTGGTTCTTTTATTCTTTTATCAAGTGTAGCCAAGTGGTAACCTTCAAATCCATACTTAGTGGTTATTACAAAATGGACCTAGCTAGTTTGGCTTAAACTTACCTTTGAGGTCATTTTTTTGTTGGTATTTTTCTAGTTTTCTTTGAGGACCAGATAACGATATTTGAAGGAATAGGATCATATATTTTTTCATAGGCTCAATTAAACCTCTAATTTTAGATCAATAGGTGTTCAAAGACATGAATCTACTTTTAATCATGTAACTTGAGCTAGATAAGGTAAGCATGGTAATACTCATTACCGATAGAGGATTCTTTTAATAGGATCATTAAGGAAGGTACCTCTAGTTTGAAAGAAAAGATAACCTCAATTCCATAGACTAAGGCATAGGGCATGGCACCAGTTGGAGTTTAAACACTAGTGTGATAGGTTCATAAGTTAGGGTATAGCTAAAGGTGCTAATCTTAACATGTTTTAAGCCTTTTTTTTAATTTTAATTCAAGTTTTATTGGATGCTTTTACCTAGTTGTTGCCTTGTGGATAATAAGGTGTTGGCCACTTGTGTTGTATTTTGTATTTAGTACCCAATTTGGTAATGTCCTTATTCTTAAAATGGTGTTCAATTTTCATATATGATCATCATTGGGATGCCATAATGAGATATTATCTGATTGAAAATAAATTTGGAAACTTGGATACTAGTACATGAGGATAGAAGTATTGTCTCTACCTATTTTGTGAAGCACTCGATTATTGTGATAATGAATTTATGTTCATCTGATGAAAGTAGATTTATTTTACCAATAATATTGAGGTCCCATGTGAAAAGAGCTATGCAAAAGCTAGTGATTGGAGCTTTTGAGATGGAGTGTGAATGAGGTTTTCATCCTTTTGAAATTTATCACACTTTTAGACGTAGTCATAAGATTCTTTCTCCATGGAGGGCTAGTAATAACCAAACCATATAAGTTTCTCAACAATATAATTCCCATGTATATTCCCTTATGGGAGTGTTGAACAACTACCTTTGATTCATCATAGTTTAGGCATCTAAGAAGGATTCCATCAAAAAACCTTTTATAAAGGATGTCTCTTATAATAACAAATTGGCAAGCATATTGTCTTAAGTTCTTACACTCATTCTAATTTAAGCCCTTAGACAAGGTACCATATTTTAGAAAAGAGAATATATCATTATACCAAGGATTTGGTAGGGGTGCTATTTCAATATCAAAGATCTCTAGAATTATTTGACTAATTTTGAGGGTTGTGAGTTCTCTAATTTGTTTGATGATGGTCATACCTTTCTCATCATCTAGCTCTAAGGAATAAGGGAGGCATCTATAGCCATAGCATCATCATGGTGATTATTGGAACATATGATAGTATCAATTATAATCTTCTTGAAGATGGCCATTAATTTGTCAACAATGTCCTTATATGGTCTAAACTTGTCATATTTAGTTTGATAGCTTCCATTGATTTAATTAACCATGAGTTGAGAGTCTCTAAAATGGAGATGGTTTTTCCTTTCAAAGCCAATGCAACATAGAGTCCAAGGATAAGAGCCTCATACTCTACCATATTATTTATACATGAAAACTAAAGCTTGAAAAATAAAGGGATAGCATTATCTTTGTGGTTCAAATAAGATCAAGAATATTATCAATGTGATTATTATCATACTAAATCATTTTCTATCCATGTTTTCTGTTGTCATGGGCCCTTCATGAAATGCGATTATGCTCGTTTCCTTATAATAAGGAATTATTGTCAATATTAAACTATTATGAATATCTAAATAATTTAGCATAATAATATTAAAAGCATGACATATCTATTATTAGTATATATATTACTAAACCAAGTTAAAGTAACGACGAACTGTCCCTTCAGTTGGTATTTTATCACAACAATTCAGACATACGTCAATTTTTGCTCATTCATCGTTATAGAAATGATCCCTTACCGACCATCCCTCGCCTGGAATTATGGTTTTGGAATTTTGAATTACTATACATGTAGCAATTTAGAATCTTCGTTTTACCACGCGTCCAAGCAGACGAGGGTGGCCAGAGGAAAATCCCTACCCCTACCTGTGTTTCAATCACATATTAAACATTGGTATTACATTGCGTCATCCTCTGAGCTAATAAGTTGGCTTAAGGCTTGTCCATGGCTTCCACCACGTTTCCGGCCTGGAATTCACAGAGTGACAAGATTCCAGACTCGTATGTTTGGCCGGAAAACGAGCAGAGGCAGATCGGGGGATGGCTGGAAGTTCCGACCATCGATTTGGCCGGATTTCCGAGCCAAGCCTTAAGCCAACTTATTAGCTCAGAGGATGACGCAATGTGGAAATCCGGCGAGCGTCACGTTGGCTGTGGAAACCGTCGATAAGGCGTGCAGAGAGCACGGATTCTTCCATGTCGTCAATCATGGGGTCCCTGCAGCGCTTATCGAAGCTGCGCACGAGCACACCGATTCGTCAATACATGGAGAACACCATGGGAAAATCATACTCAAGCACCGGGTAAAGTTTTTTTTTTTTTTTTTCTCCTCCGTTTCGAATTGTATTTTATTTTTTTATTTCTATACATGGTGGAATCGGCGCAATGATCAGGGCTTTCTGTGCATTTTTTATGGTTTGTAAGCTGTGACATAGTATTTTGTCTAGTCCGTCCTTATAATTATCATGTCGTAATCATTTCTAAGTCTTTTTTATGGCTGTCACAGTGTTATGCATTGTCTGCCTAGAAGTCACCACTGTCCGCCTAGAAGCCTCTATATAATACTCAATCTGCACTGTTCCCCTAGAAGCCCCTACATAGTACTCATTCTGCACTGTCCCCCTAAAAGCCCCTACACAGTACTCAGCACAGTCCCCACCATGCCGGATTCATTTCTAAACCTCTTCTATGACCACCACAGTATTCTTGGTTGTCCCCATGGAAGCTGCCACGTAGTACTCCAAGCAATCCGCAGCAGTCCCCACCATACCGAAATCATTTTTAAATCTCTTTTATGGCCGCCATAATATTCTGTGCTGTCCGCCAATACAATACTCAGCACAGTCCCCGCCATGCCCCAATCATTTTTAAACCTCTTTTATGGCCGCCTATTGTGCTTGTCCGCTGGAAGCCGTCACACAGTACTGCGCGCAGTCCCCACCATGCCGCAATCATTTCTAGTACTCCGCGCAGTCCCTACCATGTTGCAATCATTTCTAAACCTCTTTTATGACCGCCACAGTATTCGACGTTGTCCACCTGAAAGCCACCAGGCACTACTCCGTGCAGTCCCCACCATGCTGCAATCATTTTTAAACATTTTTTATGTCGCAATCATTTCTAAACCTCTTTTATGGCCGCCACAGCATTCGACGTTGTCCACCTGGAAGCCGCTAGGCACTACTCCGTGCAGTCCCCACCATGCTGCAATCATTTTTAAACCTTTTTTTATGTTGCAATCATTTCTAAACCTCTTTTATGGCTGCCACAGCATTCGACGTTGTCCACCTGGAAGCCGCTAGGCACTACTCCGTGCAGTCCCCACCATGCCGCAATCATTTTAAACTTTTTTATGGCTGCCACAGTATTCTGCCCTGTCCGCATGGAAGCCGTCATACACTACTCCGTGCAATCCACCCCTATAACCACCATGCTGCATTCATTTTTAAACCATTTACGCCGTTGAAAACCCCTGAAAAAACTTTTACGCCGTTGAAAACCCATGAAAAAGGATGTGCCTTCAATCCAACAGGACCCGAGATTTGAACCTTGAACACCAAAAAAGGGAAGCACTTTCAATCCGAGGAGACCATAGATGATGGTAAATGATTATTGACCATGATAGGTAGCTCTCCAAAATGAGATCACCAGTAATCATTTGAAGGTCTAGGAAAAATAAACTATAATATGTTTACCAAACTCTTTGTCAATAAAATAATAGGTTTAAAGGTAAAAATATTTGGTCCCACTTATTTTGAACTCCTCATCCTTCGAGTTTCTGTATATATAAGATAATTGACCCTCTTACTTTCTAAGGAGAAGTGTGATGTTGTTCCCTTTATTTACAATTAAAATTTAATCACACTTTAAACGATGGATGAACAGACTTATTTACAAGCAATACATCTCTGAAATGGAACGACTGGCGATGGATCTGTTGGAGCTGCTTGCCGTTGGCCTCGGCCTTGAACGATCCTACTTGCGCAACTTTTACAAAGAAAAGGGCATGGCGATGCGCGTGAATAACTACCCTCCTTGTCCACAGCCCTCCATGAAGAGCGGAACTGGACCCCACACGGACCCCACCTCTCTCACCATTCTTCACCAAGACAACGTAGGAGGCCTCCAGATTCTCGTCGCCAATAAATGGTTCACAATCCCTCCCAATAACAGTGCATTTGTCGTCAATATTGGGGACACTCTCATGGTATTTATCAAGAGAAAACTTCGATTTATTTATTTCCTCTGAAAGTTCAGAAAGCAATCCAGTTTTTGATGATTTTTTTTTTTTTTGTAATTTGATTGAAGGCATTGACAAATGGGATTTACAAGAGCTGCACGCACGAAGTAATAGTGAACAGCAAAAGAGCGAGGCGTTCCCTGACGTTTTTCCTGAATCCGTCGTATCACAAGGTGATTCTGCCTCCTGCGGAACTGATGCGCCTTGAAGGCCAGCAAGACCAGAAATTACCATGATTTTACTTGGCTGGAGTTTGCACAGTTTGTGTTGAAACATTACATACCGGACCTCAATAATCTTGAGGCTTTCACCCGCTGGTTATCTGATTAAAAATATGAGAAATGTGAGGAGCGCAATGTAGAGAGCTGAGAATGCGGATGATTTCCTTTTATTTGTTGTCTTTTGAGTGCTGATTTCTATGAATTTTCTGAAACTTTTCACTTCTACTGTGATGGCTTATTTCTATCGTGTACAACGACTATTAAAGGCCCACTGTACAATAAATGAAGTTTAAAGAGGACATCTTGAACTGGGCATTCACCGTTGATCAGATTTGATAGAACATGATTTTTTTTTGGTTTGAGAAAGTCTAAGTCTTTTAAGTTAAATTATTATCTTCAATTAAATTTAAATCTCTTTCTAATTTTGCTAATCCATCAAACTCTTAAAAACAAGATAATTTAAATTTTAAATTTAAATAAGGTAAAATTTATTTGATTTTTTTATGTTTATAAATTTTTTAATCAAACTAAATTCATAAACCTAGCCATTTCCTTTAGATGATTGTTCACATTGTAACCTAGTACGCCTTGAAAGTGAAAAAAATAAGTTCACCTTTTCACCCCTACCCCTACTCCATATTCACATGGAGCTATGTTATCTTGAAATTATAGATAAAAAAATATATGAAAATATTAATAAAAACAAAACTAGTTTGTAAAAGTTGTAATAATGTAATATTTTTAAATCGCAGATGTAGGTAAAGTGTTAAGATCATTATGAAAAAAAAATTAATATTTAAAAAATAATATATATTTGCTAAATTATTGTAATAATGTTATATAGAATTATGTTTGTTTTAATTTTATATAATTAATTTAAATAAAAAAAAAAATTGTTAAACATGAATGATTTATATTTATATTAAAACTTGTTCTTTTGATAAAAGTTTTACAAAAACTAGATAAATTAATTATAAAATAGTATAGACACCATATTCTAATAAACTTGATATGATACAAAATAGAAATAGAGAATGCTACACCTGATTTTATAGTTTGATAAAAGCGTCAAATAGTGATAGTCTTGTACTTTTGCTAGAAGTGTCAAATAGTGATAGTTTTGTTTTTTTGATAGAAGCACAAAAATAAGATAGTTTGGTGCTTTTGATAGAAATGTTGAGTGGTGATAAAAGCACTGAATGATGATAATCTTACCAAATAGTGCTTCTATAAGCTTGTAGCACTTTTGTCTTGTACGTGCAAACACAAAATATAATAAAAAATAGATAAAAATAGGGATCAACATGAAGGGTTTTATATAAGATCTTTGGAAAAGTCAAATTTCTTGGTAGAGGGATCAAACCCTGATCCTTTTACGATAGTTTGATAAATGAAATAGAAGATAAAAACATAAAAAGATAAAATCATGCAAATTATTAAGATATTCTGACTAAAGGAAAGGGTGAAAGAGACTAAAAGGGTGAAAGGTAAATCTTAGCCAAGATTCATAGATCTTCCATGATTCACTAGGATCCATTGTAATGAGGGTTTTCCAACACCATATAGAATGCTTATTTGGATGGATCTATCAAATGCTTGTCTTGAATCCTTCTTTGCAATTGATTTGGTATACCTTCAAATACTTAGAGCTAATCCAATAGCATGCACCTACCCCAAAAAAATATTCCCTTTTTTCCTTCCTCCAAGGACGGTTTTACAGAACACCCAAGCCCTTTGGAGGCTTTTTTACAAGTGTGTGCATGGAGAGGTAAGTCGTCTAATTTGTAGGAGAGATGGTAAGATAAAATGAGTTACATGCTACTAATTATGATTTAACAAATTTAATTATATATTACATGTCTTGATTGGGTAGTTAACTACCTTGATTGGTAATCAGTTAGTTTAGTTGGTAGTTCAATCATACACTTAATGGGGTGGTGGACAAGAATCATGAGAAAAAAGTAGTGATTGGTAGTTAGACTACCAAAACTTTAGTTATGTTGGTGGAAGAATAAAAGTATTGTTTGGTGATGAAAGCATTGTGTGACGATAAAATCATTATATCGCCAATACGGCATTGTTGTTAGTGAAAAGTACTTTATAGACTATATGACACTATCTCAAACATATAGTGCTATTGTTCCTAGGGGTTTTGAGATACCTGGCCTCAAAAAAACATAGATAAGTCTATGCTTACTTCCAACAATGGTACTTTCATAAAATTTTGTGAGAATTTGATGAAGTTTTGTACTTATTAAAGGTGATATCACTTTTTTCCCTAAATTTGGGTACAAAAGAGGTAGATTTTTCTTACCTCATAAAAAGACTATTTAATATGCAATTGGTGTCTAAGAGGTGTGCAAAATTTGGTGCCTACACTTGATCTTTTTTTATGTATTTATTGTATAATAAACGTATAATAAATCATCATAAATGTTCCAATTTTATGGTAAAAAGGGGCTTCTACTTTCTTGGGGTTAATTTTATGATTAATACAATTTGATACCCTGGCATACCCCCTCAAGTTGTGGAGGAAATATTGAACCGAGGAAACTCAAAAATACCTTGGTTTATGCAAGAATTGAAAGAAAAATATAACCTAATGTTATAAAGATTTGACTAAAATTATTAAAGTTGGAGGGAAAAATATTTTTGGAGGGAAATACTAAGGGGAATATAGTATAAAAGGGTGGGTTAAAGGGATGAGGGAGTTTATTTTTATACATGAAGGAGAAAGAGCAGAGCGAAAGAGATATTTGAAAATATGGCTGAGGAGAGGCTATAGATCACTCAATGAGACCTATAAGTGGAGATGGAGCAAGCGATACATTATAGGACTGCATACCATGTAGTGATACCTATAGATCAACAACTTCTATCACCTACTAGAACATGGTCTTAAGCACACTAGAGATTAGTGACTCGAGCCTATCAATAGTTAGTGAGGATTTCATCACCCTCTAAGAGGACATATAATAAAGGATCTCAATCTTAGATGAACTGTATATGTGGGCATCAATTTCAATTATGTACCCTTTTTTCTATGATATAGTTATCCAAATTGTTGAGGTTAATCACCATTTATTAATGTGTGCTATAATTATTATGAATGCTTATGCTATTTGAATAGTTGCACTTGCTTTGATGTCTCTATGAAGATATATTTAAATGATTTTGACTTAATTTTAATGTGTTTTGCAAGTATTCCCTAGACACTTTGTGTTTGCATGACTATATTTCTTTGTTTGGATTTTTACCTAGAAACTTTGTGTCTATAGGACTTTATTGCTTTATTTATTTAGTTTGCTTCACCCTTAAGTAGGGGCCTCTAAGCCTGAATAATGGACAAGCACTTAGGCAGTTTTGCCTAGACATCTCATGTTCATAGGACTTTTTTGCTATATTTTTTTAATTTACTTCACTCTAAAGTGATGGCCTTTGGTATTGATTAATTGACAAGCACTTTGAAAACCTTAAATATTTCCTATACACCTTGTATATGTAGGACTTTATTTTTGTATTTTTTTTGTTTGCTTCACCCTTAAATAGTGGCCTCTATATATAATTAATGGATAAGTTCTTAGGTGGATTTAAAATTTTGCCTAGACACCTTGTATCTTTAGAATATTATTGTTGTTTTTGTTTAGTTAAATTTAACTATTTTTAGTTTGATGTGTCCATGATAAGGTGATGTTTGAGTTGTTTGGTTATTTTCTCCTGGGTGCACTGACGGAAAGTAAATGGGGCTATTAGCACTATGGACTATCACAGTATTATTCATGTAGCCTATTGATGAGACAAAAAAAATATATTTAATGAGCTTTTGTCATTAATATTTGTAAACATCGCAGGGCTTGTCATGTGGAAATTGATGAAGAAAAATTAAATTTATGTTATGAACCACTCTTTATACCTTATAAAGCCATTTCGAAATAGGATATACTAGCACATATATTGGTGGTTCTATGAGGCAACAAAGAATGGTGAATAATACGATTAAATCTTATGATTGATTATTTCCAATATGTTGTAAGCCCATAAAGAAATGGATCATGCCAGTCCACCACCTATTATGACTACAAAGCAACTAGGAATAGAAGATATTAAGATATTGTACTATAATGTTTGGTCACTCTTGGGGTAGACATCATGTAGCAATATGTTTGTTATTGAGAAGAATGAGGTGGGGGACAATGTTTAATGCTTGTATTTTGATCCCAATTGACTTAATTGCTAACAAGATATGGTAACCATTTTAATTATTGTCAAATGGGTTAATAATACCACTACATACTTTATAGTTATCAATCAATGCAATTCCATCTTCTCAATGGCCTATAAGTGAGTGATGATAGGTGGGAAAATAATTTAATAAAAGTAGTTGTTATTGAGCTTTTGAGGAAGTTTGTCCTATGGATTTTATATTTTTTAAGAAAAATAGGATTTTTCATTCCTCCACTTCGTGAATTCATATAACTTTCCAAGTGGTAGAATGACCTATCCTATCCTCTCAGTAATCCATAAGGACGCAAGGATAAACAAGGTTGAGTTGTGATTTAAGATAAAATATGACTGTTAATGTATTGAGAAGAAATATTGATAAGTGGAGGACAAGGAGAGAAGTTGCTAGCTTAGACACCTAGTGTAAGTGCAATGCATTAATGATATAATTTGACTTAGTAATCAAGAAAAAATATGAGCGTATGTAAGCAGGAAACTATGAAATCAGGAAAGCATAAATTAAACAAACATGTAAGAGCAAGCAATATGATAGTAGGGGAGCTCTACTAGAATTAGATAATGAGTGAAATTATAATGTGGAGCGATATATTCCCAAATAGGATCATCATTGCATACTTGCAACATGACAAGAATAAGATAAAAAACAATCCATGGATAGGTAGGGATTCACTAGCATCAGATATCTAGTACAAGTGTATTGCATGTGCAAACTATCATGACTAGGATCATCATATGCATCCTGGTGGATCTCTTGACTCAACATATGCACCAATAAATCAAGCATATGTGATCAAAAAATCATGAAAACAAGCAGTCATGCAAGCAAACGACCATGCATACAAATAGCCACAGACAAATGAAACATGATAATGCCAATGTAGTATATTTTTAAATGCATTATGTTAATTCGTTATTTTAATTCTTTTATATAAAGTGTATCCAAGTGGTAACCTCCAAATCTATACTTAGTGGTTATTACAAATGGACCTAGCTAGTTTGGCTTAAAATTACCTTTAAGGTCATCAATTTTGTTGGTATTTTTCTAGTTTTCTTTGAGGACCAAGTAACAAACTTTGAAGGAATAGGGTCATATATTTTGTTATAGGCTCAATTAAGCCTCTAATGTTAGATCAAGGACATGAATCTATTTTTAATCAAGCAACTTGAGCTAGATAAGGTCAGCATGGCAATACTCATTACTGATAGAGGATTCTTTTAATAGGATCGTTAAGGAAGGTACCTCTAATTTGAAAGAAAAGATAACCTCAATACCATAGACTAAAGCATAGGGCATGGTATCAGTTGGAGTTTGAACACTAGTGTGATATGTCCATAAGGTAGGGTATAGCTAAAGGTGCTAATCTTAACATGTTTTAATGATGAGCTTATTTTAAATTTTAATTAAGATTTTATTGGATGCTTTGGCCTAGTTGTTTCCTTGTGAGTAATAATGTGTTGACAACTTGTGTTGTATTTTGTATTGTTACCAAGTTTAGTAATATCCTTATTCTTAAATGGTGTTCCATTTTCATATATGATCATAATTGGGATGCTATAATGAAATATTATCTGATTGAAAATAATTTTAGAAACTTGGATACTGGTACATGAGGATATAGGTATTTTCTCTACCTATTTTTTCAAGCACTCGATTATTATGATAATTAATTTATGTTCATCTTATTAAGGTGGATTTATTTTTTCAATGATATTGAGTTCCCATGTCAAAGAGCTATGCAAAAGCTAGTGATTGGAGCTTTTGATATGGATTGTGAATGAGGTTTTCATCCTTTTGACATTTACCACACTTTTATATGTAGTCATAAGATTCTTTCTCCATGGAGAGCTATTAATAACCAAACCAAATAATTTTCTCAACAATATCATTCTCATGTATGTTCCCTTATGGGAGTCTTGAACAACTACCTTTGATTCATCATAGTTTAGGCATCTAAAAGGATTGCATCAAAATATATTTTATATAGGATGTCTCCTTTGATAACAAATTGGCAAGCAGATTGTCTTAAGTTCTTACACTCATTCTAATTTAAGCCCTTATGCAAGATACCATATTTTAGAAAATAGCATATATCCTTATACCAAGGATTTGGTGGGGGTGCTATTTCAATATCAAAGATCTCTAGAATATTTTGGCTAGTTTCAAGGGTTGTGGGTTCTCTAATTTATTTTATGATGGTCATACCTTTATCATCATCTATTTCTAGAGGAATAAGGGAGGCATCTATAGCCATAGCATCATCATGGTGATTATTGGAACGTAGGATAGTATTACTTGTAATATTGTCGAAGATAGCCATTAATTTTTTAACAATATCCTTTTATGGCCTAAACTTGTCATATTTAGTTTGATATGCTCCATTAATTTAGTTGACCATGAGTTGAGTCTCTAAAAATGGAGAGGGTTTTTATTTTCAAACCCAATGCAACATGGACTCCAAGGATAAGAGCCTCATACTCCACCATATTATTTATACATGAAAACTAAAACTTGAAAGATAAAGGGATAATATTTTACTTTAGCAAGACCAAGACAAATTCTAATCCTGCTCCTTTGACACATATCGTATAATCAAATAATAGGTACCAAGAATTAGAGTGATCAATTTCAATATTGATAATAGAGTCATCTAGGAATTCTATGACTAGGAGGTGGTTAGTGGTCAAGCATGTTGTTGCTACTTGGTGAGAAATTACTTGACCTTTTAGTTACTTCCAACTGATGAATTCTAAGTTGAATTCACTAAGTCCAATGACCCATTTTGTAGTTTAACCTAAAAGATAAGGTTTGGACATGAGGTATCATAGGGATCTACACTAGTGATCACAAAGGTTTTATGGCTGAGCATGTAATGTCTTAACTTTTGGGAGGTGAAGATCATGAGGTAAATTCTTTTTATAGGGGTGTATTAGACCTCATAACTAATTGGTTCTACTAATATACTAAATAGCATATTCCCTATGTTAATCATCATATTGGGCTAGCATAGCACCTAGGGTAAGGTTGGTTGCTACTATGTATAATAAAATTAGCTTGAGTAGGTTAAGGGGAATGAGGACAAGTGGAGATAAAATATAGGTATTGAGATCATAAATTGCTACTTGACACTCATCATTCCATCCAAATTTTCTATTCTTTCTTAAAATATTAGAGAAAGACTTACACTTGTTAGACAAAAAGAAGTTGAACCTCTATATGGATTAGAGGTTACCTTGGAGAATTTGTAGTTGAGTTAATGTTTGAGGGGGTGGCATATTAGTAATGGAAATTAATTTTGTTAGGGTCCACCTCAATTCCTCATTAGGACATAATGAAACCCAACAACTTGCTAGATGGCACCTCAAAAATACATTTGGATGTTTTAAGATAGACTTTGTATTCTCTCAAGTGCCCAAAGATACATCTGAGGTCTTAGACATTATATTTGTGGTTAAAATATTGATCAAGAAGATTATCAATGTAATATTTGACTTTGTCATGCATCATGTCATGGAAATTATATCTCATCTCTTTGGTATGTTGCCCCACATTTTTTAGGCCAAATGGCATAACTTGATAGAAAAAAGTCTCCCAAGGTTTTATAAAGGTAGTTTTAGGTTGATCTTTGGGTGTGATTATAATTTGGTTATATCTTGAGAATTTATCCATTAACGACAACCTTTCATATATTCTAGTGAAATCAACAATCATGTTGACATTTGATACAGGAAAGCCATCTTTGGAACACGCTTTGTTGATGTTCCTAAAATTTGTAAACACTTTAATAGTACATTATTTAGATTCGATCTTTAACATTCTACCTATGGCTACTAACTTATTAAATTTTCTATAGCTCTTATTTAAGAGGTACAACTTTGGGATTCATTTTTTATAGATTCTACTTAATTGATTTTACATCTAGACTAATGACTAAATGATGAATTATCAAGGAAGGATCAAGTCCTAGTATATCTATGTAGGACCATGTAAAGGCCTCACTAAACTCTATTAAAAGTTGTGTATATTGTTTATGATCTTCTAAGGTTAATATTTTCCCTAATTTTAGGATTTGTGATTATCATGGGTTCCAATATAAAATTTAATAGTTTCTTCCATTAAAATATGATATTCATCCTCTCATTGAGGTGGATTATGTAATACCCCCATGCTTTCAATATCAGTGTGTTCTAAAAATGGTTGATCTTGGTTAAGGGACTACAAGGTATTAAACTTCACTATTTATAAAATAGGCCATCTGTTGGAGTAGTTATATTGAAGTGAAGGGTTAGAGGGAACATCTTATGGAGGGTTGTAGGAGGTCTCCTCCACCTCATAGTTGTTCTAGTTAGGTATGGATTCTATATTTTTTATTAGTTATGAGATAATGAAATTTTCTAACTAAAAAATAGGTATTTTGTCATTTAATCTATTCTAACCTAGATGGTCGGGGGAACCATCTATTGGAGGAGTGTGATGCTTGGTCTCTATCTTATAACTAGTATTGTTTATGATAAGCTTAGAATACATTATAGTTAGGGTGTTTACAATGGCAAATTGCATAAACTACCTTAAAAGAACCAAGGTTCCTTGTCACCTTCATCATTATAGTACAATATATTTATTAAAATAGTATCATCACTAGACTCTGAAGAGGGAGAATAGATTCACCCTCACTATTGGATGAGGCTATTGTTGGTCAAGGTTAATTTTTATTGGGGATATATTCTAACCTCCAACGATCTAGATAAGTTCTATTGTCTAATGGCTCCTTTATGCCTTGCTCATAGAACCCAAGTCCTTTTCCTTGGTGTCCCATATTGCATAGGATTTGATTAGGTATGGGATAGGTCTAAAAAGTAGCATTAGGCTTAATGTCATTTAGTTAGGTGGGGAGTACTGCATTTGATCTATTCCTCATTGGTGGTACCATGCAAATAAAAGAACAATTTTCTATTTGTACTATTTTCCTCTTTCTAGATGGTATTCCTAAGGTTCAAGACGAAGGAGGGAGTTTGGATAGGTCCAAGGCCATTAAGTTGCTTTCTTGATTAATCTGATTAATATCTTGAATTTTAATTTGGTCATAGTTTTGAGATCTAAATTGATCCTATATTTCTACTTGGTTATTATTATCAACATTGTTTTTATTAAGGTTTGAATTTTCAAAATGATCCTTAGGTTAATTGGATTTTGGATTTAGGTTTAACTACCTTAATTCATTGCTAAAAAAGTATTGATAATATGAAGAATCAAGGGAGAGGTAAATATGAAATATTGGATTTTTGACTTCAACTACCTAATAATAGGCAAATGGTTCTAGATCAGCTAGGATATCATAAGCCTCAACTTGGCATTCATATTCCAATAATTGGTGATAATTGGATGGAATAGCCTACATCGCATGGATCTAGGACCTACCAAGAAGAATATTATAGAACAAGTTATAATACATAACATGAAAAATAGTATTTTGGATATGAAGTTTAACTTTCAAGGGTAAGACTGGTGCCACTAGCCTTATGCCCTTCACTATCAAAGGTCTTGATGATAATATTTGATTCACCCAGATTTTACTTAGCCAACCCAATATTACTAATAAATTTTAGGATACAAATATTAATAAAAAATCCATTGTCCACTAGAATGCATTTTATAAATAATTTATCCATATGAGTTCTGATGTATAGTGGGGGATCTCCACCCATGTGTGTAGGAGGAATATCATTTTCATAAAAGGATATAGTGGTATTATTTATGCCAAAGGATCATATGACATGAGTAAGGTCCTTGGGTTTTAGATCCTAAGGGATGATTTACTCACTTAGAAATTTGAAAATGGATTCTCAATGGGTTAAATAAGTCTTTAAAAGGTCGATAGATTTTTTTAGGAGAACTTTTAAACTATTTTCAAAGGTCAAATGTACTTTTATCTTAGATTTGGAAATGTATGATTAGAGGTGGCCCTTCAAAAGAAGTATATTTAGATCATAGGACCAAAGGAGGTTTAGAGGGATGATTGAGCCTTGTGCTATTATCTTGTAATAGCATAACTAGAAGATGGACCATTCCTATCATGTATTGATTTGGAGGTGGAACAATTTTATATTGAACATGAATAGTTACTTTTTTCTCATGATTACATAATAGGTCTTGAAATATTATCATTTATTTATTAGAGGAATATTATTATTTGGAATTACTAACAAAAATTTTCCCTTCATAAATTAGGTATTGAATAAGATTCCTAAGGGGCCTCCATTTGTTGGTAGGATGACCACTCATGCAAATAATGTAGATACCTAAAAAACTCACATTGTCCCTCATCCCATAATAACAGTAGATTAATTTGCAAAACCCATAAATTTTACATTTTTTACCTAAAATCATCATTTATCACAATAAGCATCATTGGTTACTTAGGCCCTTTCCTACACTTAGTCCCTAGTCACCACGCGGTCGTCTCTCTAGTCTTATCTATGGATACCTCATCCTAGTCTACCTTTTGACTAGTCTAGCTTCCACCTAAGCCTAGCTCACCCTAGCCTAACCTTGGTTAACTCCTAACCTTGGTCAAACTCCACATCATAGTCAACCTTAAACCCATGGTCAAACTTAACCCATGGTCAACCTCACCCTAGTCTAGCTTCCACCAAAGCCTAGCCTCCACCTCACCTTGGTCAACCTTAAATCCATGGTAAGCCTAACTATGGTCAATATTAACCCTTGCTCCTCACATGTTCCCATGAGCATTCACTACCATAATTAAATTTTGAAGACCTATTTATTCAAGGCATTGAAGGTATGGATGAGTCATCCTCCACCATGCCATAATGGGGAGAAGACTTTCATGCCTCACCCATGCCCATTTATTGCATGTGGATGGGTGAGGAATTCTCTCACCCAAATCCATTTATGAGGTATTACACCCCATGCCACCTTAGGGAACACCTCACAGGACACCTTAACCCCCATAACCTTGATAAATGTTTTAAATAGGATGTCATTTCCTCTATTTATCAATCACTTACATACACATAATCTACTAAAATCCCTCTAGACTACTAAGTGCAAAACCATCACTCACTATTAATCACAATGACCACCTACATGTGCTTGTCAACATCTTCTTTTGCATTGTAAATTGCTCTCAACTATAGGTTCAAAAGGTGACCTGGTATAGGTAGGAGCTCTAGAAACACCAGAAGGACCTCCACAACACAACTCTCTATTTGTATACTACAAAATAATTTAAATGGATAGGTGCAAACAAAATATTTGTACCCAGGGGTAAGAACCCCTCTAGGGGAAGATTTCACTCCAAAACCCTACAATAGACTGTCAAGTCAGGTAAGTATTTATTATTTTTAGTAATTGTCTAGCACTCTAATTATACATTAGACTATATTTTTGAGTATTTCCATCTATCATCACAAGGGTTACAATTGAGACAGCCCTCCAAATGTTTCTAATAGTTTTGTAGGGTTATGCAGATTTAGAGGACCTTATACAACTAACAATGGCCCACATGTAGTAAGCCCACTCCATTTAAGGTGTCCATGGAAGGCCTTTATTGATGTTTATCGATTCATTGACTAAAATTCTTCCACCTTGTAAGTCCATCATTATAGCCCATAAGGCAAGCTTGCAAAAGGGGACACATCTTGTAATCACTTTTTACTACTTAATTCAGAATAATAGTTTTTTATGGACACATTTTTGGTGATCATGGTGGGACCACCCACTTTTTCATGTTTTCATTAGCTTTCTAGCTAACTAACTAACAACTTTTTCATCTTCTATGTCATAGGTTGCACAAAAACTAGCATAGAACCCTCCAAAACCCTTAAATACATCTTAGGTCTAAGGCAAAAGAATTTTTGGTTTGATTTAGGTTTGTATGGAGGGGTACAAACAAAAAATTCATATGGACCCATACGAATAACTAAATCACCTTGATAGATGGGTATGAACTAGTCTGATATAGTTCAAACCCTGACAACTTTCACATAGTAGTGAAAAAGTAGGAAACCACATGTAAGTGCTACAAAATCTTGTATATTTGACCCAAACTGCTTGGTTTTCCTTCATAAAATCAAATTTTTCATTTTCAAATTTATTTTAAACTCGCCATATCATTTGTTCATTGTATAAATTCATACTTTTTAGTTACAAAGCCCCAAATTTCCTTGGAAAATTTACAAATTGCTTCCCTTTTGCTTCTAAGTCCTTCAAAAGGTACTAAAATCATTTAGGTTGCATGTTACAAAGTTTTTTACATTTATTTAGCATGTATTAAATCATGCATCTTCTTTTATTTTTTCCTTGCATTAGAACATCTTGTAAAGCATTTGCATAAGGTGCAAAGAAAGCCTCAAATTTATTTGTCTTCTTGAGTTGAGAATAGATCATGATCTATATTATACAAAAAGCTCTTGTGATACATCTAGCCATAACCTTAACAAGTCTATCTTGGCTAGTGTAGATAGATTTACACTCAAGCAAATCTTAGTGTAAGTTTTTGCTAAAATCTAGTGACCTTTTCTTTTTTTTTCTTAGCATAGAATTTTGTTTCCCAAAATGTAACTTCCATTGCTTGCTTGAAGTAGAATTTAGTTCTAAAAGGTACCTTCTTTCAAAAAAATCAAAAAAAAAAATACTTATGTAGGTTAGTTTATTTCTTACACTTTAGTCTCCAAAGTAAAACCAACTCACACACTCGCATGTATTTCATACATTGGTTCAGTTGGACTTCATCACCAACCCCTAATAAGGATCAACGATGTTGGCTTTGATCTTCAACCATTGACTTACTCCTAAACACCATAGTAGCCCCCATGAGTGATTTTCTAGACTTCATCACCAAAAAATACCCTACCCTTGAGAGTACCTTAGGGTAGGTTAGGATTAGACACCCTTGCTCATAGGGCTACACATAATTAGTGAGTAAGTATGTAGCTACCATTTTTTACTAAGCCCACCTAAGGGTGAAAAAGAAGCCCATTTGGCCTATGTACATCTTAGATATCTCTACCTCTTTCATAAGAGGTCTATATTTTCCTTTTTAGGTTACCCCAATCCATATCCATCATTAGGAGATATTTACATGTTTTTGCATAGTTACTCCTTGCATGCCTTTGGATGTTGTATGGAAATGTGCATTGATGCACCTTCGTAGAATACATTTATCATCCATTTTCCTTTATCTTAGGATTTTTAAAATCATAAAAACACACAAAAAAATCAAAATAAAAAAACACAACAAAAACAAACAAACAAAAACATTACAAAAGCTGAAAAATTGCAAAACAACAAAGGGAACACTTACCAACTACACAACTAGTTAACATTATAACCACAAAAGCACCCACAAAAATTCTTAAACTCTTGCAAATTTTTTGTAAAAATCTTGATTTACTTAGTTAAATTGGTGTTACAAAATTGATGCAAAACCCAAAAGTAAACTCGTACACAGTCCCAAAACTTTTTTGTGTCTATTTTTTCCACTTTCTACCTATGCCACCTGTCTTTCATAGGTTCGTATGAACAAGTATGAATAAGTACACAATAACATAGATAGATTCGAAAACACCCCAAACACATAGACAGATAACCCCTTTAGCCAAATTATCCTAAATTTTGATTTTACAACCCTTATCTATGGAGGCTTCTCCTATGATCTCTTCTTCTCCAACCAATTCATCAAGGTGTTTGAAGGAAACCACCTCTACCCATTCTAAAAATTTATCCACTTCTTCACATAGCTCATGCTTTCCTAGCATGTTATGCAATAGGATTTCATCCTATGATCATGACCTCAGGCATAAAATGAATCAAATTGTTCCCGTAATGAGCCCTCATGAAAGGACCACTCTCTCCTCCTCGCACTAATCCAATCCCTATCATACCTCTCATTGTCAAGGGCCATGTCCTCTACCTCTTCTTCTATTACCCCATTTTTCATTCCAAAAGACCCAACTGGTTGGCATGCCACAATCCCCTTGTCTCTCATTTCCTCCTCCATCTTACCCATATTCACCTTCAACACATCTTAGAGTGCCTCAACAATATTGAGTTGTGGTTGAGCAACTATAGGTGTCATACACCCACCCATAATCCAACCATAAGAGGTACTATAATGACTCCACCTCAACAAAATCCTCACCCTTAACAATGAGGTTATCCAAAACCTAGATAAGTAATCACCCCATCACCACCTAATCAACCTCTCACTCACTAGCAAAATCCTCTACATCCACCGCGTAAGTGGACCCCTTTTTGAGCCTCTACCTCATATTTTTCAAAAAAATTATGATGCAAGACACATAGCTCTACCTAAATTCAAGCCAAATGATCCAAATCAATTAAAACCAATATGGTACAATGAGCATCAATTTTACATCTATCATCGCTAGCAAGGGTATGTTATTAATAATTATTGCTTCTTCAAGTAACTAGTCCACAACATAACTGATGAGGAGGAATTACAATGGAATAATATCATTTTATCTTCTAATGCAAATCTAGGCACATCTCCAAATTCATTCCTCCATATAGTGCCACCATGACCATAAGACAGCACCCTAGCATATCCACATACACCTCGATAAGTTTATCATGTCAATGGCCACACTTCTTACCAAGATGTTAGTCATACCAATATTACGATCAAAAATCCATGACCTCTAAGATGATATCCCCTAAAAACATAGTATTTCTTTTGCTTCACTACAATCATCATCCATTATTTTCTCGAATCTTCTCTAATTGCTTCTTCTTCCTCACTTCTCCAATTTTGTCTTCTCTTTCTTTAGTAAATTGTATGTCATTGTTGTACGATCATGCACAAGAAGCTACATACCTATGGATGGTCCTCTTTTCCACGTCCTACATTTCTCTTTCTTCTTATCTCCCTCCCATTTCTTTTCATCATCATTTCTATATCTTCTTCAAATTCATTTCATGATTGGGGGAGTTCTCCCTCTTTCAAACCACATTTATTTCTAGGGGAGTTGCTACTCCCTCCAATAGTTCTCATCAAAGGGTGGGTTCACCCCCTTTCAAAACCATATTTCAATATAAAAGAGGTTCACCTGCTTCCAACCCACTATTCATTACTGGGGTTATTCCCACCTTGCTAATCATTTTTTTGTGATTGGGGGACCTCACCCCCAAATCAAACATTTTTCATTACTAGAAAAGTTATACACCCTTTGTCAATCAATCTCATGTCTAAAGGAGAGAGGGATATTGATCCTTCCTTCACATTCAATCCTCTCACTCTTCATCTACTCATGATAATACCACCAACATCTCAATCATAAATAATTTACCACACATATCAATCCAATCAAATGTCAATTTCAAAAGGTTGTATCCTTTGTTAAAGGTTGCACCCTTTGTCTCACTTCCTCAAAATAATCAACTACTAGGTTCAAAATGTTGTGTCCTTTATCAAAGGTTGTGCCTATTGGGGATTTTTCCTACATCTATAGGATGAGATGTCATGCTATAGGAAAACCTACTACCAATGAGCTATTACAGGCTCTAGTCGACCTGCCTCTTTAACTTGGGAATAGAGTTCTTTAATATTTTCTAGACAGACCAAGTATGGTAAGGATACCCTTGATGTGAGCTTAAATTATTTAAGTTCATGCTCTTCCATATTTATGGTGATGATTTAACAATTATAAAATTTTACTGAGCTAAAACAATAACAGTTCTATTATGTCGTATGTATGACCGATGCTTTAATATTTTGGGCTATTGTAGCAATATTTAATAACATTTCAATGAAAATAGAAAGGAGAGATAAAATAATCGATGCAATTACGTTCATTCAAATACCATAATAAACATAATAGTTGACCAACAAAAAGAAGCATTCATTATGCATTCAAATAATATAACCCATAACAAAGACACACACAGAGCTAAACAAAGAAATATAATAGGAAAGAAGCCCAAAATTGTATTAATATTTTAATGATATTACATGAAGAGTTGGCATGGAATCACCATTTAACCCTTAGAAATATTAATACAATAAATATCCTCATTCGAATATCATAACAAGGACCTTTCACTCTTTCATTCGAATATCGTAATAGTCAAGTCTCTAGACCTCTAGCTCAATAATCTAGAAATATTCTTAGCTTCTTGGGCACTTTCCTATCAAAAACCTACATAGCAATGGGAGGAATGAGGAGATGAAAAGGAGAAAGAAAATAAAGGAGATACAATAGCAAATAATAGGCAATCGAGTATACATCTTAGCAAAAATATGCTATGTCAAAGCTCGATCCTTATTCTAGTTGTATATATCCTTCTTATAGTCATACTAGCTCTACAATTGCCTAAACTGCCTTCATCTAAACCATCCACCTGGTGCCATCTCCTACCTTTTCATTGGTCGGGTGTTGTATAGTATGTTATCTAACTACCTTAAGAATATATTAGCAAAATTTTGTTGAAACTCGGCCTAATTTTTGTCACTTTTATTTACCGCTCATGGCTTTATTTTTTTATCCTAAAGTGATCTCCCGAATACCTTCTTGTATTTTTATCACTATAGCCTAATGCTTGTTGACTGATAAGGTGCTAGAATTTAGGTGTATTTTCCTGAAGTAGGTGCTTTCTTCAACTGCATGGTTCTTACCTTGGGATGTAAGGAAACAAGAATTCATTACAGGAACCTGATGCATCAGGATCTCCATAACAGTAAGATAAGGAACTAGAAGTATAGAAGTTAAGGAAATTGTAAAAAATATGGGACTTCCATAACTATACTCCATCAAAGTGACAATACACTAACTATATTCCATTGGGGTACGAGAGTCTTCTGCAAATGGTTTTTTTTTGTACTTCTTGTTTCTTATACAACTAGTGACATGAGTCCTCTAGATACGTAAAATTCTCTTTCTATAGCTCACAAAAAAAACACTTCAAACCATATTCAAACTATATCTTGGATTTTAAAATGAGCGTTGTTCTCATATAAAGTTTGAGTTGAGGCAGATTGTTCTATTAGCTTATGAGGGATAATCAAGTCATGTTGATTCAACATATGATCTGATTCATTTTAACCTGACGATCCTTGTATTAATTCGATCCACTACTATTATGATGTGCCCTACGGGTCATCCTATCTCTTCTTAGTACATGAGAATTCACATTCTTCTATTGTAGTATGAATGATTCAGTGTTTTTGTTCTAGGCTAAGATAATCCATTAATTGTCTTATTTTATCTTGCCATCCCATTCTTTGTTGGTGAATCATCCTATCATATTTTATTTCACTATTTGGCGGCTTCATGTAATCTGGATATCAAGACCTGTGGGGGAGTCTGCATTCGTGCGATCTTTCAATTACCCTTGGTAACGTTAAGCGTGGTTGATTCTGATGTAACACTAATATTTTTAAGTCAACAATCCCTTATGCACACATACCATCAACTAGTTGACATGTGTCATTTGGTACTATGTTGCACAGGCACTCATGATCACTGATCTTAGTCTAATCGATAGGCTCGAAGTGCTCTTCCCTCAGTTGGTCATTTCATACTGGCTATGTGTTTTCAACTGCCTACCTCCATTCAATGGTTGTGTAATTTAATCTATGATTTTTTGCATAAAAATCTAGTTCAAACTCTTCTCATATGATTAGTTTAATAATATTTGACTAACTATGGTGCATTCAAATTAGATGATGGTATATCTTAATCAATGCTATTTTTATCTTTGATTGGTTGGGTTGATCTCACCCATTGATTTCATTCGGCTGATGATACTTTTATGGTGAGGGTGCGATCGACCACGTATATTTTAATATCTTTCTTTTATTAGCCAAAATATTTTAATAGTAGAGTTTTGACCAAATCTTGTCGGTCGGTCCTTACCACTATTCTATCGATAACACTTTGACTCGACCGAATGATGACTTTTCTTTAGCTAAGCGGTCGACCTTTGTTTCTCATTGGCCAAAAGAATATTTTGTTGACCCTTTGAATTTTTGGCTATACCTTATTTTCTTTGGCCGATGATGTTCTTTTGTTGAATTACTTGTTTTAATGTTTGATTGATAAACATTTTTAGCTGATTACTTACTACGGTCGGTCGAGAAAAATTATTGTTGTCAACGATTGACCGATAGGTTGATCGGTTATCGTTTACTTCACGTTGATAGAAAACATCTTCTACATTTTTACTTTATTTTTATCAGCTATAAAGGAATACTTTATAATAATGAACTAACTTTGATCAAGAATTTTTGGCAGTAATTTTCTTTGTGCCGATCGAAATACCTTTTACCTTCGGTCGTTGCTTTCTTCTTGTCGATCGAAAAGGCTTCTTTAGAGGACAAAATTTTGCTCAATCGAAAAATCCTCGATAGTAATCTCCCTTAGGTTTGCCAATTTAAAATTTTGTGTGCTTTTCTTGTCTTTATTCTTTGGTTTGAGTGATCAGCCGAAATTTTTTATTAGTTGGCTAAAAAATACGCGCTTATAAAAATATTGGCTCTTCTTCTGATATCTTCGGTCGAAAACTTTCAACAATCTCTATATTCAGTCGATCATTCCTTTTTATCGATCGATTGTTTTTCAAAGTTGGTTGAAGGGTTTTTAGTTTTGACAACTTCTGCTCATCAATCAAAACTTTATGCCTATCAGCCAAAGGGTGAAATTTTTACAAAGAAAACAAATGGGACCCCTTAAATTTTAATGAAAGGAAAACATTAGTTGCTTAGGGGTTAGAGACGCTCATGAAGACAAAATATTTATATTTTACTTTTGACCTAAAATCTTCACAAAAGGTGTACCTTCTTAGGACCTTCAAAATTTTTAAATTATGGGTACATTCATGTTGTATCAATTTTAGCTACAACATAGGTTGTGACTAGGATAGATGGCAAAAATATGAGGTATTTGAGAACTCTAGAATCTCTAGTTAATGATAATATTGTGATGACAAGGATATGACTTTCTTTTTTCTAGACTATTACAAAAATAGTAAAGAAAATAAAATCAGTCTAATAAGAAAGCAATCTTTAATCAGAGATTATGTTTCTTCAAAAAAAAAGAACCTTTTACTCCAAAATTTTTAGATGTTCTAGCAATATCCTTGAGGGAGAATCAAACAAAAATAATTAGAAAGAACTGTCATATAAATCCTATGCCTAGTGTGTGTGAAGATGTATTCTTTTATTACTTTCTCATATCAAGTAGAATTTTCATCAATTTGAAAGGAGTTGGGTCTATTAATGATTTCACTCTTTTAAAGATTTTTACCTTGTCATTGCTCTACTGGCAATCAAGCATTTATAGCTTCGACGTAGTTGACCTCAATATCTTGGGCCTGCTCTACTACTATACATGCATCTATAGCCTCGATAGAGGTTATTTATATAGCCCCAAGTACTTGCTCATTTTGCATTATAGATACTTTTCTTCTTTTAGGAATAATTTTGATAAATTGAAAATTTATTCAGAGCGTGCTTTCTGGGTTAAAGATCTGCAAGGATATAATAGTGAGTGTATTTATATTTAGCCCAACTACCTTATCAAATTTGATCATATTCCTTTATTTCTATAATTACTTTTTAGATCATGATATTATATGATCTTTGGCTTGATGTGTCAGCATTCCTAGATTTCTTGTTGTATTCCAATCCTTACAATATGATCACTAAAACTCTGCTTCTTGAGTTTTTCTAGTCCACCTGTATTCAATCTCAAATTCTCTTCATTCACTGAGCTAAATATAACTTTATCATAGACAAGTAAAAACATAACCAAAGAACTTAACAAATTTCTAATAGACTAACCAACAAATAGATAAACAAACAAACTTGGCTTAAAGAGAAACAACAGGAAACTGAAAAAAATATTTTGTTTTTATTTTATTTTTTTATTCTTTTTGTGTTCCCCAGTAGGGGTGGTATAACTTTAGTTTTAGGCCATTGATTGGTATTTCCATGAGATCTCCCTGCAAGGTTTGCAATCGGTAAGTATTAGAAAAAAAATCTGAATTATCTGGTAAGGACCTATCCATTTATGCTCAAGCTTACCCTTTTCTCCATGTTTATCATTTTTAGAATCCCAATACAAAATTATGTCTCCTTAAAAGAATGGGGTTCCCTTGGATTTCTTTTTAAAGAGCTACATGGTTTTATGAGTCTATTCAAACATTTTATCCAATGCATTCCTTCTTTCTTCTTGCAGCTATGCAATATGATCTAATCTTCTCTGCAAGACATCAGGACTTTCATGATCTTGTAGTAAAAAATACAATGCTATTATTTTTGTATGAGAAGGTAACAAGGCTTTTTCTCCAAGTACCATTTCATAAGGGGTATTACTTGTGTTTCTCTTGACAGACAATCTATCTACCCATACGGTAAACTTTAACTCATTGTCCCATCCTTTTTTATTCTTTACCAGTGATATTTTAATCCTGATAATCATATTTTTGTTCTATGATCGGCAAGACCATTTCCATGAGGATAGTATTTTGTTGAGTGAGAAATTTCAATTCCATATTTTGCACAAAACTCAATCATTTTAAATGAAATAAAGTATTTCCCATTATCTATTACCAACTTCTTTGGGACTCCAAATCTAGTCAAGATTTTTTCTTCCAAGAAATTGATGACCACTTTAGTTGTTGAGCTTCTTAAAGGAGCCGCTTCCACCCATTTGGTAAATTAATTTATTGTTGTGATGATCCACTTGTGTCAATCTAAGGAATTTAGATTTATTTCCCCAATTATTTCAATTGCCCATTGCATAAAGGGTGCTTCTATGATTACTGATTAGAGAGGCATTGCTGCTAACTTTTTCTTCCCTGCAAACACTTGATAGTTATGGTAGCCCCTTACATACTTGTGTACATCTTTGAATAAATAAGGTCATTAATAACCTACTCTCATAATTTTATTTGTAGTTGCTTTTGGGGCAAAATTTCCTCCATAGAAACCATCATGAAACTCTTTTATGACTTCTAAAGTCTCTTTTTCAAATAAGCACAACAGTAAGATACCATCAAGATGTTTCCAATAGAGTTTTCCTTCCTGAATGTAGTATTTCTGATACTACTATTTTACTAACCTCATTTTATTTGCAGACATACCTTTGGGAAATGATAGGGTTTGAAGGTATAACATAATATCATCATACCATTTGCATTCAACATTATCCCTTCTTCTAATATCATGTATGTCATCGACTGTGGAAATGTTTTGCATGTCTTCCCCTTCTTTGTTGGCTATGTATTTAGCCAGACCTTGCCCTTTTATTATTTTCACTACTTTAAATTCAACATCATATTTTAGTAACTTGACCATCCATATGGTAGGACTTCCTATTGGATTGGTTTGGGTGAAATCATCTTTTATAGCAGTGAAATGGATACAGCATATAACTTTATTTGATCCAAATATGCATTTAAAATGTTTCAGTGCCTGAATCATAGCATAAGCCTATTTTTTAACCATTTTGAATCTTAGTTGAGCTCCTTTTATTCTTACACTCATGAAATCTATAGGTCTTTCATTCTCTTAATTATCCTTCTAAGAAAGAACTATAGCAATGGTATGTTCAGAAGTGAATGAATATATAAAAATTCTTTGAGTAGTTAGGGCAATTCGAGACTAGGGTAATGGTGATAGCATCTTTTATTTTTTTTAAAGCTTCTAAATTTTCCTCTGTCCATTTGATGTCAGCATCCTTTTTAATCATGTTATTTATAGGTTGAGATATTTTAGCAAAATTTGGCACAAACCTTCTTACAAAATTAATCTTACCAAAGAATGATCTGGCTCTTTTTATATTCTTAGGAGGAGGTATCTTGGCAATAGCTTCGATTATTGATGGAGAGATACTAATCCCTTTTTCATAAACTATGTTGCCAAAGATATTTCCTTGTGTTGCTCCAAATATAAACTTCTTTGGATTCAAGGATATTTCAAATTTCTTACATCTGGAAAAAACTTTAGCTAAATGTTCAAAATGATCTATAGGGTTTTTTGAGAACACTGTTATGTCATCCAAATAGAAAACCACTATTTTAAACATCAAGTCTTTAAAATCAAATTCCATGTCTCTTTGGAATGTGGATTTTGCATTCATTAATCCAAATGGTATTCTCAGATATTCAAAGGTTCCCTAGGGGGTAGTGAAAGTAGTTTTATATCTGTCTTCAGGATTTACTTGAATTTGATTATATCCTAAGAATCCATCCAGTAATGACATTTTGGATGATGTTCCATGTTGGGCAAGGGATAATTATTCTTAAGGAAAATTTTATTTAGATTTCAAAAATCAACACAAAGTCTAATCTCTCTATTTTTCTTCCTCATTGGTACGTAGTTTGCTATCCAAGAAGAAAATCTTGTTATAATCACAATGACACTGAGAGGGGGGGTGAATCAGTGTGTTCTTTAAAAACTTCTAAAACAATTAGATTATAAAACCAACAACAGTTTAAAGCAGATAAAAGAGATACTAAATGCATCAAGAAAGCATCACACATAACACAGCATTTTAACGAGGTTCACCAATGTGGCTACTCCTCAAAAAGACTGCTTGGACTACCATCCAAATCCAGTCAATGCAAAGCTACAACTTTACATAATCCTTTACCAACACCAACTAGAAGGAGCACCAACCCCTTAACTTTATCTGCTTCAACAGAATGGAGCACCAACTCCTATTTTACCAGCACCTACTAGAAAGAGGCACCAACCCCTTAATTTGCCAGCACCAACTGGACAAATTGTTTACCAGCACCAACTAGAAAGAGGCACCAACCCCTTAATTTTCCAGCACCAACTGGACTTCAATATTGAATAAAAAAAATGTTTGACATATACCTTTGTTATTGCAAGACTCTAACTGGTCTACATCACTTTTGCAATCTCTGTGCACTCTGCTCTCTCTTGCACAATCACTTCACACAGTTTGCTGCACTGCTACAGCCAGACTTTGCAATCAACTTTGCCCTTCGTGCTTCTCTGCACACTCTGCTTTCTTTGTGCACACGCTTCGCACACTCTATGTCGTTTCACATTCTACTCTCTGCTCAACACGAACTTCACTTTCACAAACACTATGCTCGCATTCGCACTTTATCTTTACACCCCCCTTTTCAAACTCGAAGTACCCTTGCTTTTATAGAAGAAGTTTTAGGAACAAACCCTAAAAGAACGTCGATTGAGAAACCCTAGAATTTGTCAGCTGCCAAACCCTAAAATTCGTCGGCCCAAATTTAACTTTGTCGGTATCAAACACTTCTTCCACCTTTGTCACTTTCCTGTAGCTTATTGTCGCGAAATAGTAACATGTCGGCCCTTTTAATTTAATTTAATATTTTAATTTAAATTTTAAATAAAATAAAATTTAAACTAAATATTTAAAATTAAATATCTTCATCACCGGGGCATATTTTTCAACGAAACAAAGAGCCAAATTGGGTTTTAAGAAAAACCCATTTCAAATCTGTTATCCATGGTTTTAAATAAAACTTTTTATTCTGACTGCCTTGGTTTTCACAAAAAACCTTTTCGCTTCTTGACATCTCAGGTTCTGAAGACTTCTTCTCATTCTGAATTATGTTTTCTATTTTTGTGCATCTATCATTTAAGGACTCATGATCTGACTAACTTCTGAACTTTATCCTCTGCATCTGAGTGACTTCTGAATTGATTGTCCATTGCATCATTAAATCTAACTGACGGTATTGACAACAATGGCAATCCTCCTGCAACACCTTGCTCAACACTGAACTCCTATCCATTGTACTTTGGCTGCACCTTGCTATTCAATAAACTCTTGTCCATTGCATCAATAAATCTGTCTGACTGTGTTGACAACAATGACAATACTATTTGTTGCACTTTGCTCAACAATCTCCCCCTTTGGAATTGTTGGCAACACATGTGCAATTTTCCTGTAAATCTTCTCCCCCTTTGACAATAATACCAAAGGGTTACTGCAGACTCCCCCTGAGTCTATGCACAATATTCTTAGACACAAATTATTACAATTAGCAAATATTCCAAGCATGAACAAGAAGAAAAACAAGTACACAAATGCTCCCCCTGAGTCCAAGACCACTTCATTTCATTGATTGACAACATCATGATAAGCATAATAGGCATCAATAAAATCAACAATGTGAATAGCAGCAATAACCGATGAATGACACCATCACCGTCAACTTCACCAATATAACATGTGTAAGAACATGACTCGAACCACTCGTCTTCTATGCAACTACCCTCCGTTGCTTTGCAAACTCAAACTTGTCCACTGTTAGTGAAGGCATACAATAATCTTATATAGCCAGATTTTTGTTCTGCAATGCCAGCAACATCTGCATACAACTTCACCATGCATCTTGGATATATTCTCAACAAGCTTGAACCTAATGACAACTTTTTGTCTCTCTCTGCAGTGAGAATCCAGCAGGCTACCTCAATCCACTTTCAACTCTATGAAAGTACCAAACACTGTACCACAGCACAACCAACATCTTTCATCCTCAGATACCTAGACAAATGCATAGGAGCATTAAAATAAAACTTTAATATTGCTCCTCCTAAGGATGTGCCACCTGGAGTTGCTTAGAGCAATGGCAGAGTAGCCTCCTTCGGTCCAAGGAGACACAATTTCCTTTCTTCTGTATTTCTCCAGACTTTCCTGAACTTGGGCTTGGGTTTTTCAACAACATCCCTATTTTGCTCCTGTTCATGAACTTGAACATTTCTCTTGTGGGGTTGTCTCTTGTGCATTCTTGATGGATGATTATTTTCTTTTCTTTTATGCACATGATATGTTCCTTGTCGGTGTTGTCCTCTTTGTGTTTGATGAAATCTAGGGTTTTGCCTTAGATTAGATATAGAAGTGCTTGGACAGAACCTTGCTATGTGCCCTTGACCGTTGCATTTAAAACATTGCACATGTTTTATTCCCTGTCTATATTGCATTCTATGTGTATGATGAAATCTATGGTATTGCCTTAGATTGGATATAGAAGTGCTTGAACAAAACCTTGCTATGTGCCCATGGCCATTACATTTAAAACATTGCACGGGGTGTTCACTCAAAAAAATAGAAGTATTTTTATCAGCATAACTCTTTGATCTATTGTTCAGTCCACAATAAATTGCCTTGTGACCAAAGTGGTTGCATTTAGAACAATAGCCATAAAAAGCATTATTATTAAAAGAGTGAGAGTGAGAGAACCTCTTTTGCTGTGGTTGCTTTGCTGTAGATCTTCTTTGATATTTTCTTCCTTTTGAGGATTCAGCTTCAGATTTTTCTTGTTTCAATCCTTCAACCGAGGACTTCTTCTTCTCTGCATATTTGGAGGATGAAGGTTGTTCAGCTTCATATCCAAGACCAAATTTGATACCTGTGGATCTTTGATCACTCAGAATTTTGTCCAATTTCATCGAGCTTTCTTCACGTTTTACATGACAGTTGATTTTTCGATCCAGCTCTTGTATCTGTATTCGAAGACTTACATTTTCTTCTTCCAATTTGCTGCAATGGTCTATCTTCACGGATACCTGTATTTCCAGATCTTCAGACATTTTCTTGTATTCTTCAGTCTGTATTTTTAAACTGGCAATAATGTTGTTTGCATCCTTAAGTTTCCTTGACAATTTTTCATTCTTCTTTTTCTTTGATTCCCATTCCGTAAGGGCAGACACTAGCTCACCCTCTAAATCAACTTCAACCTCAACTTCTTCAACTTCAGAGTTCATTCCTTCTACCATTTTTGGTTCAATTTTCTCAACCATAGGAACTGAAACTGGCTAGGATGCCTTTTTGGATGAGGATCTATTCTTCTTAGCCATTGTGTACTAATCCAAGATCAACCCTGACTTATTTAGCCAAAATTGGGAACCTTGCTCTGATACCAATTGTTATAATCACAATGACACTGAGAGGGGGGGTGAATCAGTGTGTTCTTTAAAAACTTCTAAAACAATTAGATTATAAAACCAAGCAGCAGTTTAAAGCAGATAAAAGAGATACTAAATGCATCAAGAAAGCATCACACATAACACAACATTTTAATGAGGTTCACCAATGTGGCTACTCCTCAAAAATACCGCTTGGACTACCATCCAAATCCAGTCAATGCAAAGCTACAACTTTACATAATCCTTTACCAGCACCAACTAGAAGGAGCACCAACCCCTTAACTTTATCTGCTTCAATAGAATGGAGCACCAACTCCTATTTTACTAGCACCCTACTGGAAAGAGGCACCAACCCCTTAATTTGCTAGCACCAATCGGACAAATTGTTTACCAAGACCAACTAGAAAGAGGCACCAACCCCTTAATTTTCCAAGACCAACTCGGACTTCAATATTGAATAAAAAAATGTTTGACATATACCTTTGTTATTGCAAGACTCTAACTGGTCTACATCACCTTTGCAATCTCTCGTGCACTCTGCTCTCTCTTGCACAATCACTTCACACAGCTTTGCTGCACCGCTACAGACCGTGACTTTGCAATCAACTTTGCCCTTCGCGCTTCTCTCCACACTCTGCTTTCTTTGCGCACACGCTTCGCACACTCGTGTCGTTTCACATTCTACTCTCTGCTCAACACGAACTTCACTTTCACAAACACTATGCTCGCATTCACACTTTATCTTTACACCCCCTTTTCAAACTCGAAGTACCCTTGCTTTTATAGAAGAAGTTTTAGGAACAAACCCTAAAATAACATTGATTGAGAAACCCTAGAATTTGTCAGCTGCAAAACCCTAAAATTCGTCGACCCAGATTTAACTTTGTTGGTCTCAAACACTTCTTCCACCTTCATCACTTTCCTGTAGCTTATTGCCGCGAAATAGTAACATGTCGGCCCTTTTAATTTAATTTAATATTTTAATTTAAATTTTAAATAAAATAAAATTTAAACTAAATATTTAAAATTAAATATCTTCATCACCGGGGCATATTTTTCAACGAAACGAAGAGCCAACTTGGGTTTTAAGAAAAACCCATTTCAAATCTGTTATCCATGGTTTTAAATAAAACTTTTTATTCTGACTGCCTTGGTTTTCACAAAAAACCTTTTCGCTTCTTGACATCTCAGGTTCTGAAGACTTCTTCTTCTCATTCTGAATTATGTTTTCTATTTTTATGCATCTATCATTTAAGGACTCATGATCTAACTAACTTCTGAACTTTATCCTCTGCATCTGAGTGACTTCGAACCGCCCGTCCATTGCATCATTAAATCTAACCGATCGTATTGACAACAATGACAATCCTCCTGCAACACCTTGCTCAACACCGAACTCCTATCCATTGTACTTTGGCTGCACCTTGCTGTTCAACAAACTCTTGTCCATTGCATCAATAAATCTGTCTGACTGTGTTGACAACAATGACAATACTATTTGCTACACTTTGCTCAACAAATCTCACTTTTTTTACTATCTTGGCATCCAGTAGCTTCTAAACTTGTTTTTCATGATTGGATGCAATGTGGTATTGAATCATCTTTGTTTCTACCTTAAAGTCTTAGTATCTTCCTTTAGGGGAATGATGTGATTCATGACCTCTATTTTAAATGTCTTTAGTTATTCATAACTCCAGGCAAAATATTCTTTATTTTTCTTCAAAAAGCTCATATATTGCTCTATTTTCTCTTTTATCTCATCAGTTTATGTTTCTTTGAGGAGTGGTTTGTAGGCTTTATCAAAATCATCAAATAAGCTTTCTAAAGAGACTAATCCTTTAGGGATCATGTTGGTTTTGAGTTGAATTACTTCAACTGGCTCTCCAATAATGTTTTTCATTTTTTCTTCATCCTCTTCTTCACATATAACATCTGAATACATATTATGGAGGGTCATGAAATCTTTGATATCCACATCATATTAGAAAACTTGTAGATACACAATATTGTCAGGCATCGAATGTTTATATACAGAGATGGTTGAGAACCTATCCATGTACTTAGTGTCTATTTCCAAATAATCTACACCTCAAGCATTAATAGCTAACAAATCTGCAATATGATTATGTTCTTTGGGAATGTATGAGATGTTAAAGGCCAAGAACTTGTAAATTTTTGTTAGAATTGTAGATTTATTTTATTTCAATATGGGATGTTTTATATGATATTTACCTTTGAACTATTATATATTAGCTTAGTGTCTCCAGTAACATTAAAAAAAATTATCCCTACTTCTTTAGCTTTTCGTAGACCTAGTAGTAAGGCTTCATACTCAACTACATTATTAGTGCATGGTAATTCAAGTATATAAGGGATTCTGATATAGTTTCCCTTAACATCCGTTAAATTGACACCAGTAACTACCTTTTTTTGAGACTTAGCCCCATCAAAGGACATGGTCCACATCTCTTGGGTAAGAATTCTATCATATTCTGCATCTACTAGTACTCTGGTTTCAAGGTCCATATCTTTTGCTTCAATGACTTTGGCTAGGAAATTATTATGCCAGACAGAGTGCACTCCTATTTCTTTATATTCTATAGATCTAACCAAATTTATCATGGTGTCATCTGATCTAATCTATTCGACCAAGTACTTATTAAAATATTTTCTCCTTAAGGTAACATTCAATTTTCTTGAAATAATAATTGTGGTATAAGACCAATCTAACTATATGGAACCACCCAATTGTTCTACCCAATGTATGCTCAACAGTAATAAGAATAAAGGATCTACATCAACTACAGTGATGTCCATAACTATAACCTTCTTAGGATGTTAGTCTAGGTAGACTAGCAAACCAGTGATAATACCTATACAGGGTGTCTGCCTATTATCCATTACTTATACAAGGGGAGACTCTCTAGTGCAACTCAACCCTAATTGTTTTGCTATCTACTTGGTCATGATGTTATGGGATGCACCACTATCTAGCATGTAGTTGTGAATGACATATATTTCCCCTTCATCTGATTTATACCTGAGTGAGACGTAAAATGGTCTGATAGATGAAAGGGTTCTAGTTTCATGATTGGAAGGTTTGACAACATTATAGGACTGAGTTCTTTTTTGTTCAATTAAGCCAAAAGCCTTACAGACTTATTCTCTATATTTCTAAATATTCATTAACTCACCAAAGGTAATTTTGAATTTATTTTTACTTAGTTTTGAACCAGCATCAAATTCCATTTTCTTTATATATAAAGTTTTAGAGAATTATTCACGAGAGGGTGGTTTATTTGTTCCTATGTTTTTAGAAACCTTTTTATTCTGATATTTATCAATGGAATGTTATCTAATCTCTTTGTTTGAATTCTTATCAATTTTATTTCAAATAGTATTATTCCTTAAATTTAGGGAATTTGCTTCTAGCTCCTCCACCTCTTGAGTGGTTGGAACTATTTTACCCTGTTTTATTTTGTCATACCTAGTCTTTTATCCTCTTTGTAGGATCTTTGTGTTTTTTGCAACTAGGACTTTTGGGTGGTGATTTGAAGTATACAAATCCATGTCTTATTCGAATAACATTTCTCTAGATTCATCCTCAAGGGTCCAACAAGCATTAATTATGGTATCCTCTTTGGGCTTTTCTTCCAAGTCTATAGGATGGTCGACACCTAAATAGATGCCACAACAATCTGGATTATGGGGAGCGTCACAGGCTGAACAGTAATAAGCGAAATTCTCAGCCAAATTTACAGTAGGAATAGGATTTGGAAATAAATCTAGGTCCTTCTCTCTTTTTTTCCAGTTATTTCCATTATTCCTATCAAGATTGTTGTTATTCCAATTTCTATTAAAGTTTCTCCTAAAAGGTGGTCTGTTGTCACCTTGTTGTCTGTCAACCTGAGGGTGAGAATTTTCACCATTTCTCTCTTTATTTCTTTCCATCCTGGCCAACCTATTGTTCATTGTGTTGAACATTTGTGTTACTTGATTGTTCAGCTTTTCCATAGGATAGTGTTTAGTTCTTCTCTGTAGATTAAATCCTAATTTCTTAGGCTTCCTATCAGGATGATTATATTCTAGAGAATATGGTTTTATTTTTCCACTATCTAACATATTTATTTCAATTTTTATGGATTTATCCATGCAATCATCTATTGTGTTAATATGTTCTTGTCTTAATTCGTAGTTGAATTCTCCAGGGAAGTCATTTTTATAAAAATAGATGGACTGGATATCATTTGGCCTTAGAGCAGTGGGAATATTATTTCTAGATTTAGAAAACCTTCTATTAAAATCAATTACTAATTTATTTTATTTCTTCTTCATTGTTGCTAGATATGTTAACAATGACTGCTCATTTTTTCTTTCACTAAATTTCTTTAAAATGATAGTCTCAATTTTGGCAAAATTATCAATGTCATTATTAGGAAGAGTATTAAACAATTTTCTAGCATATTTTTCTAGAGTCTGTAAAAACAATATCAACACCACATCTTCATGTTCTACCTCTAGATTGTCTAAGGCATACAAGAAGCTTTTGATGTGATCTTCTCCAATAACTACATTGTTTCCTTGAAACTTAGGCAAATATTTGTGTGCTTTACTAGGGAGATCATGTAAAGGAGTTGGTAATTGAAAATATCTATATCTATTGGTCCTCCATAACTAAATTGATGATGGGTTAGCCATATTAACTACAGGAAGTACTTGAATTACAATAGGAGGTGTGTTAGTAATTCCATTGGGAACAATGGGAGGTGTTTTCAAATAAACTTCTTAATATAACAATATCAGTGTTAGAAATTTTTGGAGATGAATAAGAAGAGTTAGTTCTAAAAAATAACTTTGGATTTGATAGTTCGAGGTACATCTCCTGAGTGGTTATTCTCATTTATTCCAACATGTTCTTCTTTTTCTTTTAATCTTTATGATATTTCTAGATTTTTTCAGTCAAAGTCACCAGCACAATGTGTGTAGAAGGAATAAACATCTGGTTGATATTGCTCAACTTAAAATACTCTCGTTCACTCAAGGTATAAAATTTTTCAAGAATTATAAAATCAAGAAACTCAAGAGAATCAAGAAAATGATCTAACTAAATGCTCTTGAAAAAGGAAAATTGGAAACTACGAGAATAGAAGGAAACAAAAATTATTATTCCAATTCCTTCTTTAAGCTAACTATTGCCAATAAATATTTGTTATTAGGTTACAAACTATAATAAAAATTACACATTCAGTACCCAACAACGATGCCAAAAAACTATTGGGGATTTTTCTTGCATCCATAGAATGAGTTGTCACACTACAGGAAAACCTATTTTCAACAAGCTATTACAGGATCTAGTCAACCTACCTCTTTAACTTGGGAATAGAGTTCTTTAATATTTTCTATACAGACCAAGTATGGTAAGGATACCCTTAAGGTGAGCTTTAATTCTTTAAGTTCATGCTCTTCCAAATTTATGGTGATGATTTAACAATTATAAAATTTGATCGAGCTAAAACAATAATAATTCTATTATGCCTTATGTATGATCGATGCTTTAATCCTTTGGGCTATTGTAGAAAGATTTAATAACATTTCAATGAAAATAGAAATAAGGAGAGACAAAATAATCGATGCAATAATGTTCATTGAAATATCATAATAAACATAACAGTTGACCAATGAAAATAAACGTTCATTATACGTTCAAATAATGTAACCCATAACAAAGACACACACAAAGCTAAACAAATAAATATAACAGGAAAGAAGCCCAGAATTGTATTAATATTTGAACGATATTACATGAATATTTGGCATGGAATCACCATTTAACCCTTAGAAATATTAATATGATAAATATCCTCGTTCGAATATCATAACAAGGACCTTTCACTCTTTCGTTTGAATATCGCAACAGTCGAGTCTCTAGACATCTGGCTCAATAATCTGGAAATATTCTGAGCTTCTTGGGCACTTTTCTATCAAAAACCTGCATAGCAATGGGAGGAATGAGGAGATGAAAAAGGAGAAATAAAACAAAGGAGATACAATAGCAAAGAATGGGTACTCGAGTATACCTCTTAGAAAAAATATGCTATGTCAAATCTCAATCCTTATTTTGGCTATAGACATCCTTCTTATAGTCGTACTAGCTCTACAATTGCCTGAACTACCTTCATCTGAACCATACACCTAGTGCTATCTCCTACCTTATCATCAGTTGGGTGATGTACAGTCTGTTATCTAGCTACATTAAAAATGTATTAACAAAATTTTGTTGAAACTCGGTCTAATTTTTACCACCTCTTATTTACCGCTCGTGACTTTATTTGTTTATCCTAAAGTGAGCTCCTAAATACCTTCTCATATTTTTATCACTATATCTTGATGCTTATTTACTGAGAATATGTTAGAATTTAGGTGTATCATCCTGAAGTAGGGGCTTCCTTCAACCGCACGGTGCTTGACTTGGGATGCAAAAAAGCAAGGGTTCATTATAGGAACCTAATGCATCAAGCTCTCTATAATAGTGGTGAAATATAAGGAACTAGAAGTATAGAAGTTAAGTAAATTGCCAACATCATGGTACTTCCATAACTATACTCCATCAGAGTGACAATACACTAACTATATTCCATCAGGGTATGAGAGTCTTCTATGAATGGTCTTCTATTTTGTGCTTCTTATTTCTTCTATAGCTGGTGATATGAGTCCTTTGGATACACGGAATTCTCTTTATGTAGCTCACCAACAACACACTTTGACCCATATCTAAACTATATCTTGGATTTTAGAATGAGCATTGTTCTCATATAGAGGATGAGTTTATATGGATCATGTTGTCAGTTGACAAGGGGTAGTTGGGTGTTTTTGATTCAAAAGATGATCTGATTCATTTTAACCTAATGATCCTTGTATTAATCTAATCCTCTACTATTATGATATGGCCTATGGGTCATCCTCTCTCTGCTTGGAATATGAGAATTTGTATTCTTCTATTTTAGTATGAATGATTCAAGTTTTCTATTCTAGGCTAAGATAATCCATTAATTGCCTTACTTATTTTATCTTGCCATCCCATTCTTTGTTGGTGAATCATCCTATCATATTTTGTTTCCCTATTTGGTAGCTTCATGTAATCTGGATGTCATGACCTATGGGGGTGTCTGCATTTGTGCAATCTTTCAATTGGCCTTGGTAATGTTAAGTGTGGTCGATTCTGACGTAATGTTGATATTATTTAAGTTAGTGATCCCTTATGCACATTTGCCATCAACTGGTTGACATGTGTCATTTGGTACTTGTTAGTCAAAAAGTGACTAACTACAGAAAAATAGTTGATGCACCTTTTTGCATATTTTCCAAGAAGACCGAAGTGGCCCATATGCTAAAGATCAAATAAAAAGCAACAAAAGGGAGCAAGGAGGTAAAAGTTTCGCGATATCGTGACATGTTGTATTTTCGTGGCTAAGAGCAACAAAAGGGAGCAAGGAGGTAAAAGTGTCGCAATATCGTGACATGTTGTATTTTCGTGGCTAAGAGCAACAAAAGGGAGCAAGGAGGTAAAAGTGTCGCGATATCATGACATGTTGTATTTTCACGACTAAGAGCAACAAAAAGGAGCAAGGAGGCAA
This sequence comes from Wollemia nobilis, assembly GCA_028583015.1. Taxonomy (NCBI): domain Eukaryota; kingdom Viridiplantae; phylum Streptophyta; class Pinopsida; order Araucariales; family Araucariaceae; genus Wollemia; species Wollemia nobilis. Next base: position 483,765 of record JAQPPZ010016554.1, read on the forward strand.
AAGTGTCCCGATATCGCGACATCTTGTATTTTCACGGCTAAGAGCAACAAAAGGGAGCAAGGAGGCAAAAGTGTCGCGATATCACGACATGTTGTATTTTTGCGGCTAAGAGCAACAAAAAGGAGCAAGGAGGCAAAAGTGTCGCGATATCGCGACATGTTGTATTTTCGTGGCTAAGAGCAACAAAAGGGAGCAAAGAGGCAAAAGTGTCATGATATCGCGACATGTTACATTTTCATGGCTAAAGAGAAGAGAAAGAGCAAGAAGGAAAAAGTGTCGCGATATCGTGACATGTTGCATTTTCATGGCCAAAAGCGACAAAAGAGAACAAAGAGGCAGAAGTGTCGTGATTTCGTGACATGTCGTATTTTCAAAATGCAAGAAGAAGAATCAAGCTAAAGACATAGAAATGTCATGATTTTACGACATGTTGCATTCTCATGGAAAAAATCAAAGAGAAAGAGCAAGGAGGTAAAAGTGTCACGATTTCAAGACATGTCGCATTTTCGCGATGCAAGAAGAAGAATCAAGCTGAAGAAATAGAAATGTCACGATTTCGTGACATGTCTCATTTTTGCGGTGGGAGGCAGCTAAAGAGCAAAGTAAGAGACGAATGTCACTATTTCATGACATGTCTCATTTTCACGGTAGGAGGAAGCAAAAGAGCAAAGTAAGAGACGAATGTCGCGATTTTGCGACATGTCTCATTTTTGAGGCTGGAAGCGTAGAAGAGCAAAGCAAGAGACAAATGTCACGATTTCATGACATGTCTCATTTTTGCAGCTGGAAGCGATAGAAAATAAAAGCAAGGAAAGAATGTCACGATTTTGTGACATGTCTCATTTTTGCGACTGGAAGCGGTAGAAGAGCAAAGCAAGAGACGAATGTCATGATTTCACAACATGTCTCATTTTTGTGGCTGGAAGCGGTAGAAAAGCAAAGCAAGGAAAGAATGTCACGATTTCGTGACATGTCTCATTTTTGCAGCTGGAAGCGACAGAAGAACAAAACAAGGAAAGAATGTCACGATTTTGTGACATGTCTCATTTTTGTGGCTGGAGGCGACAAAATAGCAAATCAAGGAAAGAATGTCACGATTTCGTGACACACCAATTGTAAAGGAATAAAATTTATTTTTGGCAATCAAAGGCATGCACTGACACCAAGAAGTGATTTTTGACATGATTTTCAAAAATCTAGGATAGAGCAGGCTTGCCAGATGATTGAAAATGTGATAGGCTCGTCTAGAATCTAATCTACAAAGAAGATATCTAATTCATAGAAGACTTGTGTATTATTAGAAATTGCAGATGATTGCTTGTAAAATAGTAAGATGTACTTAGAAAAAGATACTCTTTTAGGGTATATATAGGGGTGAGCGACTCCAAAAAAAGGGTCGGCTCTTGGACGTTTACAGGCTTGATGTACATGTACTGGATTACAAGCAATAAAATATTTCTTCTTCTAGCTTCCGAAACTTCTATGTGCAAGTGTATGTATCTAGTGTTTTAACTTTTATTCATTCTAAGTTTTATAATGTATCTGCTCTGAAATATGGACTGTGCACATATAAATCTTGTTTCTAGAGTTGAACATTAAAATATATTTACATGCTTTTAGATGAACATCTAAAAGTCACACTCAAGAATTTGTGTTTTCTATAAAGAAGATATAAAGAAACTCTGAAAGTTGTAATCTACATCATCAATGTTTGTTTTTGTCCAATATGTACCATGAGAAAAGTTTCTAGCTTAGGCTATATTTCCCTTATCTCTTGTTCCCCTTTTATCTAAAAATCTCAAAGGAACCTGCCTTCTCTGGAGACTAGATAGATGATCTCAAGCAAAGATCTGTCTATTCAATGTTGGCAAAGTCTAAGGTGCAACACTATTAATCGAAGGCAGATTTTGGTCCAATAGTTTTTGGCACGCCCGGTGGGACCAGCAATCCCACAGTATTGTATAAGTTTTGGTGTTTTACCTTAAGAGCCTTTTTGTTTAAAAATCTCAAGAAAAACCACCTGGCGACTATGTTGCAATTTAGACCATAAAAGAAAGACCTTGTCTAAAAACCTTCTGGTTATATAGCCATATGATAACCATATCCTAAGCTAGAAACTCTGAAGAACCTGTCGAGTTCTTTGAACTACATCTCGAAAGCCTAAAAGCACACCCTATGCTAGCCGCATGATCAAATCTGCCCGACACCATTAGCACATCTTTAACATCTGTTGTAGGAGCATCTACAAGCAATCCCATAGCGGTTGTGACTCCTTTAGCAATCATGGCAGCCACCCCTGCCCCAATGCATATTGTGTGGAATAAAACTAGCCCTTTAAACTTGGGAACACACCACCAAATTCCACAGGCTGCACTAAAAGCATTATCTACCTTTGAGGGAGCAGGCAAAATAGCATATGAGAATTGTTTAGATGTATCATCACTAGCATCTGTTTACAACATTACTCAAGAAGATGTAATGGTCAGATTGTTGATTATATCTTTGAAATGAAAGATTCTCTATTGGTACAGAGCACTTCCCGCTGGATCCATTACTTCTTGGGTAGTACTGGCCGGTCGTCTGGTCGATGAATTTAATATACATGCGGATCCTTTCACGTTTCTAAATCAATTCACTATCATTGAGAGGCATTCACAAGAAGAAATCCAAGATTTCAACATCAGATTTACTAGAACTCGTGATAGAGTACCGTAAGGCCTAAAACCCATGGAAGAACAAGCTATATGCTATTATTTAAGGTCTTTTGATTCAGATATCAGTATGATAATAAGGCAATCTCGTGTAACCACTTTTCTTGAGATCTATCTAAAGGCAGCAAAGGGTAAATCTAATCTCATCGCTACAAAAAGATATCCATCAAAAAGTCTATTGCCAATTTTACCAGAGCTTTCCCAAGCATCAATTTCTAAACTACCTGTACTCCCATCAACGTAGGCCCTCCCAGATATATTTGCACCTCCTACATTCCTTGCATTACTATCTACACCCCTTGCATCAGCTCCCCCCAGTGATCAATACACGACCATAATTGATACAATGAATACATTGTCAAATGAAATGGCATCCATGAAAAAGAGAGAGGCTGAACGAAATATCCAAACAAGAATATTTCCACAGATACAAAAGGAAGGTTCTTCGACAAGTGGAAGGGTACAAGAGAGACCGAGCATGATATATACTAATGAGACAGTGAAGGCCGAAGAGCCTCCCACTGATTTTAACTTTTGGTGTACTACATGTAACGATCCACATGGGGAAAGTTCGTGTATGATACACCAACATTATGTACAAAGTATAGCAGTTGAAAAGAGTAAATAAAAAATGAAAGGCCATGTAAATATAATTAGAGAGAACTTCATGATGCCTATAGTAGAACAGGTTTCAGTTTCTACAAGATCAAGTAAGAAACCATTGCAAGTAGACCCTAAAGAGATTTAGCCATTGAATGTTTCCCCTACTCCCAACGAAGTTCCCAAAGAAATTCCTAAGGGAAGTCTCCCTCAGGAAAGAAAATATCAGTTTCTAGACAAAATTCAAGGGCAAGAAACACACAAATAATTTATTCCTCAGGGGAAAAATGATACCCAAGAACAGGCTAGGGAAAGGTTGAGATTCCCCTCGCTGACAAAAATGCAAAGAAGCCGAAGCTACCCGGGGATACAAAAATAAATATGAAACTTTTGCCAAAGAAAGAGAAAGAATAGTTGATTCACCTACATTAAGTATAGTAGAGGAAATGAAAAAGACTCCTTCTAAGGCAAGTATTTATGATGCTCTTCAAATCCCAGGTCAAATCGATCTCCTACAGGAATCCCTAAGAACAATGAAAAATGGAGGTGGGACTGCATCATCTTCAAACATAGTTCTAACGACCTTGATGTCTACCACTGGTAAGAACAGGCCACCACCCTTTTATTTTTCCCTTCAAATGGAAGGATGGGTTGTCCACAACTGCATTCTAGATTCAGGCGCTGCTACCACTGTGATACCCAAAGCAGTATGTGATATTATGGGAATGGAATACACTAGGAGCAGCATAGGCGTCCTACAGTTATATGGTACTCCAGTAAAAATTGTAGGAGTGATAAAGGATATTCCCATACGGCTACATAAAATGCCTCAGATGACAATCATACAAGAGGTAGTAGTCATAGACTTGGAGCCCTATTTTGGTATGTGTCTATCCAAAGAGTTCATAGAAAATATAGGAGGATACTTATCCTTAGATTATTCTCATTTGGAGATACCTTTCAAAGGTAGAAGGGTCAAGATTTTTAATGAGAAACCATCTACGTTTCATGTAGAAAATATTGGTGAAACTGACCGTGTAAATATGATGACTAAAGAAACAATAGAAGAAGATCTAATGGAAGAAACATTAGAAGAGCTCTAAGCTGAGGATGATTTTTCTCTACAGAATTTCAATGCCATGATAGAAATAGAAATAGGAAACTATTCTATTGAGAAACCAAAAATAAAATTGATACCCTCCCTAGAAAAGGATGGTTCTGTGAATCAATAGTGGAAGCTTTTCTTTTATGGGGCTAGGTGCAAGAATGGAGTTGGTGCCGGAATAGTTTTGATTTCTCCCATCGGAGAGGAAAAGGTTTTCTCTTACAGGTTGACTTGGAGTTGCTCCAATAACATAGCAGAATATGAGGCCCTATGCTTAGGGTTAAGAAAGGCTGAGAAATTGGAAATCAAATAGTTACTCGTCTGTGGAGATTCAAAACTTATTATGAATCAAGTCACCAAAAAATGTATAAGTAAACAACATTATTTGAAGGCTTACAGGAACAAAGTGTGAGATATCTTAGAGGCCTTTAAGGCCCTAAATATAAAGTTTATCCCTAGAGAATAGAATACCCACGTAGATTTGTTAGCTTTAGTGGGAGCTAATTTTTGTCTTGTAAGTAATGTTATTCAGAAGTCTAAAACTGTTAGACTTATATACATGCCTTCAGTGCCTGATAAAAATATTTTCTGGCAAGTTTTTGAAAATGATGAACAGATACTGGATTTCTTAATCCATGAAATAAATTACTCAGCCAACCGGGATCTACAAAATGAAGAGGAAGAGGATCTTATTCAATTAAAAAATAATCATATTCGTAAGGGTCTCATCACCCTTGAAAGCCTATTTGATAACAATGATAGAGCAGTTGGCCAAAAAATCAAGGTTGATAAAAGAAGATACAAAGATGTAGAGTTGGAGCCAGGAAAAATGATTAAGGTTGGAATCAGTTGTATAGAAGAGGAAGTGAACCAGATCAGATAATTGTATAAAAAAATCCCTGACATCATAGCTTGGGTGTATAGTGATCTAAAAGTGTACAATAAATATGTTATTCAACATACCATAGAATCAGAAGAAGGAGCTAAGCCTTTTAGGCAAAAGCAAAGACCAGTGAATCCAAAGATAGAATCTTTGATGAAACAAGAACTACTAAAACTCCTTCAAGCTAAAATAGTATACCCTATTAAACACTCCACCTGGGTGGCAAACTTGGTACCGATTAGGAAGAAAAATGGAGATATCATATTGTGTGTAGATTTTAGAAATCTGAACAGAGCATCACTCAAATATCATTACCCGCTACCTCAGATTGACCAAATGCTACACATAGTTGCAGGAGTTATGCAGCTCTTACAGTTAGAAGAACAAAGAGAGCAATCATACAATCACAATCAAAAGCATATGGCAGATACTGAAGGATAGTTCAAAAAAAGACAACCGCCAAAAAATTTAGAGTGGGAGACTTGGTTTTGAAATGGAATGTAAAGAAATCTAGGCCAAGTAACCATGATAAATTCGATGCTTTCTGGGAGGGACCATTTGAAATTGTTTCAGAGAAATAGTTCAATGCTTTCAAGTTGAAAGATCAAGATGGATTGGTTTTTCCCATCACGATGAATGCATTTCACCTAAAGTTATATTTTTGTTGAGAAAGCGGAAAAGGAATTATATGTACTGTATAATATAAGTATATTCAAACAATATTTGTAAATATTACCATTTTTAGCCTTAAAAAAAAATTCAATCGTATCCAATTAGAAGTCGACATTTTTTTTTTAATAGAGATACTAAGGTATAAAGGGAGTTTTGACGAGGTAATGTTCACGTTTCATCTAAGTGCATTTTCCTGTGTTCTTTGTCTTTCTCTAAAATATTATTTTTACAACTGCGTTGTTGACTCCGTTTCCCAATGGATAAAGGCCTGGTTCAAAATTTTTGCAAGCAAAAAATCCCTCGGAAGGCGCCAAGAATGTTAGTTAAAAAGTGACTAACTACAGAAAAATAGCTGATGCACCTTTTTGCATATTTTCCAAGAAGACCGAAGTGGCCCATATGCTAAAGATCAAAGAAAAAGCAACAAAAGGGAGCAAGGAGGTAAAAGTGTCACGATATCATGACATGTTATATTTTCACGGCTAAGAGCAAAAAAAAGGAGCAAGGAGGTAAAAGTGTCGTGATATCGCGACATGTTGTATTTTCGCGACTAAGAGCAACAAAAAGGAGCAAGGAGGCAAAAGTGTCGTGATATCGCAACATGTTGTATTTTCACGGCTAAGAGAAACAAAAGGGAGCAAGGAGGAAAAAGTGTCGCGATATCGTGACATGTTGTATTTTCGCGGCTAAGAGCAACAAAAAGGAGCAAGGAGGAAAAAGTGTCGTGATATCGCGACATGTATTTTTGCAGCTAAGAGCAACAAAAGGGAGAAAAGAGGCAAAAGTGTCACGATATCGCAACATGTTACATTTTTGTAGCTAAAGAGAAGAGAAATAGCAAGAAGGAAAAAGTGTCGTGATATCGCGACATGTTGCATTTTCGTGGCCAAAAGCGAAAAAAGAGAACAAAGAGGCAGAAGTGTCACGATTTCGTGACATGTCACATTTTCACAATGCAAGAAGAAGAATCAAGCTAAAGACATAGAAATGTCGTGATTTCGCGACATGTTGCATTCTCACGGGAAAAAGCAAAGAGAAATATCAAGGAGGTAAAAGTGTCGCTATTTCGTGACATGTCGCATTTTCGCGATGCAAGAAGAAGAATCAAGCTGAAGACATAGAAATGTCACGATTTCATGACATGTCTCATTTTTGCGGTGGGAGGCAGCTAAAGAGCAAAGTAAGAGATGAATGTCATGATTTCACAACATGTCTCATTTTTTGTGGTGGGAGGCAGCAAAAGAGCAAAGTAAGAGACGAATGTCACGATTTCGTGACATGTCTCATTTTTGTGGCTGGAAGCGGCAGAAGAGCAAAGCAAGAGACAAATGTTGCGATTTCGTGACATGTCTTATTTTTGCGGTTGGAAGTGGTAGAAAAGCAAAGCAAGGAAAGAATGTTGCGATTTCATGACATGTCTCATTTTCACGATAGGAAGCGGCAGAAGAGCAAAGCAAGAGACGAATGTCACAATTTCACAACATGTCTCATTTTCGTGTTTGGAAGCGACAGAAAAGCAAAGCAAGGAAAGAATGTCACAATTTTGTGACATGTCTCATTTTTGTGACTAGAAGCGGCAGAAGAACAAAACAAGGAAAGAATTTTGCGATTTCATGACATGTCTCGTTTTTGCGGTTGGAGGCGGCAAAAGAGCAAATCAAGGAAAGAATGTCGTGATTTCGCGACATGCCAGCTGTAAAGGAATAAAATGTATTTTTGACAATAAAAATCATGCACTAACACCAAGAAGTGATTTCTGACATGATTATCATAAATCTAGGATAGAGCAGGCTTTCCAGATGATTGAAAATGTGACAGGCTCGTCTAGAATCTAATCTACAGAGAAGATATCTAATTCATAGAAGACTTGTTGTGTATTATTAGAAACTGCAGATGATTGCTTGTAAAATAGTAAGATGTACTTAGAAAAAGATACTCTTTTAGGGTATATATAGGGGTGAGCGACTCTAGAAAAAGGGTCGGCTCTTGGACGTTTACAAGCTTGATGTACATGTACTGGATTACAAGCAATAAAAGATTTCTTCTTCTGGCTTTTGAAACTTTTGTGTGCAAGTGTATGTATCTAGTGTTTTAACTTTTATTCATTCTAAGTTTTATAATGTATCTGTTCTGAAATCTAGATTGTGCACATATAAATCTTGTTTCTAGAGTTGAAAATTAAAAGATATTTACATGCTTTTATACGAACATCTAAAAGTCACACTCAGGAATTTGTGTTTTCTATAAAGAAGATATAAAGAAAACTCTGAAAGCAGTAATCTACATCATCAATGTTTGTTGTTGTCCAATATGTACCATGAGAAAATTTTCTAGCTTAGGCTATATTTCCCTTATCTCTTGTTCTCATTTTCTCAAAAAAACTCAAAGGAACCAGCATTCTCTGGAGACTAGATAGATGATCTCAAGCAAGATCTGTCTATTCAATGTTGGCAAAGTCTAAGGATCAACACTATTAACCGAAGGCAGATTTTGTTCCAATAGTACTATGTTGTGCAGGCACTCATGATCACTGATCTTAGTCTGGTCGACAAGTTCGAAGTGTTCTTCCCTCAAATGGTCAGTTCATGTTGGTTGTGTATTTTCTACCACCTGCCTCCATTCAGTGGTTGCATGATTTAAGTTATGCTCATTCTACATAAAAATCTAGTTCAAACTCTTCCTACATGATTAGTTTAATAATATTTGACTAACTATGGTGCATTCAAATTAGATGATGGCATATCTTAATAAATGTTGTTTTTACCTTCGATTGGTTGGGTTGATCTCACCCATTGATTTTGTTCGATCGATGATACTTTGATGGCGAGGGTATGATCGACCATGGATTTTTTAACGCCTTTCTTTTATCGATTAAAAGATTTTAACAATAGATTTTTGACCAAATCTTATTGATCGGTCCTTACCATTGTTCAGTCGATAATACTTTGACTCGGTTGAATGATTTATTTGCTTTCATTGAGTATTCAACCTTTGTTTCTCATCGGTCAAAAAAATATTCCATTAACCCTTTGAATTTTTGGCTATACCTTTATTTTCTTCGACCAACGATGCTCTTTTGTTGAATGACTTATTTCAATGTTCGGTTGATAAACCTTTTCAGCCGATTACTTACTATGATCAACCGAGAAAAATTATTGTTGTCAGTGAACGGCCAATCAGTTGGTCGACCACCATTTACTTCGCATCAACTAAAAACTTTTTCTACCTTTTTGCTTTCTTTTTATTGATCGAAAGGGATGTTTTATAAGAATGAACTGGCTTTGTTCAAGAAGACAAAATAAATTTTACCTTCGACCATTTCTTTCTTCTCATCGATCGAAAAGGCTTCTTGAATGGACCAAATTTTACTCGGCCAAAAAATCCTCAGTAGTAATCTCCCTTGGGTTGGCTGATTTTAAAAAAATTTGTGTAGTTCTTGTCTTGGTTCTTTGTTTCAAGTGATCAGCCAAAAATTTTTATTGGTCGACCGAAAAAATACTCGCTTGTAAAAATTTCGGATCTTCTTCTAATGTCATCGACCGAATACTTTCAACAATATCTATATTCAGTTGATCATTCCTTTCTATCGGTCAATTGTTTTTCAAAGTTGGTCAAAGAGTTTTTAGTTTTGACAACTTCTACTCATCGACCAAAAATTCTTTCTTGTCAGCCGAAGGGTGAAATTTTTGCAAAGAAACCAAGGAAACCCCTTAAATTTTAATGAAAATAAAATATTAGCTTCTTAGGGGTTGGAGATGCTCATGAAGATAAAACATATTTTAATTTTGACCTGAACTCTTCACAAAAGGTGTACCTTCTTAGGACCTTAAAAAATTTTAAATTATGGGTACATTCATGTTGTATAAATTTTGGCTACAATAGTGTCATTTTCCTTGCTTTCACAAAATAATCAATTTCCAAGTACAAAAGGTTGTGTCCTTTATCAAAGGTTGTACCCTTTTCCTCACCATTACAAATTTTCCTTACAAGAGACCCCAAATTTCTTTAGTTATTTTAATTTTCTTTAGCATCGATATTAGTATCACCAAGAAGTTAATTAGGTTTCAACAATTAAAAATCTCTTATCAAAGGCACCATTCATTTGGTCAGGTTTCCCAAAACCAACAATTCTTGTAGACACCAAAATTTGGTCATTCATCATCCATTCATATCCTCAAATCATAGTAATTCATTATTTATATATGTGTATTTATTTAATATATATATATATATATACATAAATATTAATATTTATATTATATATATATATATATATATATATATATATGTATTTATATGTATAAATCCTAGCTATCCACCATGACTTAATATCAATCACCCATCCATCTTAATCGATGGCACATGCTCAATTTAATCTCAACCCTCCCTCATGTTTTAATCTCGACTACTCGTTGGTGTCATTAAAACCCTAACATGATTAAGGGTAAATTATAAAAGATGATTCATTTTGATGAATCAAGATCCTGATTTGGTTCAAAAATTCAGCATTTATGAGCATCTGATAATTCTATCCACTCCCAAATCCTAGCCAATTTGCTACCATCTTCATCCCTCACCATCACCATTGCACCTTCAATTTTTTCTATTGTAAAACCCTCGTAAACAAAATCTAGTTCTAAATCACTCCCATATACCCTTGAACACCTCACAAAGTTCACAGAATGCTACTAAGCATTTTTGTAATGATGTTGGGCGTTCACAGTCCTCTCTAAATGCTTCTAGGTATTTCTTGCAACCGATTTGCAATTCGTGAACCCTCGCATGATTTTAGGCATTCGTGCAACTTTAGAACATAGGAATAGGAGCATAGATCAGTATCGCAACCATTTTCTCAACAAGGTAAGATATTCTATTGCATTATGTTATGTTTCTACATTTTGTTTATAGTTTAACATTATAGCACTTAGGGTTTGCAGGTTTTATCATTTAGAGAGCCTCAAACAGTGGAGCCCTTACAGGTGCTACTAACCCTTTTGTGTTATTATTTCTTGTAGGTGTAGGAACTACATTTTTGGAAGCTATTGCAGCTATGGTGGTCTTGTAGTGATACATAAACCCACCTGCACACTTGTTTGGAGTGAAAGACCACCCAAAAGACACCAGATATTCATTTGTGAATAAGGATTTCAAAACCCTAGATTTATAATCATTGTATCGATACAAAATCATATTATAAAACTGGATATCAAGGCTTCCACAACAATAATATTAATGTTATTTGTCTTCATTATGCAATATAAGCTTTTGTGTTGATTTTATTATCTATTGCTTTGGTGTTGTCATTTTTCTACTTAAAAAATGATGATCATGGTGGGACCCCCAAAGGGTTCCTCATTTTGATTTACCTTGTCACTGATTTATATTTTTGTTTCTATTTTGTAGGTTTCCAAAAGTTCAATCGTGTAAAAATCATAAAAAACTAGGGTTTTTGGGAGCAGCAAAGTTCAAACAGTGGTTGCACGGATGCCCTGCAGCATTTGTGGTATGCCCCACAGAGTCTAGGAGATACCTCATAGTGTTCAAGAGACTTTGATCTACATTTAGGAGAGTGGGGAAGACATACATAGGCTTCCTAGTAAGCCTGGTTTAAACCCTAACTCCATTTTTTATGTTTTTGCTTTTTAACAATTAAATTAATAGGAAAACATATATTTTCTATTCTAAAAAGAAGTTGTATTTTTTATTTTAGGAATTTACATATTTCATATAGTTTTCATATAGGGTAAAGTTACATTTGTGCATTTTTGTAGTTACATCATCACATTTGATTCAGATTTCTACTGTTTTATGGTGTTTCATTTGTTATTTTGTATGTTGTTTGCAATTGAAATGATAAAAGCATAAATAACTATATATTAGGGTTAAAAGATTCCATTTTTGCTTTTCTAATCTAGAACAAAATCATAATACCTGAGTACACTCTTGTTGTTGGAATCACTTGATGATTCAAGGTAGAAGAACTGGGTGAACCCTCCATTTTTGAAATCACTTGATGATTCAGGGTGGATCTTAAGCGATGTACCCTAAGTTATTTTTAGTAACTTGGTATTAATGTCCTTGGATTCTAACTCAGATAGGTGAAATGGGGTTTTTTTAGCATTGAGTCAACACCGTAGACAACATAAATTTAAAAAATGAATCACAAAATTTGCACGTCACACATTTAAAAATAGTGAGTTGGATTTCATCACCAACCATTGTTCAATATTGGCAACAGTGGGCTTCATCTCCATATATCATCTCGCTCCATAGAAACCATAGTAACCTGTTAGCAATATTTCTATATTTCATCACAAAAAATATTCTCATTTGCCATCCATCCTAAGAGTCCACCTTGCATATTAGTTTAGGTTTGCACATTGCACCACACAAAACCATACACACAAAAAAAAAATTCTATTGCAAAACATAGGATTTGAGTTACTTGTTTGATTCTGTGTGATTTCCATTGCATATTTTCTACACATTCCATACATTCACCATCCTTAATAGACTCATTAGCTTATGGTTTCAACTTGAAGCCAAGCAATTTTGATTCAAGCCTTTGTTAGCCAAACCACTTCATTCATGGAATGTTCCACAACTTTTTCTAGGATCCTCACACACTATGTATACCATAGTGTGATACAGATAGGCTATTCTAGTTTTTCTATAGGATCCTCACATGCTATGTATACCTCAAATACTGATGTGTTGCACAGAGATATCAATACATCCATTCCAAAAATAGATCCATTATCCCCTACCAACCCTAACATCACCTACATATATATAAGTAAAGTTGGAGCTTAACTAAGATCCACTAACCTTGTTCTAGAGCAAATCAATAACCCATCTAGGTATAATCCTTCTTATCAGTAGGAACTTTCCCACTCGCATCCTTCCAATTTCACCAAGGTGTACACCAACCCTCTTTTTGAGGTGTCATCTACAACTTTCCATCACTTGTCTCTCCCACAACAATCATATGGCCAAAATATTTCCATCCCATCTTCCTATACCACCACCTATGGGAATCCACTATATGAAGCACGTGTCAATACTGATTTATATATGTAAGTCTATATTTCATCTAATGTCCCTCATTTAGTTGAAATTCCTGTTGCAACCTATCCTCCACTCACTTCATCTATTTCCACCACACCTACACCATCTACCTCAAAAATTTCCATATAGCAAGCATGGCAACATCTCAATAAATTGCTCATGGATCAGCAAGATGCTCATTCTTATCCCCAATAGAAAATATAGGTGGTAGATCTTTAGCCTCAATATATTCTACCCTAGCCTACCTTCTTTACCTCAAATCCATCATAGGTATCATAATATTCTATGGTTTTCATCCCCACATATCCATTAACCCACACTCATTCCATTCCCACAATTCAGCACATTCTTAGTCCTCAAACCTCATCTCCATTCCATCACCATAATAATTCCCTCATCAAGCCCAACATCATAAAATGTAATCTAATCTATCAAGCCATTAATATCTCATCACACACCAACATTTCACTACTTCATATTTGCACAGTCACTAAGTAATTCAAGGCTTTCACATACCTAGGGAAGATCCTAAAATTTAGGTAATGCAATAGCAAATTAATAGCTTGATATATCACACTCCTAGTATGATGAAACAGAAGCCTACCTTAATCCAGCTAATCAATCAACCCATTAACTTTTTGGTACCATTACCATCATATCTGATATATTTTACAATATCAAAATTTGATAAATTTAAAGGGGTTGAGGACCCTAGAGAGAATGTAAGCACATTTATCCATTCATGCTTCAGAATCCAATATCAATATGCTCTAATGATCTAAATATTTTCTAAAAATTTTGGGGGAGATGCCTTGGATTGGTATAATGATGAGGATGAACAAACACGAACATAAAAAAAAAAGTCAAGCAGTTAAATCAGAATTATTTTCATAATGCTAGACTAAAGGGGCAGAAATTACAATGCCAGACTTGTTCAATAGTGGAGCCCAATCCTATATTGAATACCATATTTCCAGATCCAAAATCCCCTCTTAAAATCTACCTTCCCTACCCAACTGGCAGCTGACAAAATTTTAAATTCTACTTTCCCGCCCAACTGGCGGCTAACAAAATTTTAAATTCTACTTTCCCGCCTAACTGGCGGTTGACAAAATTTTAAATTCTACTTTCCCGCCCAACTGGCGGCTGAAAATTTAAATTCTACTTTCCCGCCCCACTGTTGGCTAACAAAATTTTAAATTCTACTTTCCCGCCCAACTAGCGGCTGACAAACACCAAGGCAAAACACTTAGAATTTTTTTTTGTTTTTTTTTTTGTTGATGCAAGATTGCTCTACTGCCACTGGATGCTCCTGCATCAGACACCCAGGGTAAGTTTGAGAAGTGACCTCACTTCTTTGCTATTGGAGGAAAACCAAGGCGGTCAACCTCGGACTTGGATAGCCAAGTCAAATCTTCTACAGGCGTTCCCTTCCATTTCACCAGATATTCTTCATACTGCCTGTTTCTTTTAATTCTATCGATGCGGGTATCCAAGATTTCCTCTATCTCTTCTGTCATTGGAGCCGATGTCGGAACACTCCACAACTCTGCAACTGGTTCCTTAAAACTGTCACCTTCATGATACTCTACCAAATCAAAAATATTGAACACATGTGATATGTTCAATCCACTCAGCAACTCCACCTCATATGCATTTCTTGAATCTCTTTTCTGTATGATCCTGCATGGTCCAAACTTCTTCATTTTCATCTTGTTATATGTTTTAGCAGGAAACCTCTCCTTTCTCAGGTGCACCATGACTTCATCACCAACTTGGAACTCCTTAAACCTCCTTTTCTTATCAGTCTTTGTCTTGTACTGAGTGTTCATCTTATTGATGTGTTGTTTTACTTCTTCATGCAAATCCTTTAGGTGCTCTACAAAGTTCTCAGCTTCAGCACTATTCTTTTCTCCCCTATCCAACTTCCTCAACTCAAAAGCATTTCTTGGACTACTCCCATATACAATCTGGAATGGTGATTTACTAGTACTCCTGTTGATAGTCCTATTTAGAGTAACTGGGGTTGTACAAACTCTCCAAGATTCAGCAAAATTTGGGTCTTCAGGGTACAACCCCTTAAGTTCTTCAAACCCCACAACTTCCACTCTCATTTTTGTCAGCAAACTCTTTTCATCCATCTCCTTCAGTGGCTTCAATTTATGGCACACTCCTTCCTTTGTTAGGGAGTAAGTGTTGGCATTTCCATCATGGACTACACGGCGATCAAACTGACATGGTCTTCCTAACAACATATGGCAAGCATCGATAGGCAAGATATCACATAGGACCTCATCCTGGTATCTCCCAATATTAAACTTGACTAAGCACTATTCACTGACCAGTGCCCTATAGTCCTTTTGCAACCACAAAATATGGTATGGATGCAGGTGTCTCCTCCTCTCTAGCTGTAACTTAGTAACCATTTCTTCAGAGACCGAGTTATCATTACTGCCATTATCTATAATAACATTACAAACCTTACCTGAACATTTGCACCTTGTGCGAAATAGGCTCTTCCTTTTGTCTGGTTCCTTCTTCTCATTCAAAAAGGTTCTCCTTATGACCATAACTTCTCCTCTCTCTACCTCCTTAGAGTACTCTGATTCAGCTCTTTCATCTACAATAGCAGCTTTGGCATTACCCACTGGCCTCTTATTTATATTCTCTTGGTTCTATAGACACTCATATGCTCGATGTCCTCCTTATCCATAGTTGAAGCAAGTTCCATGAAACCCTCTTTCTCCATTTCCTTGACCAGATCTACCTCTTCCTATTGGGTAGTTGTTATAACCACGGGATCTGTAATCATTATCTCCCTTCTGATCCTGACTATTGCTAGCTTCTTCTTCCTTTTCATATCGTCCTCCATATGTTCTTCCATAATTTCTTTCTCCATGACTTCTTCCTTTTTGCTTACCCTCAAACCTTATGTTCAGCTTCTCTTCAACTTTTAGAGCAAACTGGTAAGCATCCTCAATGCTGCTCATCCTAACCAGACTCAACTCTTCTTGAATACTGGTTCTCAACCCATTGATGTGACGGGCTAGCTTCTCCTTGTTAGCCTTAGAATGGCCAGTTTGGATCAAGATCTTATAGAACTCATCGGTGTATTCTTTGACAGACTTTCTTGACTGTATCAAACTTTGCATCTTCTTCAGCAAATCCAACTCATAATATATCGAAATAAACTGCCTCTTCGGCTTTTCCACCATTTGTTCCCATATGGTGATCCTCTTTTTTCCCCTTCTATTTTTGTCAAGTTGTATTCCTTTCCACCAGATTCTAGCATGACCCTTCAGTTTGGTCTTAGCAAACTTAGCCCTCTCAGGATCTTCAACCTCCTCATACTCAAATTATTCTTCCAAATCATTGATCCAATCAATCAACTCCTCTGGATCAATATTTCTATAATACGTAGAAACCTCCATCTTCAATCTCTTTCCAATCTGAGATATGGCTTTGTATAACCTGGCTTGTGCAGGATCTATTGCTTCTTCTTCATCTGATGGATCATCAACCTCCCAAGCTTCATCTTCACTATGATCTTCTCTCCTTGTATCAAACCCTCTACGCAGCTTCTCTTGCATAGCTTGAACTTGCCTTTGCAATGCTCTAAAATCTTCCTCTGGCACCATATTTCTCCCACCACCACGGTTTCTTCGTGGAGGCATTCTGCTCACTTCTCTCACAAACCTTAACCATAGATCCTGGTGTAAACTGCCTCACGTCTAGCAATCTGTTTACACACTCAATAACTCCCGCTCTGATACCACTTGATGAGGATCAACAAACATGAACAAAAAAAAAATCCAAGGAGTTATTAGAATTATTTTCATAATGCCAGCCTAAAGAGGCAAAAATTACAATGCCAATTTTTTTCAATAGTGGAGCCCAATCCCAGATCGAAGACCATATTTCCAGATCCAAAATCCCCTTTTAAAATCTACCTTCCCAGCCCAACTAGCGGCTGACAAAATTTTAAATTCTACTTTCCCACCCAACTGGCGACTGAAAAAATTTTAAATTCTACTTTCCCGCCCAACTGGCGGCTAAAAATTTAAATTCTACTTTCCTGCCCTACTTCCAGCTGACAAAATTTTAAATTCTACTTTCCCGCCCAACTTGCGGCTGACAAAATTTTAAATTTTTTGTTTTTTTTTTTGTTGATGCAAGATTGCTCTACTGCCACTGGATGCTCTTGCATCATATAATCATCTACCTCATCATAGTATTTATACATTTGAATAGTTGGTAAACCAATTCCTATAAATATTCTCCCTCAATGTTCATAATAAAATCATACTATCTTACTTGTATAAACTCAAGCAATTCGATGATGAGTTAGTCTATGATTTTGGTAACTATTGAAGGGTTGTTATCATAAAACAACCATTATCCCTACCAATGGAATATTTTACTCGTCTGTTCACCAAGAGTTGCTTAAAACCCATCTCATGGTTATTGCAATTACAACAATACAGATCATTTGAAGAAGCCCTTGCCTAGGCTAGCATAATTGAGGAAATAAAAATCCAAGAAATTGTGCTAAAACCTAAGAAGAAATAATGGAATAACAAGGGCCAATCAAAAGGAATTTATTCAAGCCAATCTAAGCCAAATCAAGTGAATCAAGTGGTCATGAGTCAATCGATAATGGCTCAACAACAGCAATCAATGCAAAAACCACAATAAATTTCATATCAAGTGGTTCCCCCACCCCAAAAAATTCATAACATAGCACCAATTGTGGATAATATTCAACGTCAACAATATATTCAACAAAATCACCATTACACACCCTTTTCTAAATCATATGCTTCCATATTTCGTAGGTTGTATGATACAAATAAGCTTGCCTTACCTAAGGTTAAACCAGATGATCCTACCAAGCATAGAAAAATCTATAAGAAATATTTATTTTCCCCTTATCTTCAATATAATAGGTATGACATTAACAGTAACTATCAATTCAAAAATATAGTGCAAGACCTAATTGACCTAGGGGCCATCAAGTTTTATAGTCCCTTGGCTCATAAAATTAGAACATTAGTAATTATCAAACACCACTTCCTCATCATGATGAGGTGCAACAGATAATAGGAGGTTCAAACATCAAGACTCCTCTTAATAAGGTCAACCATGTACAACAATACCAAGGTTTTATGGGTGCTATTCATGAGGTCAACAACGTACCAATAAACATAATGCACACTTGTAGACTATCCAATCTCCCATAGTACATTAGGTAAGTGTGTCTTCTCAACCTGCCAATTCATCATCACCCATTCAAATCTCCACCAATTCTCCTCAACCAATTCACATTGCAAGCCATCCATCTCCACCCACTCATATTTCCAATCGTCCATAAATGCCAATCATCTCTATGAGTAGGTAGCTAACCACTAGATTTAAAATGGCTTTAGCTAAACTATATATTTATGAGCAAATACAATAATCTCCCCCACATCGCAAGGTATTAATGGAGATTTTAAAATCCATTGAAATCCAATATTAGGATACTAATTCCTTTAGCAATTTTATAGGTAATATCCAAACATGTGTGGAGCCTTCCATTACATTTTATGAATTTGAAATCAAACCAATATCATCAAAATAAGTGGATCCTCCATTACACATTATGGCTCAAATTGATAGGAAGTTGTTTAAACGAGTTTTGATTGATATCAGCTCCTCCATCAATATCGTCACCACCTCTGCTCTTCAACATATTAATCTTCCATCATCTCATATAACTAAATCCACTTTCACCTTGAAAGCATTCAATGATGCTCTCTGTTCCACAGTTTGCACTGTAGTTTCACCCATCAAAGTGGGGGTAAAAATGTTACATACAATGTTCCACATCTTGGAAGGATCCATGGCATACAATGTACTCCTTGGATGCCCCTGTATTAGGGAAATGAGATGTGTCCCCTCTATACTCCATCAATGTCTTAAATATGTACATGAAAGACAAATTCATTGCATATCAACGGATATCAAACCATTTAAGTATTGCAATTTCATCTCAAATCCCTATGAATCCACTCTTCCATCCACTCATATTTTCTTGACCCCATCAACCACATCATACACCACACCATCCATATCTTCATCCAAATTTCATATTTCTAAGGAGCTCCCCATAACTACCCCACATAAAGCTTCCACCTTCATGCCCCCATATTCATCACCATCAACTACATGTACATGTGGTCGATCCAAATCCATATTTTCTATATCATCAACATCAACATCCCCCATCATTATTCCTTGCACATCATCACCCATTCATCAAACACCTCAGCCAAATCCACCTTCATCCACATTAGCTAATGTCTCACAAGTTAGATTAACATATTGTGAAATACCATTCCAGCCATACCTCTCCAATTATCGAAACCACAAGCCAATCATGAGCCTTCTGCATCCACTTCCACATCATTCCAAGTTGCGGTCCACCTCACTAGTCCTTGCATTGGTTAATACATAGCCCAAGACATCACTGTTACACTGCTTAGCATCCAAACTGCTAGGGATTATGGTCACTCGTGTGACCCACCATTATCCATAGGAGTGGTGTACAACATAGATTCAATGCTTAACAACATAAATTTTATGTATGTGGGGATTGATTCATCGTCCAATCCATCTTCCCTAGATGAATATAAACAACCAACCCTTGCCAATATACAATACATGTCAGGTTTTCCATCCTTATACTTCCATCGGATCAATTGGTAAGGATATGACCTAGGATGACATGAATAGGGAATGCACAAGCTCATTGATACTCCATATCGAGAAGTACATGATCATTCAGGATTAGGCTATCACTCTCATTCAACCACTTCTTCTTTTGAACAATATTTTTAAAATATCCATTTGAATTAAAAATAAAAAACCCATCACACCGATGACTTTGAGGAGGAAATCTATGAAGAATACGATTTTATATCAATATATTCTGATGAATCTAATGAGGAATCATAACTCATCATTTCATTCACCAAACAGGATTAGTATTACCTCAAAAAAATTCTATTCATCAGCCCATATTTCATTTGCTCCTCCCTAGATAGCAATTTGAACCAATCGGTGAACCACCTTCACTTCATTGATCCACCTCATCGGATAATTTTGTAACATATGTACATAAAAATAAAAATAAAAACACACAAATAAATCATCATTGCATTGCATGTACATGGATTTTTTCTTGTTTCATTTATTTGTGTTGCTCGCTATTGTTTAGATTCCTAGATTTCTTGCATCAATTCTAGCAGATAGTATCTATCCATCCTTCACATTGCCAACCACCAGTTTCTCCTTTAAGTTAACATGAATCATGTTGACTTATTCACCCCAATCCGTAATCCATATGATTTGGCAAAGCCAATTCCACTTGACATGAGCCTTATTGATATGGATCGAATTTCCTCACCTCCATAATTTTTTAGATTCATCCTTTTCAAGGAATTTTTAAGGGCTTCAACCAATTACATTCCTCTGTCACCTCCACCTTCACCTTCACCTTCACCTTTAGATCTTGAGATTTTCCAGGTAGACATGGAAGAGATCATGTCAAAAGATTTTTATAACATCATAGATGACATTCCTCTGATCCCAATGCCCCATAAGCTTGAATAAGGTTAGCATATGTCCATTGAAGATACCATTGATGTGAACCTTAGTTCATATGTAGACAATCCTCAAATCATCAAACTTGGTAAAATTTTATCCATAGATGAACAAGAGCAATTTAATTACTCTCCTCAATAAGAATGGTATTTTTGCATGGTCCTACAAAGACATGCCTGGTCTTGACCCTAACTTGGTGGTCCACAATCTCACCTTGCACCCTGATGCTAATTCAGTCAAACAAAAACTGAGAAAGATGCATCCTACCATTTCCCTCATGGTCAAAGAAGAGCTTCAAATGCTTTTATATGTGGTTTTCATTGTACCCATTGATTATCCTAAGTGTATTTCCAACATGCTATCCATTCACAAGCCTAACGAGGTGATATGCATTTGCACTACCTTTAGAGACATTAACAAAGTGTGTCCTAAGGATGAATTTCCTCTACCAAACATCGATACTCCTGTAGACACTTGCACTGGCCATGAAATGCTTTCTCTAATGGACAGTTTTTTAGGATACAACCATATTCGAATAAATCCTTCTGATCAACATAAAACAACATTCACTACACCTTGGAGGATTTTTTGTTACAAGGTGATGCTCTTTGGTCTCAAAAATATAGGTGCCACTTATCAACATGCCATGACATACATCTTCCACGATTACATACATAAGATCATCAAATATTATGTGAATGATCTCTTGGAAAAATCTAAAACTTGATAAGAGCACATTGGTGTCTTGGAAAAAAAATTGATCAACTTCTAGAGCATAATGTAAGGTTGAACCCCAAAAAGTGTGTCTTTGGTATCACCTCAGGCAAATTACTAGGATTCATTACCTCTAAAAGGGGCATTGAGGTGGATCCAAATAAATTCAAGGCCATCATGGAGATGCCTCCCCCAAAAAACTTGAAGGAAT
The DNA here is from genome assembly GCA_028583015.1 of Wollemia nobilis. Taxonomy (NCBI): domain Eukaryota; kingdom Viridiplantae; phylum Streptophyta; class Pinopsida; order Araucariales; family Araucariaceae; genus Wollemia; species Wollemia nobilis. Next base: position 505,373 of record JAQPPZ010016554.1, read on the forward strand.
TACATAGTTTACAAGGAAAGATCCAATCAATCCATTGTTTCATTGCATAACTTTCTGATAAATGTAGGTCATTCAATCACCTACTACAAAAGGGGTGACATTTTCATGGACATATGAGTGCCAAAAATATTTCAAAGACATCAAGAAATAATTTTCGTCTCCACCAATTTTAAATCCTCCTCATCCGAGGATCCACTTCCATCTTTATGTTTCAGCAATGGACTTTGCATTAGGGATAATGCTTGCACAAAAGAAAGAAAACAATCAAGAGCAAGTTGTCTACTACATTAGTCAAACACTGGTAAGCTATGAAACTAGATATGCTTACATGGAAAAATTATGCTTAGCAGTGGCATTTTCCACTAAGAAAATTAGTCATTACATGCTTAGTCACACCACATATGTCATAGCTCATGAAAATCCTCTGTATTACATGATGTCTCACACTTACAATAACACCCACACCGCAAAATGGATGTCTCTCACTCAATTTGATCTTGATTTCATTAGCCAAAAATCCATTAAAGGTCAAGTCATAGCTGATCAGCTTGTAGAAGCTCCACTTCCTAGTGATCAACCCTTGATTATTGAGCTCCCAAATGATTTAGTATTCACTGTCACTAAACAAGAAGATTTTATTCCGAAGGAAGATGTCGATATAACACTATTCTTTGATATTTCTAAGTGCAAAAAAGGTCAAGGTGTTGGAGTCATATTTCATACACCATAGGGGGTGCCTATTCCCTTATCTTTCAAACTTGACTTCCAATGCATAAACAATAATGTAGAGTATGAAGCCTTAATATTAGGTCTTCAAGCAGCTATAGCTATGGGTATAAAGTGTATTAGGATATTTGGTAACTCCCAACTTGTTGTTTGTACAATATATGGAGAATACCAATGCAAGGAACCAACAATAAAGCTTTACCATGAAGTAGCAATGACATTGCTTGCTAAATTTGAATGGTATGAAATAAATAATTTACCACATTCGATTAATATATTTGCAGATGTGATGGCCTCTCTAAGATCACTAATTTCAAAGAACTTTGTAGGAGAGGTACATCCACTCATTGTCACAACGATCTCTAAATTTGTATTTTTCTATACTAAATCTAAGGATGAGAAGAATATTTGCTTTATCCATATAGAGTAGTATGAGCCTTGGTCCAACCAAATAATAACCTTCATCAAGTTTGGGACATTTCCATCAGATATGTCATGGACTACTAAACACACTTTAAAGCAAAAGGTAGCTTGTTTTACTCTCTTTGGGGATGTGTTGTATAGACATGGTTATGATGGAGTCCTACTTTGTTTTCTCAAGCTTGTAGAGGCATAAAGAGCCATAGTTGAAGCTCATTATGGTACTTGTGGTGGTAATTTTAGTGGAATGTCCATTTCAAAGCATATTCTATGCATGGGTTACTATTGGTCCACCATGGAATGTGATTGTTGCACTTACATTAAGAATTATTAGAAACATAAACATGCTAATTTAACTCATGTGCCATCACAATAATTACAAACTATTCAAAGCCTTTGGCCCTTTTCACAATGGGGTCTTGATTTTATTGGAAAAATCTCACCTCCTTTCTTGGGACAACATACATTCATCATCATGGCCACTGAATACTTCACAAAGTGGGTTGAGGTAATTCCTCTAACCAATATGATAGGACCTTGAATTATGGTGTTTATGCTTCATAATATCATCTATCATTTTGGTATTCCATCAAAAATCATATTTGATAATGGTAAGTCTTTCAAAAACAAGGATGTTCGAGCACTTTGCGATAAATATAATATCCAACATAGTTTCTCAACTCCTTACTACCCATAGGCAAATAGACAATCTGAGGCTACCAACAAGACCTTAATTGTTTTTCTCAATAATCTAGTTAAATAAAATCATCGATATTGGTATACTCAAATCCCCTTGGTATTATGGGCTTATCGAATAAGCATTTACACACCTACTAGGGCAATGCCATTTTCACTGGTCTATGAAGCTAAAGCAATTATACCTCTTGAGCTTGAGATCCCCTCATTACAAATTTCATTGCAAGAAATTATAGATGACGATACTTCTAGACAAGTACATTTTGACCAACTCACGCTTCTTGATGAAATGTGGGTCAATGCTTTAGAGAATTTATGAGTTTATTAGGACCACCTAAAATGTGCTTACAATGCCAAAGTTTATTTACGTGAATTCCAAGTAGGATATATTATTCTTAAGGAGAATCAACAAAACACCAATGCATTGTCACACCTTCATGATAAATTTATGGCTAATTGGCTAGGTCCATACATTATCACTCAAAAGGTGGGTCAAGGAACTTATAGGCTTGCCCTTCTAGAGGGAGTCGAAGATCTTGAACCACTTAACATCATCCACTTGAGAGTATTTTATGCTTGATGTTATTTATATATATGTATATATACATGTCTAATACACAAAAACAACATTACATTTTACACATTGCACTACACACATTGCATTTAACAAATTGTATTTCACACATTGCATTTACACACTCATTATGCACTATCACCTTCACACATTTCATTCACCATACTAGGAGTTATTTATTCAGTTGAGATAATAATTGATCCAATAAATTCATGTTACCTTAATTAGGGGTACCTCCAAATCATCATCTGTAGGCAGCAAATCCACCTTCCAGAAGAAGAAAAAGTGATTTGCTAGATTTTGACAGTTTTGGGAATAATTTGCTCAAGTTTTGTAAAACCATACAGTTGGAGCAAATCATACAATGGAAGGCAATATTGTACAACTAGATTGGAAAACCATACATAGTAGTAGCAAATCATACAGGGCGCACCAAAATTCACTCAAATGCAAAGGAAATGTAATTTTGGGATGAAATGTCGTATGGATTTGCTAAACTAAGGTGTAAACTTAGGAAAATGCCAAAATAATGTATTCAATTGTATATGGGCAGTTGTGAATAACAGATTGTCTTAGGAACCACTTTGGAATGGCCTAGGCAATGTTATATAAGGCCCTATTTTTGAATTTGTAGGTTTGGCTACTAGTTTACTGGTTATAAGTTGCTAGAATAGATATATAGACATAATTCTAAGTTAATGCAATTACCTTGAGAGATTTTTCCAAATTCTAACTGAATTTATAGCCATTAATGAGAATAATAGACATTGTGGATGATAGTGTACAATCTTGTTGTGAATGGATAATGCATTGTGGATTAACATTATGTAATTGAGTTTCTACCTTACTGTTATATGTTAGTTTAGCTTTGTTGCAGCTTTTTGGAGAAAATGATCACCGATGAATCATGGGGAATGATTTAGGATATTAGTGATGTTGGTGAAGACATGTTAGAGTAGACTTTACAATTCCTGGATGGCATTGCTTGTATGAAATCTCTCCTCATCCCGGTTTGAATGCTTTGTTGGTGAAAGAGATTGTCTTATTTAGGCTGTTGAAGAGCATAAACAATTAACACCTTGTTGTACTTGTAGTTCGTACAGATCTTACATCGTACATCATACAAGTCGTACAAATAGTTTTTATCCGATTTGGTAAAAAAAGGCGATTGACAGGAATTTACCTGATTTGGCAGTTTTGGTGAATCGGCTTGAACGATTAAAAAACTATGTACGATAGCCTCCAAAACAGCATCTATCAGTTTTTTTGAGTACAATATCATACCATATTGGTCACTGTATGATCTGAGATCGTATAGTGTATGTAATTTGGGTCCGTACAAGGTATTGATAGTTCGTACAAGAGTAGTTTGGGTGACTAGAAGATTATCCGATTTGGTCATTGAGATAAACTTGGTCTAGGAATCATTCTTGCCTTTGGAAAATACCTCCCCACTAGGAATACTCCATCGCTGTGTAATATTTGGCACCATTGCCTTATCGAATCTGCCATTCTTGTTAAAATAGGTTGAATTTGACTAAATACTGGAGGTGATTTTTTTATGACGGACACCATCGCAGCCCAAAAAGAAAAAGTGTCGTGATATCGCGACATGTTGCATCATCGCGGCCAAAAGAGAAAAAGTGTCACGATATCACGACATGTTGCACCATTGCGGCCAAAAGAGAAAAAGTGTCGCGATATCGCAACATGTTGCATCGTCGCGGCCAAAAAATAAAAAGTGTCGCGATATCGCAACGTGTTGCACCATCACGGCCAAAAAAGAAAAAGTGTCAAGATATCGCGACATGTTGCGTTTTTGCGGCCAAAGACAAAAAGTGTCACGATATCGCGACATGTTGCATCGTCACGGCCAAAAAGAGAAAAAGTGTCACGATATCGCGACATGTTGCATCGTCACGGCCAAAGGAAGAAAAGTTTCGTGATATCGCGACATGTTGCATTTTCATGATTCAAAGCAAAGAGAGAGAGAAGAAAGAAAAAGTGTCGCGATATCGCGACATGTTGCATTTTCGCGATTCAAAGCAAAGAGAGAGAGAAGAAAGAAAAAGTGTCGTGATATCGCGACATGTTACATTTTTGTGGCTAAAAGCAACAAAATAGAGCAAGGAGGCAAAAGTGTCATGATATCGCGACATGTTACATTTTCGTGACGAAGGGCCACAAAATGGAAACCGAAGCACATACGCATACGAGGGAAGGTGAAACGAAGCCATTGGAAAATGAAACGAACAGTCAGGGAAGGTGAAACGAACAGCCATCAAAAAATGAAACGAACCGTCATGGAAGGAGAAAAAATTCTTTCAAAAGTTTAAATATGCCATTCAAAGAGGCCATAAGGGGGGGAAAACTGCTGCAAGTAGCGTTGCAGGTTTGAAGGCAAGATAGCCATTCTGGACCTAGTTGGGCTGTTTTTCTTTCATAGACTGGTTTTTTCTTCTTCATGGACATGGGTTGGAAATTGCTACGAGCAGAGTTGCAGACTTGAAGGCGATGAGGCCATTCTAGACCTGTTTGAGTCATTTTTCTTCCATGGACTGGTTTGGGAAAACTAGAAATTCTGCTATTGTAAAATGACATATTTTTAATGCAAAAGTTTTCAGAAATTTGCATCTTGTGGGCAAGAAAGAAGGATATTTTCTTTGCATGCTATGGATTTAATGTTTATTCTTTCATTTTTTTAGATTTCAAATTTATAGATAATGTTAATGCCATTTTTGGGTTACATTAGGCAAATATTTGAAATCTGAATTTTATTTCGTACCCTAGGAACCAGCGCTTAGTCTATGGGGATTGTGCTTGTTTTGCAAGTCCAATAGGTTAAGTTGCATGCATGGAAACCTCACATCTTCGGTTTTGTCAAAATAGGATAGCATCATACTGAATGCATTTTATTTTCCGTTTCTGCATCTCATTTTCATTTTTTTGCATTTTATTTTTCCAGAAATTTTGACTTTCAGGCATTAAAATAAACATTTAAAAATTTTCAAAATCCAAAAAAACAATGAACAATCACTAAAGTTTCATGGTGAAATAAACTAGCATTGCCCCTTGTTTATAGTTACTTGCAATCACTAAGGTGTTCCAAGCATTTAAATTGAATATCTTTATTTGAGATTACTAATACACATATGCAAATGCTAATACAGCGGAGACCTTGGAGAAGTTGTTTGTTTAACTTCTTTGCAAGAGGGGATTTGGAACCCAAATCCTAAAGGAGAGTGTACTTTCACAACTAGGTGAAAATACCACTCAACACATAGGAATATTGTCTCATCCCAAGTCGAAATATTTAGATAGTGAGGAATAAGACACTATCTATAGGACGATAGCATCATTCTGCAAGGAGTTTGATAAGATGGTTAAAGAACATAAGATCAACCCAAACAGGAAGGAACTATGGTGCACAGAATGCAAGAGTGATGTACATACAAATATGAATATGAAGTGTCTGAAGAACGACTATTGCCATATTTGTAATTTTATGGGGCATGAAGTAATTCTCTATCCCTACAATGCAATAATCCGTCCATAGGTACTATCAATCCAGGAGTAGGAAGAAAAACCATAGGCCCAATGGAGGGGCCAACAAGCAACGAGTGGCGGTTATAGAAATAGCATAAGAGGTGGCAGATAGAATCAAAGTAATCAACAAGGAGGACAAAGTCACTTACAGTATGACTCGAAAGGTAGACCAATCATACAATGTCATAATTTCCAAGAGTGGGGGCATTTTACGAAGAATTTTCCTGCACCTCTGATGCAAGGTGCACCTCAAATAAGCACTACATACATGTGTAGATGGTGTGGTCTGAGGAACCACAAGGAAGAGAATTTTCCAAAGTAAACGAGTTTGAGTAACCCGCATAATGTGAACTATTTGGACATCAAAGTTCCTCAAGTTAAAGAGGAAACTTAGGAAATTTTAGCCGTGATGAGGAATCAGGATAAAAAGGATAAGTATCCAGAGCTAGCAAAAGAAAAGAAATGTTGGCAAGTAGTAAAGAAAATAGTGTAAGAAGAAACTGAGAAAACTAATAAAGGAGAGTCGAGCACTCAAAAGGAATTACAAATACCATTAGAATAGGAGACAGTTGTGTAGAATCTGGTAGCAGGGGTGTTGGACACCACAGTAGAACTTAAAGTATCTGACTTACTAGAAGCTATCCCAAAATTGCAGAAAGTAATTATGGAGGAAATGCAACCACAGAAGGTGATGGAAGTAGAGAGCCAACCGGTTGAAGAGGAAGGACGGAAATACAAATTTATGAATCCTACTATACTCATTATTGATGTGGGAAAGAAGCTTGCATTCATGCATATGGAGATTTTGGGGCACAAATTGATGCAAGTGATCATGGATGGAGGATCCAGTGTTAATGTGCTACCAAAAAGAACTTGGCTAGAACTAGGCACTCCATCCCTATGGGCATTGAGCTTTCGACTGTATGGGGCTGACCAAAATGATATTAACATCAAATGAGTTTTGACTGCACAATAAGTAATTATAGTTGAGAAAAAGTTTGTCTTGGACTTTGTTGTGATTACAATGCAAAAACCTGCATACGATGCTCTCTTGGGGAGAGGATGGCTATGAGTAGCTAAAGTTAATCACAATTGGTAAAAGAATCAGATCACCTTCAAGAAGGGATAGCATAAATACATGATCAATTTAGCTAATCAGAGAGATAGTGAGGATGTAGCTACAACTTATGAATCAAAAAACTCATCAGGGGATGAAGGACACAAACCTTATGGAGAGGGAATGTTGTACATAGATGAATGTAGCAAGGATGAAGCTCGATCTGATAGCGGACTTATTCATTGGTAAATGGAGGATTACGATATGTTTCAACCCAACTACCTCTATATTGAGTCAAAGGAGATCAAGGAAAAACAAGACAAACCAAAATTTAGTAAAGAAACTAAGAAGGAAAAAAAAGAGAAGTGGACGTTTCCAAAAAGCTTTGTGGAGTATATAGTAGGAGATGCAAAGATTGATACAAGGCTGGCACACCCTGAGAACATAATGAAAGCTACGAGTGAGTCGAAAAATATCAAGTATGAAGGACCCAATATAGTAGACGTCAATCTAGGAAGTGAGGAGGAACCTTGGATGGTCCACTATGGCGATGATTGGAATCCTCTATTGAAGGTAGCAACCTTCAAGATATTATTGGAGTACAAGGATGTCTTCACATGGACATATAAGGATTTGAAATGATCCCACCCGAATTATGTGTCCATAAGATTACACTAATGTCTGGCGCTCAACCTGTCAGGAGGAGGCCATATAGAATGAATTCAAAGTACGTGGCATTGGTAAATACGAAGATAGAAAAGATGTTGGAAGCAGGAATTATATTCAGGGTGACAAACAGTGAATGGGTTTCACCTATAGTAATCACCTTGAAGAAGGAATTCGATAAGATAAGGATATGTATAGACTTCAGGAGTCTAAACATAGTATAAGGATCCCTTTCCTATTCCATTCACATATTCTATATTGGAAGAAGTTGTAGGACATGAGATCTATTCATTTATGGATGGATTTTTATGATACAATCAGATCAGCATCATTGAGGAGGATAAGCTGAAGACCACATTTTTTGTGGAGAATGGCATTTATGCATATAATCGAATGTCATTTGGGCTCTGTAATGCTCCAGCTATGTTTTAGTGAATCATACTATATATTTTTGACCAATTGGCGATGGGGAATTTCAAGGCATTTTTGGATGATTGGTCTATTTATGGGAAGATCAAGGAGCATCTTCCATCTCTTAGTGAATGTATGAGCAGGTGCACGAATGCACAGATATCATTAAACCCAGCAAAGTGTTTCTTGATGGTACAATATGGAAAAAATTTAGTACACATTGTGTGTAGCGAAGGATTAAAGACAAATCTAGATAAAATTTGGGCAATATTATACATGGAAGAACCCTTTGACGTGAGTTCACTCAAAACCTTCCTTGGGTCAACAGGATATTATTGAAGATTTATTATAAATTATGCACATGTATCCTATCTGTTAGATTATTTGACCAAAAAGAATATTCCTTTCAGATGGACAAAGGAGCACCAGGGAGCCTTTGAGGAGTTAAAGGCTAAGCTGGTAAGCAGCCCGATTTTGGTGTTTCCTAGTTGGGATAAGGAATTCCATGTCCACGTCGATACCTCAAAATTTACAATTGTATGTGCGTTGGCACAAGAAGGACAATTTAAGTTGGATCAACCGATTTTATTTGCTAGTCATCTTTTGTCAAGGCCAAAAATAAATTATAGTACAATAGAAAGGGAAGCCTTGGGGATGGTATATGTAGTCCAAAATTTTAGGCATTACCTACTGGCAAACCCCTTTACATTCTACGTCAATCATAAAGTGTTTTTTTACATAATAAACAAACCAGTAATACAAGGATGAGTCAGTCGGTGCCTCGTTACGCTCCAAGATTTTGTATTTTGAGTTGTGGTGAGACCTAGCAAGAAGCATGTGATTGCAGACCAGTTGTCTCAAATACAATCAGGAAAGCCAGCAGGAACAGGAGTTCCTGATGAATTTCCAGATGTGCAATTGTTTGCCATAAATGTTGTGCCATCATGGTACAAGTTGGTTTGCCAATACCTGTCCACATGGGAGTTGCCATAAGATATGACGACAACCAAAAATAAGAGAATAATAATGAAGTCAACACCTTTCCAGATAGTAGCAGGATTTCTATACAAGATAGGAAGTGATGGTATCTTATGAAGATGTGTAATGGATGAATAAGTTAAGGCGACATTGAAATAAGCTCATGCAGGCTTAGCAGGGGGACACATGGAACCAGATGCGACTACCCAAAAAATATTGTTAGTAGGTATATGGTGGCCCACATTGTACAATGATGCAAAAGAATACGTGAAAGCTTGCGATACTTGCCAGAGAGCAGGTAAATTGGTTAAGAGGGACTTTATGCCCTTACACCCATTGCAGCCACAAGAATTGTTCAAACATTGGGGCTTAGACTTCGTGGGACCATTGAAGACATCTCAAATATGGAAATGTAGATATATCATAGTGGCAACGAAATACCTCACAAAATAGGTAGAAGCAAGAGCATTACCTGATAATTCTGCTAAAAGTATAGCATAATTTTTGTACGAGCAGGTACTCATAAGATTCAATATTTCACTATGTATAAGGAGTTACTGGGGAGGGCACTTCGTTAATGAGATTATCAAGACACTGATGACAGAGTTTAATATTTTACATTCATTGTCTATTTCATACTACCCAAGACCAAATAGGTAGGTGAAAGCAACTAATAAAATCTTAGTATCAACTCTGTAGAAAACCTATGGGATAGAAGGAGCATACTGGGAGGAAAGGGTACCATCCATTTTTTGGGTATATAGAACAACTTACAAACCAACGATGGAACATACTCCTTTCCAATTGATGTATGGTCAAAAATTGATGGTTTTAGTCGAGTTCTTGATACCAAGCTTAAGAATTACAGTAGAGCATCACTTGGGAGATCAAGAAATTTTGGAGGGATGACTGATGATGCTGACCAAACTAGATGAAAGAATGTTCATGGCACAGTGGTCAATTGAGATAGCTCAGAAAACATGAAAGGTGTGGCATGACAAGCATTTGAGGAATTTGGAACTTAGTCTAGGGGACTTGGTTCTCAAATATAATGAAAAGAGGGAGATTAAGCCAGGTAAACTGAAGATGTTATGACTTGGCCCTTATAAATTTATAGAAGTATTAGATAGTGGAGTGGTCAGGCTATAGAACTTGAATGGGACAAATTTTCTCAATAATGTAAATGGCTCAAAGTTGAATCCTTACAAAGTACAGTGTTTATTCATTGCTTTAGAAAATATTGAATGGAGAAGATGAGCAGACGCTCAAGATGAGGCTCATCGTGAGCCAGGTCCACTACAAGAGGAGCCAGATACAGGACTCATAAGGCTATTTTCCTAATGGAAGGAGATGCAACCAATAATTGAACAACAAGAGTTGGCACCTAGACCCAACGAAAGAAGGGTGTGAGTACATATCATACGGGCGGATGGAACCATAAGAGAGGGAGAAGAGTGGATCCCTCCAAAAATAGAAGGCTATCAAAAAAGGGCACTATTACCAAGAGCTTAGAATAGGAGGTACCCATAGATAGAACATAAGGAACTACCTCACCAGTTAGAAGAACGAAGAAGGGTAAGGCTGACAGTGCACAACGAGGATAGAGTGGATACATTTGAGATGGAAATTTTGAAGGATGCTAGGGAAGAAAGGATAGAAATAGAATGAGTAGAAATTTCTCCATTAGCTCAGATAGGGCTATTATAGCAAAGGATGATAATGCAAACTCAACAATTGTGGGAAGAGTATCAAATACTACGATGGCACAATGAAAGATTGAGAGCACAAGTAATCCAGGAATTGGATGGTACCATACAAATATTGGATGAATAGAGGGCAATTAGATTACAAGATATTGGAAGTTAACCTAAGGAGGTTGAAGATTTAACTCCAAGAAATGGTGGAGGAAACAAAGGTGCAAGTACAAGTTCACCACTCCCACCAAGAAAGCAGCCTAAGATAAACGAGGGCACAGAAGTACTTTGGCAAGATATAAATGAGACCACCACATCACCTAAATTGCACCACAATGTAGTAGGTAGGACAGATTCTAGTGATGAAGGAATTTCATGGTTTGTAAGATATCCTAGTATAGATGATTATGAACCGGTGAATCCTCATAATCCTCAGAGGGATCAAAGTATTCCAATTGGAGCATTGATACCAAGGCAAGTCAGGAGAGTTCATGAGGATAGACCTGAGAGTGATACATAGGAATATGTAATAAATCACCAGCATCTGAGAAGACAAATGAGGGAAGTTCAATGATTGGAGAGAGTGATGAATTTGCCACATGACTAGGTGGAATAGAGAGAAGAGGGTCAAACTAACTCTAGTTCTAAGACAGACTTTTCTTATGATTATAGGGAAGTATTGGCATTTTCATCCCCCCAGAGATCTTTTGAGGAAAGAATATGGAGATGTTGCTTGGTAAGGGCTAATCAAATAATCAGAACCTTACGATAATTGTCACTGAACTAGATTCCATTGGCTAATATCGAATTGGTAGATATTACTCCTCATGATCGAGGAATAAGAGGAAGAATTGTACAAGGACCTATAAGAATTCAACGAGGAAGAGGAAGAGGTAGGCAACCAAAAAATTATGGATACCTTGGTGATGTTGCAATTAGAGGAGGTAGAGGACAAGGAAGATTCCAACCCCCTACTCCTAGATGGCTAGGAGATAACCCAATAGTATGTATAAATTGGGTAAGAAACCCAAAATATATACGCGGACTAAGAGGTATGTTACGAAATGCATTACAAAGATGCAGAGGGGGTGACCAGCCCTAAACTAATAGGGACCCCAACAAGAAGGGGGTAATTGGCAATTACCCTGAGTAATAGTTTAGTCATCAATAGTACGGGGATGTTTCATGCCTAGCAGGAATGGAAGGGGGAGATACCCATGTGGTCGAAACCTTACTAGTAGAGGAAGAGTACACTTCACATATGGGGAAAACCTAGGCCAACAACGAACCCTATCACCAAGTTTGGAGCCAAAAATGATGCGCAAAGATAGGCAAATAAGTCGCTCAAATAATCGTAGAGTGGTGAGAACACCACTACCATGGGATAAATCACTTGCATGGCAAGAAGAAGGCCTACCAGGAGACGACACTCCAGCTTTTTGATGTATAATTCCGAACTATACACATTGTAGGAGAGGAAATGAACGGGCAACAGCATCACAAGCAGAGACCAGCCAAGTAGAGGTACAAGAGGATACCACTAATTAGAATGTTATGGTTGAACTTTGGGGCCAAGATTGGGATGGGATCGTACAGGTGAATGTCATTGTGCGATTACCCAGGAGGTAAGTATAATTATACTAGAGTGAAAAAAAAAAAGATGAAAAAATAATTGTGCCTTAGTTGTGAAAATCCCTCAGGACGCAATTAGGAAGGGCGAGGTTGAAAACCGGAAATGGCGGTCTCTCCAGAGAAAAAGAAACCAAAATTTTCTCTAAGTGATAAAATTGTACAATGAAAAGGTACAAGATGGAAATCGTACAAAAGAGTGTCGTACAAGGCAATAATAACATGCAAATCATACATAAAGTCGTACTGTATGATTTGCCAACTAACTAATTAATGTGACATGCCAAAAAGCAATGGTTGGAGGAAAAGAAGGGGGAAAAAGACAAAAATTTAAAACCAACTACTGAGTTGGCAGTCATCTAGCAGTGGACATGGAAAATCATGCAACTTGGCACTTTTTTATTCTTTTGACAGTTAGGGTTTTTTAGTTAGGGTTTAGGGTTTTTGAAAACTTGCTTTAAAAGGATAGTAAAGTGACCATAATTTTTCAATCACCAAGGAGAATTCAAATTTTTTAGGAGATTGAAGAGGAAAAGTGTACATTTGATAACAGAGGACTACATGGGTGAGAATTATTCACCAGCACTCTAAATTTGTAGACCCATTATTAAATTTTTACCAGGGAGTTATTTTCAGCTTCAAGGAATCAACCCAGGAAAGAAGAATTGGGGTTTTTCTCCACAAAAATGAGGAATTCAAATTTTTTAGAAATATTACAGCAAAGGACATCATAATATGTCATTATATGGATTTTTGATAGAGGAATTGCTTATTAGAGCTGAAGGGAGCAGATATTGGTGGTTGGAATTGGGGAAATTGCAAGAGGATGGAAGATTGAAACCCTAAGAACTAAAAAATCTAGAAAAAAGCAAGATGGGAAACATGAGGAGAGAAAATTATAGTCTTTATAACCATACATTACATCCAGTAGTTCATCAAATTAAAGAAGATTGCACCAGGAGTGAAGGAGTGAAAGATTGATTGAGAAAAAACACTCAAGAGTAGATCGGGACAATCCGACAACTGGGTCGATGGCAGATTTGGCCGAGGACACAAAAATCTTGGTAGTTTGTAGTAATGAGGGTTAGATAAGTCCTATTGTATGATTTGGAGGCCGGTTGTACGATTTCCAGGAAGAAAAGTGTAGTTTTTTCCATTTTTGGTAGTTTTTAAGAAATCATACAGAATTGTATGAAATCATACAAATTTTAAAGGGGAGGGTAGCCAGCAAGTAGCAGAGTACATAGTACTAGCACCCCATATGATTTTAGGTTGCAGTCGTACGATTTGGATGAGATTTGACCATTTGAATATTGACGGGGTAAAGGGAAAAATAGTCAAAGAAGTGTACGATCTGGAAGTGACGGAGGAAGGTGAAACCGTACAAGGGACCCATAATCGTACATTATACATTTTTATAGAAGTTTGTATAATTTATTGTACGTTTCTAATTGTGTAGGAGGCGGTTGAGTTAATCAGTGATATGTTGGAGGAATGATCTCAACAAAATAATTTGGATGTCGATTGATGTGGATTGCAATAAATAGGGTGGAGAGATCACTGGGTCTGCTACACGAGAGAGAGGCATACTCACGGTAGCACTTTGGGTGTCAGTTTTAGTCCCATGAAAGGCATGGTAATCATCCATGGAGGAGATGAGGGTATAGGCCATGGATGAGATAGAGCCATTGGTGAGCACACCTAGATAGAACACCATCGAGTCACAGAGAGGAAAGGATGGCCCAAGTAGCTACCTCATGGAGGGAATTGAGGAGCAAGGTACATGTACCAAAATAGGAAGAATACTTGAGCAGTGAATAGGAGGAATGCTAGGTGGAACTTTCAAACATCGTATTTGTATAGCACAGAGTGAAAGCATGTAGGAAATGGTGGAGTGATGATAATAATAGGTCTCATCCATGGAGGAAGACATTCGAAAATGTGCAAGTGGTAGTCATTGCATAGATTCCACCATTTCATAGGATATTCTTCTAGAACTATCTTTTGCAGATATTTTAGGCATATAATGCAGCAATGAGGACAACCTACGTCAATGTGTGCAAGAGGTCAGTGAAGGTGGAGGTTTCGATAGAGGCATTCCGAAGAACATTTGGGTTGTCGACAAAAGGCATGGAGATAGTCAATGAATTTGTAGACCCAATAGAAGCACACCGCCTAGTTACCACCATGACCACTGTCAAATTGATGACAGATGCAAATATTTTTGGTGCAAAAATATGTGGAATAAAGTAGAGCCAGTTACGAAGTGATAATTGGGCATGTGCGGTGAACACAGTCATGGCTTGATTATTAGGTGATATAAGGGCAATTGAGATGCCAATGTGGATGGCACAGTATGTGGAAGGTATTACCCAGGGGATTATGTATGATTGGGGTACTTTTTTGGAGATAAGAATGTATGAGACCTTGATGAAGATCGAAGAACTTTGGGATGGCCTTTCAGGCAATAGGATTGCTACTAAATGCAGTCACAGAAGCGAGAATGCAATTCCCAAGGTTGACGCTACCTAGAGAAATTAGGTCAGACCAACCGATAATATTGATATGGGTAAAGGTTGTACCCATAGTAAAGAGTACTCTAAAGAAACCATGCATGAGGATTGAGTGGTACAGGAGTGAAGCTCAAGGAGATACTTCTCTAGAGGAGGATGCTGATTTACATCATCGAAGAAAGTGTTCTAGATGGTTGAATCAATAACTAGAACAAGTACCTGCACAAAGGCAGTAGGATCAGCCTCTCAATCAAGAAAGGGAGTGTATTTTAGTACAAATAAGGATGAGAATGCAGTGAGAAATAATGGTAGATAAACCAGTTCCAGAAGTACATAGGAAGTAACAGTTGGACTCATAAGCGATGAAACTGGAGGAGTTATATTAGATAGAGGGGAAGAAGATAGTGCAATCTCTGGATATATTTGATCATTTTGATAAGATGGATGCCTCTAATTTTTTTAAAGGAATTGAGGTAGGGCATGATGGAGTAGCCACTACCCAGGATGAAATAGGAGTTGGACCAAGTACCATGGTAGAATATCCTAAGAGGAATATTCATTACAAAATTGTAACAGGAGGCTCTAGTAAGCAAGAGGTCCCGAAGAATAATAAGTGCCATAAGAGAAAGAAGCACTTGTTACTCAGTAGGTCACATTTGGGAATGCATGACATATTCCATAAGAAAGGGTGATGGAGGAACAACAAGTGGACATGAAATAGGAAGTAGCTCAAGAAAATATAGAGGAGCCACAGGAGGGCTCAATTGAAGTAGAAAAGACTCAGGAACAAGTTGAGTGGTGATCTCAGAAGGAGAACATAAAAATTATGGACAATGAGGGGAAGGATAAAATAGTGAAACAATCCCCACCTCTGGAAAATATAGACATCGAGAGAGCACTTAGAGAGCTGGGAGGAAGCTCTAGCCACCTTAGGGAAGAAGAAGACTTAAGAACTCCTATATAGGAAGAACGGTGAGGAATACAATCCAGTTATCTTTTGGAAATACTACAATTTCAAATAATCACAATGGAGGAGAAGTGGAATAGAGGATAAGGTGGAAAACTTCTTTACTCAGTTATGCCATGTGATGAGTAGTGCTAGAATGAAATTTTACATTGGCCACATGGGAGAAATAAAGTTGTGGGAGCAACAAGTATCTCTCAAGTTGGAGAGGATAACATTGGGTGAGTAGTGCGGAGTGCATAGAGAGGATAGCATATATTCATAAACAAAATCCATGGTGGTTACCTAGGGAAGAGGTAACAATGATGTTAGGAAGAGAAGAATTGCCAAAAGGGACGGTCACAAATTACAAGAAGGACTCAAGGATATATTTGGATCGAGTAAGTCATCCAACCAGCCCCATCAATATGGAAGAAGTTGAATATAGGAGGGTCGCTACAGAAGTTTCCATTACCCTATGGAAGTTAAACTTCCTAACACATTGGATAGAGTGGTTGAGCATTGGATTGGAAGAAATCCATCACCTCAAGGAGGCACAGGTGGAAGAGACTACAGCCGCTCAAAAGGAAATGGCCGCAATGGAAGAGGAACTACAAAAAAACATAACTGTGGTGAAAGAGAAAATAAAGAAACTATTGGTTCGACTTTCATACACACCCTGTGAAGAATGAGCATAAACCTATGATAACACTTATACGGGATAAATCCCACTCACTTTAGGATCTATCTGGTTATCTAAGGTGCGAGTTACAGAGTCGGGTCGAATGTCAATTCACTCTTTTTCGCTTCTGGAATAGTTTTCAATATGGACTATCTCTTACCTTACAACGGGCTCACTGAACTTGTTCAGTAATGTTCAAAAGTTGTCACTTGTTGACAATCAGATTTAAAATTGATTCTTTGATCTAGCTCTTATGGGTCAGCAGATTTAAATAAAAGACAAATTTAAAAGAAAATAAAAATGGATCATTTCACGGTAAAACAAAGAGGGTAGGGTAAGGCAGAAAGAGAAGTTTATCAAACTTAGCTGTAAAACAAAACTACCAATTTTATTTATACTATCAGCTTCACAACGGAACAAATCAAAGAAGAAAGTGTCCAGACTTTCTAAGATCACTTTCTACTAAGAGCATAAGGCAGATATGGAACAGATCTAACAGAAAATTATAAACCGAAGGGAAGTCGGTTAAAATTGATATCTTTCATCAACAGCCTAGCTCGCACAATGAGGACAGAGCAATTAGAACAGGCCTGAACCTTAAATCTGTAATTTTCCCTAGCATACAATAGAACAAATGAAGCCCAACAACATATTTAATCTTGATAACACAGATTCACAACATATATTTAATAAACTTTAAAGAAACGGATAACAAAAGAAGATGAACTTATCACAATCTGCAAAAGATTAGGCTCCCGGCCATGCTATCACGAGAAAACAAAAGCACATCAACTTCAAGTCCAGAAACAAAGTATTTAACAAAATTTGCAAGAAATTGCTTCAATAGCCTTTTATTTCTAAGTTTTCGCCTCCTGCGATTACATTGAGAAGAAGTATTTATAGACTCAGGATAGACCCTGATCTTTTTAGAAATATCTTCTTCCCCAATCGTAAATCTTATCATCTTAAACCCTAGGACCCGGTTTTTACAATATAAAGTCATTTAAAACAAATTCTTGATAAAACTTAACCACTCTGCAACTCAGTGCAGTCACTCGCCATAAATGGAGAAGATAGAATTCGAATGCCACTTGCATTCACCCGCAACTGTGAATAAATGTCCTCATTAATTCCCTCGGGTAATTTGGATGAGTCACCACTTCTCTGACATTTCATCTCCGTAGAGCCATCCCTGAGTTGAAAATGTCTGCAAGCCGTTAATTTTGCCATAAATTATCATTAAATGCATTCACCGACAAATTCTGGTAACTGTGTGTAGATATTTCCATTTTTCGGTCAATTCCCGACATACTCCATTAAATGGGCAGTTTCTTAGTCACCGTAAAGTCTCTTTGTGGCCAGATCTGTAAAATTTGGATGAAGCAGCAATTTTCGACATCTTTCCTTTCAATACGGCTGTCTTTGATTAATTTGCACTTATCTTTGCCTTTATGGCCATTTCTTCGCTATCATGTAAGTGCCAGATGGCTTCCTGCATGAAAGACAAACAAGGATTAGCATTTTAAAATTATTAAATCAAAACTTTAAATATTAAAATGAAGCCCTAAAGTTTAGTATACGTATCTCTAATCATCTGAAACGTGGCCTGCTTCGTCTTGACACGTGTCGCAAAATCGTGACACGTGTCCATTTCCAGCTATTTTCCATTTTTGGGCTCTTTTCTGCCAAGGCCGCGAAAATGCGACATGTCGCGATTTCGCGACATGTCGTGAAATCACAACTTGCTTCCCTATCGCTGCCGTGAAAACGTGACATGTCACGATTTCGTGACATGTCGTGAAATCGTGACTTTCCCTGGCATCGTGCAACTTTTCGCTCCACAGACCGCGAAAACGTGACATGTCATGATTTCGCGACATGTCGCGAAATCGTGACCTTTCCTGTCCTTGGCACTTTCTTTTCTCTTCTTGTCGTGATTTCACGACATGTACCTTGCCTTAGCTGTTTTTCTGTCTTGCCAGCCATGAAATCGTGACATCCCCCCTTCCTTGGTTGCCTTCTGCAATTGCGTCGCGATTTCACGACATCGCGAAATCGTGACGTCGCGATTTCATGACACTCTTTCGGTCTTGCCCCATTCTTCCAAACTTTGTCACGAAAATGCGACATGTCACGATTTCGTGACATTTCCATGCCTTAGCCGATTTTCACTTTGATTTCTCTTCGCTCTGTCTTGGACTCGTCGTGATTTCGCGACATGTCATGAAATCGCGACGGTCCGTACGCCCGGGTCCCCTTGCCAAAAAATGTCATGATTTCGCGACGTCGCGATTTCGTGACATGTCACGAAATCGCGACCTGTTTTTGACTTGCTTCCTTTCTGCCTCCACCTACCGTGAAAATGCGACATGTCACGAAATCGTGACCTCTTTCATGCCTTAGCTTCTTCTTGACTCCTGTTGCCGCAAAAATGCGACATGTCACGATTTCACGACATGTCATGAAATCGCGCCCTTCCGTACAATCTGGCTTTCTCTCTCCTAATCGGTAGCGATTTCGTGACATTTCAAAAAATGGAAAGTGTCGCGATATCACGAAATTTTCAAAAATGGAAAGTGTCGCGATTTCGCTACGTTTTTCTGACTTAGCCGATTTTCTTGAAACCTGTCGCGATTTCGCGACATTTCCATAAATGGAAGTGTCGCGATTTCACGACTTTGCCAAAAATGGAAAGTTTTGATTTTCAATGAATTTATCTATCTGTTTTCTGCATTTTTTTCATACCGATGAAAGATTTTCTTTGATCCATGAATGATTCTAGCATATGAAAAATGAATTCTGGAATAAAACAAAACCATATGCAAGAATACTGGACCTTTTTAAAAGCACAACTTAAAAAGGAGGCAAGCAAATTTGGAATTTGAAACCTGGAAAACATCAAGAGGGTCCTTACTGCAAAATGAAAGCTCAAAATTTTCAAAGGGTGGAAATTCATTTTTCAGTGGGGGTGTGTTGCTTCTCAACAAATGGCGATATCTGCGGGTAAAATAGTAGCATTATTTTAGAACCCAGGACTCTAGTTTCAAAACAACATAGACCATGCATCATGCCTTGCCACAGATATTCTTCAAAATAAATTGACTACTAACTGATAGTTGTCAAAATTTCCCAAGGACATACTAGGCTGAATCATTTAAGGAAGATTTCGGATGTGCAATTACAAGGGTATAAAACTTTCTTCAAGAATGACTGGATCGAATGTTGAACTCTCGATTGATCAGCTTTTCTAGATTGTAAAAAGGGGAAACCGAGTAGAGCTATGTTTACTAGTTTAGCCTTTTACAGCCCCAACAGAGTTACCATTTAGATTTACACGACCCAGATTTACAACTGTAAGGTAGAATCTACAACTCAGTAGAAGAAAAACATATTTTGAAGTCTTGGCTGCCTCTTTCATTATATAACTCTTTTCCTTTTTTTTCTTTTTATCTCTCTTTTTTTTAATATATATATATTGGAAATAACAGAGTGCCAATTCTATGCTGCCTGCTCAACTTTCATCTCTTTCTTTTGAAATACATCAACATCTGAAAAGCCTTAGAAAGAATAACAATTTTCTTTTAATATTTCATCAATCTGGAACTGCTTCAGCCTAGGCACTGATAGCCTCTGTGGATACTCAAATAATTACATGAATCATAGTCCCCTCTTATGACCAACTTTTCTTGGATTCCTCGGGAGTTTCTCCAACCAAACAGCATAGCAGTTTCTTTATAATTAAAACAATTGTGGCAAGTAAGACACAAAATCCAATCATCCTTCCATTGTTGTTCTGACTAAAAAAATAGTTCCACTGTTCAGTTCAAACAGACTATCTCACAATTATGATAATGAACACTGGATTCTGGACTTAGGACAAAACAATTTTTGAAGGCTGACTTTTTATTGATGCTCAGGCAAAGGTTAAATAATAGAAACTTAAAAGCTAGAGAACTTTGTACAGACTTCCAAGGATAAACACAGGCCTTTAAGAACAAAATAAAAATAAAACTGCACAGACTTTAACATAAAACTGAATCAAATAAAACAAAATAAAACTGTACAGACAGCAAAGGAAATAAAATAAACTGTACAGACAGCAAAAGGAAATAAAACTGCAAGGTTATTTACAAAGGAAATAAAATACAGAACTTCAATACAAACTAAAACTGCACAGACAATTAAAATTAAATAAAATAAAACAACACTGCACAGACAATTAAGACTAAAACTAAAAACTGTACAGGCAGATAGAAGTAAGCTAAAATAAAATAAAACTGAAAAACACTGTACAGACTGAAATACTTTAAAGCTTATTTACAATGTATACACATGTTACAACTTCTTTGTGGCTCAAAAAATGTAGCAGATGGAAAAGCAGAGAAATAGTGCCTTAAAAATTTTTGACCATTTGCAAGTAAATTTAGAAAAATTACCTTTCAGGTCCTGTTGACGAAATGCACTCCAGGACTATGCTTCCAAATTTTTCTCATACTGGGAAAAACTTGTGTTTACCGTCTTCCCTCTCTCCTTTTTTTTTATTTTTTCATTTTTTTATGGATCTTGTCCCACTGAAAAACAAATCCGCAACTCCTTCAAATTAAACAAATCATATAATAACAAATCATATGATAACATGTTTATGCTTCTACTTGAAGGGTTTGTAGAATTCTTTCAAAAGGACGGAATGTAAAAACCCCCAGGATCAAATACCTTAAAGCCTTTATAGACCCATATCATCACATCTTTAGATTTATGTAACTCAGAGAGATCATATTTTATTCGTATGTCCTGGTTCTTAATAACTTGAACATTTTGTGGTTGTTCTACTGCTTCAATATCCAAGACTTCAATTTTTATCCCTCTAGCAGAATTCTCATAATTTGCTTTTTCACCTGAGCTTTGCTTAGATTTAACCCCATCAATGTGTAATGTCCAAATGTCATTGTTGTGATTGATTAGAGCTGTAACTGTTCTCACCTTCTCAGCTGCCAAATTATAAACTCCAATATTTACATCAACATGATTTGCAACCTTTTCTTTGATATTATGTTCAGTAGTTACAGGCTTATATTGAGACTCTTTACCTATTCCAAGTTGGTTGACCACATTCACATTTACTATCTTTTCCTCCTTTTCTTGAAATTCAATAGGTGGTCCAGAGTAAGCTTCAATCAAGTTATCCTTTTGTTCAACAATCTGGGCCAGCTCATGGAGGGTGATGTTGGCTTTACTTTCCTTCATATCCTCAATGATGTTATCCTCCTTCTCAGTTACTTCTACATAGTGATATTGAATCTCATTTTCATCATCCTCTGATGAGGAAGGATCATTATTAGGTTCTGGACTCTCACATCTCAAATTATAATTGTCCCTTTTGAACTATTGAAAATCTTGCATTTCATCCATAGGAATCTCTACAAGACTTTCTGACTCTTCGAGAAAAGTGAAAGAATCTGAAACCCTGGTTGTACTATTTTTGGATGAACCAACAATATTTCTTTGATTTCTAGGGAAATTTAACTCACCAGGAAAAACTTCAAGTTTGGGTGATGCTAGATCACAAATGTTTACTTCAAGCACTTCCACTTTGAACTTGTCAGAACCTTTCTCTATATTTTGCACATGCTGAGTGGATGTCATAGTTAACGGAGTTTCCTTGGGTAGAGCATGACATGTTGGCACTAACTCATGATGTGGAATAGGGTTCAAAATAGGCATGTTCTATGTAACATAGGATATCAAAGGACTGCTCAGAATTTGAGGTCCTAACTATCTTTCAAGAATTAAAGCTTCTTTATAAGCTCCTGCCAGGGTTGTGATATTGATGTCTCTTTTGAGAAAAATAGAGGTCACCGAATCCAATGCATTCTTATAGATTTCTAAGGCCAGATTTGCATTTGGGATGTAATGGCCAGTCATTCTACCATAAGCTCTTTGGAACCTCATATTGAAAGACCTAACAGCTTCTCCCGACTCTCTCTTGATGCTGGAAAATTGTTGGTATAACACACTGGGGTCTATCACTTCCCCAAATTGTGATATAAAAACTTTCTCTAGGTCATTCCAACTGGTAATAGAGTTGCTGGTGAGGTTTAGAAACCAGTCATAGGCTCCCTCCTAGAGGGTGAACGGGAACAATCTACAAGCAACATCCTCATGCTGTATATTTAATAATTTCAAAGCATTCTTGAATGCTACCAGATGTTCTTCTGTTGTCCTTGTCCCATCATGTTTATATCTGGGGAGATATCTTTTCGGATTTCTGGGCAGGTCATGGGCTATACCCGAAATATTCAAAGCAGTGGAACCCAACCAATTTGCCATTACTACTTGATTGACGGGGATATCCTGAGTTGTAATTGGAGTAACTACCAGTGGTGATAAAACTGTTCTTAACAAACCACTGAACTTGGCCCCTTTTTTTGGCAATTCTAAAAATTGTACTGACAACTTACAATACTGACCGGAGTTCAGTCGGCCCTCCTTCTAGCGCCATTTTTAAATGTTGGTCCGACTTTCATACACACCCCGTGAAGAATGAGCATAAAACTCTGATAACACTTATACGGGATAAATCCCACTCACTTTAGGATCTAGCTGGTTATCCAAGGTGCGAGTTACAAAGTCAGGTCGAATGTCAATTCACTCTTTTTTGCTTCTGAAATAGATTTCAATATGGACTGTTTCTTACCTTACAACGGGCTCACTGAACTTGTTCAGTAATGTTCAAAAGTTGTCACTTGTTGACAATCAGATTTAAAATTGATTCTTTGATCTAGCTCTTATGGGTCAACATATTTAAATAAAAGACAAATTTAAAAGAAAATAAAAATGGATCATTTCACGGTAAAACAAAGAGAGTAGGGTAAGGCAGAAAGAGAAGTTTATCAAACCTAGCTGTAAAATAAAACTACCAATTTTATTTATACTATCAGCTTCACAACGGAACAAATCAAAGAAGAAAGTGTCCAGCTTTCTAAGATCACTTTCTACTAAGAGCATAAGGCAGATATTGAACAGATCTAACAGAAAATTATAAACCGAAGGGAAGTTGGTTAAAATTGATATCTTTCATCGACAGCCTAGCTCGCACAGTGAGGACAGAGCAATTAGAACAGGCCTGAACCTTAAATCTGTATTTTTCCCTAGCATACAATAGAACAAATGAAGCCCAACAACATATTTAATCTTGATAACACAGATTCACAGCATATATTTAATAAACTTTAAAGAAACGGATAACAAAAGAAAATGAACTTATCACAATCTGCAAAAGATTAGGCTCCTGGCCATGCTATCACAGAAAACAAAAGCACATCAACTCCAAGTCCAAAAACAAAGTATTTAACAAAATTTGCAAGAAATTGCTTCAATAGCCTTTTATTTCTAAGTTTTCGCCTCCTGCGATTACATTGAGAAGAAGTATTTATAGACTCAGGATAGACCCTGATATTTTTAGAAATATCTTCTTCCCCAACCGTAAATCTTATCATCTTAAACCCTAGGACCCGGGTTTTACAATATAAAGCCATTTAAAACAAAGTCTTGATAAAACTTAACCACTCTGCAACTCAGTGCAGTCACCTGCCATAAATGGAGAAGATAGAATTTGAATGCCACTTGCATTCACCCGCAACTATGAGTAAATGCCCTCATTAATGCCCTCGGGTAATTTGGATGAGTCACCACTTCTCTGACATTTCATCTCTGCAGAGCCATCCCTGAGTTGAAAATGTCTGCAAGCCATTAATTCTGCCATAAATTATCATTAAATGCATTCACCGGAAAATTTCGGTAACTGTGTGTAGATATTTTCATTTTTCGGCCAATTCTCGACATACTCCATTAAATGGGCAGCTGCTTAGTCACCGTAAAGTCTCTTTGCGGCCAGATCTGTAAAATTTGGATGAAGCAGCAATTTTCGGCATCTTTCCTTTCAATACGGCTGTCTTTGATTAATTTGCACTTTGCTTTTATGGCCATCTCTCCGCTATCATGTAAGTGCCAGATGGCTTCTTGCATGAAAGACAAACAAGGATTAGCATTTTAAAATTATTAAATCAAAACTTTAAATATTAAAATGAAGCCCTAAAGTTCAAGTATATGTCGGCTCTAATCATCTGATACGTGGCCTGCTTCGTCTTGACACGTGTCGCAAAATCGTGACACGTGTCCATTTCCAGCTGTTTTCCATTTTCGGGCTCTTTTTTGCCAAGGCCGCGAAAATGCGACATGTCGCGAAATCGCGACTTTCCCTGGCATCGTGCAACTTTTCGCTCCACAGACCGCGAAAACGTGACATGTCGCGATTTCGTGACATGTCACGAAATCGCGACCTTTCCTGTCCTTGGCGCTTTCTTTTCTCTTCTTGTCACGATTTTGCGACGTGTACCTTGCCTTAGCTATTTTTCTGTCCTGCCAGCCATGAAATCGCGACATCCCCCCTTCCTTGGTTGCCTTCTGCAATTGCGTCACGATTTCGCGACGTCGCGATTTCGTGACACTCTTTCGGTCTTGCCCCATTCTTCCGAACTTTGTCGCGAAAATGCGACATGTCACGATTTCATGACATTTCCATGCCTTAGTCGATTTTCACTTTGATTTCTCTTCGCTCTGTCTTGGACTCGTCGCGATTTCGTGACATGTTGTGAAATCGCGACGGTCCGTACGCCCGGGTCCCCTTGCCAAAAAACATCACGATTTCGCGATGTCGCGATTTCGCGACATGTCACGAAATCGTGACCTGTTTCGGACTTGCTTTCTTTTTGCCTCCACCTACCGCGAAAATGCGACATGTCGCGATTTCGCGACATGTCGCGAAATCGCGACCTCTTTCATGCCTTAGCTTCTTCTTCACTCCTGCTGTCGCGAAAATGCGACATGTCACGATTTCGCGACATGTCGCGAAATCGTGCCCTTCCGTACGATCCGGATTTCTCTCTCCTAACCGGTAGCGATTTCACGACATTTCCAAAAATGGAAAGTGTCACGATATCGCGACATTTCCAAAAATGGAAAGTGTCGCGATATCGCGACGTTTTTCTGACTTAGCCGATTTTCTTGAAACCTGTCGCGATTTCGCGACATTTCCATAAATGGAAGTGTCGCGATTTCATGACTTTTCCAAAAATGGAAAGTTTTGATTTTCAATGAATTTATCTGTCTGTTTTCTGCATTTTTTTCATACCGGTGAAAGATTTTCTTTGATCAGCAATGATTCTAACATGTGAAAAATGAATTCTGGAATAAAACAAAACCAGATGCAAATAAAAGCACAACTTAAAAAGGAGGCAAGCAAATTTGGAATTTGAAACCTGGAAAACATCAAGAGGGTCCTTACTGCAAAATGAAAGCTCAAAATTTTCAAAGGGTGGAAATTCATTTTTCAGTGGGGGTGTGTTGCTTCTCAACAGAAACTAGAGGAGGATCTGTCAGGTCTTAGAGTAAAATCTGAATCCAGAGTTACCATTCTTGAAGAGGAAAAGCGATAGATTTTCCAGATGGTATAATATAAGATTAAATATTTGGAGGCACAACTCAAAGTGAAGGTTGAGCAGATGACAACTCATTTGGTCGAAAAGAGTGAGCAAATGCCTACATAGGCCAAGCAGATAGAAGAGCTAACAAGGGATAGCAAGAATTTGAATGACATGGTCATGGAGAAGCAAGCTCAAGTAAGGATTAAAGAATACCAGGTTCAAGCTCTAGAAGCTGATATTAAACACCACTTGGAGACCATTGATGAGAAGGAGGAACTCCAGGCGACTGCTCGAGCAAAATTTCACTGGAAGGAGAAGTTGAAAAAGAGTGCCTCTGACTGAGAAATACAAATGATGGACTTCATGAAAGCCACTGAGGAGAAGGCTAACCTTCATGAAGCCAAAGCGGTAGAAATGGAGAGCTACGCAGCCAAGCTGAGAAATGAATGAGAAATGTACAAGACACAAGTCAAGGACTTGGAGGCTGAAGTAGCTAGACTGGAAGCTCAGTAGAAGAAGTAGAACGAGTCATCGACGATGCTAACTAAAGTAAATGGGAGGGCAGATGTAGGCAGCAAATCCACCTCCCAGAAGAATAAAAAGTGATTTGCCAAATTTTGACAATTTTGGGAATTATTTGCTCAAGTTTTATAAAACCGTGCAATTGGAGAAAATCATACAGTGGAAGGCAATATCATACAACTAGATTGGCAAACCGTATAGAGCAGTAGCAAATTGTACAGGGCGCACCGAAATTCACTCAAATGCAAAGGAAATGTAATTTTGGGATGAAATATCGCATGGATTTGCTAAACTAAGGTGTAAACTTAGAAAAATGCCAAAATAATGTATTCAGTTGTAGATGGGTAGTTGTGAATAATGGATTGTCTCAAGAACCACTTTGGAACAGCTTGGGAAACATTATATAAGGCCCCATTTTTGAATTTATAGGTTTGTCTATTAGTTTACTGGTTATTAGTTGCTAGAATAGAGATATAGACATAATTCTGAGTTATTGCAATTACCTTGAGAGATTTTTCCACATTGTAACTAAATTTACAGTCATTTATGAGAATAACAGATGTTGTGGATGACAGTGTATGATCTTTTTGTGAATGGATAATGCATTATGGATTAACATTGTGTAATTGAGTTTCTACCTTACTGTTATATGTTAGTTTAGCTATGTTGCAGCTTTGTGGATAATATGATCATTAGTGAATCATGGGGAATTATTTAAGAGCTTAGTGATGTTGGTGAAGATATGTTAGATCAGACTGTATGATTCTTGGATGGCATTTCTTGTATGGAATCTCTCCTCATCCCGGTTTGAATGCTTTGTTGGTGAAAGAGATTGTCTTGTTTAGGCTGTTGAACCTTTACAAAACATCCCAGAGAGAGATTAGAGCAGAAGAGCATAAAAAATTAACACCTTGTTGTACCTATAGTTTGTATATATTGTAAATCGTACATCGTACAAGTTGTACAAATAGTTGTTACCCGATTTGGTAAAAAAGGCGATTGACAGGAATTTACCCGATTTGGTAGTTTTGGTGAATCGGCTTGAACGATTACAAAATTGTGTACGTGAGCCTCCAAAAAAACATCTGTCAATTTTTCTGAGTGCAAGATCATACCATCTTGGTCACTGTACGATCTGAGATCATACAGTGTATGTAATTTGGGTTCATACAAGGAATTGATAGTTTGTACAAGGGTAGTTTGGGTGACTAGAAGACTGTCCGATTTGGTCATTGAGATAAGCTTGGTCTAGGAATCATTCTTGCCTATGGAAAACACCTCCCCACCAG
This sequence comes from Wollemia nobilis, assembly GCA_028583015.1. Taxonomy (NCBI): domain Eukaryota; kingdom Viridiplantae; phylum Streptophyta; class Pinopsida; order Araucariales; family Araucariaceae; genus Wollemia; species Wollemia nobilis. Next base: position 533,201 of record JAQPPZ010016554.1, read on the forward strand.
GAATACTCCACTACTATGTTACATCATCCATATAATTGCACCATTCCATAAAATCCAATTATCATTTGCAAATCATATTTCCATAATCCCTAGGTGTTTTCGGTCACTTGGCCACTCCTAGTGTTTCTAGAAACCTCCAATACATGTCGAGTTTTCTTTAGTACCAAGACACATTTTCAATAAGAAAATATTGAGTTTTGGGAAATTACTCTAACACTTTTGAACCAAACACAATCACACATCTTAAAAAACTTCTTGTGTCAAAAAGGAATAATACCATGATTTGGTTGAACCTTAAAGTAAAAAAGATCTCTATCTATCCCATTATGCACATAGTTCAAGAATCAAAACCAATGGTTTTCACCACTATCACAATCATTTCTTAACAAAAGGATGAGTAGAAAGGATAGGGTAAAATTCTCATCACGCTTAGGTTAAGAATTTGGTTCACCAAAGATCTAAATCCTTTACACATCACACACCACATATCCTCAAGTTGTAAAGGATAGAACTACATTTCGAGTCAGAGGTTAAGTAGTCTAAATCCAAAAAACTTAGATATCAAATTCTTGGACTATGGATCTAATCTCCATTGGGGCTATATATTCTTGGCTAGCAACGGAGTATGCTCATGCGTGGTGACACATCTCTCTTGAAGAGACCTTTGACCACACATAAAGACAAGCTAACTTCTTGGTCTCATCCATGATAGGTTTCTTCCTAATTTACTCAAGATGGGTTAATTAACTCACTTGCACGCACATTGGTTCTTGATTACCTCGAGTCATTACCATACTCATAATTTGGTAAATGAATTCACTGCACACATTTTATCTTATAAAAATTAGATAGAATTTAGTGATTTTGTTTGATATCACTATTATGTTTGAGTCTTTGCAAAACAATCAGTTTTCCATATCAACATCCATATCATTACATGAGTCTTCCATTTCACATGCCACAATATTAGTGCCCCTGATTAAACAATAATGATATAAATGGTCAAGAAAAATCTAAAACTATGAATGATTATTAGAGCATTAATTCATTTGCATTCATACACATTATCATTGTATTATCATCCATCACACATATATGCATTCAAACAAAAGCATCCACACAAAATTAAAATTCATGTCTATATATATATGCATGTAAAATGAATTCTCGAAGGATATATACAATGGATCACCAAGGTTCATACACAAAAAGTGCATATCAACACTATTTATCACCCATAGGCAGACCGTTGTGATATTGATGGAGCCCTAGACCTACATACACTATGCCTAGACTTACTATACCTAATAGAACCCACTATGGAGGGAGAGGGTTGATCTGGTAGTCCAATATTGTGTTGCATTAGTAGATCCTCTAAATATTGGATGTATCCCTCTTAGGATCGAAGGTATAGTATATCCTACCTCTGATGATGGTCCCTCTATGCTAGCTCTTCCTGGAGCCTCGTAATCCTATCCTCATTTCCACCTACAACCATCTGTACCTCTAGATCTACCCACAACTGATATATCTCTACATCTCTCTTTACCAACATCTATTGAAGTTGGTCCTTCTTAACCTTGAGCCTCATCCACTCCTCACTCCAACTTGGAGGTCTCTATAGAACCTCCTCCATATAATTCATGTCATCACCATCACCTCCAATGTCTATAGGTTGCTCTATTGCATCCCTCACCCACCTTCCTTGACTACTAAATAAACAACATCTCTAATTATGAGAAGTCTCCTCTACCTAGGCCTCTACCTCATCATCATCCCTACTGCCCTCATTCATCACCTATATAGGTACCCATGGTGGTTTTGTAGTAAACCATACATCATATTCAATTGTAGTCCCCACATCATTCACATTGGGAGGATATATCTCCTCATCATCCTCATAGGTCACTCGCCACTCCTCCACACAAGGTAGTCTTGTCTCATCATGATAATACCTATATAGCACTGACACCTCTAGTATACCCTACTATATCCTAAACTTTCATAGCACTTGTGAGAATTGGATTAGCTCCACCTCACTCCCATGTTGTCCAACCACCCATATAACCTTTTGAACTCTTCACAGTTTCTCCCTATCACCAATACAACTGGTACCTCACCATGGTCTCCAATGTACCTAATCAGGTGTCAACCCTACCCATAGATATCTATACTCCTAACCACTATGGCTAGGATGAATTAGCTAAACCTCCTCATACATCCACCACCTTAAAGCATAAGGTTACTTCATATCCCATACCTCACTAGGTAGGCCCACAAGCCAAGCCATACTAAAATGCTCCCAGTCCTAACACTGCAATAATACACTACAAATCATCCCTTTCCATCCCTGCCTCCTCACCTAGTACAACTCCAAGTACATCTAATCTAATAGATTAGGTACCCATGCATACATCCAAGGCTCATCAACCATATTGTACACCAGCCTAATCATGTTCCATGGTAACCAACAGCCAGTGTTGTTAGGCACCACTATGTTGGCCAACAGGAACATGACCAAGGTGGGTAATGCCTCCAACTCCTTGGCATACATGGAAAAGTACATGATCCCTCCACCCTTCACACCCATACCCCTCCATTAATCTCCAAATATCCATCTCATCTCATGCTCCTTATCATGTCCAACCTAGACACGTAATACCTCCATTGGCACTCAAGGAATACGGTCTACATCCTCGAGTGTCATTGTCATCTCACCAATTAGGAGCTAAAAGTTCCCCCTATCTGGATCCCATATCTCTACCAAGGTAGAGAGATAACCCTCATCAGCCCTCACCATCTCAATCCATGTAGCTCTAGCTAGCCCCATGGTCTCCATCCACTTCCATTACTCCTCTTGCAATACCTTTCTCACCCTTGGTATGATGGGCGAGAACCGATATCGAGCCTCTAAGATCCTCAAATATAGCATAATACATGTACTAATGCAAATACATTAATTCCACATTTATTGCATAATTCAAAATAAAATTGCACAAATCCAAACAATAGTGCCAAGGGCACTTACCTTAGCCACTTGCATCTCTGCTCCTGCTACTGCATCTTCTCCCTCCATCACCATGTCCAAGGTTATGCATAAGGGTTCGAACTAAAAATATCCTTGTAAAACAATTGCAAATCCATTGTGAATCCCTGGCAAATCCAGGTCAACCTCATGTCAGAGGACATGGCAAATTATATTAATTTTTGGAAAAATTGGAAAAATTGGCGAATAGAGGGAAAACACAAATAGGGAATGGATCGGGTGAAAACACATCCTGTACATACCAGGTAATATACAAATATAGGAAATATATCGGGTGCAAAACATAGACCGATGATCGATTAGGTGGAAAGAAAGAAACGGTGATACGGGTCAGGTGAAAATCAAAGTACAGAAAATGGCTTGGGTGGAAACCGAGGACGGGGTAATGGCCCGGATGGAAATCCTTGACTGACCAATGGCTATGGTGGAATTCAAGAATTGGCTAACAATCCAAGTGAAAATAGAGGTTTGGATAGTGGACTGAATGTAAATCATAGACCGCCAATGACCTAGATGGAAACCATAGTCCGAATGATGGACCGGGTGATTTTTGAGGTTCGATAATGGACCAGGTGAAAATAAAGTATGAAATACCGAGCAGGTGGAAAATATCCATCATTGGACCAATGTTTACTATGCCACGTGTCAGTTGATATTTCAACCTCAATGCATGCCGAATAACATTCTACCATGTGTCCAAATCCTATCATTTGTATGTATAAATAGACATCGAAAAGTCATTTTTTTGGTTAAATTTCTATGATTGCTCTTGAACTCCTTTCGATACACTGTCACCCCACACTCTTTGCAATCCACTTTCTCCTTTTAATTTATCGAAAAATGGCTAATACTACCACATATACTCAAACTATCATTGGAAATTTGGTTTTCAATAACACTACTTGCACCGCCATGATAGATTTGTCAACCACCCCTGGTTATGACAATACGTGGCTCAATGTATCAGGTTTGCAGCACTTGCTAACAATATCATAGCTCAAGACCAACAAGCACCTTTTGCAAAGTATCATTGATGGTTACAACTATGATCATGCAACAGTGAATGTCACATTTCAAAATAAATGTCATTCACCGTCACACCTTCGAACATCCAAAGGTCAACAAAAATTCCACACAAGAGTTTAAGGCTTCCTTGGCCTTTTCTTTGGGGTTAAGTCTTTTGTGGCCTTTTCTTCTGGATCAAGACTTCTCGGCCTTTTCTTTTGGATCAAGGTTTATGTGGTATTTTCTTCTATATCAAGGCTTTTGTGGCCTTTTCATCTACAATGTGCATGTCTTCAATATTCTATGGAGATCACCAACCTCCAATCTTCTAAGACTCTTCTCTAACATCTCTTCTTGGATCTAAAACAAGGATTTTGTAGCCTTTTCTTCTTTAGAAATCTTGCTGATTTGCAGTCTCTAGCAATGGGACATTTTCTATAGGCCTCCAAATTTGGAATCTTCCAGTTGTTGCTTCTAGTTTTGGATTGATTCTAAAGATGATATTCTTCCTAGATCTCTATAGGAAGCATCACAACTTTATTTGAATATTCTTTTCCTGCAACAAAGTATTAGTATAATGATTTTGAATCTAGCCATGATGAATCTTCACTAGTTGATTTTTCAATCTAGTGGAATGAATATTAAGTCCTAGTCTTCACAAGTTTTTTTGCAACTCTATGGAAAGACTCTAGCCGAATGTAATATCAAAATTTCTATAATTGAGATTTATTTCAGTCCTCTCTTGTGAATCTCCCTAATCCTATTGGATGCACCATGGATCTGATACCACTATTATCTTTTGAGGATATATGCAATGGAAGAGATCTATCACAGGTCCTAATAATATATTAAAAATATGAAAGAATGGAATTTTGCAATATGACTGAATTTTGCTATAAATAGAAAGTGGCAAAAATATAATGCAGTATGGAGGTAATGGTCATTCCATTGATATAATATAAAGAACTACATTGTTCTCAATCAAGGAGTTCTACCACTATCTACTACTCTCTACTATAATGAACTTGATGTTCTTGATATATACTTATATATGATCACTCACTGTGAGGTTCTTTATATAGGAAGATAGATTCCTTGGCCAACACTCTACCTAGTTGAACAAGAGGACACCTTGCACATTACAACTTACACATTGACACTTGTACATTTATTACGTTGCTTGAAGTAACTAGCTAAGTTTCCCCTAAAAAAATCTCCTACTCTAACTGTGTACCAAAGGTGGTACATTTACATGACCCAAATGATGTAATATACTCTAACATGATGTCATATCATCTTCTAATGTCATACTATTATCAACAATGAAAGATGCTACCTCCCTTTGGAATAGAATATATGGTCATCTTAGTTTAGGATACTTCCTTTAATTAAGCAAGTATTAAATCATGCTAAATATGCCTAGTCTTATACCAGCATTACTAGTATGCTCAAGTTATTTGGTAAGGAAGAAATACTGAGTACCTTTTGAGTTAAGAACTCAAAGCAAAAGAATAGTTGAATGTGATTCATATCGATATATGTAGATCCATTCTTGTAAGTTTCAATGGATAGAAGTACTTTTAATTGTTTATGGATGACCACTAATAGAATATGTGGGTGTATTTCTTGTAACTTAATTCAAATATACTCAAGTATTTCTAGTGATTCAAGAAGCATGTAGAGATAGAATTTGGGTGTTTTGTTCAAGTTCTTTTCTCAGAGTAAGGGGAAATATACATCAATTATTTTTCAAAGTTTCTTGAGCAAAATGAAATCAAGTGACATCTCAGTGTGGCATACATTACACAATAAAATAGGGTTGCTAAAAGAAGGAACTATTCCATCATGGAAATGGTTTGTTGCATGCTCATAAGAGAAAATCTAGAGCAATAATATTGGGTTGAATCTAGACACTGTTAGAAATATACTATTAAAAATAAACACACACACACACAAAATTCTGAAAAATAACATTAATGCTCAAAACACAACTATTGAAATATAAATGCAAATAGAACAATATCACAAATAGCACTAAATCGTAGGCCTCTTTGAGGGGGAAACCTCCTTCAATACTTTCATTCAATAATATAAAAATATGCATACAATAATGTCCCTCATAGTTTTTAAAAATTCCTCTAGCACCTAACTCCCAAGGTTGGCTTACATGCAAAATGCCACCTAGGCTAGAATCTCCTACCTACAAGCAGTTACATTCTTGAAAAATAGTTACATAAAAGGGTACCACTTGGCTAGGTGCTTCTAGATCCATAACTATTACAAAATATTATAAAATATATTAACATGGGTGTTCTCCACATTCCACAAGGACTATTACATCATGGTGTTAGGATGGGGTCCTAACATGCCCTTCTCCTTTGGAAAGCTTTATCCTCAAAGTTGAAGGTAAGAAAATTGTTATTGAAGTTGTTGAAGAGGTTCCCATATCACATATTTCAGTTGTAATCCATGCCACTAGACCAATACATTTGTGATAACACATCGATGAAAGTTGCACGTTCTTCGATCTAAAATGATTTAGGTTCAAAAATTATGGTACCTTCCTCATCCAACTTTGGAAGTGTAGACTGCACCTGGACCCTGTTGCCAATAACTTTCTTGAGAGATGATACATGAAAAACTAGATGAAGTTTAGAACTAGCCAAAAGGGCTAATTTGTATGTTTTTGATTTGATCCTCTGCAAAACTTGATAATGACCATAGAACTTGGTGGCAAGTTTCTAACAACCAAGAAAATGGAGATATGATTGTTTGTATGGTTGTAGGCAAAGAAAGACCATGTCACCAAAGGAAAAACTATGTTCAATGTGGTGTTAATTAGCTTGTTGTTTCATATGGTTTTAAGCCACATCCAAATTGATCTTGAGTTGGTAAATAATGGAATCACACTGGCAAAGAGTGGAATCTACAGTTTACCTTGGAACTGCTTGGAATGTAAGAAGTTAGGGTTGGTGGAAGTTGATAATAGACTACTCCAAATGGAGTCACCTTAGTGGTAGTGTGATAGATGGTGTTATACCACCATTTGGCCAAAGGAAGCTACTTAGACCAATGTGTGGGATGTTTAGAAGTGAAGCAATGAAGGTATGTTTCCAAGAATCTATTGATAATTTTAGTTTGACCATCATTTTGAGGATGATAGGTTGAACTAATATTGAGTTGTGTTTTCTACAACTTGAACAATTCTTGCTAAAATAGACTGGTGAAGGTAGGATCCTTATCAGATACAATGGATTGAGGTATACCATAGAAACAAAAGATAGATTTGAGGTAGATTTGGACGATAACGAATACAATGTATGGATGGGAGAGGGAACAAAAATGAGCATACTTCGAAAGACAATCCACTATTACTATAATAACCAATTTACAACTATATCTTGGTAACCCTTCAATGAAATACATCAAGATATTTGTCCATACCTACACAAGAATCAGCAAAGGTTGAAGAGTACCCAAAGAACTAATAGTCTCCCCTTTCATATGCTAGCATCAATCACATTCGGCCACAAAAGTATGAATGTCTTTTTTCATTCCTCACCATAAAAAATTACACTTGACCCTGGTATAGGTTTTGATAAAACTTGAATGACCTGTTGTGGAAGAAGCATGCATTTATTGAAGGATAAGGTCCTTATGGGTGACTGAGAGGGTATAACCAAACTATCATGAAACTATAAATCTTGAGCATCCCAAGTATAGCCAAGGTATGAGTGAGGATATACTTGAAGTGTGTGGATGAGGTTTTGCAATGAAGAATCCTATCCTTTATCCTTATGAATTTGATGTATCCATTGTGGAAGTGGAGTGGATATAGCTTGGAGCATGGCCTAATCTTCATGGAGTCAGGACAAGGCATCAACCACCACATTCTCTTTACCCTTCTTATAGGAGATGTCATAGTCATAGCCCAAAAATTTTGAAACCCATTTCTATTGTTCGAGAGTGGCCACACTTTGTTTTAAAAGTATTTGAGGCTCTGATGATTAGTTTTGATGGAAAAATATTAGCTAATGAGATATGGGTGCCAATGAATGACTACATGTAAGAGGGCAAGCTATCAAAAATATTGAGTACATTGGTTGTCATTGATGTCAAAAGCGAAATGGTTGAGAATTATCTTCAAGGTTGAAATATTAAAGTGCAAGGCAAATATCTTCAAAGGGTACATGAGGTAGAAAAATTGATGTCAAAGGTACAATAATTGTCAAGGCAAAATATTCTCCATGGTTGTATTTGCAAGGAAAATACAAGACTTCATTTGGTTAGAAAAAGGTTTAATTTGCAAAGGCCCAAAGGTTAAAAGTTTAAATTATAATATTTAAATATTTTAAGATTTAAATTATTATAATTAAATAAAATATTTAAAAGTTTGGGTGGCTGATGCACCTTGTCGAAGCCATAACTTGTGAATCGTACGCCCGTTGGCCTTGAAATTTAACAGGTGGTTTTGTGTGCATGTTCTACATCAGGAAAATCTCTGATTAGCCTGACTCTCCAAAGTTGAACCTGACATAGAATGCAAAGTTGAGTAGGCAAGTGACAAAGTTGATAAAGAAGGGATTAGTTAGGGAGAGTATGAGTCCATGTGCGACTCCAGCATTACTAATCCCAAAGAAATATGGTTACTGGTGGATGTGTGTGGCTAGTAGAGCCATAAAGAATATCATAATAAAGTATGGATATCCTATGTCGAGAGTGGATGACATGATGGATGGATTAGCTGGAGCTAAATACTTCAGTAAAATTGATCTACGGAGTGGCTACTACCAGGTCAGGATTAGATAAGGGTATGAATGGAAGACAAATTTTAAGACAAAATATGGGTTGTACGAGTGGATGGTGATGTCATTTGGGTTGTCTAATGCACCTAGTACATTTATGTGGTTGATGAACAGAGTACTGTGGGAATATAATGGTAAGTTTGTGGTTGTGTATTTTGATGATATTTTGATTTATAGTAAAAGTGAAGAAGAGCATTTGTTACACCTGAAATTAGTGTTAGACGTGCTTAGGAAGGAGAAATTGTATGTCAACTTGAAGAAATGTAGATTTCTTCATGATAGTTTAGTATTTTGAGGATTTATAATCTCTAGAGATGGCATGAGAATGGATGACGAGAAAGTGAAGGCGATTCTAGAATGGCCTCTTCCACGAACTATAACAGAAGTAAGGAGCTTTCATGGCCTAGCTACCTTTTACAAAAATTTCATCGGGAACTTCAGTAGTATATCTGCCCCTATAACTGAGTGCACAAAGGGAAAAGATTTTGTATGGACTACGGCCACAATAGAGAGTTTTAAACTCTTAAAAAATAAGGAGTCGAAAGACCCTGTTCTAGTGTTACCATATTTCAATAAGGTGTTTGAGGTTGATTATGATGCCTCATTTGTTGGAATTGGTGGTGTCTTAAGTCAAGAGGGCAGACCTGTAGCATTTTTTAGTGAGAATTTGAATGACGCAAGGAATAATTATTCTACATATAATGTGGAATTTTATGTAATTGTGCAAGCATTGCAACATTGGAGGCACTACTTACTCTCAAAGAAGTTTGTGTTGTTTACTGATCATGAAGCATTGAGGTATGTCAACTCTCAAAAAAGTTAAATAGTAGGAATACCAAATGGGTTTCATTTTTGCAACAGTATACATTTGTCCTGAAGCACAAATTGGGTAAACAAAATAAGGTTGTTGATGCATTGAGTATGAGAGTCTTGTTGTTGACCACTATGGAAAATGAAGTGGTAGGATCTGAGGGGATTAAAGATCTGTAAGAATATGATACAGATTTTGGGAATATTGTGCAACAATGTAAAAATAAGATAGAGGGTGCGTCCCATACTATTTTTGAAGAGTATTTTTTAGAGTATTTTTTACATAATGGTTACTTGTTTAAGGGTAATCGATTATGCATTCCCAATGGATCTATGAAAGAGAACATATTGAGGGAATTACATAGTGGGGGTTTTGCTGGTCATTTTGGAGCAGCCAAAACTACCACTCTTGTAGATGAGAAGTACTATTGGCAAAAAATGAAGAGATACATAATAAGGTTTGTCTCTAGATGCAGAGTATGTCAAATGGCTAAGGGCCATGCATAAAATACAGGGTTGTATATGCCACTGCCAGTTCCTACAGGACCATGGACCGATTTGAGTATGGATTTCATGTTGGGGTTGCCCAAGACACAAAGGGGTAAGGATTCAGTTTTTATTGTGGTAGACAGATTTTGAAAAAAGGTGCATTTCATTGCCTGCTAGAAAACTAATGATGCAACTAGGATTGCAGTCTTATTATTTGATGAGATTGTGTGGTTGCATGGTGTTCCAAAGACTATTACTTATGATCGAGATACTAAGTTCTTGAGTCACTTTTGGAGGATGTTGTGGAAGAAGTTGAACACCAAGCTACAGTTTAGTAGTGCTTACCACCCATATACCGATGGGCAAATAGAGGTAGTGAATAGAATCTTGGGAAACCTCTTACGGTGCATAGTTGGATAAAAACCAAAACAATGGGATTTAGCCTTGTTACAAGCTGAATTTACATACAACATTTCAATGAACAGGTCGACAGGTAAATCTCCTTTTGAAATTATTTATGGTCGAAATACTATAGGTGTATTATATTTTGTTGAGTTACCAATTGGAGAACAAGTTAGTGATGATTCAGAAGCATTTGCTAAGCATATCCAGAAAGTGCAAGAGTCAGTGAGGGAAAAATTGCAGAGTAGTAATGCTCACTAGAAAGAGTATGTTGATGCACATAGAAGGGTGAAAGTGTTTGAAGAGGGTGATATGGTCATGGTTCATATTAGGAAATAAATATTTCCTAAGGGGACGTATAACAAATTGAAACTTAAGAAAATTGGGCCATGTAGGATTTTGAAGAAGATCAATGATAATACCTATAAAGTGGAGCTACCCGATGAATTTGATATTTCACCCATTTTTAATGTTTCTAATTTATTTTAGTATCCTGGTACTACTAAGGATTGCAAATTATAGAAGATAGTAAATTGGGCACGACACATGCCTAAGAAGAAAAAATACAAACTTGCATAGGTGCTTGATAAAAAGGTGATCACCACCAGACATGGGAGCTACAACATATACCTGGTTTAGTGGGAAGGATTACAGCAATCAAATAACACTTGGATTTCAGAGTCAAATCTAAAGAAATTTGATAACCAATAGCTACAGGATTTCAATTCAGCTAAACTCGTAGGAGTTGAGTTCTTTTTCACCAGAGGAGAATGATGCACCTTGTCGGAGCCATAACTTGTGAACCGTATGCCCGTTGGCCTTGAAATTTAACAAGTGGTTTTGTGTGCATGTTCTGCATCAGGAAAATATCTGATTGGCCTAACTCTCCAAAAAACATGTTTTCAGGACCTAACTCCTCCATCTAGTGTCCCAAAATTAGCTTTTAGAATAGGTTCTCGAGTTTTTTGGGTTTTTTTGCATGTTATAAGTTTATTATATTTTGTTATACATTAATTTGAGACCTAATATTTTAAATTAAGGTTTTTTATTGTAATAGGGATGTGTGCACCGGATTTGGGAGCAATCCGACTCATTTCTATTTTTAGCATTTTTTAGAAAAAGATGTTTTTAGGGTTTCTTTGGTTTTCGGTTGCTATATGATGGATTGTAATCTTTTGGAGAAGGGGTGTGAATTTAGGAATGATAAAAATATTTATTTGCAAGTTTCTTCCATTATATTGCATTTGTGTTATGTGATTGGAGTCCATTTTGTTGGTCTCTTATATATGAGTTTACACCAGCGGCAAAGGTTCAAAATGATAAATTATTATTTCACATTTCTAAGCGTCGACATCAAAAATTTGAAGGGCAAGAAATATGTATATAATGAGCATAAATTATTGCAAGGCGAAGGTTAAGTTGCATGCGCCATTAAAAATTCAAAATTTGTAATTCGTTCGTGAGGTAGAGAGGAAAGAAAGGTCAATTTCGCAAGTCAAAGAGGGAGAGTGCGTGGCCCAGGATTCATTTGGGCACCTAGCCTAGATGGTAGGAAGTCCCTGTGCTAAGTCGTGGCAGAGAGGAGGTTGTGAGGTCAAGGCACAGTAGGGTCAAATTTTTTATTGAAGACGTTTGGCATCACGGAGGCAGTAGAAAAGGTTTATTGTGTGCCTTGGTTGTTGTGTGCGCAGCTAGCCCACATGGTAGCCTAGCATTGAGGTACGATGCGGGCTAGCAAGAGGTGGCAAGTTCAATTCACGATGGCTACAATAGTGAGGGCAAAAAATTTTGAATTAAATTTATCCTAAGGGCTAAGGTATGCGCTCCATTCGCTTGCATTAGGGAGTCATAAGGTTAATTTTTTTGTTTTATCTTTTGAGTTCAAAAGGATAGCGTGAAATTTAAATTCAGATCTCTGGCTATGAAATGTGCATGAGATAGAGTAGATATTATGATTTACACTTTGAAATTTTGAGTGCATTAAAAATCATTTTATTTCAAGTAGAAGGTATAAGGTGTATGTGGTAATTTCAATATTGTAATTTGTGCCTTGTAATGATAATTGTATTGAAAATTATTTTATGAAAGTAGGAGGCATAAGGTGTATGTGGTTGATTTAAATAATTGTAAATTGTACCTTGGGTTGTTAAATGCTATAATAAATATTGTGGTATGCTGAGAATTGTTTCTTGTGAAAGGATTTATAAGGTGTTATTGTGGTTCAATTTTTTATTGTAATTTTTGTGTGGTGGAAAAGAAATTTGAGAGGTTTTTTATGCTTTATATTTTGAGAAAAAAAGGAGAGTCATAGAGCATTATTTTTAGATTCTATTGAGCACATATTTTTGAGGAAAAATTTAATGTGGATGATTTGAAAGAGAGATCTACTAACCAGTTTTGAAGTGGCACTTTGAAAGGGAAATTATTTTGAGAACAGGTTTTGAGGGCACATCTTCATCAAAGCAAGTTGAGAGATATAGTGACATTATTCCTTCTTTAAGGTGTTTGGTTGAGCAAATATTTCTGAATCATAAGGTGGATAAATAAGGATTATATATGTGCATTGTTGGAAATATTTGTGTTAGGGTTTGAGAACAAATTGTGCAGCATTGTTTGAATGAATTTGTGAAGAAATTTGTGCATTGGCTTTGAGTAAATTTGGAAAGAACTATTGTGAAATTGTATTGCATATCATTTTCTATGTGTTTTTGAACAAGAATTAATGGTAGAATATGTTTAAGATACTTTAATTAAAAATATGTTAAGAGCAATTTTGAGCATGAGTTATGAGCATTCTTGAGCAGAATTCAGAGCAGGGTTGTGAGCATATTTGTGTAGAGTTTGTGAACAAGTTTGAGGTAGATATATACAGATATTATGAGCAGGTTTGATGCAGATTTGTGCAAAGTTTATGAGCAGGTTTGAGATATATTTTTGCAAGGTTTATAAGCAGGTTTGAAACAATTCTATGAGCAGGTTTGAGATAAATTTGTGCATATTGTTGAGCAGATTTGAGAAAGCCTTATGAGAGGGCTTGGAGAAGATTTGAGAAAAAATAATATGCATCTCGTTTGGATAGAGATCCATGAACTTGAGCATAGGGTATTGTTGTCTCCTTTGGACATAGGTCCATAAACTTGTAATATGGAATTGGTTCCCAAGTGATTTGTTGAGAAAATTTAGAAGAAATATTTTCTCCGTGGATGTAACCCACATTGGGTGAACCATGTTAAATTTGTGTCTCTCATGTGTGTGATGATTTGTGCATTGATTTATTACTACCATTGATGATATTGGTTAATACTGCTTTGGAAATTTATTACAATTGATAATATTGGATGCTTTTGATTTTGAAAAAGTAAAATTTTCATCTTATACTATTCACCCCCCTCTCAGTATAAGCTTGTGTTCTTCAATTGGTATCAGAGCGGTAAACTTAAAAAAGTCTAACATCTTGAAGGAAGATCTTACAAGAATACACAATGGCCATTAAAATGATAGAGGTTGCTCCTATGATTGAAATCAACAAAAGAGACTCAGAATTGGATGACATAGAGAAGGAATTTACTGCTACTCTAGTTGAATTGGAGGTTCAAGTAAAAAAGGATGAAGAAACAAAGATAAGGTTTCTAAAATATCTCAATGACCTAAAGGTTAAAGTTGAAGAGGAATTTACTGCTACTCTAGTTGAATTGAAGAAGTAATGATTGAGAAATTAAAGGCAAAAGAGTTGGAATGTGAAAAATTGAAAAATGAGGTTGTCTCTTTGAGAAAGGAAGTCAAAACTTCTAAAATGAAGTCACAACAAGATATAAGGTTACAAAAGGAAGAATCAAGCTCAATAGGGATATCAAATAAAGCAATTGATGATGGACCTATGACCTATGTTGATGAACTAAAAAGGAGTAAAAACACCAAGGATGAAGAGAGCAAAGAATCATCATGGACAAAATTCAATTACAAAAATAGACCATATCATCCAAGGAAATCAAACAGGTTTCAATACTTCTTCCATGGTTATTGTTTCTCATGTAATGAATATGATCATAAAGCTATGCATTGTATGATCAGTATGAAAAATGATATTATAAATTTTAATTTATTTGCACCTCTCATGGATAACAACATCATATGCTACAAATGCAATAATTTTGGGCACAAGGCCAAATGGTGTAAAACAATATTTCCTAAATCAAGCAAAAATAAGGAGGATCAGAAAGTTTAAAATAATACAACCTCAAAAGGTTGGAAAAGGAAAGAGGAACAAGAAAAAGATAATTTAATGTTGGTACAAATAGCTCTTCATGCATAAGATGAGAGAAATCAATGGTATGTTGATAGTGGTTGTTCAAGTCATATGACAGGTGACAAAAGTAAATTTCTTTAACTTAAAGAAATTAATGGAGGATCAATAAAATTTGGTGATAATAATTCAGCTAAAATTGTTGGAAAAGGAACATTGAGTTTAGATAATGGAAAATCAAAGACATAAAATGTATTGTATGTTGAGGGATTGAAGCACAATTTACTAAGTGTAAGTTAGCTTTGTGATTAGGGGCACATAGTAACCTTTCACCCAAATGGATGTGAGATTAGGAAATCCAAGACAGAAAATCTTATTGCAAATGCCAGTAGAACTACAAACAATCTCTACATGTTGAGTGAAATTAAAGGAGAAAATTATTTTTTATCATAAGAGGATGAGATTTGGTTATGGCATAGAAGAATGGATCATCTGAACTTTGAAAACATAGTGAAAATAAGCAACAAATAGGAATTCAAATATTTACCCAGGATAAAAAGACCCCAAAGCACAATTTGTGCACAATGTTAGCATGGTAAGCAAGCAAGAACAAGTTTCAAGTCAAAAGAATTTTCTTCATTCGAACCACTGAAACTAGTTCACACTAATTTATGTGGTCCTAAAAGGACAAAGAGTTTACAAGGTGAAATTTAATTCATGCTATTTATAGATAATTTCTCTAGAATGAATTGGGTGGCATTCTTAAAAGAAAAGTCAGAAGCTTTTGAGAAGTTTCAATCATTCAAGGTTTTAGTAGAAAATGAAACAGGTAAAAATATCAAGTGTCTAAGATCAGATAGAGGAGGAGAATTCACTTTAGGTGAATTCATAGAATTATGTGAACAACATGGAATCAAAAGAGAATACTTAGTAGCAAGGACTCCAAAACAAAATGGAGTAGTTGAAAGAAAAAATAGAACTGTTGATAATATGGCCAGAGCTATGCTAAATGAGTCTAACTTTTGAGATGGTTTTAGAGAGAGGTAGTTCATACAAATATAATCAATAGATCTCAAATAATCAATAGATCTCAAGTAAATAAATCATCACAAAATTCCATATGGGCTTTGGAAGGGAAGATCAGCTTTTGTGAAGTATTTTAGAGTTTTTGGAAGCAAATGCTACATTAGATGAGAAGAAGGTAAGTTTGATTCAAGGTGTGATGAGGGTATATTCCTTGGATTTTCCACTAAGATCAAAGCCTATAAATGTTATAATAAAAGGATACATAAAATTGTGGAAAGTACAAATATGACAGTTGATGAAGAAATAGGGCCAAGAGAACCAGATCAAGAAATTGTATATCAAGAAGGAGAAAGTTTCCAAGAAGAAGTAGGTGAAGAATAAAAAGAATATGAAATGCAAAGAACACCACCTAAGACACCATCCAATTATGTGCAAAATAATCATACACGAGATCTTATTATTGGTAATCCAAATGAAATACAAACAAGGAGGAAGATAATAGGAATAGGTGAACATGTTCTTTGTTATCTAAAATTGAGCCCAAGTATTTCAATGAGGCAAGAGAAGACAAATATTGGATCAAGGCAATGGATGAAGAGTTGGATAAAATAGAAAAGGATGAGACTTGGAAACTTGTCCCACGATCAAAATACAATAATGTAATTGGCACCAAATGGGTTTACAGGAATAAGTTAAATAAATATGGTCAGGTAGTCAGAAAAAAATCAAGACTGGTAGGCAAAGGCTATGCACAGGTTGAAGGGATTGATTTTGAAGAAATGTTTGCTCCTATTGCACGTCTTGAGGCCATAATAATGTTTTTCACATTTTCAAGTTTTATAAACTTCAAAGTATATCAGTAGGAAGTCCCTGCGCTAAGTCATGGCAGAGAGGAGGTCGTGGGTTCAAGGTGCGACAGGGTCAAATTTTTTGTTGAAGACTTTTGGCATCACAGAGGTAGTAGAAAAGGTTTATTGCATGCCTTGGTTGTTGTGTGGGCAGCTAGCCCATGCGGTAGCCTAGCATTGAGCTAGGATGCAGGCCAGCAAGAGGTGGCAAGTTCAATTTATGGCGGCTACAACAGTGAGGGAAAAAAATATTTAATTAAATTTATCCTAAGGTCTAAGGTATGCACTCCATTTACTTGCATTAGGGAGTCATAAGGTTAAAATTTTTGTTTTATCTTTTGAGGTCAAAAGGACATCATGAAATTTAAATTCAGATCTCTGGTTGTGAAATGTGCATGAGATAGAGTTGATATTATGATTTACACTTTGAAATTTTGAGTGCATGAAAAATCATTTTATTTCAAGTAGGAGGTATATGGTGTATGTGGTAATTTAGATATTCATCAAAGCAAGTTGAGAGGTACAGTGATATTATTCCTTCTTTAAGGTGTTTGGTTGAGCAAATATTTTTGAATCATAAGGTGGAGAAATAAGGATTATATATGTGCATTGTTGGAAATATTTATGTTAGGGTTTGAATGAATTTATTTCAGTATTTCAGGATTTGAATCATTTTATTTCAGTATGTTAGGATTTGAATCATTTTATTTCAGCATTGTTTGAATGAATTTGTGAAGAAATTTGTGCATTGGCTTTGAGTAAATTTGAAAAGAAGATATTGTGAAATTGTATTGCATATCATTTTCTATGTTCTTGAACAAGAATTTTAGATAGAATATGTCTGAGATACTTTAATCAAAAATATGTTATGAGCAGTTTTGAGCATGAGTTATGAGCAATTTTGAGCAGAATTGAGAGCAGGGTTGTGAGCATATTTGTATTGAGTTTATGAATAGGTTTGAGGTATATTTGTGCAGATTTTGTAAGCAGGTTTGAGGTAGATTTATGCAGATTTTATGAGCAAGTTTGAGGTAAATTTATGCAAGGTTTGTAAGTAGGTTTGAGACAGTTCTATGAGCAATTTTGAGATAGATTTGTGCAGGTTTTTGAGCAGATTTGAGCAAGTCTTGTGATAGGGCTTGGAGCAGATTTGAGCAAAAAGGAGAGGTGTCTCTTGTGGATAGAGATCCACAAACTTGAGCATAGGGGATGTGTGTCTCCTTTGGACAGAGGTCCATAAACATTGTAATAGGGAATTGGTTCCAAAGTGATTTATTGAGAAAATTTAGAAGAAATATTTTCTCTATGGATGTAACCCACATTATGTGAACCACATTAAATCTGTGTCTCTCATGTGTGTGATGATTTGTGTTTTTCTTTATTACTGCCATTCATGATATTGGTTAATACTACTTTGGAAAGTTATTGCAATTGATAATATTGGATGCTTTTTATTTTGAAAAAGTAAAAGTTTTATCTTATACTGTCCACCCCCCCCCCTCAGTATAATCTTGTGTTCTTCACAAGCATTTCTTTCTCATAAGTAGATTTTCCTAAATTCCTATTAGAGAGTGCCTTGCTAGTAAAAGCCAATGGTTTACCTTCTTGCATTAAAATTGCTTCAATGCTAGTGCCTGATGCATCACTTTCAATGATAAATGATTTAGAAAATTTTGGCATTACCAATGTGGGAGTAGTGGTCATGACATATTTTAAATCAACAAAAGATTTTTTGGCAGATTCTAACCATATAAATGAATCATTTCGCAATATGGTGTTTAATAGGGATATGATCTTCCCATAAATCTTCACAAATTTCCTATAATAGCTTGTGAGGACCAAAAAACCACAAATGCCCTTTAGGGTACGAGGTTTAGACCAATATTGGACTGCTTGATCTTTTTAGGATCCACCTAAACGCCATCCTTAGTGATATTGTGACCCAATTATTCCACCTCTTACTAGCCAAAGGAACATTTGGACATCTTGGCATAAAGTTTATGGTCATACAAAAGTTTAAGTGTTTGATCTAAGTGTTGAATATGCTCATCCCATGAATGGTTAAATATCAATATATCTTTTTTTTGGTAGATAATATACTATAGCATTAATACCGGGTTTTACAGGTTGACCCAAAACCTTTTACAAAAATCATCCCAGGGTTGTTGATGAACATGTCCTTACTAAGGATCCTATATATGTAAAATCTACATCCCACCAAAGCCATTTCATCTAGTAAGACACATAGCCTATTATCAAAAATAAACTTCCCATATAACATTTTGGGTATACCCCGAGAAAACACACCTGCATAATAATTACAAAAAAAGAAACAAACACAGATCCCTTCCTTGAAATAGTGGAGAAACAAAAAGTTGCAGATACACATAGCAGAGTACTGAAAAAAACTCCCACAAGCTCTGTATTGACAGTTACTCTTAATACTTCTTTGGTAATTACTTTCTTTCGTATATGACATGCTTTGGTAGCACATCCCATCTTGGCCAATCAGCCTTGGAGAAGTGAACCTGCTAGCTAAATTTATGGCAGTGGCTATCTCTTTGGTCCACGTGGCTCTGGTTCGAAGTCTTATATTGTCATTTCTTTCCTACCCTGTGATTATCAACCAATCTCAAATTATTAAGATGACTAGGAGCTATGTTATCTGACATGTGACTATCCTCGTTAGTCTTTGTGGTATTTCCAAGCAGCATCCACCAAGACTGATAGCTTGAATAATTTTTATTGTGAGTCCATTTCAAAAAAGATACGGGAATACGCATAGCCTTTGAACTTATAGTTCCCTCCCTGTTGGTAAATTTGACTATCATTATTGGCATTATTTTTTAATAAGCTCATCTACTTCACTCAAGACATCATGTTCCCATTTGAAAATTCTATCACCATCAACACCCAAATTGGCTAGCTTATCAGTAACTTTGTTAGCTTCCCGAAATACATGTTGGGATTTTCTATCTTGTCTTCCCTGGAAAAGGATCCTAGCCTCTTCAAAAATTATTTTAATCCTCCAAGGAGGTGTTTTCCAATTATTAAGGATATTTATAACATGCATAGAGTCTCCTTCTATGATCAAATTGCCTTCTAAGTCTTGAGTCATTTGAAGGCCTCTCCACATAGCTCTAGCTTCAGCTTTGTTGTTCGTCCTTGTTCCAAAATATTCAAAAAATGCAAGCATCATATTCCTATTATGATCTCGCACAATGCCACCAGTGCTTGCTCTGCCAAGATTATCCTTAGCCGCTCCATAAAAATTAAGCTTAAACAAACCCGTAGGAGGTGGGGACCACTTAACATTGGCTCTAGGGTTGACTACCCTAGGCACAGACTCATCTAACAAGGTTAAGCTTAAATATTGAGCAATTGTGGTCTCCTGTAGATGAGGTTTACGGTTATCAAAGGGGATAAGGTTCACATTCTCAATGGCAAAGGATAGGATCTTGGAAATGATATTTTGATGATCATGGATAGACTCATTAAAGACTATGTGGTTCCTTTCTAACCACACCTGCCAAAGATAGTGATTAAGACAAAATTTCCACATGTATCTAAGTCTTTGGCTTGAAAAGGGGTAAGGCCACTGGACGAACAAATCAAGTACGATGGCCGGTTTAACCCAAAAAATATTGAAAGCCTAAAAAACCCCACTTAGGATAGTCAAGGAAAAAGGGCACTCAAGAAAATGTGATAAATAGTCTCCCAATTAGCCCTACACATATAACAAGGATTAGTGATACAAATACCTTTACGCATCATATTATCAATGGTTAGAAGTCTTCCTTGGATAACTAGCCATGAAAAGACTACAATTTTTTGGAATTAAATTTTTTATCCAAACTAAATCCTTTTGGAGGATAAAATCCTTGTCATCAAGCAGAAGCTTGTAAGTTGATTTAACAGTGAACTTCTCATTTTTCGTAGGAGTCCAGGTCACATGATCTTCCTTGGGTATCATGGGGATAAACTGTTGCTCGAGAATGTTACAAAGATCATTTGATTCCACTTGAAATCCCTGAATCATTATTTGTTTCCACTTCATTCTGCCTCTATCCTCAACCATATAATCGAAGACTTTTTTGCTAATGAGTTCTTTTGTGATGTCTCTGATTCGGGATAAGTTAGGATATTGCATCAGTGGTTCGTCCTTAGCCCACATGTCATTCCAGCAATTTATCCTCTCACCATTGCCTAAAACCCATCTTCAACATTTTTTGATGATTTTCTTACAATTGAGAATTGCTTTCCAAAAAGCAGAACCTCTGATTGGAACTGAGTCACTTAGAAATTCCATATTTTGAAGATACTTTCATTTGATGATAGTTGTCCATTCATTTAATTCACTAGAAATTAGGCACCATGCCTGCTTAGCTAGTAAATCTAAATTCATATGAGCAATTCTCCTCAGACCTAAGCCCCAATTTTCCCTAGGTCTGCACACTTTTGTCCATCCTACAAGGTGTATCCTTTTTTTCTCCTCTGATCCAGTCCATAAAAATTATTTTTGGAGTTTCTTAATTTTTTGGAAAACCTTCACAAGGGCTTTGAAAACGGAGAGGAAATATACTGGAATGCTTTGAATAGAGGCCTTAGTGAGGGTCATTTTTCTTGCTTGAGATAGAAGATGACCTTTCCATCCAACAAGTTTTTTTTTAATTCTTTCAATAACCCTGTCCCACATTGACTCTCTCGGAGAACCAATGAAAAGAGGGAGACCAAGATACGAAGTGGGGAGGTTTGTTATATCACACCCTAAAATTTTTGCAATCCTTCCTTACCTCTAAATGGGGGTGTTCAAGAAATATAACTTGCTTTTACTGAAATTAACTTTCTGACCAGCAGCGTCCTCATAGAGTTGCAGGATGTATTTAATTCTTTCGGCCTCAACCACCGGCACCTTAGTCAATAGAAGGGTATCATTGATAAATTTTTGGTGATAAATAGCCCTAGTGAGATATGTTGCCTTGATTCTTGATATTAGCCTTGAACTGCAAGAATTTTTTATGGTTCTGCCTCAAGCTTCTGCCATAATGATGAATAACATGGGGCTGATAGGGTCCCCTTGCCGAATTCCTCTATGACTTTGAAAGTAACCAGTAATTGTTACATTAACCAGAATTGAGAACCATGCTTTAGAAATGCATTATTTGATCAAATTAACCCATTGGTGGTGAAAACCAAACTTAATGAAGACAACAATCAAAAAGTCCCAATTTAGCCTATCAAATGCTTTGTTCATATCAAGCTTGAGGGCAAAAACATACATGTTAGTCTTATGAGCAAAGTGCAGAGCTTCGTGACAGAGCTTCCCTGGTATGGATCTATGATTTAGGGTAGAATATCTCTCATTCTATTTGCAATGGCTTCAGTTAGTATCTTGTAAGAAACATTGCACAGACTAATTGGTCTGAAGTCAGCCATAGATTCAGGGGTTTGCTTCTTAGGAATTAGAGAAATAAAAGTAGATTTGAGACCTTTTGGGATTTCTTGCTTGGAATTCTATGACAATAGAAATTACATCCTCATGATGTCCCAAAAATCTTGATAGAAACGATGGGGAAAGCCATCAGGTCCCGAGGCTTTGTCTGGCTCCATTCTAAACAAGGCTTCCTTAATTTCCTCATCAGAAAATGGAGCTAGAAGCTTAAGGTTTATATCCTCATTTATTATGCTAGGAATGGATTGCAAGAGAATATATTTGGCCTCCTCATTGCACTATGATGTCTGACCAAGGATAGAATTGAAATAAGTTACTGCCTCCTTTCTGATTTTTGTTAAGTCCTGAGTAATAGAACCATCTACTTTTTTTTTAATTTTTATCTTGTTATTGCTTTTGTTTCTAAGCATGGTGACATGAAAAAACTTGGAATTTGAATCTCCATATTTCAACCAAAGAGCCCTTGATTTTTGCCTCCAATAGATTTCCTCACAGGCCAAAATGTTATGAAACTTTGCTAGTTTTGTTCGTTCCTCCCGCCTAGTAGTTTCATCAACATCACCATGTTGAATCCTCTGATCAATTATCTTCAAAATTTTAACAACCTATTTTTTATTTTCAAAGAGGTTCCCAAAGACCTCTTTGTTCCAAGTTCAAAGCTTTTCCTTAACAAACTTTAATTTGCCAACAAGTTTAAAAGCTGCACTACCCCTGACAGGCTGCTACCACCACTAAATTAAGTTATCTCTGAAACTGGAATGTTTGATCCACATAGATTGAAATCTAAAAGGTTTCTTGAAGGACAGAGAGTTAGGGATCTCCAAAAAAATGGGATTACGATCAGAGGTAATTTTAGGAAGGGCTTGCAGGGTAGAATCAACGAATAGAGTTGTAGCCTCCTTTGATATAAAAAACCTATCAAGCCTTTCTTGAATGATATGACACCCTATCTACTGATTGCTCCAGGTATAATTTGCTCCTCTAAGTTTTACATCCATCAACATGTTGGAGTTCACAAATTCATTGAACTCATCCATGCTCCTGATAGGTGGTCTATTTCCACCCATATTTTCTGAAGGGTGAAGAGGAGTGTTAAAATCCCCAGCCAGAATCCAAGGGAAATTATGGAAGATTTCACTCAGATTGCCTAAGTACTCCCACAGTAGAGCTCTCCCTTGAATTGAAGTTGGGGCATAAATATTTGAAAGGATCCATGACTTGTTGTTTATTTCCTTAAATAAAATACTAATAACCCTATCATATTTCTAAATAATGGTGCCTTCTATTATCCGGGGATCCCACAAAGTCATAAGGCCTCCAGATGCTCCTATGGCTGATTTGCAAACCATCTCCTCTTGATTCCAGATTTTTTTTACTACTTTTTTTGACTGAATCTCATCATTTTTTGTTTCTTGCAACATGATAATAGTCGGATTCACTTTATTTCTTATTGCACTGACTTCCCTGTGTTTGGGAAGGCCATTGAGGCCTCTCACATTCCATGAGAGTAACTTCATTTATATTGTTTGGTATTTCTTCCTCTCCCTCTCCCTTGAGGGGGTTTTCCTAATTTGTTGTCTTCAAAACCCGGAATAACCTGTTGAAACAAGGTTATCTGTTTTCCATTAGCAATGTCATTATCAGTTTTAATTTTTTGATTCTCAGCATTTGATATTCTCCCTCTTCTTTTTTCACTGCCAAAATCTATAGGAGACTTCACAGTGCGAAGGAAAGGGTAAAAATGGAACTCATCAAACTCTGAAATGTAGAAGGTGCATTGGTTAACCCAAATGGCATAACAAGGAACTCATAATGTCCTTCATGAGTTCAAAAAGCTATTTTTAGAATATCCTCATCCTTGATGCAAATTTGATGATATCTTGACCACAAATCCAACTTGGAAAAATGTTGGGCCTAATGCAACTCATCAAAGAGTTTATCAATCACAGGAATTGGGAATTTATCCTTAGTAGTGACTTTATTGATGTCCCTATAATCCACACACAATATCCAAGTGTCATCCTTTTTCCTTACTAATAACATCAGGTAAGAATATGGACTAACACTAGAAGAGATAATCCCCACAACACAAAGCTCTTGCACTATTTTCTTGATTTTTGACTTTAGAGCATGAGCATACCTGTATGGATGAACAATAGGAGGAAGACTACTAGGAAAAAGTTGTATGGCATGGTCATGGGAGTGATAAGGATGTATCCCCTTGGTTTCCTTAAAAATAGAAGCATATTTATCTAATAATCCCTATAATTGTAGTGAATATTTATGTTTTATTTCCTCAAGCCCAGTTATTGTAAAACTTTGTGCCACCACTCCATAGGAAGATTTATTTAAATTTTCCATATTATGAGTGGAAATAAATTATCCCACACTGGATTTCATGCCATGTAAAGTATATTCCTTCCTCTCTTAGATTAATTTCATCCATAATTTGACAAAATCCCATAAAATTGGTCCTAACATTCACAACCATTGTGCTCCCAAAATTATATCACATCTCCCAAGGGGTAATGCAAACATGTATATCTTTATATTATAGTACTCAACTTGAAGTTTGACATTACGATATTTTCCTTTACATAGAAGGGTGCCTCCATTAGCAATCATGACCTCAAAGGAATTACATGTAGTAATGTAACAATTTCCCTATTTGGCTACACGAGGATCAATAAAATTATGGGTACTACCTAAGTTGATAAGAATGATGACCCATTATCCTTTAAAGTGGCCAATCACTTTCATTTTTTGGGGTGTGGAAACTCTTGCTAAGACATGCACTGATATTTCTAGTGGGGAGTCCTCTGGATATTTTGCCTATTTTGATGTTTCTCCCTCTAGAGGATCCTCCTCATCCTTTGACAATTTTGTGATTGGCATTTCATCTAGATCGAGCAAAAAAAATTGTTGCACATACTTATGCCCTCAAGAAACATAGCCCTTGTGCCCTACGACTCTCCATATCTTCACGAGTCAATTTTTAAATAGTGGGATATTTAGTAGTAGAGCTTGTCATCGGATTGGATGGAAAAGATGGTCGAGATTAAGGAAATTTAGATGTGCATCCTAGAGCCTTAAATTTATCTTCTACCAATTTAGCCATTTGTATTACCTATGGTAATGATTGAGGTCTCAATAGTTTTACCTCAACCCAAATGTCATCCTTCAACCCACTCACAAAACAACTTTGGAAAGAGTCAACAGTTAGACCAGTAGTGTGATTGGCAAGCTTTTCAAATTGAGTTTGGTACTCTCTAATGGTGGATGTTTGTCTAAGTTTGAAAAGGGCTCCTATAAAATCTTCAAACTCACTAGGACCAAAGCGAGTAAGTAAGCATTTTTCAAATTCTTGCCAAACAAGATCAGGCTCAACCTTTCTAAGCCACAAAAACCAATGGAGTGCATCGGATTCAAAATTGAAGGAAGTGATGGTCAACCATGAATAACATGGGATATTATGAAGAGTGAAATATTGTTTTGCCTTATAAATCCACCCCTTAGAATCTTTTCCATCAAATTTTAGAAAGTCTAGCTTTGGTAACTTAAATCCATTGTTATCGAGGACATGGCATTGGTGACTGCTTGTACCAGTATCTTGTTGCTCCTAATGATCCACTATATTAGAAGAGATATGACTATCCCACTCAACCTTAATTTCCTTGTGTGCATTAGTGACTGTACTTACAACATCTTGAAAACTTTTGATTTATCCCTTTATGTCTTCTAAGCTAGAGTTGATCGATGCCCATAGTTTATTGCCCATAGTGTCCACTTTGTGTTGAATTTGTTGATCTAATTATTTTTGTTGTCGCATTTCACCAACCATGTTCAAATATTTATGTCTCATTTTTAATACTTACTAAAAATAAAAATGTGGTTTCAAGGGTTTTCAAGGGTTACTATTTTTAGTAAGGAGCCCAAAGAATGTTTTGGGTGCTATATATCAAAATTATCAGCTCAAAAAGACGATCACAATGAGCTATATTCCACAACAATGACTTTGGACACCCCAGTTACTATTTTTAGTAAGGACCCAAAAATGGGTTGGGTGCTATATATCAAAATGATCAGCTCGAAAAGACAATCACAATAAGCTATATTCCACAACACCGATTTTGGGTACCCCAAAATCTATATATATATATATATATATATATATTATTTTGTTGAGTCTACTGGTGTGGTCAATTTTTCCTCTGGAGTCTTTGTACAAATTTTAGGTTATGATTTGGTCATCCCTTTCTAACCTCTGCCCTATCTATTTTGACTACTAACCACTCCTGAAACTGTATTGTCACTTATTAGGTCTGACTTTATCACAGATATTCCCTATCTATTTAAATTATGACTATCATAGATAAATATCCTGACACTAATAACCTAATAACCATGTTTTGACTATTACTAACTATCACATATATTCCTTGTTTGTTTAAATTTTGACTGTCAATGGTAACTATTCTGACCTGACAACCTTGTACTGATTGTTATTGATAAAATTTCTAGACGGTAACTGATATTGACCCTCCTATCCCTATTTTTGACTCTGTTGGTTTTCTGTCCACCTATTATATCCTTCTATACTATTTATTTTTTATTGTTTGCATGCAAGAACTCTAGAATAGGGATGTCTTCTCCATATGCTCAATTTTTGTGACAAGGGTATGGTAATAGGTTCAAAATTCATAAAATAGGATGTTTGTTGTAGGATAATGTTAAAAAACTAGGGTATGCTAGGCAAAGGTGTATGTAATACCCATAGGTCCTATTTTATATCACAGTGACAAACAATAGTGCTCGGACCAATATTTTAGGCCACTACTCAAGGAGGATTCCACACATACCCTTGAGCATAGTATCTGCCTCTTTGACAGTATGGGAGAATATTTTGGGGTGTTGTGTATCATGTACTATGGATAATACAAGGTCAAAAAAATATTCCTATGGCTAAAGGTTTGTTTAATCCTAAATGATATCCCTAAATACCCAAAGATACATGGGAGCTTGATTTTGTGCATGTGTGTTATCTAGGACCTGGGTATTAGATCCTGATCGCCCCTCACTTCACTAGATGCTTTATGGGATATCTATATTAGCTAATAATGATAGTTCCTCTATGTTGTTTTAAAACCCTTAGCACAGGGTTTCTAACCTACACAACTACTATAGAAAAAAGAAAGGACTATATTTTTTGTTGGTTTTTGTTGGATTTTTTTTAATAAGGAAAACTAGAGAAAAAAAAACACATAAATACTATACCTAAAAGTTAAAGTGGAAGAAACCATCATAGTCGAAGTAGAATACAGCCCTGGAAAGCACTCTTATACCACTTGTTAGGAACCTACTATTAAAAATAAACACACACAAAATGCTAAAAATAACATTAATGCTCAAAACACAACTATGGAAATATAAATGCAAATAGAACAATCTCACAAATAGCACTAAATCGTAGGCCTCTTCAAGGGGGCAACCTCCTTCAATAATTTCATTCAATTATGCAAAAAGATACATACAATATTGCCCCTCATAGTTTTAAATAATTCCTCTAGCACCTAACTCTCAAGGTTGGCTTACATGCAAAATGCCACCCGGGCTAGAATCTCCTACCTACAAGCGGTTACATTCTTGAAAAACAATTACATAAAAGGGTATCACTTGGCTAGGTGCTTCTAGATCCATAACTATTACAAAACATTATAAAATATATTAACATGAGTGTTCCCCACGTCCCACAAGGACTATTACATCATGGTGTTAGGATGGGGTGCTAACGACCACTACCATGTATCTTTTAAATAGAGTGTCAACAAAGGCACTACAAGGAGTTACACTTGAAGAAGCTTGGTTTGGTAGAAATTATTTAATTATGCATCTTAGAGTATTTTAAAGTAAGGCATACATGCATGTTCCAAAGTGATAGAGGACCAAGTTGGATGCTAAGACCTTGTTATGCATATTTCTTAGGTATGATGAGTTAAAAGCTTATTGACTAATGGATCTAGTCACCAATAAATTGTATAAGTAGAGATATGGTGTTTAATGAGGATTATAAAACTAGGTCAAATATTGAAGACTTTAAGGAGTATAAAAATATCACATCTCCATTTGTGAGCATAAATGATAATATGGAGTTAGATGAGGAAGTTCATGAAGAAGTTTCAAAAGTTGTTAATGAACCTATAACAGTTGGAAAATAGGAAGTTATTACGCGTAAAGCTCCATCACAATGAAGAAAGACTCCAAAATGGCTCACTAATACCATCAAATATGCTAAACTCAATGTAGTTCTTGATATCATGTTCACATGACCATGTACTCATAGTAATACACGTCAAGAACTAAATCTAGCTTGATGAATTTAATGATGGAGAATTCAAAATCAAAAGCAAAGAGGAAAACATTTAGCTTACCACAATGGAAGGTAGCTATGGATGTAGCGTATTAATCTCTAATGAATAAAAAACATGGGAACTTATTGATCTAGCAAAAGGTAATAATCCCATAAGATGCAAGTGGGTTTTCAAAATTAAATACAAGGTAAATGGATCCATCAATAAGTATAAGGTATGACTCACTATAAAAGGCTATGCGCAGAAGGAAGGAATAGATTATGAAGAGATATTCATATCCATATAAAATATTAAGACCATCCATTTAATTTATGAGACCATAATGTGATGAATATCTCGATATGAAATATTTAGATATTCATGGCCTGGAATAATGGCAAAGGTAGAATCACATTATGGTCTCATAGATGAAGTATGCCAAAACATTTTTTTATAAATAAAAGATGATAGATTATAAATCAAAGGAAAAACCAATGGAGCAAGGTTTACAACTATCCTAATATGATAATTCATCACAAGTATGTGGTACTATTTACCATAAGTTAAATGGGAGTCTCATATACCTAAAAAATACCACTCTTGATATCAACTTTACTATAAGATATTTTCAGGTTCATGTAGGAACTTAAGGAGAGTTGTTAGTGTAGACGATAAAAATATGCATCATTGCAATGTATATGTAAATAAAAATAGAATAGTAAATAATGTGTATATTGTATGCTCTTTTATCCTCTTTTTGATA
Organism: Wollemia nobilis; assembly: GCA_028583015.1. Classification (NCBI taxonomy): domain Eukaryota; kingdom Viridiplantae; phylum Streptophyta; class Pinopsida; order Araucariales; family Araucariaceae; genus Wollemia; species Wollemia nobilis. The sequence continues at coordinate 562,437 of JAQPPZ010016554.1, forward strand.
CAATGAAACCCTTGTGGGGTGTGGAAGGGATTGATTCCATTTTACAACATAATATGGTGTATGTGTTCTTTTTCCGCTACAACAATTGATGGATGGATTTTTCATGATCACCACTTCATCACATCTAGAGTTGGATGCGATGGATCTGTGTTAGATACGTTGGATGTTCTGGATATGTTAGATGTACTGGATCTTCTATATTGTATCTGATCTAGGCTATTTCAATATAGATCTGGTGGTTGTATCTGGTGGATCTGCCAGATCAGCTGGCTTTGGATCGATGTCTAGATCTGCTACCTTCGGATCTGTATACCTACACATAAATAAACTGCAAACTTGTTAGTAATAAATGTTAGGCCTCCCAAAGTGAGACCTAAATTCAAAATATGTTAAACTAAATGCAGTAAATGAATGTTGAATTATGAAAGGAAATCAAAATAGCCTTAGCTTTTGTTGTTGTAGTTGTCATTACTAAAATGCATCGTGTTGCATCGTGTTGCTTTTAGATATCTCTGTGTAGGTGGGATTTTGACCATCTAAGGTCTAATGACCATGACTTAAGACCATCTGAGGTTAGACGACCATAGAATATGGTGTCCTATTATTGTCAAAATTTATATCCAGGCCTATGGAATGTTGTGATTTATGTCTAGCACGAGATAAGAATGGTGGTATGTGATAACTCAGGCAGTTGTTGCAAAGTTAGCTCAAAGTTTTGTCAGCATGTGTTTATATGTTCCATCCTCATGCTCCATGAAGGAGGAGAGGGTGCATTTATAGAATTCTTGGGAGGAATGGATGAGGTGGTGGCTCAACCAGTTAAGTGGTGTTAGCTGATGCTTCTCTTCTGCATTGATATTATCCTAAAGGATGCATGCTTGCAAAAGGAGGATATGCTTATATTGGAAATATCATCGAATGTACACACCTCAAAGTTATCACCAAGAATACGTATGCAATTTCATAATGTGTGCATGTTGGATATGCATACTAAACTGAGTGTGTCTATTGAACTAAAAGTGCATGTGGATTAAATATGCATTTTAAATTAATTATGTATGTTTATCCGTATATGCATGTTTGAACTGATTGTGCATTTAAATTAAATATGTATATTAATTTAAATGTGCATGTTGAAACTAATCGTACCTTTAAATTAAATGTGTTTATTAAGTTAAATGTGCATTTTGAAATTGAGTGTGCATTTAAATTAAATGTGTTTATTAATTTAAATGTGCATATTGAAACTGAGTGTGCATTTAAATTAAATGTGTATTAATTTTAAATGTGCATGTTGATACTAAGCGTGCATGTTGGAAATGTGTGCATACTTGAAATATACGATGTGCAGATGGAGGTGCAACTGCGAGATGTGGTATGTGAAGTAAACTAGAGTTCATTTGTGGAAAATAGTGGTCATTTCTTATGCGTAATCGAAATGGGGGATGTGAGGTGGAACTGGAGTGAAGTGGAAGTGATGATGTGGAAGGGGGATGGAAAGGGGTAATGTTCCCATAAGGAGGGGTGAGTGGATGGGTAGCCTAGGTATTAATTAACTAATTTAATTAATTAATTATTACCTAGGTGAATGATAATTTAATTTAATACAAAATTGAGGAATAAATACCTTCAACTGCACCTGTTTGGGTTCATTTATTTGACCTCCTAGCAGAATACTAGAATCCAAATGTATTAGTAGCAATTGGAAATTCTTTAGGATTTTTCATGATGATAGTTGATAGCACTAAATAGTTGTATCATATGATTTATGCAAGAATTTGTGTTCTAATTGACTTTGACAAACCACTTCTAGAGAGGATAACCTTACAATATGGGGAAGAATTATGGAAGCAACAAGTAGATTATGTAAATATCCTTTTTAGATGTAGAATCTATCATGAATATGGCCATATAGCCAAGGATTATCCTTATAATATCCCTAATAAAGATAAAGGGGATGGGGACTTAGCAAGGATTCAAATCCCCAAACAAAATAATATTAAAAAACACCAAAGTATAAAACAGTAATTTCACCTAACACCTTTAAAATTCTCTCTACATATGAGCAATTAGATGATGAGGATGATAAAATGGAAACAGTGATTAAGGAAACATAGTATTATGAAGATAAGTAACATGAAGGAATTGATGATGAAATCGGAATAAAAGAAACTACCCTAATTTTTAGAAATAACCAAGGAGAGCCATCTCATCCAGCAATGGACCTTCAAGAAAATAATAACATAGAAAAATTAAATAAGTGCAAAACTAAAATCTAGATTCAAACAACAAACAAGTCAATTCCTTAAAAATATCATATAGATCCCAACAATAGTGCTCTAGTTCTAAACAATTATTCTATAGCCCTTACATGAATGAAGCAAGATACAAATAAAAAGATGAGTACGAATACAAACCAAAAGGTAGGACATAAATCCAACTAGCATCATCTGGAAGAGGAAGGTCAAAAGTTAATTGAGGAAGGTAAGGTAACAGTTCTTACCTAGTTCTTTAAATTTGGTTAACTATGAATATTATCACTTGGAATATTAAGGTACTTAAAGGAAGTCCTTCTAAACAATCAAAAATTAGAAGAATGATTTAAAAAAAACAGCCTCAACTTCTTTTTCTTCAGGAGATAAAGGTTTCATTTGAATAAATGGAAATAATAGCAAAAAATATGTGGTCATCCAGTAAAGTAGTGTCCCTCAGTGCCCAAGGGGTCTTGAGAGGAGTGGCATGTCTTTGGGATACAAATAAAATTACAGTACAATACATGATGGGAAGCAATGGATTGCTAGTAGTGGTTGCCCAAAATAGAGATTCAGATCAGGTTATACTTTATATAAATGTTTATGTTCCATGGCCCATGGAAGAAAAATAAATAGTATGGAGAAATATAGCTTTTATCATCTCTTAATTACTTGAATCTTGGGCTTTGATAGGAGGAGATTTCAATTCTATCCTTTATTTAGAAGAAAAAATAGGAGGAAGTAGGAAGTTGGATGGGAGTTTAGAACTCATGAGTGAATACATTGCCAATATTCATCTAGTAGATATCAAGCCAACCAATGGTTGATGACTTGGTCCAACATAAGATAAGGCTCAACATGCATTCTTGAAAGGCTAAATAGGTTCTTGCTTTCATATAAGTTTTTGATACAAGGACACATCCCAAAAGTGAAAATCTTAAACAATGTTGGATCTAATCATTGGCCGATTTTAATTGAAGTTTGGAGAACCAAGGATAAGTCAACTCCATTCATTTTTGGCTAATGTGGCTCTAAGATGAATCTCTCAAATCAAGAATACAACTGTGGTGGCAAGAAGGCAAGCCAATACATGGTACTAAGATGTATTGTTTTGTCAAAAGGTTGTAGTATATTAAATATAAAATAAATACTTGGAATTTGTAGGAATTTGGAGATGTTAGATCAAATAAAAAGGAAGCTCTAACTCGACTTGAGGAGCTAAATGAGAAAATTCATCTTGAGGGATTCACAAAAAATAGGTTCAATATAGAAATTAATATTTCAGCCCAGGTGAAGGAATGGGATAGAAGATAAGAACTAATGTGGAAACAAAAGTCAAGGATTCAATGGCTACAAGAAGGAGACCAGAACACAAGTTTCTTCCATAAGTCTCTCCTAACCCAAATAATTTGTAACTTTATCCCCTCATTGAAAAATTAATTAGGATATATAGTCCACACTTGGAAAGGCATGTCTTCATTAGTTGTGAATCATTTTTCAAACCTCTTTACATCCCAATTGCTTGATCCAAAATCTCAACAATAAATTTTATAGGCAATACATGTTCTTATTTCTGATGAGGAGAATGTGGTTCTAATGGATCCTATAACTAAAAAGGAACTATAAAAGTTAGTTTTCAAAATAAAAAATGGGAAAACCCTAGGTCCATATGGTTTCCCTATTGAATTTTATGAAGAATTTTAGGATTTTTGCAAGATGACATTCTAGAGGTGGTAGAAGAGGTTAGAAAGGCAAAAGATATCCTCAAAGATATCAACAAGACTTTTATAGCTCTAATTCCAAAAGCTCAAGAAGTAGATAAATTACTGGATATAGACCAATTGCTTTATGTAATGTTATTCTAAAAATCATTTCAAAGATTATGTCAGAAAGGCTCAAACCTTTGCTTCACAAGATCATCTCTCCAAAACAAGGGGGTTTGTTGAAGGGCAATAAATAGTGGATGAGATAGTGTTAGCGTAGGAAGAAATTCACTCTATGGAAGCTCAAAAATTCCCTTTCATGTTTATTTGATTGGATTTTTCCAAAGCATATGATAGGGTGGATTGGCACTTTCTCATCCAAGTTTTGGAAAATTTTGGATTCTCTCAAGAATGGAAAAAATGGATCAAAGGTTGTATATCTTTAGTTTCTTATTCAGTTATTCTTAATGGTTGTCCTACTCATTGGTTCTTAGCTTCTAGAGGCATCATACAAGGAGACCCTCTTTCTCCTTATCTTTTTATCATCCTAGTAGAATATTTGGGAAGGACTTTTTCTAAGAATCGAGATTGTTAGAGGTTATAAGGAGTCACTATAGCTAAAGGAGTAAGACATATCTTTCATTTAAAATTTTTTTATGATTTCACCCTTTTGGGGAAGGCAACAATAAAGGAAGCAACCTCAATAAAGCAAATTCTTCACTATTTCACTAGAGCCTCAGGGCAACTAATTAATGAAGATAAATCAAAAGTACTTTTTTTCATTGCTCACCTAGAAAAGAGATTTTGATAATGGATAGATTAGGATTCAAAAAAACTTCTCTTCCAATTAAATACTTGGGTGTTCCAATTAATTTGGGTAGCCAAAAAAAGAGCATTGGAGTTGGTTATTAGAGAAAGTGAAGAACAAAATTGGCAGTTGGACCAATAGATGACTTTCATTAGGAGGTCGAATAACTCTTATTAAATCAATTCTTCAATCTATTCCTATCTTTGTTTCAGCAGTGTTGAACATCCCCAAGTCAGTGCTCAATTAACTGGATAAAATTAGTCATATATTTCTTTGGAGAGGTTCAAAAATGGAGAATAAATAGGAACTACTAAGGTGGGAGACTCTATGTCTACCTACTCATGAAGGGGGTTTAGGTCTTAGATCAGTAGTTAAGAATAATAAGGCTTTGGTAATAAAATTATATTGGATATGGATTAGCCACCCCAATGCCTTATGGGCCAAAACTCTTAGATCTAGGTATGCAGAAAATAAAGACCCGTCTGACTTAATTCACCATCAACCACCTTCTAGAGGGTCCCCAATTTTAAAGGTCCTAAAAATTGGAGAGGAGTTGATAAAGAAAAATCTCTTTTGGATAGTACAAAATGGTTAAAAGATAAATTTTTGGATAGACTCTTGGGATGGACACCTTTCGTTGTCAATCCAACATCCAAAATTGAGGCCTATAATGGAGAAAATGCATAGGATAAATTGGATAAAAGTTGCCAAATATTATATAGATCAAATAAGAAATGCAGAGGTGGGAATATGTTGGATCCCAATAGAATATTGGCCAATCCAACTTTTTGAAGCTCAAAAAAATATTATTCACAGAATCCTTCAAATGAGATCACCTTCATGGTCACAAGTTGAGGACTGTATTGGCTGGAATAGTTTAGGGTACGGTGAGTACACTGTTGCTCAGGGTTACTTAGCCTTAATACCTATTAATACCCATCATGATCAAGATCTTTTCAAGCATTTATGGGCTCAAAATTTATGGCCAAAAGTTAGATTTTTTAGTTGGTTGCTACTCCATAAAAGGGTTCTCATAGGGGAGAAACTTATGAAGAAAGGCTTTAATGGACCCTTTCAATGTGTAATATGTTGGGATAACAATGAAACTCTTAACAATTTCTTCATTGAATACCCCATAGTTGTAGCATTATGGAAGAATATGGCTTCCCTTCTAAATTTAAGATGGTCCAATGAACAATCCATAGAATAACTATGGAGATATTGGAGCAAAAAAGAAGGAAAATACTGGTATGTGAACCAAATAGTTTGGATAGGTATGACTATTCTTCCTTAGAACATCTAGAAGGAGCGAAACAAGTGAATCTTTCAACAAGAAAGTAAGGACATCCACTATGTCTGGCTAGAGATCATAGAAAATCTGAGAGAGACTATCCAGTATTTATGAACTCATCCACACAATTCAAATCAACTATGGGAACAAATGATGGCTCGATTAAAGATAAGAAATGGATTAGCCCAACACAGAAGGAAGAAAGGGATTGCTCAAATGATGGATAGAACTCAGCAATGGCAACCTCCCCCAAAGAAATTCATAAAAATCAATATTTATGGAGTATCTGGAGGAAATCCTAGAAGAGCTAGTATAAGAGGGATAGGTAGATTGGAGGATGGTACTCCAATTTTTACTTTTGCAAAAAAATTAAGAATTTTATCCAATAACTTAGTTGAAGGGTAGGGTATTTTGAGAGGTTTGCAAGAGGCTCTAAATGCATGGTGGAGAAGGGTGATTGTTGAGTCATATTCTCAAGTTGTGATCAATTTTCTAAAATCAACTTCAAGGCCTAAGAAGGTGGATTGGAGAATCCAAAATATTATAGATAAGATTAGGTTAATCATAAACAATTTTTAGGAGGTTGTTTTCAATCATGTGCCTAGAGAATAAAACAAAGTGGCAGATGTTATGGCAAACTGGGCTCTTGACAAAGGATATTTTAAGTGTTATGGTTATCCTCCTAGGTGGTGGCCAGAACAAATTAGGACTAATATTCTCCTTGTTCAGTCTCTTGATGGCAATGCAGGAAGCTATGTTTAAAATGATAAGCAATGCAGAGCTTTTTCATGACAGGATCCCAAACTTCCAAAAAATATTCTTTAATACTATTCATGATAGAGGATGTTAGAGGGTTTTGTCTCAACAGTCAAAGCTTCAATGGTAGTATGGATGGATGGTAGCTCCCTTTTTGGTGTGACATTTCAGATCCCTATTGTGGTTATGCAATTTATTTTGATATTTTCTATTTTGGTGCATTTCTTCATTACTATCCTTGATAGAGATTGTCAGGGGGTTTTGTCTAAATAGTCAATAGCTCCAATGGCTTAGTTTGTTTTGGGTGTTTTTGTGTTTGTTAGTGTTTATTTAATTATTGTTGTTGTTTTTGTATGTTTGTATTTTTTGGTGTTTTTGTGTCTTTTGTGTTTTGGTGTGTGTGTTTTCTATGTTTTTTGTTGTTGTTTATTATTTTTTTTTGAGTTTTTGTTGTTTTTATTTTTCATGTTTTTGTTTGTTGTGTCTTTGTATCGTTCTATTGTTTTTGTTATGTTTGTGTTTTGTTATGTTTTTTTGTGGTTTTTTTTGTGGTTTTTTTGTGTTTCATGTTTTATTGTTGTTTATATTTTTTATTTTATTTTTTATTGTTTTTTTGTTGTCTCTTATTGTTTTGTGTGTGTGTGTGTTTTTTATTGTGTTTTTTGTGTTTTTTTAAGTTTGTGTGTTTGTGTGTTTTTAATTTATTTGTTATAGGTATGCTCCTTGAGTGTGTCGAATGTGGTAGGGCAGGTGCGAGCCCTGGGCAATTTTGGCGGAAGAGATACCCCTGCCTCCTTGGATCTTACCCGAAAGTGGAATCCCTTCTGGGATGTTTTCCACAAACAAAAAATAATTAATTTAATATTTAATTAATTTAATTAATATAAAATATACTAATTAATTTTGATTAATTAATTAGTATTTAATATGCTTGATTTTGATGTCTACAAATACCTCTTTTTGTATCATGTTGCATGAAAACATAATGCGATGCAAAAATAAATGATATATGTTGTTGTGGATGGGTGGATGATGAAAATGATTTTTGTGCTTGAGAGAGTTGATGTTTGATTACCCCAAATCAAGAACAATGTGAGATGCCCCAGTGATAGAAGTGATGAATATCTATGAACCTTGTCATTGATAAATTGATGAGTGCCTTGGTTTTGGTGAACGAACTAGTCATGTGGTAAGTGGTCTCATGTGCTATAATCGATTATAAGTGGTCGATCAACATCACCACCTTTATTATAGCATTGACATGTAAACCCTTACAAAAATTGGCCTAGCACATTAGCCACTTACATTTGTTAAGATAAATTTTGCATTTATACCCAATAGAGTAGGGTGTATGATTAGTCGTAGATAAGGTTCTTGGACAAACGTTGAGTCCAAAATGGGTGTTTGATTAATGATCTTGTTTGGGATAAAATGTTGTGGATTTTTTCTACCCCCTCAAGTGATGAGTGGGCAAAAGGCATAATGGATGATGGCAACGAGGTGATTAACTTGATTGTGAGTGGGCTAGATGGATGAAATTTGAAGGTAACTAGATGGCTTCAGGAAGTGGAGTGGTTGGAGTTAGGGGAGTGCAAGACCAGTAAGTGACGTGATATACCCTTTCTTATTGCACTTTGGGATAAAATGAATAAATATTTTATGCATTTGCTCTGGATTTATTATTGTTGCTTTGTTGCACTTATTTTTTTTGTTTTTTTATTATGATGATTTTTGTTTTTATTGATTTTTTATTGAAACAAGTGTCCTTATGGTAATCTACCCATCTTACCAGATTGCATGGATAAACAGTCATTGCAATCTCCAGGTGACTAGAGTAGATTACTAAATACGAGGTTCACTCGAGGATCTGGGCTAGTGAATCAACGATAGAAAATGAAACCTAGTCGATGAAAGCAAGTAAAGTACATGAAAGTAAATCTAATCTATGAAAGCAAGAAATTACATAAAAGTAAATATAATTTGTCTCTGCTTTTTCCTGAATAGAATGGAGTTGTATTCTAATCTAATCGATAGCTCTGCTTTTACCCGATCAGAATGGGGTTGTAATCGAATCTAATCGATGAACATGAAAGGAAATCTAAGCTATGGCTTTGCTTTTGCCCGATAAAAAATGGGGCTACTAAGCTAATCTAGTTTATGAACATAAAAGTAAAGTGATTTTATGGGTCTACTTTTACCCAAGCATAATGGGGCTTTAGGCTAAGCTAATCTTTGAACATGAAAGTAAAGTTATTCTATTATTATCACAATGAGTGTCCTTATGGTAAGCAACTCATCCTAGTAGATTGTATGGATAACCAATCACTACAACTCCAAGTGTCTAGAGTAGATTATGGGATACGAGGTTCACTCAAGGATTTAATGTAGTTGAGCTAGGACAAGAAAGTAAACCCTAAACTAAAGCTAATCTAGGATAGGAAAGTAAAGACTAAGCTAGAGCTAATCTAAGATAGGCAAGTAAATCCTAAGCTAGAGCTAATCTAAGACAAGAAAGTAAATTCTAAGCTAGAGCTAATATAAAATAGGAAAATAAACTCTAAGCTAGAGCTAATCTAAGACAAGAAAGTAAATCCTAAGCTATTGCAGGAAATAAAAATCTATTCTAGATGTTGACCAAAGGGGTTTGGTGCCTTTGGAGCCTTTTGAACTAAAATTTAAAATGGTGACCAAAGGGGTTTAATGCCTTTGGGGCTTTTGAATTGAAATGTGACCAAAGGGGTTTGGTGCCTTTGGGGTCTTTGAATTGAAGTGTGACCAAAGGGGTTTGGTACCTTTGGAACCTTTTTGAACTGGAATATGAATGTTGAGATGGCAAGGCAAAGGGTGCAACATTTGACAAAATGATGCCATATTTTAAACTTTGCAGTTGATGTGTTTTAAGATGTGAAAGTGAGGTAAAAGGTGAAACCTTTAATAAAAGAACACAACCTTTTGAACCTATCAGTTAATGTGTTTTGATATGTGAATGTGATGCAAAGGGCACAACCTTTGAAAAAAGGATACAACCTTTTAAACCTAGTAGTGGATGTTGTGTTGAAATGTGAATGTGGGGCAAAGGGCACAACCTTTGAAAAAAGGATACAACCTTTTGAACCTAACAGTTGATTTGGTGATTGAATGTGTGCTATCATTGATAAAACCGTACCAAAGGCTTGATGGTGAGGCAAAGTGCTTGATTTATTGATTAATTGAGTCTTTTGTTGATTGATTGTTGGGGAAGGTGTGATACCTTGAATATCCCTAAGTTGTGTTTATGGATTAAGTGATTGATTTGGAGAGAAGGTGTGATACCTTGAAATCCTTACTTTATGTTGTATGATTGATTAATTGATTTGAATTATTATTGGGGAAGGTGTGATACCTTGAGCATCCCCAAGTTGTTTTATGGATTAAGTGATTTATTAGGAGGTAAGGTGTGATAACTTGAATCCCTACTTTGAACTATGTCTAATTGATTGATTGATTTGATTGATTATTGGGGAAGGTGTGATACCTTGAATATTTCCAAGTTGTTTAATGGATTGAGTGATTTATTGGGAGGGAAGGTGTGATACCTTTATTGCCCCAAATTTTGTGGATGATTGTATGATTGATTGATTTATTTATTTATTTATGAGGAAAGTGTGATACCTTGATTTCCCCAATTTGGTTGGTGATTGTTTGATTATATCGTGTGTTGGATTGGTGGGGAAGGTGCGATAATTGAAACATTTCCAAGTAGTTTGATGATTGATTGATTATTGGGGAAGCTATGATACCTTGAACACCCCCAAATTGGTGCTTTGCTTAATTTATTTTTGGGAGGTGTAATACATTGAATACACCCAAGTTGGTTTATTGGTTGTTTAATTATTTTGTGTGCTGGATTGGTGGGGAATATGTGATACCTAAAATATCTCAAAGTGGTTTTATGATTGAATGTGACTAATGGGAAAGGTTTGATACCTTGAACAACCCCAAGTTGATTGATTGGTTGATGTAACTAATGGAGAAGGTGTGAGACCTTGATTACCCCCAAGTTGGTGGATGGTTATGTGATTGATTGATTGATGGAGAAATTGTGATACCTTGATTTCCCCAAGTTGGTTAATGATTTTTTGATTACTTTATGGGGAAGATATGATACCTTGAACACCCCCAATTTGTTTTATGGTTTGTATGTGACTAATGGGGGAGGTGTGATATCATGAGCATCCCAAAGTTGGTTGTTTACTTGATGAATTGAGTCATGTGCTAGATTGGTGGGGAAGGTGTGATACCTAAAACATTCCCAAATTGCTTTGTGTCTGAATCTGACAGATGGGAAGGTGTGATACCTAAAACATTCCCAAATTGCTTTGTGTCTGAATCTGACAGATGGGAAGGTGTGATACCTTGAGCATCTCCAAGTTGGTTGATTTATTGATGTGATTGATTGATTGATAAGGAAGGTGTGATACCTTGATTTTCCTAACATGTTGAATCATTTGATGTGATTGATGGGGAAGGTGTGATACCTTGAACACCCCCAAGTTGGTTGGTTGTTTGTTGTTGGATTGGTGGAGAAGGTGTGATACCTTAAACACCCCCACTATGTGTTGATTGCTTGATGTTGGATTGATGGAGGTATGATACCTTGAACACCCCCACTTTGCATTGTGCTTGATTGATGTGATGAAATTGAGTGAATGTTGATGGATAGAAGATATGTGTGCATATACATTTTGTTGTCATTCAAAAAATGTTGAGACACGTATCACTACTCATGATTTAAATCAATTAATCAAGGGCATCAACACAATGGTACTGACATACATGTGGAGTGAATGGTAGTGGATGGAAGTGGATGGGACACAATGGATGCAAGGGATGTATATACTATGGAGGCAAAAGTGACATAACTTGTCCTTCACGTGTCCTAGAGAAGAAGATCTTGAAAGTTCTTTCAAGAAGCTCAAACACCCTAGTGATATCGATCAAACTCATCTACTAATCAAGTAGGCAATTGAAGATGCTAAGACAAACCAAGTTCTTCAAGGTTCTCAAAGACCAAAGTGTGTGCACTGAATATTCATTTTCAATTTTGAATGAGGTCGGACTCATCATTTGTGACTTACACTAATAAGCTAGCTCATCCATGAGCATACATAGGTCTATAAAAAAAAAAGGTAATTAACGTGGTAGGTGTGTCACCATGCAGGGTGTACTCCACTACCAGTCAGGCATTTATAGGCCCGATAGAGGTTAGACCCATGATCTAAGGACCTAAGAATTTTAGGGATTCAATCTTTTGATTTGCTTTTTTTTTTGTGATATTTCCACTTTTTACTTTGCGCTTGTCCTTTTACCAATTCTCAGGGTTAGATCATGTGAATGATAATGAGTAGGGTAAATCGTTCATTTTATGGTGATAGCGACTCATGAGTTTGTCTTTCCTAGGCATAGAAATTTAATTTATGTGTGATACATGTGCATGATCTTAGAGAAAATTTGAGATAAGCGAGAAAATCTATAGCATTCAAGGACTATTGACGTTCAATGGAGGTTGAATTAGACACTAGGTATGGTTGAATGATCGAAATGACCTAAAGATTCTCTAAACCAAAGACATTAAAAAGACTATCATTAGGGTATTGTGAATGGACACTGGGATGATGGATGGTAAGTGTAGAAGAATTTGTCCATATGGAAGAATAATGCAAGACATATACCATAAGGAAAATGTCCTTGATTAACGTGACAAAGTCAATCCTAGCAAATAGATAAAAGCATGAACCAAACAATAACCAAAGTATGGTTGGTGATGAAAGTGATGTGATATGGAATGATGAGATGGGTGTGGATGCAGCGCACTGGTGTATGATTGATTTTGATTTTTGTGTTGATTGTAATTTTATTTTTTTATTTTTTGATGTTTGTTGATTTTGTTTAGATTTTAGATGTTTTTGTATGATTTTGTTGTTTTTATTGATTTTTTTTTTTATGATTTTAATTTTTTTAATTTTTTTTTTGTGACTATGACTGTGGATCATTGATTGATTGTGGTTTGATGGAGAAGGTGTGATATATTGAACATCCCTAAGGTGGTTGATGATGAATGAAATTGCTTTGCATCTATGACTGTGGTGAAGGTACAATACCTTGAGCATCCCCAAATTACTTTGTGTCTATGACTATGGAAAAGGTGTGATACCTCGAGCATCCCCAAATTGCTTTGTGTCTGTGACTATGAGGAAGGTGCAATACCTTGAGCCTCCCCACATTGTTGTGTTTTTGTGATGATTAATTATTGAGCGATTATGGCTTGGTAGGGAAGGTGTGATACCTTGAACATCCCCAATTTTTTGTGTATGTGACCATGGGGAAGGTGTGATACCTTGAGCATCCCCCAATTATTTTGTGTTTGTGATTGTGGGGAAGGTGTGATACCTTGAGCATCCCCAAATTATTTTACATTTATGATTGTGGGAAAGGTGTGATACCTTGAACATCCTCAAATTATTTTGTGTTTGTGATTGTGGGGAAGGTGTGATACCTTGAGCATCCCCAAATTGTTTTGTGTTTGTGACTATGGGGAAGGTGTGATACCTTGAGCATCCCCAAGTTGCTTTGTGGCTAGTCACTGGTGGATCATTGATTGATGGTGGCTTGGTGGGGAAGGTGTGATACCTTAAACATCCCTAAGGTGGTTTATGATGGATGTAAAGTGGAGGAAAATATGAATTAAGAATAATAGAGTCAATGGAAGAGGGTCATGTTGATGAGATGGTGAATTCCCCTCGATCAAGAAGATCTTGTACTCAATTTTAGAATGTGGGACAATCGTCAATGTCATAACCTTATTGATGATGATAGATGCAATAGTGCTTTTCCTTGTAAAATCTAGGTTTAGGTCTATTGGAATTTGTAGGGTGTATGTCAGGTAGAGAAATTACTTTTGCATCCTATAACTTTTGAAAGATTATCGACAAGGGCTCTAATAGGGGCATCTAGTTACGAGATATATGAGGTGGACAAGGTGTACAAGGTGGATGAGGTCAAAGATGACTCCATTGTAGCTCAATGTTTATGAGTTGATTCAAGATTTGTTATAGGTCAAATGGATATGGAATTGGATGAGTGGTTTGGTGACTCAATCGTAGCTAAATTTTGGGTAGTCGAGCCAAGATATGTTGTAGGCCAAGTGGAGGTGGTTGTTGGTATTTTTGAGGTGGTTGGTATTGTTGAGGTGGTTGTTGGTATTTTTGAGGTGGTTGTTGGTATTGATGCATGGGTGGTTTTTGGTGAGTGGGGGGCTACTGGTATTGTAGATTGAGAGGAGGTTTGCCATAGGCCTTAGAATCTAGTGGTGGTTGGATGGATGTTGAAGAAGTTTTGTGGTAGCTAGTAGGCGGCTGCAATAGATTTGGTGGTGGTTGGGAGTATTTTCAAGAAGGATCTTGTGTTTGTGGAGGTGTTAAGGGTTGTATGGTGGGTGGTTAAGTGGCCCCTTATGGGGATTGTTTGAAGAATAATTCTTGGACCATTGTGGAAGGTGGGGGGTTAAGCACTTGAGGTAGCGGTTGGAGCAAATGGATTGAAGTGGATGGGATGGATGTAGGTAAATGAGATGCAACATCGACATAGCCTTGGTGGTATTGATTTGGATTCATAGATGCTAACATGTGGCTTGCGTAATATTGGGGATTAGATCCCTTAAGTGGAAATAATTCAACAAGCATGCCATACTCAGGATGCAAATTGGTAAGATGATTTGCTTAAGCATAAATCTTCTCTTAGGGAGTGTAGGAGACCAAATGGGGTATAAAATTCAATGGCAATTGGGATGGTCATGGTGAATCCAGTGGTGGAAAGGGTCCACCATGATCGCTATCTTTTAGACGATAAAAATATGCACCATTACAATGTATATGTAAATAAAAACATAACAGTAAATAATGTGTATATTGTATGCTATTTTGTCCTCTTTTTGACACAATGAAACCCTTGTAGGGTTGTACAAATATATGGAATGGATCGATTCCCTTTTACAACATAAGATGGTGCATGTGTCATTTTTTCGCTACAATAATTGATGGATAGGTTTTTTGTGATCATCGCTTTGTTAGATCTGGAGCTATATGTAATAGATCTATGTTAGATCCACTAGATATGTTGGATGTGCTAGATCTTCTGTATTAGATTGGATTTGAGCTATCTAAATTTGGAAATGGTGGTTATGTCTGGTGGATCTGTCAAATCAGTTGGCTCTGGATCGATGTCTGGATCTTCTACCTCCAGATCTATATACATGCGCACAAATAAATTGTTAACTTATCAGTAATATATGTTGGACCTCCCAAAGTGAGGCTCAGATTTAAAATATGTTAAACTGAGTGTGGTAAATGAATGTTGAAGTATGCAAGGAAAGCAAAACATATCAATCTTACCTTCCTTTGTTGTAGTTGTCGTTGTTGTGATGCATCGTGTTATGTCATTTTGCTTTTAAATATCTTTGTGCAAGTGGAATTTTGATCATCAAAGGGCTGATGATCATGACCTAAGATCATCTAGGGTTGGACGGTCGTATATTATGGTGTTATATTGCTGTCGAAAGTCAGATTCGAACTTGTGGAATATTGTGATCGATGTCTGGCACAGGATGAAACTAAGCGTGCATTTAAATTAAATGTGTTTATTAATTTAAATGTGCATGTTGAAACTGACCGTGCATTTATATTAAATGTGTTTATTAATTTAAATGTGCATGTTGAAACTGACCGTGCATTTAAATTAAATGTGTTTATTAATTTAAATGTGCATGTTGAAACTGAGCATGCATTTAAATTAAATGTGTTTATTAATTTAAATGTGCATGTTGAAATTGAGCGTGCATTTAAATTAAATGTGTTTATTAATTTAAATGTGCATGTTGAAATTGAGCGTGCATTTAAATTTAATGTGTTTATTAATTTAAATGTGCATGTTGAAACTGAGCATGCATTTAAATTAAATGTGTTTATTAATTTAAATGTGCATGTTGAAACTAAGCGTGCATGTTGGAAATGTGTGCATACTTGAAATATACGATGTGCAGATGGAGGTGCAACTACGAGATGTGGCATGTGAAGTAAATTGGAGTTCATTTGTGGAAAAGGGTGATCCTTTCTTGTGCATGACCGGAATGGGAGATGTGAGGTGGAACTAGAGTGAATTGGAAGCGATGATGTGGAAGGGGGATGGAAAGGGTTAATGTTCCCATAAGGAGGGGTAAGTGGATGGGTAGCCTAGGTATTAATTAACTAAATTAATTAATTAATTAATACTTAGGTGAATGAATATTTAATTTAATATTAATTAATATCAAATATACTAATTAATTTTGCTTAATTAATTAGTATTTAATGTGCTTGATTTTGGTGTCTACAAGTTAGAAGGCATCAAAGAGGATTTTTCATTATGTTCATGGTATAGTGGAGTATGGCCTAGAGTATAAGAAGAATGATCAATTCTTCTCACAAGGATACATGGACTTAATTTATATCACATTTATAAATGATAAGAGGTTTACATTTGGATATGTATTTCATCCAGGATCTAGACCTATCTTGTGGCATAGCAAGAAACAACATGCAATGGCATTATCATCCACAAAGGTAGAGTATCACATTGCATAAGGAACTATGTGAAGCTATATGGTCACATCACATATTGTCAGATAGGGGTGTTCCTAAAAATCAACTAAAAGTATTGAATTACGACAATCAAAGTATTCTAAAGTTGATCAAGAATCCAAATTTTCATGAAATAATAAATCACATTAAAGTTTAGAGTTATTTAATTTGAGAACAAGTTCAAAATAACCAAATTCAGCTCCAATACATTTCCACCAAAGAATATTTTATGGATATTTTACAAAGGCATTTGCACATGTCAAAGTTTGAATTATTTCACATTTCTCTTTGTATACCAAATAATGTAATAAGGAGGATGTTAGGAAGTTATTACATTATTAGATATTGTTATTACACCTCATACTAGAGCAAGAGGTTATATTGGTTATAATTGATGTCTTATATTTTATTATTGTTATAACCATATTGTATGGCAATAACCTCTATAAATATATTTAAACATGTGGTAAGTGATCAGTAAAATTTAGTTTTAATTTTTTTTATCATATACTAGAATCTATTTATACGCATAAACTAGGTGAATTAAGGAAAACAAGTTATATCATGCTTCTAACCTTGAAAATAAAATCTACATATAGGTGTTCAACAACACCTTAAAAGAATGGTGTCATAGTTTATCAGAAGAATCCCTCTTAGTGAATAAAACTCCTCCAAAAAAAAGACTTAATTTTTTCAAGAAAATTAGAACTTACATTGCAATACAAGAAAAATCTTAATTTTTCAAAGAAAAAAGGAACGTACATTTCAATACAAGAAAAATTAGCCTATAATGTCTTCCCAAAAAAGATCTTTTACTCTTTAATCCTCGTAATGTTTCATAAAAACATGTTTATGTAGAACTTACCCAAAAAAAATTCAAAAAAACTTATCTAAGTTTTAATCCCATACATTTATGGTTTCATGACGACCTTTCATTCTCTAAATGAAGATAAAAAAACCATGATGTGAGTGCAATTACTCTGCATTTATTCAATTTTTCATTTTTTAATTTCCTCTCTTAATTTAACTTATCATCTTGTTTGTAAAAATGGTTTTTTTTTTTGACAAAATGTTTCTCCTATTTGTAGACAACATATTTTTTCTTATTTACAAAGTGCTTATATGATCATTTTGGATCAGACCCCTTAGTAGTAACACATTGAGTAAGGAGCTATTTTATTTTATGCCAAGGGGATATTTTCATAAGAGAGATATTTAGAAGTAATAACGTCCTTATTTCCACTTGAATATATCCTTTAAATGATCAATTGAAAACCACCCTTATAATATACACATTACTATAATTGTTTAAGATAGTTTCAAACCAATAGTTAACTAGATCATCCATTAGGTATCACATGTTCTCAAAGATTATAATTTATTTGGATTCCACTTGATAGAATACTACAAGTAATACATAAGGATAAAGTTGTTTCTCTTAAGAAGCAAGGGATGGAACAAAATAAATACTTGATAGTAGGAAATGATATATATTTCATCATACAAATAGACTTGATAAAAGATGAGTTGTTCAATATGCTCAAATATCATAATAATGTAATTATTGATTCTTCCTAGTCAATAGTCCATAATCTTATCTTTAGGTCTTCAATCTTGATACTTTGAAATTACATTATGTCTATCTCATTCTAGTTTCTATAATGGGTGGTGATATCACCAATGGAATTCAAAAAATAAGAACATTTTCTCAATAAATTTCCTCCGATGCTTTAATAGTAGATTTTATTTTTTGGTTATTAATTTTAGAATTGTACCAATGATTAAAGATGAAGCATTTTTTATGCATAAAAATAAAATAGAAGCACCACGGATATACACAAAAAAATTAAAATGACATACATGTTGGCAATCGAATCGGCTTAGATATAGATTTTCTAAGTCTACAACGTCCTAGACCCGCTACCAAGCATTGAATGGTCGAAGGAAAGAAATGTCCTCCGTGTCAATCTCTAGTAGGGCTGATTCCGAAAATAAATTTGTTTTGTTTTTTGAGATAAGGGTTAGGAAAGATGCTAAAAGAGAGGGAAATTACTAAAAGAAATGGGAAAAGAGGTCGATAGATATGAAGAACGATACACAGCCTAACACTTGAACCAGCAGCAATCAAAACAATAAAATTTTAACAGAAACTGACACTAAATATTCTCACCTGCATAACCTCCAAGGGTATTCCATCATTAATCCCTCACCAACAGCTAAATCCAGAAACATAATTCAAGTCATATGACAAAGTAACTAAATAGAAATAACATGATAGAAGGCATACACAAAGACAGCACATTTAATACTGGAACCAGAAGTCTGCGTTTCAAAAGCAGATTTCAAGATATACAGCTACTTTTCTAGAAGATATTTTCCATCCTTAGTTACAGAGAAAAATCTAGATTTTATAGCGGATTTCGCCTCTCAAAATATTAATGCCCAACCACTTATACTATGGTGATAGGAATATTTGATCTGAAATCGACTTAAAAGCACAAATTTGATTTTGTAGATAACCTAGCATTGAATGTAGAAGGTTCCCCTGATCCCTTTGCCTTATACTTCAAGACCATTACACTTGAAAACTAGCCCGAAAATGATTTTTGGTGGTACAACTTCCCGGGGCCATAACTTTTGATTCGTTGACCCAATCGCCTATTGTAATATATTGTTGGAAATCTTAAGAAAATATCTACAACAATGAAATATCTAAAGATCATTTTATCCACTTTATCATCATCTTTTAGGGCCTACAAAAATGCCAACACTTTTGCATGTGTTTCGTTGATTTAAAGCTCCAAAGGGATTTCGTTGGCGAACTCCAAGAAGATGATTTCTCTGGCGAAGTGTGCTTCACACTTTAGGCAAAATTTTATCAAAAAATTTAATGTGGCAAAAATGCCAATATTTTTGGCGGCTCGCGGGGCATTGAGCTCACCTCAATGTGAAGATCCCAGGCCTTTATCCATTGGGCAACAGAGTCACAACAAAACACAGACACAAGAAAATATAAACAAAAAAGAGTACCTTCCACTTTGAGTCAGCCAGATCTGATGATGCCAAATCACACTTTGCACTCTCCCCACCTTATTTATCAACTGGCCTATTTACATTATTTACACAAAATTTTGTGACATGATTGGCATGCCGCTACCACAAAATTGGCTTTAGATGCCTACCTAATGAATCTGTAGTGTCTATACCAGATCTGATTGTACTTGAGTTGATCTTTGAAGTTTGGTTGGCCTCTTCCCAAAGTGTTCCAGGTTGCAAACAAGGTGCAACGTGGCAAGTTATCATGCATGCCAATACTTATACAGTTAATGAATAATGTGGCAAAGATATTTGCCACATGGGAGCCTTCTTCGAGTATCGGTTGCAGGATCTTGGGTACGTGCTCCTCTAACTCCTTGATGTGACAGCAAGATTTTTTTGGCAATAGCCCTACTGTCAGGATCTCCCCAGGACCAGCTTCCTGAGGAGGTATGCTTATTGAGTCTCGATCGAGTACTTGCATGCTATGCTTAGGGATACAAAAAGGATGTAAAATTGTGCCCTCTTTGCACTCAAAGCTTATCGTTAGACCCTTATTTTCCTCTCGGTCTTTCTCCAAAAAAAAATTGCAAGCTACCATATTGTACATTACTGGGGTAAAGCCTGCATACTGCATCTGTCGATGTTGGGAGATATCTACCTCTTGTGCTTCGAACAGCTGTATTCCAAAATTTTGCACAGTTTGTGATGACCATGATGGTGGATACTGTGCAAGATGGACGAGGGTAGCAACCACCGAAAGAAGTGATGGGGAAGCAAGTTCTCTCCACTGCAACTTTCCTCCTTGGAGCAGGAGTCGCTCTGCTTGTACTACCTCCTAAAAGACTTCAGAGAATCTTTGTTCCCCAAATTTTAGTAGGAGGCTTATATCCAAGTGGAAATCCCAAACATAAAAGAGGTGGGCCTGGGCGGGTGTCGATCAGATATCCTCTAGAATTCTTAACCAAATCCTGTAAAATTGGACATTGAAGTTTGTGATGCTCTCTAGAGGTACTCTCATGATGGTGGAGAGGTGCATCAAGAGTTGAAAGGGATCCTGAGAGCCATCAAATGTGTCGACTAGTGCTCCTACCAAGTCCGCCCATGAGCAAAAACTTTTACGCCCGAGTATTTTGTACCACTGTAGCGCCCTTCCTTCCAAAGATAGGACCATAATTCTTATCATGACATCTTTGTGGGTTATGCCATGGAGGGTCGCTAGAGCAGCAACATCTTCAAGGTGCTCTCGGGCCATTCCCTCAATGCCATTGTATTTTGTTAGGATCTTTAGGGCACTTTTGGGAATCTCATGCCAAATTTGGAGATTCATAGGGCCAAGATCATCCCAATTGGGATAGCATGCCTTTGCCATTATAGCAGTGGTCTGTGGAGATCACGATCCTTGCCACTAAGTCGAAGTCGTCAGGTGAACATTCTTTTCTTTGCTTGTGAGGTCAAGGCTGCTCACCAAACCTTGATTCCTTCGGGGTGTCTTCTTTCAGCATAAAAGGCATCTACGATCAAGAAATCTGGATCTTCAGCTCAACAAAGTCGCCAAGTGATTTTTCCAGATAAAGTCAAGCCAGAGATTCACCAAACTCGGACTCTCTTAAAACATGGATACTGTTCATCCCACCGGGTGTGCCAGAAATAGTTTGCAATCGAATCTGCCTAGATATAGATTTTCTAAGTCTACAACGCCCTCGACCCGCTACCAATCATTGAATGGACAAAGGAAAGAAATGTCCTCCGTGTCAATCTCCATGGTCTCGAAAATAAAATTGTTTTGTTTTTTGAGATAAGGGTTAGGAAAGATGCTAAAAGAGAGAGAAATTACTAAAAGGAATGGGAAAAGAGACCGAAAGCCTAAAATACGGGGGTGATGGACAGGAAGCACGATACATAGCCTAACACTTGAACCAATAGAAATCAAAACAATAAACTTTTAACAGAAATTGACACTAAATCTTCTCACTTGCATAACCTCCAGGGGTATTCCAGTATTAATCCCTCACTAACAGCTAAATCCAGAAATAGAATTCAAGTCGTATGGCAAACTAACTAACTTAATATAAATAACATGATAGAAGGCATATACAAAGACAGCAAAATTAAGACTGAAACCAAAAGTTCGTGTTTTCGAAGTAGATTTCAAGATGTACAGTTGCTTTTATAGCAAATATTGTTCATCCTTAGTTAAAGAAAAAAAACTAGCTTTTATAGAGGATTCTGCCTCTCAAAACATTAATGCCCAACCACTTCTGCGTTGGTGACAAGTAGATTTGATCCGAAACTGACTTAATAGCACAAATTTTATTTTGCATATAACCTAGCATTGAATGCAGAAGGTTCCCCTGATATAACATGATCGGACGGCTTGAAACGCAACTTCGGGGTCGGTTGGGTAGTTAATGGTGGTTTTGGGCAGCTTTCATGGCGCCTAGGACCCGCCTGGAGTTTCCCTCCACAATTGGAGCAAAAGCATTTTCACTCCAAATGTGGAGCAAAAGCACCCGCGAAAGCATCCCTTTGTGGAGCGAAAGCACCCGTGAAAGCATATGTTTGTGGAGTGAAAGCACCCGCGAAAGCATCCCTTTGTGGAGCAAAAGCACATGCGAAAGCACCCCTTTGTGGAGCGAAAGCACCCACAAAAGCACTTGTGAAAGCATCCCTTTGTCTTATACTTCAAGACCATTGCGCTTGAAAACTGGCCCGAAAATGATTTCTGGTGGTATAGCTTCCTGGGGCCATAAGTTTTGATTCGTTGACCCGATCGCCTATTGTAATATATCGTTGGAAAGCTTAAGAAAAGATCTACAACAATGAAATATCTAAAGATAATTTCATCCACTTTATCATCCTATTTTAGGGCCTGCAAAAATACCAACACTTCTACATGTGTTTCGCTGATTTAAAGCTCCAAAGGGATTTCGTTGGCGAACTCCAAGAAGATGATTTCGCTGGCGAAGTGCGCTTCACACTTTAGGCAAATTTTTATCAAAAAATTTAATATGGCAAAAATGCCAACAATACAAAAGTACAAATATGTACATATTTAAAATACATTAATATCATAGTCATTAGACTATATTCATTCATCAACCTCCCATTTATATCTCTTGAAATTGAGGTGTGGCAATAACAATCCTTTTTCATTCCCCTTATTTGTCCATTTTTTATGTCCATACCAAGGCACAATAGTACTCATAACTACTTTGTCACTCCTAACAACTTACTATAACAAAGCACATAATTAGGGAGTTGGCAACAATGATACTTAATAATGCACTAGCATACTACTCCAAATCCATAAATATTTCTATAAAATATTTTCCATGCTAGGACTTGTTAGCGTAACTTCATTTGTTATTACATTATAGGGGATATTGGTTATATGGTTATATTGTTGTAACCGTGTTGTAACTGGTTCTAATCTCGCCTCCAGTGGTTCCATATTTTCAAGACTATTCTCGGGGTGAATTATGCTATATATTATTTCAATACAATTGCAACTATGTTGGTTTGATTAATATGGTATCAGAGCACTTCTGATCTTCGGCTCATTTATCGAGGTTGGTTGTTGACCAGGTCGAGGCAGGGTTGGACATGGATCTCGGGACCCATGACCTAGATCTCTAGGCAGTAAGGTCAGGATCTGACAGATCCAACGCTAGAGGACATGACCTGAGGCGACGTGGACACTGACTGACGACGCAGATGCAGGCCAGACAAGGCCAAATCGAACGCGGACCCAAAATTTTGGGCATCGCAAGTGGAGCAACGGGCGAAGAGGAGGCGGCTAAGGGATGCAAGCACTGCGAGCAGCAGACATGTCCCCCACGGTGGTAGCCAACAAGGCGGTCCCACGCAAGAGAAGCTCCATCGCCCTCTCGGGCAGCGTCTCCCTGAGAGGAGACACCCTCCATTGTGAGGGTTAGCCCTTTTATACCACTAAAAGGTATTTGAACCCACACATGTGGGATAAAGGAATTATCTTATTCCTTTGAACACGGTGTCAACCCCCTATTGAGAACCTGATTTTTTCTTAACAATGGTGACGTTGAAACTCGTTTTTTTCTCCTTAGTTGTTTAAAGCAGGCGAATCCGTGCAATTTTTCTAGATCACATTTTGAGTTTGGCTCTTAGATCTCTTTGATTTGTGATTCTTTACCCTCTTTTTCTGTCAATAGAGCGCAGTAGGCAGAGACGAGTTGCTCAGATGCAGAGACGAGTTTCTCAAGTGCAATATTTTTTTTGCTAAGATGCTGAGGAGCTGAGATCGATACAGAGGAGGTCGTTGTAGCAGAGGGTAGATCAACATAGAGGAGGTCGTTGTAGCAAAGGACTTGTAGAGGTTTGCAGTGGCGTCACTCCCTAGCGACGCCATCGGAGCGGTGTTGCTTCGTAGGGAACACCTGACGAAGGTGCCCTCAAATAGAGGGACATCCTCCTTCATACTCAGTCGAATGGCTAGCTCAGCTGGTTTTCGATTGAGTCTTTGCGAGAAAGAGATCGGGAGTTCGAATATCTCCAACCCCCCCTCTGTCGCCTAAGGTAATTTTTCCTTGTTAAAAAAAAAAATTGTTGCTTTTTTATTTCTTTAATGTTTTTAATTAATTTTTTTTTCTAAATTGAATTAAATTTTTTATTTCTTTAAATAAAAAAATTATTTTAAATTAAAAAAAACATTTGAAATATTTTCTTTTTAAAGAAATTATTTAATTAATTTTTTTTGAAAAAGTTTTTTAAAACATTAGGAAGTAATTTTGCACAAAGGAAAAAAATTTCTAAGGGGGGTGCATTTTTTTTTTCAAAATCTGCAAAATTCAAGGGAGGAAAGTGAAAGAATTTTTCAAGCATTTCTACAAAATTGGCAAAATTTGTAAAAGGTGCATTCTCGGTGGTAACCGACACCTTAGGTTCATTTTTTTGGATGCTTTAAATGATGTATGTTGCATTTTCTTTCTGCAATATTTCTAAAGCAAAACTCCTAAGTTCCAAAATTTGAAACCCATCCATGCAATTCAATTGCACAATAGCGTTCGGTATTAAAGATACCTCTGGCCCACGCTTACAGGTAATGTTGTCGCGACCAAGCTACTGTATCTATAGTCTAATACAGCTGCAACAACAGTGTCTGAGCTTGTTCTCTATAAATCATCGGGGAGATATAAGTGTGCCAATTTTTACATTTTTTTCACTCCATTTCCACTACCCTAACCACTCTCGTGTTTAGGCGTAAATCCTGACGAAAGTTCTAACATCTAAAGTGTTTAGGGGAAGTTACGCCCCACACATGAGGATTGATGACTATCTAAGGTAGGTGTCATCAATGAGGCAATTCCCTTTTAGTACCACCTAAGTACCACGTATCATATAATATTTAAAATTACCTATAGTCTCCCTCACGTAAGGGCGAGTAATTTTTCTGATTTTTCAAAATACCTATAGTCTCCCTCACATAAGGGCGGGTATTTTGTACGGTATAACGGTCTGGCATTAAGGTATATCTAAAGGAGGACCATTTGGTGTTATAAGGAACCCTCACAATGTCTACAAAGTTAATGACTAATGCTCATTGGTTGTTGAAAGGTCCTAACTACACACCATGGAAAAACAAGATGAAGGCAATCCTGGTCATGGATGACTTACGAGATGTTATTTCTGGAGCAACAACAATACCTTCACCAGCTACTGGATCAATAGCAACCACAACTCCATCTGCTGCTCAGATAGACTTTGACAAGAAAGACAACAAAGCAAAAGTGTTCATCTTGCTTGTTGTTTCAAACGAAGTTCAACCCCACATTGTTGACTGTGCACATAGTAAAGCAGCATGGGATGCCCTTAAAACTATATATGAGGGAAAGAATGACTCCACTATTCTTTTCCTTCGATCTCAATTACATAGTCTAAACATGAAGCAGGGAAAGACAATTGAACTCTTTCTTTGCAGAGTGTCTGAGTTGAAAGAAATTTTGAATTCTTTGGGAGAACCTATTGATGACAAGCTCCTTACCTCAATTGTATTGAGAGCTTTACCTGATTCTTATAGGGTGTTGATCACCTCACTTCAGGTGTCACAAAGTAAAGTTACCTTTGTTGAGTTGATCAATCTGCTTCAAGAAGAGGAGGCATGCCAACTTCAGAGAGATGACTCTTATAATACAGCCCTATAAACCAACATGAAGGGTTCTAAGAAGGGTAATTTTCAAAAAGGAGGAAATTCTCACCAAGATTCAAAAGGAAAAAAACCTCAACAAACGAAGAGATATTGTAAAAATTTTTACAAAGACAACCATGACACCAACAGGTGTTGGCACAAGAATAAGCAATCTAAACAGAAAGGCCATAACAAACCACAAAATAAGAACAAGCAACCCAAGGTGAATGTTGTTGAAGAATCTGACTCGGATCTTAGTGGGCACACAAGGTGCTCATGACTACCACAGCCTCCAAGCAGAAGGATCTTGTATGGTATGTCGATTCTGGCACTAGTAAGCATATGCCTGGCGACAAATCGTGGTTTGAATCATTTGAGGCCAAGGAGGGCAAACCTGTCACTATTGTTGATGACAAAACCTACAAGGTTCAGGGAGAAGGTATAGTTTCAGTCACTCTTCCTGATGGCAAGTGTCAGATTGACAAAGTCCTCTATGTTCCAGGATTGGTGAACAATTTGTTGTCAGTCACACAAATTCTAGATAAGGATATGGTTGTAAAATTTTGTGTTGAGGATGGCAAGAAGTGTTGTTCTATTACCATGAGGGATAAGAACATTGCAACCACTTCATATAAGCATGGCTTATTTGCCTTAGATGTTATCTCTACTCCCCATGTTGCCATGACAGTCTCTACCAAGGAGGCAACTTCCCTGTGGCACAAGAGATATGGGCATCTTAGTTCTGGCTACTTACTTGAGCTAAGTAAGTATGAGATGGTAAAGGGTCTTCCTTCCCTTTCTTCCACATTGCCAGTGTGCTTTGACTGCTTGGCAGGAAAGCGACATAGAGTATCTTTTGAGAAGAGCTCTACAAGAGCAAAGAAACCTCTGGAGTTGATTCACACCGATCTGTGCGGTCCTTTCACACCCATCAGTTGTGGGGGGAAGAGGTATTTTCAGTTGTTTGTGTATGACTACTCACGAAATATGTGGGTGTTCTTTCTTAATCTAAAATCTGAAGCCTTTAGTTTCTTCCAACAATTCAAGAAATTTGTTGAGTTAGGGACTTCTATAAATACCCTCCACTCAAATCGAGGGGGGAGTTTACCTCTAAAGAGTTTTCTGCATTCTTGACTGCACATGGGATCACGAGACAGTTAACTACTGCTTATACTCCTCAACAAAATGGAGTTGCTGAAAGGAGGAATCGTTCTATCATGGAAATGGTTTGTTGTATGCTCACAGGAGCTAGTCTTGGGCAACAATATTGGGCAGAAGTTGTCACCACAACAGTATATCTGTTGAATAGGGCACCCACAAAGGCCCTAAAAGGAATGACTCCACAGGAAGCATGGAGTGGTCGAAAACCCTCCATCTCTCATCTATGCATTTTTGGTTGTAAAGCTTTCATGCACATACCGAAAGAGAAAAGGAAGAAGCTAGATGAGAAGACATTGAAGTGTATTCTTCTTGGCTATGATGAGAACTCTAAAGGTTATCGTTTGATTGATCCTTTGACCAAGAAGATTCATGTCAGTAGAGATGTTTTTTATGAGGCTTTCACATCACAAAGCACATTTGATGTATACCTAGATCTTGTGGAATCTAAAGTTGAGAAGTCTCCTTCGTCATCAAAGACTGGAGGTCCTTCTACTTCATCTTCTTCACCACCACATAAGAAGAATCCAAAATGGTATACAAGTACAATCAAAGACTCCAAGTTATCCACTCCACCAGATTTAACTTTGGATAGACCTCGTACTCGTAGCATGGCTCAACAGGAAAGAGCAGCAGTAGAGACTACTGAGGTTGATGATCTTTGTCAATATTTTGAGGAACTTTCTGTAGATCCAGAGAGAGAAACAGAGGATATGGATATAGATGATGACAGGGTGTTTATGTATTCAATGAATGAACATGAACCTGCTTCTGTGTAAGATGCCCTTAGTGAGCCACAGTGGAAGGCTGCTATGGATGCTGAGTATAAGTCTCTGAAAAAGAACAAAATTTGGGAGCTTGTTGATCTGCCACACGGAAAGAAGCCCATTGGCTGCAAATGGGTGTACAAAGTCAAGTACAAGGTAGATGGGACAATTCATAAGCTTAAGGCCTGTCTTGTTGCAAAGGGTTATACGCAAAAGGAAGGCATTGACTATGAGGAAACTTTTACATCTACTGCTCGGATGACCACCATTCGAGTTCTTTGTGCTATGGCAACACAGTATGGGTGGAAAGTTCACCAGATGGATGTCAAGAGTGCTTTTCTGAATGGTGATCTCCAAGAGGAAGTCTACATGACTCAACCTGAAGGATTTGAATTGGAAGGTCAAGAGCAAAAGTGTGCAAGTTGGTCAAATCCTTATATGGTTTAAAACAAGCTCCTCGAGCTTGGTATATAAAAATGGATAATCACCTCCTACAACATGGATTTAAGAGATGTCCATCAGTTGCAAACCTCTATTTCAAGAAGCAAAGTTCTGAGATAGTGTTGCTTATACTCTATGTTGATGATCTGCTCATTACATGGAGTTCAGAAACTATGATCTCTGCTGTCAAAAGAGACTTGTGTAAATATTTTGAGATGATAGATCTCGGACTTCTCCATTATTGTCTTGGTCTGGAAGTGAACCAGAAGGAGCACTACATCAAAGTGTCTCAGAAAAAAATATGCCAAGACACTGTTAGAAAAATATCGCATGATTGATTGCAAGCCGATGGCAACACCAATGGAATCAGGGCTTCAGTTATCGCGATATGATGATTCACTACCTTGAGATGTACTGAAGCTAAATTTGGTGCCTTGGAACTTCGTCTCGAATAAAGTGACATTGTGTGTCAATGTGCTTGGTTTTCTCATGATGTACTGGATTCTTAACAAGGTTCAAAACACCCTGGTTGTCGTAGAACAAGTGTATTGGAGATTTTGATGGATGACCCATACTTGTCAGAATGCGACGCAACCATATCACTTCGCACATAGCATCACGTGTGACGTGATACTCTGCCTCTGTAGATGAGATAGCAACCACCTGTTGCTTCTTCTTGTGCCAAGAGACAGGACCGGATCCAAGATGAAATATATATCCTGAAGTTGACTTACGATCATTATATGACCCGGCATAGTCAGAGTCCGTGTATCCTTGCAAGAAGAATTTGTCATTCCTCTTGTATTCTAGGCCATATTCCATTGTGCCACGGACATAGTGAAGAACACGTTTTGTTGCTTTCCAGTGAGTAGTCTTAGGTTCAGACATGAACCTCGAAAGATACAACAAATACGATATTTGGCCTAGTATTAGTCAGATATATGAGAAAACCAAGCACATTGACGCATAATGTCACTTCATTCGAGACGAAGTTCCAAGGCACCAAATTCAGCTTCAATACATCTCCACCGATGTTTAAGTTGCAAACATTTTCACTAAGGCACTTGCACGTGTCAAATTTGAATTGTTTCGCAACTCTTTATGTATTGCAAAATAATGTAATAAAGGAGGGATGTTAGCGTAACTTCATTTGTTATTACATTATAGAGGATATTGGTTATATGGTTATAATGTTGTAACCGTGTTGTAACTGGTTCTAATCTCGCCTCCAATGGTTCCATCTTTTCAGGACTATTCTCGGGGTGAATTAGGCTATATATTATTTCAATACAATTGCAACTATGTTGATTTGATTAATATGACTCATTATATTGAAATTTTTTATGAAAGATGATATTGGATATTCTCTTCAATTTCTTATCCATGGAGATTATAAGGGATTGGAGACCATGTCAAATAACAATAATAAAGGCTTTGTGTTACAATCTTATCCATGGATATTATAAGTGACTAGAGGCCATGTCAAATATCAATCATAAAGGCTTTGTGTTACAATCTTTGTAAAGTTTTGGAATAAACTTCTTTAAAAAGTAAAGATTTTAACATGATTCCCCTTGTATCTTAAACAAAACAATGGTTTGATACTTGCGTTAATTTTTTATATTGGAACTAAGAAAGGAAGGAAAAAAAATACCTCTTTTATAAATTGTATTGTTTTGTTTTCAAGCAGACTCATTTACATGAAGTTTTAAGTTTGCCTTAGTCAACTAGCAATATAAACAAATGATTGCATGTGAGACTATGAGCTTTTATGGATTGATTTGTCTCACCATAAAGGTAATTGATGTCTTTTTGTCTAATATATATGCCTCCCTTGTATGTACTCAAGTGTGTGGGTAGATGCATTGGTTTCAACTCTCAATAGACACCATAGATTGAAAGGTACCAGCAAACATGTTATGGAACAATGACCAGAAGAAATATGTCCTTTTATGAGCACTAGACAATTTAGAGAGTTTGAACAATTTATAAGAAATTTGAAGGTGTAAACATTACATACATGCTCACTCAAAGAGACATTATAGAGAGAAGCTAAAGGAAATTGACTCCACTACCCTCATAGTTTAAATAAATAAATAAAAAGTAATAATAGAACTTATATATTGTGGTGGTAATTTGAGGTATTCAATTATGAAATTTGTTCAGTTTAGCTTACGGATAATTATTAGAAGTGCATGTAATTGTTTTATTAAAATTGGTTTTATGGGTTGAAATGAACCCCATCTATATTACATCATGATTATGTTATAACATTATTTTAAAAAATTATATTAATGGTATTATGACAAACCATACATTGGATCATATTATTGAAGTGTATGTCATAATGTGGGGATTTGAGTCATGGTCATACAATTGTTTTCCATTCAGCATTGCTCACAATGCCTTGGATGATGTTAGGGTTCACCCATGGAATTGAAACCTTGGCCTAACGTGAAACTCCGCACCTCTTGCCCCAACCTTATTGCACTCTATGTTAAAGTTCACCTATTAGATTGGAACCTCAGTTTACAGTGAATAACTCTTTATTCTCCATCACATGACCCACTTAGGTAAAGCAAGTTTGGCTGCTTTAGCACTACCATTCTTAGCCTCTTGATCCATGCAATTGAAGGTCCTCAACATTATCTTGAATTTTTGCTAGAAAGGTTATGTCCACTCTTGACAAAGACTGGACAAATCATTTAAAATTTAACCCTATTCCTCTGGTGCATTGCTAGGAACAATACACTATGTTGTTTCCTAGTATTGAATATAGCATCACCAAAGTATATATTCCATCTCACATTACTAATATCTAACTCTGGCATATTTGTATTCTTGATTAGTAGATAAAAGTTTAGTTTGAAATCAATCAAAATCATCTATATCAATTTGATTTTAAGCTCTCAAGAAGAAACAATGGTATCATTGGTGAGATTTTATAACAAAATATATTTTATGAGCTGAGCCCATTCTGCCATTTGCTGAGATAGATATTATATGACAACTATACTAATAGAAGCCTTAAATTTTAAAAAGAGGGTTTAAAAAGCATTATTAAATTTGACTGTAAACATATATACAAGGTAAAATGGGACACAGTCCACATCCATCATATATCTTTAGCAGATACTCTCATATATGATGGGTATATACCTACACAAGAATATGATATGAGAGGAAGAAAAAATCAGAAGACTCAAAGGCATTCTCTTTTCTTGTGCAGAGAAGGCTCCCCAAAATAATCTATGGAAAGATTAAATTATAAGACTACAATTTTCTAATATAGTTGTACATATTGGCTTTAGTGTTGGATGTTCCATTCTTTACATTGTTGCATCTCAAGAAATTTCCTATCTCCTCGAGAACCTGCCAACAAAATTACATATTAGGCTTTTTAATATAAGATTTCATTTGAAGTAAATATTAAAAGAAGACATTGACATGACATGATTCATTGAAACAGAAGGGCATGAAATTTCATGAAACTAAATAAACAAGAAATGAATAAAACCTAAGTACTTCATCCCTTATCTCATGATTATTCTAAAACCCGTACTATTAACCATTCCAAGCAAGGCCTTGATTGGCATTTAGAATTTTTTTTCAGAATTGTTCGTCAAACTGTTTACATAGATTCCAATAAGGCAAGAAGAATGAAAAGACTTCTACGCCTTTCTCCCAAAAGTAAAGGATCGGTTTTTCTTGTACACAAGGGTACTTGGGAAATTTTCATGCAAAACAACAAGATGCCATGTAATAAATAATGGATATGACTAATAAATGGCTTTTCCAACAAGAGCTATGTGTTATGATAGTAGCACACTTGATGACAGAGTAGATGGACTCGTGAAAAGCCTCAAACCATCATTACAACATGCAATTGGATGGGACAATAATTGGTTTCAGAAACATGCAAATGAATGGCCAGAAATCCACGTTTATGCGACTCTAAAACACTATTGCCTTACTGCTGTGTTTTATGTAAATTACACGTAGTGAAACACAACGGCAAAAAGGAAATATCAGATATAGATTTTGAAAACAATTAGATTGTGCATTGAATTTTGATATTCTATAAGATTTTTCACGTTAAACTACTGAAATAAGTACAAGAAATACGCTAAAATCTTGTCGATAACAAATAGAACAAACAGGATACATCTCTTGCTATGATCTGAGAGGTGTATTGCAAGATTATCAAAAGGGAATGGAGGCTGGGTTGCTGTCTTCCAGACTGCAGCAATCAATTCAACAAAATAAGACTATAGAGGATAGACCATTTACTTGCCTAACTAAGCTCTTTGATAGCCAATAGGCCTGAGGAGGATGACCACAGTTCATTAAACATAAAACTAAATATAGTCAGATGAGTTGCATGAGTGCAATCTTAAACAAGGGAATATGAAGTTCAAAGAAAACTTGTTGCCTTGGATCTCAACTTGGTCTTATCTTTGAGGGTGCAGAGTGACTCTGCTGTGTATGACAAAAGGCAGAAGAAGGGACAAAAGAAAACAGTAGCAAAGCACAATTACTTTGTCAAGCAATGCTATTAAGTTTCAAATGATGATTTATAAAGGCCTGTATTTTTGTTCCTCTGTATTTCAAGAGATCAGACATTGATATTCTGATTTACACTGCCAAAAACTAATTCTGTCATTGATTTGAAGATTTAGACAATTAGAGGTAGCTCCAAATTCCAATTATACAATACATAAATAATATGTAGCAAATTTGAAGATTTCAAATTCAAAGCAAAGAAAAAAAAAGGAAGAAATTTCATAAGCATCACTTAAAGAGCGACTTCAACTTCTTCCCACTCCAAGTATAAGCTGAAAAAGAAATCATTCATATATATATACACAGAGAGAGAGAGAGAAAGAGAGAGAGAGAGAGTACCTCAATTGCAATAGTTGTGGGGGTAAGATCAGAAACATCCACGCAGCCAATTTCTGCTGCAATCTCTGCAATAGAATGAGAAACATCAACTTGTTTCTAACAGCCTCCCCAAATGTATTGCAGTATACAAGGGAAGAATAACTTTGTGTCTCAAGGCAGTCTTAGAGCATAATAACAAATAAGGTTGATGTTTTAAACCAGATAAGACATGCTACTTAAAGAGGGCATGAGAATATACTTTGCAGTGATACTCTTGCATTAGAGTTGCCATATGCTTCACCTCGTTTCTCAATAAGTTGTTGGAGCCTTGCAAAAGCCTGCAAAAATCCACAGGCATATATGTTGCAGGTAAAATTATAATGTCAAATCTTGGTTAAATGCAATTTATCAAACAAATGAATATTTAAGCATCAAGGCAAGGCAATGCCCTAGTATAAACCAAATGATCCCCACCACAATAGAGTCAATCCATAATTTTCTTTGAGCCCTGAGACTGACACACACTGATTATCTTACCATTCAAATGCCAGGCTTTGCTGCTTGGCCACATAAAAGTAAAATTGTTTTGCAGAAAACTCAAGACATGATAGAGCTGAACACTTATCAATAGACACAAGCAAGTGCATGTTTATAATAGAGTTCCAATATCAAGACCTACTTTGAGACTCTTGTAGTTGCCCCTATTGTGATTGGTCATAGACATAGATAAATGATAATGTTTCTTACAATTGGAATACTTTTGCCACTGAACTGAGGAAAAAATTAAATCTAGGATGCAATGCAGGATCCTGCCAATTAAAATTACCCTACTCAGACTAGTCAGGTAGATTCAGTGGAAGGATCAAACAAAGCATACTGGTGTTTTCTATAACTACAAATTCAGCTGAATGATTGACACGGGTCTCAAAAAAACATGCAGCAATTTATGCAGGCAGGATATAAAAGGACTAAATTAGCTCCTGCACGCAAACTCTTTAGTGCCTTTAATATGAGAATCATCTTGTCCTACAGACAATTTGTCCTGTGTTTGGATCTTAGTTAAATGTTGTGAAAAGACATAGTTCTAACTTCTATGCCTAGATAGATAAGATAGCTATTATGATGGAAACAGCAACGCATTTTGGAAGCTAAAACACTCAATTGTTAATTGAGAGCTCATATACATAACTTTTGTTGGACAATCAAAAAGAAAAAGGCATTTGTTAATTTTCTTTTTTAGGTCAGCAAATCCATGGACTGAAGATGTCTGCCAAATTTAAGCTTTTGATCAAAAACTAAAATTCACATGTTTAATGGACTTGCTAGAGACATAGCTAAATTCTTATCCTAAAACTGGGGGCCTTGTCAATAGTCACATTCCTTTTACTATTAAGAATAATTTATTTCTTGAAATTTCATATTATACTAACTTAAAGTAGAAATTCAGGAGCTCTAAACAAACTCTCTTTTACAAAGAATTAAAATGCATTTGCTCAAAATGTATTCAAAATAAATGTTTTATGGATCTTCTTCACAGACAATATCGATTCAGTATTATTATTCTATATATACTGCCAGTTTGAAATAGCCCTTAGCATGAGAAAAGAGTTGTCTTTCACCTCACAGCTATAATAAATATTGATGTATATGGCACATTCATGCCCACAACAAAAATATCATTATGTACTTGCTTTTTTGAGTAAGGATTAAATGAATCAAGGACAGCAATACACCCACTTTGCATGTTGATAAAGAGAAAGGAAAAAAAAAATAATCATAGAAAAAGTATACCCAGGGAATGAACGCTAAAAGGTGCAAAGGGAATTGAAAAATACCTGAGCATATGGATCAATTGAAGCTTGCCCTAGAAGAGGTCGTGACTCAGTCCCAACTGCTGCAATTCGTTTGGCAAGAGCTTCCAAAGGCACATCCAGCCAAACAGTGACTCCATGATACAAATAGGTCCTTAATGTTTGCAACATAAACACAAATTAGGACATTTATTGACTTGAAAAAAAATTTAATGGTGAAATGAAAAACATTGGGAAGTATATTTCCCTCTGCTTGTTACATGTTTCTAAATTCTTACCAATTCTGAGGCCGAACTACAGCACCACCTCCAGTAGCAACAACCAGGCGATGCATTGTAGATAATTCGCCCAAAACTTTGGTCTGCAAAAGGACAAATTATCCAGTCAATTCCTCAATAAAATTGCCACCATTCATCAGCACTGGGCACAGGACTTTCACAGCTCTTATGTATGAGGACATTTAGACAAGAACCTCTAAATAATAAATCTAGGTAAAAACATCTAGGAAAAACCATGTTACTCTATATTAATTCAATGTAGTTAACCCAATTGTATTTTCCCACATTATATATATTTACCCAGGGAAACATAGAGAAGATTTTCATTACTTGTGTCAAGCAGGTTTTGTAAATGACGAAGGATAAAGATTTTCATTACTTGTGTCAAGCAGGTTTTGTAAAATAGAAAAGAGAAATCTTCATTACCTCATTATCTCTAAAGTATTCTTCATTTTTCTCTTTGAATATCTGTGCTACAGATGTTCCACCTGCTGCTTGCTCGATCAGACGATCACTGCAGGATCAACACTCAATATGTTTGGTATGTGAAAACATTACAAATGGGATGGAACTATTCAGAATCCTGGGTGGGTTTCAAATTCTGTTGGCAATGTTTGTGAAACAAACCTATCAAAAAAGTAATAGCCCAAAGCTTCTGACAAAATTTTTCCCACAGTAGTTTTCCCACAGCCCATCATTCCTGCAAAACAAAATGCTTTTTGATTAAGCTGTGTATAAAATGTCATACTGCACAAATTCAATATTTTCCTTTAGTTAGAACTACCCCTGTTTTGAAATTGTCTGTATTGCAAAATGTAAATGTGCTTGGCTTTGGCAACTTCCAAAACGTACCAACAAGAAATATGCTTTTCCCCTCCAAGCCAATGGATATCTCATCAGCCTTTTTCTGCATCAAAAAGTTTCAAACAGGTCACTAACCAAAACAGTCAGATACTGTGACACCAAAAAAAATTCCAGTGCCGGCTAGAGTTCAAGATTAAGACTCTACTCAATGATTTTTGGAGTTCTGAGTCAGAAGGATAAAGACTAAAAGGTGGCAGCTTACCTTCAGAAGTAATGCCTCCTCGCTGATGCATGGTTCTGTTTCAGAAACTGTTGCAAATCAGAATAACAGGCTGTTAGCAATGAAGCACGTATAAGAGTCCAATTTAAACTCAGAAATGTACCCAACTAACATAAAATCAAAAACTACACTAATGATTTGATTTGAGTATAAATTTACGTATGTGACACATGCCTCAAAAACAAGCACAGATATTAAAAATCCTCACAAATCTAGTAATATGAAACCAAACTTTAAATTAAAAAAAAATTCTACCAAGATGATTTCATCAGATGCAAGTGTTTAAGCCATGACTTGGGCTCAGACAAGTAGCAGGCAACTTAATTTTAATCCCAAAAACTTCAGAACAGATAATGATATGCATATCTAAAACACCTCCGTGAAGGCTGACATTTTGCATGATAATGGAAAGTATTTTTGGCTGGTGACATTTACGAACCCACTAAATGCATGACAAAACCTAGTTTTATCTAATAAGGACACAAATAACAGGTCTGTGACAGATTAAAAAGGTATAGGCAATTTTTCTTAGATGGCATCATAATTTCTAGCAGACAGTGATAGGCGATTTATTTCTTTCAGTTAATATTAACCTAGATCACATCCAAAATTCCAAGATTAGAATAGATGAAATCCAAATTCCCATATGCTTTGATCTAATGATAGATGTAAATTGGAACGGAATCTTCTTATCACTTCCTCTTAACCTTCCCGCTATACAACAATAACATTCACAATCATAAACTGCTGCACAAAACTCTCAAACAATCAAACAAAACTTGAAGAACAGCACTTGCAAACACCATCTTCTAACAAAATAGATAAACTGTGGTAGGTAAAACACAGTAACTTTGCCTTAAGAACATAACAAGCAATCATCCTTGTCATTACCATCATCATAACTTCAACATCATACCATTCTACATTGAAGGGAAGAACAATATTTTTAGGCTGTAACTTCAACATAATACCATTTTCAATTACGAATAGTACTTTGATACAGAATGTACAGATAGAGACCCATTCTGGCACACTTAATGACTTACCAGTGCATCCTCCATTGTATGACGAACAGAAGATTGAAAATGTGGGCAATTTAACTTGATTCGAAGATCTCCCAAATTTCAATGCCTGTATAGAACACCTCTGAGTTTGCTTGTATCTCCAATTGCCTGTGGACAACATAGGTCCTTTCCTTCTTGCGTTCTGCTGCAACCCCGAATTCCAACATGGTTGTAGATGGATTGTACTACAGGACTCCAGGCTCAAGGTTTCCATGGGTGCTCTGGAACTGCACTTGGGTATGCTTAGATCAATCTAAAAATAACACCCACAACTGTTTTTCAAGATTCCTCTCGTCAAACAGCAATTGGGTGTTTGAGATCAACCAAGAACCCAACACCCACAACAATCCAGAAACTAGAAATGTAGCCCTGCAACAATATGGGATACCGAGCCACGCCAGAAGAGGGGATCTGCTGCAGCTTATATACAAGACTAAGGGTTGTGAATGAATCAAAGGTCACACGGACCACACGTGGGAAAAGGACGACTTGAGGATAGGAAGCATCCTGGAAATCACTTTCTTCGTATGTGGTCAAATTAGGAAGTTGTTGGGCACCTGCTTATGCATATGCATTGCCTTCCTCCTGTTCTTCTCATCTGCCAAAGAATAGGGTTGGTGGACCTTATTAGGTGGGATTGGATAAAATAAGGGAGAAAATGGATGATATGGCTGACGACGTAGTGACCAAATGGGGGAAAATTATAAGAAAACCACTAATGGCCATTGAAGCTGGTTTTCTGGTCGACAATGGTGGGCTTTCAAGTCATTTCAATGATTTGAGTAAGATGCTAGATTTTCGGTTGTGGAAACGGTCGCACTTTGAAACTTGATTAAACTTAGATTAAGGGTGTCAGTATTTTACAGAGGTCTCGTACTTCATCAAAAATAAATTTGATCGCTTAAAAAAAAATTACAGCATGACTCTTTCAAAATAAAATTTTAAATTGTTAATCTATGCTAACTTCATCTTTTTAATAAAATAAAAATTATTATGAAATGAAATTATTATCCAATGTTTACTGATAATTTGTTTTAATTTGATTTAAAAAACTTTCCTTGTGCTGACTAAAATTTATATAAATTTCTTAAGCAACAAAAAAAAAAAATTCAAACTCTAATATTAAAAAAAAAAAAATTGAAAGGATAAGCCTACGGTAGGTAGGATTCTTTAACCGACCTCAAAAAAAATCTACTTTTGTTGCGCCGCATCCCACTCGTGTCGTTAGTATTCCTTTGATAGTACGATTCCAAGCTTAGGCTTGGCTCTTTATGCACGCTTAGTCATGAGGAATTTTCCAAATGTCTAGGTGCACCATACCTAAAGTACGCTTCTTTTATTATTATTAAATAATAATAATTTATGTTATGCAGTTATAAAAGTTAGCTGGATTAGTAATTGTTTGTTTAGTTAAGAATCTACTTAGAAGAGACTTAAGTTCAAATTTTAGTGTATGTTTCATAAGAAATTTAAGTTGAGGAATACGTGTTTGCAAAGATAGTAGCCTTGCTCCGAATCTTTAGAGTGTAGGCCAGACGAATGATGATTGTATGAATCTCGAGCAATTGATGATCCTCTTCACGTCGGGTTAGACAATAACAAGGTGGTATAAACTTGTTGAAGATTGTCCATGTAGTCCCGGTGATCCTCTTAACGTCGGGTTAGACAATAACAAGGTGATATAAACTTGTTGGAGATAGTCCGT
This sequence comes from Wollemia nobilis, assembly GCA_028583015.1. Lineage (NCBI taxonomy): Eukaryota > Viridiplantae > Streptophyta > Pinopsida > Araucariales > Araucariaceae > Wollemia > Wollemia nobilis. The sequence continues at coordinate 601,288 of JAQPPZ010016554.1, forward strand.
GTAGTCCCTGCACTTGACAGGTATTAAAAATAATGTGAATGTAACCAACTCCCTTGTCTCCAAGGGCTAGGTGGATTGATAAGACTTTGGGCACTTACCAAGATGAGACCTAGGTTCAAACCTTGGGGGCTTGCTCAATAAGGGCAAATATAGTTGTTTGACTTGAATCCACTGAGTACACGCCAGCTTGACGACGACGGTACTAACCCTGAGCCACCAAGGGTTTCCCTCACTTCAGACCACATTTACCAAGGAAAGGTATTAAAAATAATGTGAATGTAACCAACTCCCTTGTCCCCAAGGGCTAGGTGGATTGATAAGACTTTGGGCACTTACCAAGATGAGACCTAGGTTCAAACCTTGGGGGCTTGCTCAATAAGGGCAAATATAGTTGTTTGACTTGAATCCGCTGAGTACACGCCAGCTTGACGACGACGGTACTAACCCTGAGCGCCCAAGGGTTTCCCTCACTTCAGACCACATTTACCAAGGAAAGGCGAAGTTTATAGAGGTAGCTTCAATGATTTAACCTATGTTCAGAGGCAGAAACCTCAATGAATGCATGCCACCTTGACGAAGGTGGTATTAACCCTAAGCCACCAAGGGTCTCCCTCACTCCGAACCACATCTACCAAGGAGAGGCAAGGGTTATAGAGGCAGCTTCAAAGATTTAACCTATGTTCAGAGGCAAAAACCTCGAAAAGAATGTCTGACCTTGCACCCAGTTGTTAAAGATAAAAAAATATTATTGATTCTCTTAATAAAAAAAACAACTCCCTTTCCTATATCCAAAATAATAATAATTTACTTTATGTAGGCATACCGGTTTTGAGATTAAAGGGATGTATTGTAGATACAAACATTTCATCTCTTTAGTTCATCTCTTTATAACTAAGTTATATTTTTTATAACTATCTTGGTTGGGTGATAATTAAAATTTTAAAACTAAATTTTGGTTACATAAGGGAGTTGGTTATAGTCATTATTTTTAGTAACTGGTAAGCGCAGGGTTCAAATCACAAGGATTGTTCCTAATAGCTTATTCGTTTCGTTGTTGTTGACCTGGCATGATATGGAGACCATCGGTCACTCGGGGTTTGTATCATCGTCATCAGTCTGACACATTATTAGTCTGGTGTGCACTCAAAGGATTCAACATGGACTACTACCTTTGCTAAAGCTGGCAGCGTGCCCCCAAGGTTTTAACCTAGGTCTCTTCTTGGCAAATACTTGGCCAGTCAAACCTTTGTCAATCCACCTTGCCCTTGAGGGCTCAAATTTTGTGGTTAGTGTAATAAACCCCTACGACCGATGCATAGGGCTGAACAATCCCTTCTCAACCATGACCCTTCGTAAGGCCCAAAGCTACACTTGTCAATAGAGGATTAAAACACAACAATTTAGGTATCAATAGAGTGGGTACAAAGAGAATGGAGCCTTGTCGCCCTCTACCAGCATATAAGGCATTCCCAACTACACCTTGTATCTGCAGCATGAATATAGGGAAAATGAAATCTGGATCGGTTAGTACCAACACCCAAGACTTTCACCAACTATGCCACACAAGTAGATAAAAATATTAAAGATTATTATAAAGGGCTTTATGTACATGAGATTTTAAACAATGAAAATATAAACTCTTTTTCCTTCATTTTCACTAATTTTCCTCTTATTTGCGACAATCAAAATTTAACATTTTTATAAATATTTAAACAAATAATATATGTGGCTATCAAAAAGATAGGTTAGTTGGTAGTGGTCAAGTATTTGTCTTTGAGTTTTGGATAGTCAAAATTTAGTTGACTTTATCTTTACTCAAAGAACAGAGGTTTATAATAACTACATTGTTGACAAGGTTTATAATAATAACATCAAAATCAAAATTTAACATTTTTATAAATATTTAAACAAATAATGTATGTTGTTATCTAAAAGATAGGTTAGTTTGTAGTGGTCAAGTATTTGTCTTTGAGTTAACATTTTTATAAATATTTAAACAAATAATATATGTGGTTATCTAAAATATAAGTTAGTTGGTAGTGATCAAGTATTTGTTTTTTGAATTGATAAATGAAATTTATAATCACAACATCAAAATTAACACTAAAAAAAATTATAATAAAAATATCAAAATTAATCGGATGCCCTACACAGAACAAAAATGTTATGGATATCAAGTTGATTAAAAACCATGTAGAATAATAAGGAAAATTGATCCCAAACCATAGCCTACATCAAGGTAAAAGTGTTACCGTTGATATATGTAAGAAGGTCGATATGAATTTAAAGACTAATGAAAACTTTTTTTTGGTTAGTGTCATAATTTTTTAGTAATTACAAGCGTAGTTGGCAGGGTTCAAATTATTAGCGAAGGCTTGTAACATACTCATCGCTACTCATCGCCTCTCGTTAATGGTAACCCAACATAAGATGGGATCTTTGGACACATAGGGTTTGCACCGTCTTCGTCAATTTGGTTCAACATCTGGCATAAAGGGGACAGCCGGACAAACAAGAGACACATCATCGTCATCAATTAAATGCAACACATAGAGAAGTCGGACCGTGCTACTGGCTATGCATGGGCACGCTCGTGAGATTGGAACCTAAGTCTCCTTTCAGTAAGCGTCTCAATTTACCAATCCACTAAACCTAATCAAGACAAATAACCTTTCAATTTACCAATCCACTAAACCTAATCAAGACAAATAACCTTTGTTAAAGTGCAGCCACCAAGCCCCCTTCCAAAACAGATGAGGTTAGATCCAATATGGGCCTACCTGATTTTTTATGGCCGTGAACTTGTTTGAACGGATAGCCCCTTGCCGCCAACTTTAAGATATTAAAAATCTGAAAGGAGCGAAAAAGTCGGGGTGTAATTACATTGCCCTATAGAATCAAAATTATTAAAGGTGGGTTTTGGATTTTCGTTGTGTTTTAAAAAAAAATTGCTAACCTTTAGATATTATTTTACTAAATAATATATGTATTTGTTAAATTGTTTTAATATTGTTAGTTATGATATAATATAATTAGGTCTTGAGGACATTAAGTGTTTAGGCTTTGGCTTCTTTTCAAGAGGTTCAAGGTTCAGCTCGTGGCGTGGGCGAGTGTTTGAGGGATGGGTGTGTTTATGGTTATGTGTTTGGTCTCTATTGATAAGTTCAACTCTCACCATTATCAGATGTCATGGTTGGAATGGGGATACCCAACCCTAAACATCGATGTTTGGAATGAGGTTTCTCACACTAACCTTAATAAAAAAATGTATAATATAATTAAAATTTATTTAATTTTATATAATCAATTTAAAATTATTAAATAATATTTTTATTGATATATTAAACTATTATTCAAACTAACAGTAAAGAAAACCAACTTAAAAACACTCTTTTGAAAATGAAACCAAAATTTATTCCCAACTTTGTAATGGTATGGTGATGCTCTTTATGTGTCATGAACCTAGTATTAAATTTGTTGAGTTTGTTTAACAAACTTGTTTACCTTTTCAAACTTGCTTAATTTAACAAAATTCTAGGAAAACCACTTATGGCAATTGAGAGTGGTTTTTTGGTCAACAATGTTGGGCTTTTAAGTAATTTTAATGATTTGAGTAAGATGCTATATTTTCGGTTGTGGAAACGGTTGCACTTTTTGGAACTTAAATTAAGGGTGCCCTAGGAGGTTTCATACTTCATCAAAAATAAGTTTTAGAGGAATAACGTAACGGTTGAGATTTTGGTTCTTTTTTGAGATGTCCAAGGTTCAAACCATGATGTGGGCAAGTGTGAGGGGTGGATGTGTGGTGGTTGTGTGTTAAATTCTTTATTGATAAGCATAGCTTTCGGCTTTATGAGGAGTCGTGATTGAAAGAAAACTACTCAGCCCTATGCGTCGGTCGTAGGGGTTTCTCACACTAACCAGATCATCGAATGTGAGGCAGTTTGCACCAGGACCTAGGGTTGAGGGTTGTGAGAAAAGTGACCAGAATGCCTCCACGAAGAAACCGTGGTGGTGGGAGAAATATTGTGGTACCAAAAGAGGATTTTAGAGCCCTGTAGAGGCAAGTTTAGGCATTGCAAGAGGAGTTTCGTAGAGGGTTTGAGACAAGAAGAGAATATGCGAGTGAAGATGAAGCTGAAGAAGAAGAGGCCCAGTTCGAGGAAGAAGAAGAGGCAGAAGATCTTGCGCAAGTTAGACTGTATAAAGCCATATCCCATATTGGGAAGAGACTGAAGTTTGTTGTTTCTACATATTCTGGAAATCTTAACCCAGAAGAGTTGATTGACTGGATCAATGATATGGAGGAATATTTTGAGTATGAGGAGGTAGAAGATCCTGAGGGTCAAATTTGCTAAGACCAAGCCGAAGGTTCATGCTAGTATCTGGTGGAAGGGAGTACAACTAGATAGAAATAGAAAATGAAAATAAAGAATAACAAGATGGAATCGAATGGTGGAAAAGTTAAAGAGACAGTTCATTCTAGTTGACTACGAGTTAGATCTATTGAAGAAAATGCAAGGTTTGAGGTAGACAAATAAATCTATCAAATAATATACAGAAGAGTTCTATAAGATCATGATCAGAACAGGTCATTTAGAGGTCAACAAGGAGAAGGTAGCCCGTTATTTAAATGGATTGAAGCCAAGTATTCAAGAGGTACTAAGTTTGGTTAGAATGTCTACCGTAGAAGATGCTTATCAATTTGCCCTGAAGGTAGAAGAGAAGTTGAATAGAAGATTTGAAAACAAGCAGAGAGAAAGAGGTCATGGTGGAAGGTCTGGCAAAAAACCATATGGAGGACAAAATTAAGACCAAAATAAGAATGGAGAAGTCAGTAGTAGTCATAACCAAGAAGGGAATAATGTCTACCGCCCCTATGAGCAAAATAATGGTGACCAAAGAGGAAGAGGAAGGTTCAGACGAGGACTTGGAAGAGGAGGATTTAGTGGAACCTGTTTCCAATGTGGAGAAGAAGGACATCGAGCATACGAGTGCCCACAACATCAAGGAAGGACGAATAGGAGACCTAAAGGTAATGCATGAGTTGCTTATGCAGATGAAGATGTTGAATCTGAGCATTCTGAAGAGGCAGAAAGAGGAGAAGTTCATGTAGTAAGGAGAGCCTTGCTGAATGAGGAGAAAGATCCAGATCAGAAGAAGAGTTTATTCTGCACAAGGTGTAAATGTGCAAGTAAGATCTGTAATGTTATCATTGATAACCTAGTTTCAGAATAGATGGTTACCAAAAAAAAATCAATTTCAAAGATTTTTGGATGTTGTAAATGCTTTTAAAAATCAAATATAAAGGGGAAAACACAAGCAAAAAAAAATTATGCATACATTTTCTTCTTTTTGTGTGTTGTGCCCAAATTTTTTTTACTGTGGAATTTAGGGTTGAAAACACATGCAAAAAAAATTTCATATGCATTTTCCTCTTCTCACGTGTATTTCTCACCTATTTTTGCCTAATTTTTTTCTTGTCGAATTTAGGGTTTATTCGTTGAACCTATTCGTTAATATTTTAAATTCGACGAATTTCGAATTTTATCTAAAAATTCGATAAATTTGATAACTAAGGTCATGGGGACCCTCCACCCTTTAGGGAATTGAACCAAAACAAAACAAGTTAACGACATTTTTTTCGAGGGAATTGAACCAGGACAACCTACCAACAAAAATCTCTAGCCTGCTAAGTAAGGACAAAGTAGTCGGGACCCTCCACCCTCTAGGAAATTGAACCAAAACAACCCACTGACAAGCACTTAATCGTCACCAACCGACCTATCTACTTTTTGTTGTGTCCCTTTCCACTTGTGTCGTCAATATTCCTTTGATCGTACAATTTCCAAACTTAGGTTTTATTTAAAAAAAAAAGAATTTGAAAATTTTATTTTAAAACAAAGATTATTTACAAGTTAGAAAGAGATTATTTTTATTAACAAGAACATTTATTTCCTTCTTTTTAATTTTCCAACAAACTTTTATAACTCTAGAATCCAAGATCTTATAATCACTTTTGAGTACAAGAGTAAAAAAAGATTTACATTGGAGCCAAATCTTCTAAATCATATATTTGCAATGACTATCTAAATTGGTCAAACATTAAATTTGCTCACCGACTTATCTAATCCTTTTGTCCTCAATAGCTATACCATTGAACCATTAAGCCCTACTTCCTTTTCAGTACCCATCCACAAAATCTTTTTTTTTTTGGTTGCATATGCAATTTCTATAGTTTGTTAGATAAAAACAAAGTCAGAGGAACTCTATTTTTTTTTAAAGAACAACCTACCCACAAATATGCAATTTTTAAATTTCTAAAGTTTGTTAAGTAAAAAGAAAGTCATCAACACTTGATTTTTTTAAGGAAGATACAACCCACCCACAAGCATGCAACCACTATAAGACAAATATAACCTAACTTTTTCCTTCATCTAAAGGAATAATGTATATCCTTTACTTAAAGGAAGGCTTGTTTGAATCTAAAGACCAGTGAAAACATTTTATGCTAAGAGCAATGAAGACAAATAACATTTGTTAAACTGTAGCCAAGGCCCTTCCAAAAGAGATGAGGCTAAATCTAATATGCGCCCACCTGATTTTTTTTATGACCTGGAACTTGTTTGAACGGATAGGTCCTTGTCGCCAACCCGTCCAAAATAGATGAGGTCAGATCTAATATGGACCCACCTGATTTTTTTTAATGACCCTAAACTTGTTTGAAGGTATAGCCCCTTGTCGCCAACTTTAATATATTAAAAATTTAAAAGAAAAGAAAAAGTTGATGTTTAGGAGTATTTATATCCCACCATGATTTTTTTATAAGGGAGAAAGCTTAGCTTATCAATAGGAAATACACAACCTCACACACATTTCAATTTGAACCTTGGACTTTTTGAAAAAGAGCCAAGGCTCGAACCATTGCACTGTCCCACCTGGACATGAAAATAAATTGTTACATCCTAAGTATGTTGTTGGCATTTCATTTTGGTTACCTCAATTTGAATCATGGAGAATGAGACCCCCATGTTACTATGTCCTTATGGAGTGTAGCCATAAAAATAAATTGTTACATCCTAAGTATGTTGTTGGCATTTCATTTTGGTTACCTCAATTTGAATCACGGAGAAGGATACCCTATTACTATGCCTCTATAGTGTGGCCAGTGTTTTGCCTTTCCATTATATTAAAAAAAAAAAATGCTGATGTAATTTTATTAAGGTTTGTTTAATTTTATATGATCAATTCAAAATTATCCGATAATATGAGTTGAGGTTAAATTTGGTTAATAATATATACATAATTATCAAATTATTATTATTATTATACCCTTTCAAAACCCTACAGTGCAACGGTTGGGGCTTTGACCTCTCTTTGGGAGGTCTAAGGTTTAAACTGTAGTGTGTAATTCAGTGTGATTCGAGCTTTGGTTTTCGTATACATCATGCAAAATTGCTCATTCAACGAGCTTTGGTTTCCGTATACATCATAAAAAATCACTCATTCAAGCATGATGGCGTGTGTTGTGTGAAAAATAAATAAAAGAACAAAATATTATTTTCCTTTACGTCAATTTAGTCACATTAAGCTATTTGGTATTGCCGAGATTTGAACTTTGGTGCGAGCTACATCAACTATTCGTACCAACCATTGGACCAAAGACTACATCAACTATTCGTACCAACCATTGGACCAAAGACCCATTGGTCATAATTATTAAATTATTATAGTATTTTTTTTATTAGTGTGAAAAATCCCTACAACCAATGCACAGGGCTGAACAGTCTCCTTCCAACCATGACCCCTCGTAAAGCCGAGAGCTATGCTTATCAATAGGAAATTTAACACACAACCACCACACACTCACTCCCTCACATACTTGCCCACGTCATGGTTTGAACCTTGGACCTCTTGAAGAAGAGCCAAGGTTCGAACCGTTGCGTTGTCCCCTTTATGAAATATAATAAAATAATAAAATTGATTTTGTAAATAAGACTTGTTTCAATATTGTATAATCAATTTTAAAAATTATATATTTTTAAAGTGAATCTTTTAATCTTATATTTTATTTATTTAAATGGAATAAAATTAAAAAAATAATAATAATAATTACATAGGAAAATCAGTTACATCTATAGTCCTTTTCTACTACCAAGCAAGGTTTAAATCTTGGGATGAGCTTTCGTCGAAGGTGTAAACCGAAAATGATTTTAGTGTCTACAGAAGGCATCAATGATTAAAGTGAGCTTTCATCGAAGGCATCAAAATGAGGGTGGTGATTATTGTCGACCGTAGGAGAGGTAAATATTTCTCGATCGCAAGAGGGGTAAATATTTCTCGACCTAAATTGGATCCTACATTATAACCTTTCTCTTTTTGCAATGGCTTCAATAGCGAGGTAAGTTTTGGCATCTCTGATTTAGTGCTTGAAATTTTTTAGGTTTTATGAAAGTTCAACAGAACAAGAAAGAACAGATCAATAGTATATGGGTGGTTCAAAAATGGAAGAAGGGAAGCAACAATTGCAAGAACAAGTAAAAACCATAGGATAACTGGTCTCTGTGTATGCACATACTATTCCAATCAGTAGAGCTAATGGAACACGAGGATTGACATATCCACAAGCAATAGGGCATACAACAATACTACCATCTGAGACACTCGAAGAAGGAATGGTAAAACCGATATATGTCAATGAGAAACAATATTGGACGATAATAAGGCACCAACAAGCTCGAGCAAGGGCAACAACAATTAAGAGGACTAATCAAAAAATAAGAGTAAAAAATATTTTGACATATAAACATGTGGAGAATAAGGAACAATCAAAGGCACTAACCATCGTCAAATGGGGAGATCAGTCAGACCAACATAGGGGACAAAAAAAGGAAGACAAAAGAGACAGAGGCAAAGCAACAACACAAGAAAAAAAAAGCAAGGATAAAAAAATCAGAAATGAAAGCAAAAAATATTTATAATGGGAAGTGGAGGTCACCAAAATGAGTTTCAAGATAGGGAAGAAACTTAGAGTCCCACAACCACGCCACTCATGTGGGCACCAAGACTTTATGTGCAAGAGCTAATGAAGATGAAAGAGAAACTTGAGAGCATGGAAAGGAGGGATACAAAAAAAAATACTAAATTAGATGAGGTTATAAACACCAATCAAAGGCTGAAAAAGGAAAACAATCTACTCAAGGAGCAAGTGTCAAAGCTACAAAACCTTATGAACATCAGTCGACATGAATGTCATGTCCTCAAATAGACCATCCACTCCCCAATCAATGATACAATAGAGGTGAAAAAAATGAATGCAAGACAAATAAAAGAGGTACGAGAAACACTCCAAAACATGGAAACAAGAGAAAGTGAGTTGCTAAATGAATTAGCAAAGATAAAGACATGGTCTCAAGTAGTAAAAGAACTAGTCAATCAATAGAAAGAGTTGATAGAGAAGCAAGTAAAAAGTCAAATAACAGAAAAGAAAGAAATACATGAGAAGTTATCAAACATAATCATCAAAGGGTTAAAATATTATGGGGATAGGGAAGACATAAACCATTTAACCAAGGACTTTTTGTCAGATTGATTACAATGGAAAGGTCAGATCAAACAAGCAGGCATAATTGGCAAGTTGAGAGGAGGTAAAGATAGGCATATTTGAGTCACATTGATGAGCTACGAGGATAAAACAAGGTTATTAAGAAACAAAGGCATGTTGAGAGGGTCACAATTCTATTTAGATGACGACCTAACCTTTCTACAATATGAAGAAAGAAATAAGGAATGGGAAAAGGTGAGGGTAGCAAGGAATGAAGGGATATGGGCATATTTAAGAAATGGAAATGCCTACATCACATCTAAACAAACCTAAAATAAATAGGAAGTATGACCTGCCTGAGATCATCTTATGATGGTAAGTTGGAACTATAGAGGTTACCCTTGGAGAAGAGGACCCGGGTTACGACCCATTGCTAGATATAAAGATATAATCATCCTGATAGACACACATGAGCATGATGGATGCAGGGCTCCATACTTTGTGGGATACAAGAAAATAGTAATTGTTAGAAATAGATTATATTACATCATTTGGGTCATGTAAATGTACCTTCCTAGGTACATACTTAGGACATTAGATTACTTTAGGGGGAAGTTATCTAGTTACTTCATGCAATGTAATAAATGCACAAGTGTCAATGTGCAAGTTGTATATGTGCAAGGTGTCCCTTGCACAACTAGGTAGAGTGTTGGCCAAGGAACCTATCTTCCTATATAAAAAGGGCCTCATTGTAACAAGCAGAATATAGAAGCTCAGAGCATATTCGTAGGTAGTAGCATAGTGTTGTGTAGATCACCATATATTGGTGATGGGTGCAATGTAGTCTAGTAGCTTTGTTCATGGAGTGTCCATTTCCTCCATAGCTACATTGTATTCATTTCTATCATTTCTATTTATAGCATATTTCAGTCATCTCATAGATTTACTTTCTTTCATATTATTCTGCATCTTGTGATTGCTATCTCCCATTGCATACTGCATCAAAAGCTAATAGTGGTATCAGAGCCACGGTAGATCTAGCCATAGTAGATCAATAGGAAAACCACCATTATCATTGAGCCTGAGTTTTTTGTCAACCTGATGCGTTGTTGGACCAACCACTATCAAAAACTCTCAGAAGAGTCTAGGTGGTAGAATTAGGGAGAGCCACAAGTGAGGACTGAAAGAAATCTCAGTTCCAAAAATACTGAGATTACATTTGGCTAGAGTCTTTCCACAGAGTTGCAGGAAAAACTCGTGAAGACTAGGACTCAACATTCAATCCACTAGATTGACAAATCAACTAGTGAAGATCATTCAAGATATCTAGAATTTGTTAACTATTACCCAAAGTTTCTTTTGTTGCAGAAAATTAATTCTCAGATGATTGGGACACCTCCTACAACAGAAATCTAGGAGACTTCAACTTCATTGCCCGAAGGTCGACGTGCCTTCATAGTGCAGATATTAGTTCCTTGTGCAAGAAAAGAATACTGTGAAAGAAGACTTCTGGAGAAGAGTCATGGTGAAGTTAGGAGACTGGAGATCTCCATTGCTAGATTGAGAACTTCATAGAAGAAGAAAAGGCCATAGAAGCCTTGATCTAGAAGAAAAGGCCATAGAAGCCTTGATCTAGAAGAAAAGGCCACAGAAGCCTTGATCTAGAAGAAAAGGCCATAGAAGCCTTGATCTAGAAGAAAAGGCCATAGAAGCCTTGATAAAGAAGAAAAGGCCATAGAAGCCTTGATCCAGAAGAAAATGCCATAGAAGCCTTGATACTGAAGAAAAGGCCACAGAAGCCTTGATACTAAAGAAAAGGCCACAGAAGCCTTGATATTGAAAAAAGGCCACAGAAGCCTTGATCCTGAAGAAGACTCCAAAAGAGAGTATCTAATTCAGAAGCAGATTAAGATTTTAGTACTAATACTTTGTTGTAGGGAAAGGAGATTCAATGAGTTGGGAAACTTCCTACAAGAAAGTTAGGAAGAGTATCTTCTTCAGAATCAATCCAGCACCTAAAGCAAAATTGAAGGTAAAGAGATTAGGAGAAGATCTCATTGAAGAACTTCTAGTCTTGGAAGAAGAAGAAGGACTAGGAGAGTCTTGCTCGAATCAGAAGTAGAGATCCAAAAGAAGATCTCACCACCAACACTTCCAGGAGTAGAAGGTTGAAGAAAAGGTCTCAAGGAAGACCAAAAGAAGTTGCAAGATCAAAGACCTTGGGGAGGTCTCAATGAGCATCCAGTAAAAGGCTTGGAGAGCCTTACTAAAGAAATCATCAAAGGAGAACTCATTGGAGAAATTCACTACAGAAGATAGTGAAATATTTGGGATAATTATCACCATCCAACAACAAGCCCAAAAGAAGAAGAAGAATTTGGCAAGGAGTGCAAATCTCAAAAGATCAAGAATCAAAATTGAGAAGAAGATTTGGGACAATTATCGCCATCCAAACAAGCCCAAAAGAAGAAGAAGAATTTGGCAAGGAGTGCCAAATCTCAGAAGACCTCAAGACATTCAAAATCTTGAGAAGAAGATCCTGCTTGAAGTCAGAATTTGACAAGAAGACTTGAAGATAGGAGAAGCCTACCAAATCCAAGATATTTGAAGATTACCTCTCACAACAAGAAGGCACCATTTTAGAGACAAAGACTTCTCCAAATCTACAACAAAAGGAGAATATTGCTTAAAGGATCAAATCATCAAAACCTAGGCTCATAAAAGAAAGTTTGAGACCACTTTTTGGTGAAGAAGAAACTAAGCAGCAAGATCCTACTCAAAGTAGCAACTTGGTGATCTTAGACACCAAGATCTACATCCTCTACAGAAGCTACAAAAGAGCTACAAAAGCTTTCAAAAAGGTAAGCAACTATTGGTGCAAGTAGATTCATTAATTGGATTACTTATCAGATTTGTTAAAGCACCTTAATTTGGATTAGAGTTGCAAAAGAGGAAAATTGAATTATAGTCTTCAAAAGTGCAAAAGGGAAAAGTTCCTTTTAAGGTTCATTTGCACATTAGCTTTGGAGTTGATTAGATTACAAAATTACAACTATCTATCAACTACCAAATATCTACTTTGGAAAGAAAAAGAAGACTAGTTCCTACAACTTTGTTTGTAGTGAAATTGTAGAATAACTCTTGAAGATTCATTTCAGATTATTCTTGATTAGTTGCAGTAAATTGATTAAGTGCACTTATAAGTTATTTTGAGAGTTTATTGGAGTGATAAGGTGTGATTTTTAGTGCATTAAAAGTGAAATATTAGTGGGTTCATTTGCACTACTATATTACTCTCAAAAAGCTTAGTGTTTGTGTTCTTGAGAAAGGCACAAAATCATATTAGCATCAAGTGTCTAAAGACACCATTAGTGCACCAAAATCTACAACTTTTAGTGGCCAAAGGAAGCCACCAAAAATAGCTCAATCCTCCAAGTTTTGGAGAAGAAAATAGCCACATAAAATCAGCAAAGGATTGCCTCAAATCGAGACTTGGTGAGTCTCAGATTCAAAGCACTATAAGTGCTATATTGCATCTACAAAAGTGGTTATAATTTGGGTTCATAAAACCAACAAAAAGGAGAGTTGCATATTCAAGAAGAACTTCTCCAAAAATCTGCCATAAAATCAGAAAATTAGGAGTGCAAAAAGGTGCAAAAGGATGTTTTTATATCCCAAAATTATTACATTATTGTTGCACCATTCTAAGTTGTTTTACGTAGGTGATAAGGCAGAGTTTGAGGTGCCACAAAGGCACATTATACAAGGTTAAAATAGTTGGACACTAGCACACTCCAAGCATAGAAAGGAAGCCTCTCAAAAGGCTCACAATTCCTCCATTTTGGATGGTCGAACCTGCAAGAAAAGAAGACACAATACAAAGTAAAGAAAGAGCATTACATCCAAGGTAATCTCATCTACAAAGGAGCATACAAAATAGGTTAAAAAAGGAGGGAAAGCATAGCAATCCATGTACATCCAAGGAGCTCCATCAAGGCACCACCAAAGCTCCACCAAGGCACCACCAAAGCTCCACCAAGGCACCACCAAAGCTCCACCAAAAGCTACTCAAAAGCCTCCAAAAGCATTAGCTGGAACCACCTCATCGAACATTCACAACAAAGAAAGAATTGGCCAAGGCACATTGCTAATAAGAAGCTTTTCCAAGGCACGTTGAGAGGGTATTACGTAGAAGACTCATGCACAAGGAGGTGATGACACTTGTTATCTAAAGATAACCCTAACAACTCTCACACAAGCGCCCATCCATTACAAGATTGACCAAGGAGCGTTACACAAAGGAGGTTGGAATGTTAGAAAGAAAAGAGACACTTGGAATGGAAAAGAATGAGTGCTCATCTTAGAACATAACATTCCTTTCAGACCTGACAAAAGGTTTACAAGTGGCAAGAGGTATCTCTACTTCTCTCAAGCGCTCATAAGAAATGGTTGTGACACTTGTCACAAGGTCCAAGATTCCTCCATAAAAAGGTGCCCAAGTCCAAGGATTTTGTATTCATAGCACAGTCAAGGCAAGCCAAAGTGCAACGTGGAAGCAAGGAGAAGAGAGCATTAAAAGCTCTGGTCAAGGGAGGTCAAAGACCCCATAGTTTGAAGCACCAACGTTCATGCATTGAAGGCAAGGAGATTCCAAAGCTTGGACAATGTTTTTAGTGCCAAAGGAGAACAATACATTGTTGTCATATACAACCAAAAAAGGCATCGAACATTGTGATAATACAACATTGAAAGGTAAGAAATAACCCTTATTTAATATTGCTTTCATTCTTAGGGAGATATAAGGATTGTAAACTAAGGTCAAAGCTTAGAGAAAATATCAATATTGAAAGCAAAAATCAAAGGGTGAAATATAACAAATCAAAATAATATTTGCAAAATAAACCTAGGAGAAATAAGGGTTACTACTTAGAAAAATCAAATTTATAATATTTGCAAATATTATTGTGTTCTAATTTTCTATATTTGGGAGCTATAAGGATTACAACACCAAATTAGGTTATTGAAAATTAGAAACACTAAAATCAAATCCTAAGGGATATTAAAAGAGGTTATTAAGGTTTTTGCTAAGGTTGGAAATTTATAATATTCTTGTCTCAAAATTTCTCAAAAGGGACAAAAGAAATCCAACATTAAAACCTCTTCAAAATTGGAAAAGTGCTTAGTTCAATAGGAGTAATAAGGTGTTAGAAAAGTTGATTTTTGATATTTACAAAACTTTACAAAATCAACCAAAAATTGAACTACATTTTACAAGAGCACTATATCATATTCCAAAATCACTAGGGAGTCATAAGGCATTCTACAAAACTTGATAATAATAGCATCTACCAAATATTATCAAGTTCTATATAATTGGGAAGATATAAGCTTTCTACAAAACCTAAAATTCCATTAGGTGTATATACTCTCATTACTAGGGAGACATAAGGAAGCCTACAAACCTAAGGATTAATAAAGGTTTTATCAAATCAAGCTTATATACTTCAATTAGGGATCATATATCCTAATATAGGGAGTTATAAGGTAGACTACTAAGATTCTATCAAATTCAATTCTAAGAAATAGCAAGAATCACTATTTCAAAGATCTATCATGGATGAAATCTTGAGAAAAGCTTTCAATAATGAAGAACTATTCCATGAAGTAGAATTCTACTCTCAAAACTTAATAGATACTCTAGAAGGATATGAGTATCTATCCACTAGCGACAAAGAGAAATTCTCCTTGTTTCTTAAAGAAGCCAAAGAAGGTAACTTTACAACATTGATTGGTTATCTTCATGAAATCCTCTTCACAACATGGTGGAACTCACAAATATTGGTTATATTTTCACCAGAAGAGTGTCTGATGGTTTATCTATCATTAATTGTGTTTGTACTTACTCAACACAAGAAACAAGCTAGCAATAAAGAATAATATTATTGTGATGATAGACTAACTTGTCATGAAGCAGAAATTCCACCAGCACCAATGTAGAATCACAGGAGAAGGAGGAAAAGGAAGAAAATACATGCTAGAAAGAAACATGGCATCATGAATACTGAACCAGTTGAACACATACAAAAGGTAGAAGAACCTTCAACTACAACTTACTTTGCATCATATGAAGACACAGATTACCTGTTGAACCTGATCACAGTAAGCAATGAAGGAGAATACAAATTCCACTATCCAATGGAAGAAGATCCACATTGAAGACTAAAGTCTTCAATACCCAAATAATGTAATATAGGGGGGTGTTAGAAATAGATTATATTACATCATTTGGGTCATGTAAATGTACCTTCCTAGGTACATACTTAGGACATTAGATTACTTTAGGGGGAAGTTATCTAGTTACTTCATGCAATGTAATAAATGCACAAGTGTCAATGTGCAAGTTGTATATGTGCAAGGTGTCCCTTGCACAACTAGGTAGAGTGTTGGCCAAGGAACCTATCTTCCTATATAAAAAGGGCCTCATTGTAACAAGTA
This sequence comes from Wollemia nobilis, assembly GCA_028583015.1. NCBI lineage: Eukaryota > Viridiplantae > Streptophyta > Pinopsida > Araucariales > Araucariaceae > Wollemia > Wollemia nobilis. The sequence continues at coordinate 617,327 of JAQPPZ010016554.1, forward strand.
GAATATAGAAGCTCAGAGCATATTCGTAGGTAGTAGCATAGTGTTGTGTAGATCACCATATATTGGTGATGGGTGCAATGTAGTCCAGTAGCTTTGTTCATGGAGTGTCCATTTCCTCCATAGCTACATTGTATTCATTTCCTTCATTTCTATTTATAGCATATTTCAGTCATCTCATAGATTTACTTTCTTTCATATTATTCTGCATCTTGTGATTGTTATCTCCCATTGCATACTGCATCAAAAGCTAACAACAATATGGAACAAAGCAGTGAAAAATAGCAATGGGTATGGGGTGTTACGGTTTAATAAAAGAAGAGTGGGAGAGGGTCATTAAAGTTGAAAAACAAGATGAAACAAATAGTACATCTGGATAAAGATCCTATAAAATAAGTCAATTATTAGCATAGCAACATGTTATTTTGCTCCCAAGAATCCTAAATTCTATAAGAAACATGACCTTAATAGAGAAGACCCATACTCCTCCCTAAAAAGAGATATTTCAATATACAGTAAGTTGGGGGAGATTATATTAAATAGAGACTTCAATGCAAGGACAACAAATAAGCAAGCTACATTCTAGAAGGTAACAAATATATTAATATTAATCCTCTTTGGATGACAGAAGAGGAAAGTCAGTAGTGGACTAGGACTTCAGAAGATGAGCATGGGGCTATCATGCAATATGAAGAAGAGTTGTTAGAACTTTGCAACATACACAACTTGATTATTTGCAATGGGATGAACAGTTGGATAAGTTCAGGAAAGTATACATGCAAAACATATAAGGGACAAAGTGTAATAGACTATGTAATATGCTCACAAAATTTCATACCAAAAATAAAGGAGCTAGAAGTGGAAGATTCTCTAGTGGAACTTAAGTCAGATCACAACCCAGTTGTTATTAAACTTAAAATGCAAGGAGACAAACCAAGGGAAAAATACATGCAAGGCAACCAAGACAAACTTCATCACAAGGGAAACAATCTCTTAATAGAAGAAAATTGACAGAGTTTTAGGGCAACATTGAATAACAAGTTACATGAAAGGGAAAGAAAGGGACTACCTCGTAGTAGCAAAGATTACAATAAGAGTGAATGGTTAATGCATGTTATTCAAGAATATCTAAACAAATGCAAGAGAGCTAAACCAAAAATAAAAGAAATAAATAGCTTCCCAACCAACCCATGGTTCGATGAAGATTGCAAGGAAGCACAAAGATTACTAAAGAAACCAACGGGTAAAATAAGAGCAAACAGAAAAGCATATGATAAACTGGTAAGGGCAAAAAAAGAAAAATACACTAGAACAAGGAGGAAAGAACTGATTTACTTAGGGAAGCAAGAACCAAAGAAATTTTAGAAGGAACTAAGCGTGAAAAAGATGCAAACTGAAATAACATAACAACTAGTCAGTGGTTGGAGTATTCAAAACAATTGTATGAGCATAGTAATAAGCAGGAGACACTCCCTACTACCATTGTCGAGAAAGAACTTTTCACAAATGAAGACATTATTCAAGGGATAAAAAAGTTAGCAACTAGTAAATCTTGTGACATAGACAATCTTCAAGCAGAGCGTATAAAATGGGGGTAGATATTCTTGCACCGTAGATCAAAGGAATTTTAAATGAGGTCATACAAAACAACTTCCCTATAGAGTGGACAACTATCTTGACCCTTATTTTGTTTAAAAGTGGAGATGTAAATAATCTCTCAAAATATCGAACTATCATGATCAACCCTCTCTTTGTAAAGTTGTTTGGGAGTATTATAGAGCATAGGATCAGCATATGGGTGAAAGAAAAGGGAAAAATAGCAAAGAGGTAAGCAGGTTTTAGGCCCAAGCACTCAACTATTGATCACTGTATCACGCTTAGACACATAATGGAAAAAATATGGGACAAAAAAGAGGAGGCTTTATACTATTTTGTAGACTTCAAAAATGCATTTGACACAGAATCAAGAAAAATATTATGGAGTAGAATGGAAGATCTAGAGGTTCCAATTCACTACAAGGTTGCAGTTCACAGATTATATGAGCATGTAAAGGCTAGAATCAGAATGCAGGAAGGGTTATCTGAATGTTTTGGGAGTGACAAAGGCGTCAAACAAGGTTTCCCTCTATCTTCGACCTTATTTGGGTTGTACATTGACAAGTTAGAAGAATGGATAAACAAATTTAGGGGAGAGGGTGTGCACTTAGCCAAGTACGTTGTAAAACTCCTCATGTATGTAGATGATGTAATTCTTGTGGCCGAAAAAACTAAAGATCTAGAAGATCATATTTGGGTTCTAAAACTATTTTGTAAGGAATTTGGGATGTAGGTGAACACGAGTAAGACAAAAATCATGATTTTCAGCAAAAAAGAAGAAACATCTCAAATTTTAGTTTGTAGGAGAACCTCTTGAGGTAGTGGTAGAATACAAATTCCTGGGTATAGACTTTCATGACAAGCTCAATTGGAATACATGTAGGATGAAAATAACTCGAAGTGGTTGGAGAGCGTTATATGCACTTCAAATTAGGTGTAGGAATACCGAGTTGTGGGACTGGAAGATCACCAAGGTCTTATTTGGTCTGCTTGTCATGTCGGTTGTGTTGTATGGCTGCAATGTGTGGGCTAGTAGCATAACAAATATGAAATAGAGGCAAATAGAAAGGATTCAAAAATGTCTAATCATAAACTTTATCAAAATTAAGGGCACAGTCCCTTATGAAATTACACTAGATGAAATTGGAATGTTCCCTTTAGAAGCAATTGTTATGACCAAGTTGTTATGTTACTTGAAAAATAGAATACATGACAACAAATGGCCTAGGGTAGCTAGGGGTGAAGAGCTGCATAGGTGAAAGAACACATGGATGAAACAAAATTAGAAATGGATGAAACATTGGGAAATCAACATAAATGAATGCCCAAATTTCAACAAAGACATAAAAAACTATGTGAATGAAAAGTTTAGAAGTGGAATGTGGAAAAATGCAAGCAGAAAAAGACAATACTATATTGCAAAGTTTAACCCAACGTATGACCACAAGGAAAAAGTGTATATAGGTGCTAAAATCAAGTGGAGGAAAAAAATCCTCATTGCTCAGATAAGGACTAGCTTTCATAGGCTTAGATGTGAAACAGGGAGATGGACAACACCCAAGGAACAATGGGAAGAAAGGATATGTACTATATGTAGCACAAGGGCAATAGAGACAGAGGGATATTTCATAAATGAATGCTTGAGTTTTTCGAACATCCATGGCAAATACAAATAAACGCTTGGAAAAGGGTCTATGGCAAAGTTATTTGAAGGCAATAAAATAAAAAATTTGGGGAGTTGCTAATCTAAATCAGCGAGAGAAGGAACAACCTTCTGAAGGATATTAATGGTCATATAACTTGAGTAACTGTGATTCCACGTTTGGGGGTCCCATAGGCCATGTTTGGGTCTCATGGACATAATTAAAATCTTTCATTTCATTTCCACCTAGTTGTTGTTGATTCGATGTGAGGGGGACCACCGATTACTCGAGATTGGTACCGTCGTTATTGGGTTGACACGCACTCAGTGAATTCAGGTTAGACTACTACCATTGCAAATAGAGATACCCCTAAGGTTTGAACCTAGGTCTCTTCTTGGTAAGCACTATAACTTACCAATCCACCTAGCCCTTGGTGACAAAAAATAGATTTTAGTAGATAAGGGGGAAAGTTGAGCTTATCAACCGATAGTAGAGGAGATGTTGTCGATCGATAGAGATTTCGATCAATAACATCTCCTCTACTGTCGATCGACAACAGAGGAGATGCTACCTATCGATAGCAGAGCAAATGCTTTTGATCAACAAAAATGTTAGTCGACAACATCAACACTGCCTATCAACATTTGTTGTGTATTCTGCTACTAGTAGTCTTTGATGTGTATTATGTTATTAGTAGTCTTTGCTTTTCTCTGCTATCGATCATTTGTTCCTATTACCACTCGTCTTTGCTTTTTACCTTTTATTTTTTGCTATTACATGTTATTTTTCATTGCTATAGGTCGTTTTTCGCTATTACAAGTCATTTTTCAAGGAGAATCAATGTTTTAGATGTTAGGTATATATACTGGTGGTATAAGTGGTGAATTTGGTAGGATAAAATATTTATTTATAATTTCAAGATGAAAACGTCCATGATTTAGGCAGGAGTGTTAGTGATTTGATGAAATTATTATCGTGGGGTGAATCGACCCAAAAAACATTTTGCTCCCAGAAATTTTAGGCAAATGGATCGATGTCCAAGGTCCTCATATTCACCAATTTCAAAATTTGAAAATCCTAATATTTACGAATTAACGATGATTCACCATTATGTATAACCATGCATATTTCCATTTTGTTGGTGGTTTACATAAATCTGCTTCTTGTTGTGTATTCTCGTGACCTATTCAACTCCCAAATCAACTTATTCTTGGCTTCCCTCAGATAATCATTGTTGTATTCTTTTTGCTCTATTATCCCCTAGCAGCAATGTCCGATATACTTTAAAAAAATTTCTTTCTATTTGTATCTTCCTTCCTCATCCTTGTACATAAAATTTGAAACCCTATCACCATGTTTATCTTTAAGTAATCTCATCCATGGTTTCAAAATTAAATTTATATTGAGTGGTTTTTTTTTTTTTTTTAGCGAAAAACCCCTTGGGGGCCGCCTTGGTCTGAGAGACCACGAACGGGGGGTTATACACCGTCAAAGTCACCCGGGAGTCGCACCCGACCCTGCCCGCACCAACATTATCAATTGGATTTTGGATACCCAATTCAGCTTTTTGGTAGGGTGGAGATTTGAACCTGGGACCTCCCTTGGAGGATTGCCCTCTCGTCTCCAACTCACCTACAACACCTGGGTAAAAAAACTAATTTATAGTGGAAAACACCCCTTTCGAGGTGCCACTTTCAACAGGTTGGGCATAGGAGGAATGGAGCCTTGTCGGCCTCTACCAAAGACATAGGACATTCCTAACTATACCATATATCTCAGAGGATGGAGACAAGGGGAATGGAACTTGGGTCGGCCTCTACTAGCACCCGTAGGCGTTTACCACTGCACCACAACAAACAGATGGATTGAGTGGTTTTCTATCACATAAAGTATCTATCCAAATAGAATTGTTTTCTCTAGTTCCAACTACCCATCTTAGATCATTAATCAATAGATCAATTAATTTTTTTAAACCATTCCATAGTACATAATTTAAGGCTCAAAATTTCCATGAGTATGCTTAGATCAATCTAAAAATAACGCCCACAACTGTTTTTCAGGTTTTCTCTAATCAAAAAATTGGGTGTTTGAGATCAACCAAGAACCTAACACCCACAACAATCCAGAAACTAGAAATGTAGCCCAGGAGCAATATGGAAATCCTGTATTGGGTGCCGGTATTTTATAAAGATCTCATACTCCATCAAAAATTAAATTGATCCTGTAAGTGTTTGTTTTTTAATTTAAAAAATACAGAAAGACTCTTTCAAAATATATTTTAAATGGTTCTTCAAGTTGATTAGAAGTTCAATTTAAAATAAAAAATAAAAACTATCATCTAGAGACTCAGCTAACTAAAATTTATATAGATTTATTAAGCAACAAAGAGAATTCAACGCTAATATTAAAAAAATATATATTTTGAAAGGATAAGCCTCGGGAAGGTGGGATTCTTCAACTCACCTCCCAAAAAAATCTACTTTTATTGCGCAGCATCCCACATCCCACTTGTGTCGCCAGTATTCCTTTAATAGTACGATTCCAAGCTTAGGCTTGGCTCTTTATGCACGCTTAGTCATGACGTAAGCTTTTGATAATACGCGACGGCAAGCTATTATTATTATTATTATTATTATTATTATTATTATTATAATAATAATAATAATAATAATAGTAGTAGGAAATTTCTATGACACAGGGTTGAGTAGTCTTATTATTATGGTTGTAATTAATTTTTTAATCAAACAAAAAAATAATAATTAATAATAATAATAATTTATGTTATGCAGTCTAAAGGGTTATGCTGATTTGTAATTGTTTGTTTAGTTAGGCACTTACCTAGAAGAGATCTAGTTCAAATCTTGGGGCAGAAGAAACCAAGGTTGGGGAGCGCCCATTTGTAAAGGTAGTAGTCTGCTTCGAATCTTCTGAGTGTACACCAAACGGACGACCGAAGATGATATGAATCCTAAGCGATTAATGATATTTTTCAGGTCGGTTTATAAAATACCAAGATGATATAGATTTGTTGGGAGTCCATATGGTTTGAACCCTATACTTATCAATTACTAAAAATAATATAAATGTAACCAACTCCCATATGTATTAAAAAAATATATAAACAATAAAAATTCAAACATTTCATTCCTTTTTGACACCATTTATCTTTTTTATAACTATCTTGATTTGGGGACAATTAAAATCTTAAAATTAAATATTAAAGTGAAGAAGAAATATTTTTTTTTTGTAATTATTTTAATAGATTAACAGTGGGTTTTTATAGAGGATCCCAAAACCTTATGTACAAAATCAGCCTGGCTGGAATGTGCATCATGCCTTGTGGCTGGAGGAATAAACCTGATGACAGAAACCAAAAACTCGCTAATTGCCCGAAGGCTACAAGTAGGGCCCTTATGCCTGAATATCCCGGAAACAAACCACATTTTACCAAGGAAAACAAAAATACTAGCCGGAGAAATTTGACCATCGAAAGCAAAAACAGCCAAACCAAACGAATGACCTTCTGAAGCGGGGAGAACATCATGAGAGGATATCCGCATTGGCCAAACTCGCCACCTCATACGGGAAGCATGAGCGCCACACAACAGGACACGTGGTCGCAAGCCCTTTGTTGGCCATGTGGTCTGCCACGCGATTTCCTTCCCTAAAAATATGGCACGCCTTCCACCTGTCACGTTGAGAGAGGAGCATCCTAGCCTCAAGAATGATGTTGTAGACCCTCCAAGACGGGTCTTTAGAGCCTAGCAGATAGTTGACTATATTGAGCGAATCACCTTCGACTATCAAAGGCCGAGGATCCTCGGAGAGGATCTGGATACCTTTCAAAACACTTCTGGGCTTCAGCATAGTGATTAGTCTGGGCACCCAAATCTTCACAATAAGCCAACACGAGATTCCCGTTATGGTCTCTAACCACACCACCAGAACCAAGCGGGCCGAGGATTGCCTTTGGCCGCACCGTCAAAGTTTAATTTAATCCAGCCCACAGGGGGCTTGGTCCAAATAACATCCCCACGCTGAGACTTAGAAACACCATCATGAAAAGGGAAGAGGCCCAAACTTTTGAAGATCGCTGCTTCGCCAGGAAGGCGGGGACGGGAACTAGGAACAACTTTAGAATTCTCAATGGCGAAGGATAAGGCTCTCTGAGCGACACAGGGAGGTACTCTAGGGACCTTGCCGAAGACTCTGGAATTCCTCTCTAGCCAAATCTGCCAAATGGAGTGGTGGAAAGAGGCCTCAAGAAGGAAGCGAAGTTTAGGATTCTTGAAAGGATTGGGCCATTGGTGGAAGGCATCTTTGAGGGAGCGGGGAGTGCACCAAAGGATTTGAAAGGAAGACAGGACAATGCCGAGGACAGAATGGGAAAAAGGACAGTGCAAAAATAAGTGGTCTGTCGTCTCACAATCAGCAAAGCACAAGAAGCACCTGTTGGGAATAGCAAAACCCCTCTTATGGAGGTTGTCGATGGTTAAGGCTTTATTATGAAAGGCAATCCATGCAAAGTAATTAACTTTAGGAATAATACCCTTCCTCCAAATCACTTTCCATCGGTGATCCATGGCAATCTCGCAAGTAAGAAGGTCATAGGCGGTCTTGACAGAGAACAGACCATCCTCCGTGCCACGCCGTATGATTCTGTCATCTCTTCTAACAGATGGAATTAAAACAGATCGAAGAATATTAGACAAAAAAGTCATTTCATTGTTAAAGCCGTCCAGGACTGGCAAATTCCACCGAGGGGGAAGAGAGCTCCGATCAATGAAGTCCGCAACCTTGAGTTGGGAATTTGGATCCACCTGGGCTTTCAGGCCAGCAAGGTCCGCTCTCAACTCGAGAGCTCCATCAGTAACCCACCTGTCCTTCCAGAAGAGAATGGAGTTGCCATCACCCAAAATCCAACGAGCACCAGAGCTGATCAGAGAGCGGGCTTGAAGCACCGATTTCCAAAAGGCAGACGCTTCAGGAGGAATCCCGACATCAAAAAGAGAACTCGATCCAAGATACTTCCTCTTAACCAGCTTGACCCACTCTCGGGTCATTAGTCAGGATCTTCCAAGCGTGCTTAGCGATCAAAGCAGTGTTCATGAGTCTTGATCTCCTCATTCCCATGCCGCCTTGGTCCTTTCGCAAGCAAACCTTATCCCGGGCCACAAGAGGAATTCTGGATTTTTCTTCATTGCCGCACCACGTAAAGGTCCTCTGAATCTTTTCAATCTTGGAATGGACAGAAACAGGCAACATGAACACAGACATGAAGTAAGTTGGGATTCCTTGGAGACAAGCTTTGGTAAGGGTGGCTTTCCCAGCTTGCGACAGGAATTTGCCTTTCCAAGTGCTCAACTTTTTGTGAAGACGTTCCAGGATCATGTCCCACAAGCTTCCATTGGCCCGGCCATTACAAGCCAAAGGCAAACCCATATAAGACGCAGGCAGGGAATCAATAGTGCATTCCAAAATTCTGGCTATGCGGAGTTGCCTTCGCATAGGAGTGTTAATAAAGTAAATTTTGCTTTTGATGTAATTGACTTTCTCGTCCGGCAGCCTTTTCATAACGGGAGAGGATTCGCTTGATGGATTTGGCTTGAGTGACTGGACGCCCCAGTGGAGATGAGGGTGTCATCCACAAATTGCTGATGAGAGACAGGATCGACTCTGGAGGTGGGAAAAATGCCAGAGATCTTATTCTGGCGAAGAGCCTCTTTCAAAGACCAACTCAGAACCTCAACCAGAAGGATGAATAGAATAGGAGACAGAGGGTCACCTTGTCTGAGGCCTCTGGCACTTTGGAAATACCCAACAGGGGATCCGTTGATTAGAACAGAAAAGGAGGGAGTGGATATGCAACTACTGACAAGGTCAATCCATTGAGGGTGAAAGCCAAACTTGAAGAGGACAAAGACAGAGGAACCTCCCCGTCAACTCGTCAAAAGCTTTATTCATGTCCAACTTGAGGAAAAGAGCAAGCATTTTTGGAGCGGTGAGCGGAATGGAGGGTTTCATGGATGGTGATGACACCATCGAGAATGTTTCTGCCTTTCACGGTGCTTCCCGAGAAGGACCAACCAAGGAGGGAAGAAGGGACCTCGGACGGTTGGCTATGGACTTGGTTAAGATTTTATAAAAAACATTGCACAAAGCTAATGGGACGATAATCGGAGAAACTTTTGCAAAGCGGAAGACTTAGGGATGAGAGCAAGAAAGGTAGAATTTAGTTTTGGATGGATGGATCTCGGAGGCTTGAATCTCCCGAATTGCTTCGCACACATCCGAGCCCACAACATCCCACATAACTTGAAAAAAGGGGGGAAAACCGTCGTGCCCAGTGGGCCTTGTCTGGTTGCATGGAGAACAAAGCTTCTTTAATCTCGTACATAGAAAAAGGCTCCGTAAGCTTAAAGCTTACCTCGGGAGGAACTTTGACTGGGAAGTTATCCAACAGAGATTTCTGAACCTGGAGATCACTGTCGGGAGGAACACCGAGCAGATCCTCGGAAGAAGTCAACCGCTTCACTTCGGATTTCCTCAATATCCTTGGTAACGCGTCCATCCTTGCACACCACTTCCCCGATTTTGTTAGCCCCTCTCGTGCCGCAAAGTTGACGCGTGAAAAACTTCGTATTGGAGTCTCCATTTCTCAACCAGAGGTCCCTAGATTTCTGGCGCCATAAAGTTTCTTCCCTTGCAAGAATAGAATGATAATCCACCAAGAGCCTCCTTTCCTCCTCCCCGAGGCAATCGGTGTAACCTTCGAGCTCCATTCTCTCCTCCACCAATTTTAGGTTCGCAGAAATGGACCTTTTGGACTCAAAAATGTTGCCGAACACCTCCTTGTTCCATGTTTTCAAATTCCTTTTGATTAACTTGAGTTTTAAGGCCACTCTCTTGGAAGCGGAACTTGCTACCTTCTGCTGCCACCAGACTGTAACCAACCCTCTAAAGTCCTTGTGAGAAATCCACATGGACTCAAATCTGAAGGGGGTTTTAAAAATAGGCCCATCAACCGTCTCCAGGACAATAGGATTGTGATCAGACCCAATCCTCGGTAAGGCCGAGAGAGTTGCCGCACCGAGTATGGGAATAGCCTCTTGGGATATGAAGAATCTATCAAGCTTGACTTGAATAAGATTGCTCCCAATCCTCCTGTTGCTCCAAGTGAAGGATGCCCCCTTGAGGTCAATGTCAAGCAAGTTATTGGTAGAAACAAAATCTCGAAAGTCTTCCAGACTGTGGCTAGAGTGGTCTGATCCTCCTTTCTTTTCAGATGGGTGAAGAGGACAGTTGAAATCTCCCCCTAGAACCCAAGGGAAATTACAGAACGTTTCCCTCATCTGGGAAATAGCCTTCCACATTTCTCGCTCTCTCCGAGATAGAGTTTGGGGCATACACATTAGACAGATCCAAGAAAAGTTAATGGCTTTGGAATGAAACAAAACATTGATAATCCTGCTGGAAGTTGAGAGAAGGCTGCCCTCAAAAATCTCTGGATCCCAAAGAATCATGAGACCGCCTGCCGTTCCCACCGCAGGACTGGAGAGGAATTTTGCCTTAGCCCAAATGACCTTAGCAGCTCTGGCAGAAGAGATAGCATCGGTCTTAGTCTCTTGCAAAATTAGGATGGACGGATTCGTCCTCTTTTTGAGATCAGCCACCAATCTCCGTTTGGCAGCTGCATTAAGCCCTCTCACATTCCATGAGAGGACTTTCATCTCAACAGCTTTGATATTCTTCTTACCTCCCTTTCCTTGCCGGAGGGGAGGTTTTGGGACAGTACGAGTCACCCATCTGGGAATCAGAATCATCCTGAAAAAGCAGCTGTTGAGTACCATTTGCAACATCTGCCGCTGTCTCCTTGTCCCGCCTGTCCTTGTTGGGGGGACGACCTTGCTTCCTTTCGCTACCAAAATCAACACCTTGCTTTCGGCTTCTAGTATTACGAGGGCCGATATTACTGGATCGCTCACCCCTTCTTCCTAGTAGGTAATCTTCCAAAGACATTTTGGGACTCGGGGTGGTTATGGTCCAGGATTTTGGGTGAATCTCGCTCGTGCGGTGATTTGGGGAAGGGACTGGTCCTTCTCCTCCTGTGGTCCAAGGTGAGGGCTTGCACCACACGGCTCAGAGACCGTTTGGGGGGAGACTGCTTCCACCGGGTGGGAGGATTCGGGATGGTCCCTAGACGGGCCTGGAGATTCATGCCCTTTCGCAACAGGGTGCTTTGTCTGACCTTCACCGTGTTCCAAGGGGTTGCTGGAATCCCGTTTCTTCATCCCTGGATTTTGAAGAGGACAGTTGGACTGGAGGTGCCCTTGAGAACTGCACTGGGGGCAGAAAGCCGGTCTGTTCTCATACACAATGGCTTGCTTGTGGAGAATGATATCTCCAGACCGGAGAGTGATGGATGATGGAAGGTCAGCCTCCAAATCTGCCAGAACGCAGAACCGAGCTTGAACAAATCTGGTTCGAGCTTTGGTGGGAGGGTCAATGGTAACCAACTCACCAATGGAGCGTGCAATTCCTCCTGATTACATTTTCATGCCAACAGAAGAGGGGGAGACTCCGGAGTCTAACCCATATTGGAGCAATGTTGATATTTTGGGTCTCGGGATTGAAGTCCATACCCCACTTCCTTAGAAAGAGACTTCGCGGCCTAGGAACCAGGGACCACCAACCAGATTTTACAAGTAGTCCTCCTTGTTATTCAGCCTAATCGCGAAAAACCCCGGGATAAGGCCGCCAACTCCATGTGACCAGTAGGTTCGCCATTTACCCGCCGCCCACTTGCGAATGGTCTCCATGTCGGGACGGCCGCCAATAAACTTACCGATGAGGGTAAATTTTTTGAATTCCACAAAGCTTGAAAGAATTTCTGTCGGGATGTCCAACTCGTCCCCGACAGGAAACAACTCCTTGGAGAGCAGACCGCTAAGGGTTTCTCAAGCCGCTGCCCGAGCGTACGACTTCTGAGTTCCACCTCCCCATTTGTCTGGTGGATCCTTGTCATGACCTACATCCTCTTCGGTTGGAGAGGACTCCTTAGCACCCCCGATCTCTGACTGCCCTCCCTTCGCCCTGCTGTGCCCCCGGTTCGATCACGTTGGCGTTCCCGTGCTCTCCCGCAGAAGCTTTCCCGCCCGTCGTCATCTTGGCCGTCAAAACCCTAGCTGACAATAACTGCCAAAGTGAAGAAGAAATATACTACTGTTATATAACATGACTTTTTCCATCATCTTCAACAATTTTCCTCTAATTTGCCAAAATTAAAATTCAACATTTTTACAAATATTAAATAAATAATGTACGTCTTTATTTAAAAAGGATAGGTCATTTGGTAGTGATCAAGTATTTGTTTTTGGATAGTTTAGGTAGTAACTTTGTCTTTATCCAACTAACGAAGGTTTATAATGACGATATCAGAGTTGACGAACCAAGGTTTACAATCAAAGTTGATAGATGAAGGTTTATAATGACAATATCAGAGTTGATCAGATACCCCACATCGAACAAAAGGTGTTACAAACGTCCAAGTTGATTGGAAACCATGCCTCGCATCAAAAAAATAAATAAAATTGATTCGAAATAATACCCTACATCAAACAAAAAAAGTTTTCTAATATATAAAAAAAAAAAAGTCGATATGAATCTAAAAACCAATAAAAACATTTAAACTAACAAATAACCTTTGTTAAACTACAGCCACCACGCCACCTTCCAAAACAGATAAGGTTAGATCCAATATGGGCCCACCTGATTTTTTATGGCCCTCAACTTGTTTGAACGGATGGCCCCTTCTGGCCAACTTTTCCAAAACAGATAAGGTTAGATCCAATATAGGCCCACCTGATTTTTTATGGCCCTTAACTTGTTTGAACGGATGGCCCCTTCTGGCCAAGGTTAGATATTAAAAATCCAAAAGTAGTGAAAATGTCAGAGTGTAATTACATTCTATAGAAATTTGTTAAAGATATTTAGTAAGAATAGTGTAGTGGTTAGGTTTTTGATTTTTTTTTTTTTTTTGGAAAGGTTTAAAGTTTAGTGTATTGATGTGATTGTTTGTTAAAAAAAAATTGTTAATAATCTTTTGAATATTATTTTGTTAAATAATACATGTATATTTGTTAAATTGTTTTTATTTTGTTAATTATGATATAATATAATTAGGTTGCGAAGGGGACAAGAGCTTGGGTTTTGGCTCTTCTTCAAAAAGTTCAAGGTTCAAACCATGGCGTGGGCGAGTGTGTGAGGGTTTTGGCTCTTTTTCAGGAGGTTCAACGTTCAAACCGTGGCGTGAACGAGTGTGTAAGGGGGTGGGTGTATGTATAGTTGTGTGTTTTGTCCCTATTGATAAGTTTAACTCTCACTCTTATTAGAGGTCATGGTTGGAATGAGGATGTCGAACCTTGAACGTCATGATTGGAATGAGGACGTTGAACCTCATGATTGAAATGAGGACACTGAATCAATAAAGGTTACTCACACCAACCTCAATAAATACATATATAAATAAAAGATTTATTTAAATTTATATATTTAATTTAAAATTATTAAATAATATTTTTGTTGATATATTTTTAATAATATATAATTAAATTTTTATCTATCATATTTAAATTCAAATTAGAGAAAAAGAAACCTAAACTAAGATAATCAACTTAAAATCAAAAACCAAAATTTATTCCAACTTTGTAATGGTGATGCTCTTTGTACTTTATGTATCATGAACCTATTATTAAATTTGTTGAGTTTGTTTAACAAACTTGCTTACCTTTTCAAACTTGCTTAATTTAAGCAAGATTATAGGAAAACCACCTTTGGCAATTGAAATTGGTTTTCTGGTCAACCATGGTGGGCTTTTAAGTCATTACAATGATTTGAGTAAGATGCTAGATTTTCGGTTGCAGAAACGATCGCACTTTTGGAACTTAAATTAAGGGTGCCCCTATTTTAGAGAGGTCTCATACTTCATCAAAAATAAAAAAAATATGGAGTAGGCGTTATTTATATTGATCTTCTACGGTTGTTGTAGTGGAGCAAAAGATAGTACTTCTTGTGAGAATGATAATGAAGCGAAAGATAGTACCTTTGAAAACTTGAATTCAAGGTTATGCGAGGACTGAAGGTTGCAGGTTGTTGTGCGCTTGCAATGGATGCTAGGGTTTTGAGTTTCATTATGGTCTCCAACCCTGGTGGACCAATGCACAACATTGGCGTCGTAGAAGAGAATGCATGCGATAATGGCTCCTCTCATTCAACTGTGCATGTTTATGATGAGAATGGTCTACAAGGTAATCCTCATTCTCCTGATGTAATTCTTTCATTGCCTGAAGTTGATTCTGCATGTCACAGTTTAGAATCACTCATCCTTGTTGGGTATTTCGTTGGACACATCTCTAATGAGTCTTCCCTTAGGGCCTGGGTTAACACAGCTTGGACTCCTCATGGAGTCAAGCTGATGATGGTTCAAAATCTTACAAAGGGATTTTTCTACTTCGCTTTGCCGAAACAACCCAAGATAAGGTGATTAACGAACATGGTCCCTGGTACATGAGAAGCTCTTTGCTTGTTTTTTCTCCTTGGAGTCGTGACTTTTCTATTTATGAGGAAAGATCTACCAAAGTCCTTGTGTGGGTGGAATTCCCAAGACTCCCTCTACCTTTGTGGCCCTTTCTCACTCTACCTTTGTGGCCCTTTCTCAGTTGCATATCAGCCCCTCTTAGGCATGTCATTTTGGTGGAGGCGGACAAATTTTTCCATGCACGTCCTCAAAAACGTGTTTGTGTTGAGATTGATGTTTCTCGAGAGCTCAAGGAGTCTATTGATATACAAGTTGGCGACATTGTGTTATCCCAACGGGTAATCTACATTAACTTACCCAACACTTGTTTTCGGTGCCAATCCTCAGCACACAAGATCAAATATTATCTCTTGATGCCGCATAACAGGGACAAGCAAAACCCCACCACACCGAGTGCACCCACTCCTCAACCTTAGGAGGATGGTTAGACAACTATGGGAGGGCGAGCGTAAAAATATAGTTTTGGTTGCTTCTAAAGGTACACAGTCCAAGTCGACACATGTCTCACAATCGATAAAAAATATATGAAAAGGAAAAGTTGATCCTACAGCTGAGGCTCCTCAGTCTCAACAGAAGGATGCAATAGTGCTTGCTTTAGAGTCCTCTAGTACATTTTCCCTAGCTAACGACAGGCGCTCTTGCAACCCGAGAAGGGGATCTGCAAAAAAAAATACTAGTGTAGAGAAGCAACTTCAAATGACCAATGTTTAGTTGGACAACAACTGCAGTGTGTTGGAGTATCTTAACAACGGTGAGGATATGATCAATGTTTAGTTGGGCAACAACTACAGTGTGTTGGAGTATCTTAACGACAGTGAGGATATGTCGTTGGATGCAGAGCCATCATCGATGGAATTGACAGTTCCTCCAAAGAAAGCAAAATCTAAAGTTCCCTCCCCTTTTGTGCGGTTTTGACGTTCTCATAGTCCTCGACAAGGGAAAGAATATGAAGATGCTTTACCTGAAAAATGGTTTCACCCTTTTGGCCCAAAAGTTCCAATAATTTTGCATTGGGAAGACATCGATCTGGCTCGAAAGTTTCGGTAGACGTAAGGCCTAGAGTTATAGTTCTACAGTTTAGGGTTTCTAGTTTATTTTGCTATGTATTCACCCTTTTAGGGATTTCGTTTTGCAAGGGGGTGTTGAATAATTGGGTTTCCGCTCTATTCACGGGGATGTTTTTTTGGCTGATGGTGTTAGCCATGTGGCGTGTTTATCCGCTTTTTTTTTGTTTGTAAAAATATATTTTGTTCTTTAATATGCTTTTTACACCAAAAAAATTAAAAATTATAAATAATTTTGATTTTCTAAGTGTTTGTTTAAGTCGTATATCTTTAAAAAAATTATCATTTTTTTAAATGAATGAAAGGATACTATCTATATATATGAGTTTTTATAATCTATTGTATAAAAACAAGTTAACAAGACCTTTTTTTTCGAAAGAATTAAACCAGGACAACCCACCAACAAAAATATTGTCATTTTTTTAAATGGATGAAAGGATATTATATATATGATGTTTTATAATCTATTGGATAAAAACAAGTTAACATGACTTTTTTTTTTTTTAAGAATTGAATCAGGACAACCCACCAACAAAAATCTCTAGCCTGCTAGGTAAAAACAAAGTCGTTGGGACCCTCCACCCTCCAAGCAATTAAACCAAAATAACCCACTAACAAGCACTTGGTCGTCACCAACCTACCTATCTACTTTTTGTTGCATCTCTTCCCACTTGTGTTGTCAATATTACTTTGATAGTACAATTCCAAGGTTTGGTTAAAAAAAAAAGATTTTGAAAAAATTATATTAAAACAAGATTATTTACAACTTGGCATTAGATTCCTTTCAGCTAACAATAGCATTTATTTCCTTCTTTTTAATTTTCCAATAAACTTTTGTAACTTTTAAATCCAAGATATTATAATCACTTTGTATTATTATTTTTTTTGGAAAGTAAAGTTCTTCATTAATTACCGAGTTTTACAGGTTGACCCAAAACCTATTACAAAAGTCAGCCTTATGCTGATGTTGCGGATCCTATTCATGTTAAGGACTTTCTGTCCTTTACTACTGTTGACCTTCCTAAAACGCCTTACCAGGCGGACGTAGCAAACAAAAACTTGAGACATTTCAAACACAGCTGGGCATATTCCTTGAAAACCTTGACAAAAAGAGAAAAAAGGCATGAGCCAAGACAGGATTGCATCCTTTGTACAATACGTAAACAAAAAAGTTAGGCAATAGATTGCCTATCATTGCGGAGGATGTCCTCAACTTCACGTGGCACTCCTCGCGTCCACGTTGTCAAACTACTCGCCTCAACTCCTACATTGGCCAGTTTGTCAGCTGTTCTGTTGGCTTCACGGAAGACATGGCACCCCCTTATCCTGTCTGCCTTCGAAAAGGATCCTCGCCTCAAGGATGGTAGCTTCAATCCTCCATGGGGGTTTTTTGCCATTGGTTAGGAGGTTAATGATGATTTTAGAATCCCCTTCGACCATCAGATTGCCTTGGATCTCCTGTGCCACCTGTAGACCCCTCCAAAGCGCTCTTGCTTCTGCCTCATTATTGGTTTTGGTTCCTAGTGGTTCCGCAAAGGCCATCATCAGAAATCCTTGATGATCCCTGATTACTCCTCTAGCTCCCGCCCTCCCAGGATTATCCTTAGCCGCACCATCAAAATTCAGCTTCAACCAGTCCCTAGGGGGAGGCTCCCAGGTGATCCCATCCCTAGGATTAGGCCTTGGAGCAACCACTGTCTGATCGGGAAGGAAACCTAAGGACAGGGCAATCTGACTTTCCCTAGGAGGAATTGTTTGGTTATCCATAGATAGGATACTAAGATTTTCTTTCGCAAAGGTAAGAATTCTGTTTAGGATGGTTTTAAGGTTGTGCTTGGAATCATTAAAGGCTCTATGGTTCCTTTCTAGCCAAATTTTCCAAAGAAAGTGGTGCCAACAGATCCTCCAGAGGAACTTGAGTTTTGGGCTTACAAAGGGAAGGGGCCATTGTTGGAAAACTTCTATGATTGAGGCTGGTTTAACCCAAGAAATGCTAAAGGCTTGGAAAAGACCATCCAAGATGGAAGTTGCCACTGGGCACTCCAGAAAGAGGTGTTGGACTGATTCCCAGCCTGCCCTGCACAAGTAACAACGGTTAGCAATAATCATTCCTTTTTTCAACATGTTGTCAATGGTGAGAATCCTTCCTTGAATCACTAGCCACGTGAAAAAGGATATTTTGGGGATCAAACCCTTAATCCAGACCAGCTGCGACTGAAACTGGTGGTCATCAGGATTGAGGAGTAAATTGTAGGCAGATTTAACTGTAAACTCTCTACTCTCTTGTTTCTGCCCATGCCAGATGGTCTTCAACATTCCCTATGGGTATGACCTATTGCCCTAAGATGAAATGAAGTTCTTCGGACTCAACTTCAAACCCCTGGACCCTTATCAGCTGCCAACTAAGGATGTTCCTATCCTGCCTTATGTAATTTGCCACTTTAAACCCTATGGATCGTTCCAAGTGATCTTTGATCCTAGCCAAAAGGGGGTTGCATGATAAGGCCTCAGAATTAGCCCACCTGTCTTCCCAGAAGTTGATTTTTTGTCCATTCCCTAACATCCATCTGAGCCCTTTCTTGACCAACTCTCTGCAGGTTAGGATTGCTTTCCAAAAGGTTGATCCCCTGTTTAACAGATTTCCATTGAGGAAGTCTGTTCTTTGAAGGTATTTTCTCCTGACTATTGTTGTCCACTCATTCTCGACATTTGTCAGCAGTCACCAGGCTTGTTTGGCTAGCAGCGCCATGTTGATAAGGGACACTCTCCTTAGGCCTAACCCTCCATTAGCTCTGGGTTTACATACCTTGCTCCATCCTACTAAATGGATCCTTTTTTTCTCTTTCGTCCTTGACCAGAGGAATTTTTTTGAAGTTGCTCAATATTTTGGTATACTTTGCAAGGAGCTCTAAACACAGATAAGAAATAAACCGGAATGCTCTGAAGAGAGGCCATAGTCAAGGTTGCTTTTCCTGCCTGAGATAGTAGATGTCCTTTCCAACCAACCAATTTTTTTGGATCCTTTCCAACACGTTATTCCACATGGATCCTTCTGGGGTTCCAAAAAGAGGGGCAGGCCTAGGTAGGACGTGGGAAGAGTCGCTATTTGACATTCCAAAATCCTTGCAATGCTGGTTTGTCTGGGGACAGGAGTGTTAAGGAAGTACAATTTGCTCTTATTGAAATTCACTCTCTGACCAGCAACTTCCTCATACATCTTTAGAATGTGTTTGATTCTTCTAGCCTCAACCACTGAAGCCAAGGTTAGCATCAACGTGTCATCCACGAATTGCTGATGGGTGACAGGGTTAGTTAAGGAAGTCACCTTTATACCTGAAATGAGTCCTATTGCTGGAAGCAACTTTGATGGTCCTTCCTAAAGCCTCTGCCACTATGATGAAAAGCATGGGGCTTATAGGATCTCCTTGCCTTAATCCTCTTCTACTTTGAAAGTATCCAGCTGTTGATCCATTCACCAAAACAGAAAACCACGGTTTCATGATACACCCTCTGATGAGTCTGACCCATTGAGGATGAAATCCAAATTTTAGTAATATTGCATCCAAGAACTCCCAATTAATTCTATCAAAAGCTTTGTTCATATCCAATTTTAGGGCCATAGTTGCTTTCTTAGTCTGGGCAGCCGTATGTAGAGCCTCATGAACAGTGATTACTCCATCTAAAATTGACCTTCCTTGAACCAAGCTCCCCTGACTCTGATCAATGATTGCGGGTAACACTTCCTTCAATCTGTTGGCAATGACTTTGGTAAGGATTTTATAGGACACATTACATAAGTTGACCGGCCTAAAATCTGCCATGGTCTTAGGGTTTGGTCCTTTAGGGATCAGGGCTATAAAAGTGGAGTTAAAACCTTTGGGAATATGAGTAGATGTTTGGAATTCCCTGATGGCAGCCATGACCTCAGCCCCAACAATATCCCAAAAAACTTGGTAAAATCGAGGTGGAAAACCGTTCGGGCTAGGAGCCTTATCAGGTTGCATGTTGAACAAGGCACTTTTGATCTCCTCATCAGTGAAAGGTGCTATGAGAGAATCATTCGTGGTCTCATCAATAAGTTGGGGGATGAACTGAAGGAGAGAATCCTTCGCTTCAACATGACAAATAGGTTCTTCACCCAGTAGGGAGTTAAAATAGGCAACTGCCTCCTCTCTGATATCCTGAATATTCTGAGTTAAGGATCCATCCGCCCTGGTTAGATTGTTGATTTTGTTATTGCTCCTATTCCTTAACGTAGAAACATGAAAAAACTTTGAATTTGAATCACCCTCCTTAAGCCACAAAGCTCTAGATTTTTACCTCCAATAAATCTCTTCACAAGCCAGAATATTGTGGAACTCACAAAGGGTGTCCCTCTCTTCTGATCTGGTAGCCTCATCATAAGTGCCATTCTGAATTTTGCTTTCTATCAATTTTAGTTTCTCAACAACTATTTTCTTATTCTCAAAGATGTTGCCAAACACTTCTTTGTTCCATATTTTGAGGTTGTCTTTAACCATATTTAATTTTTGAGCTAATTTGAATGAAGAACTTCCCTGGCAAGGTAACTGCCACCACTTTTTGACTTGTTCCCTCAAATCCTCATGTTTAGTCCACATCGATTGAAACCTGAATGATTTTTTGAAATGGTTGGCTTGAAAGACCTCAAATAAAATAGGACTGTGGTCTGAAGCACTTTTGGGAAGGGCCTGTAGAAGAGAATCACCAAAAGTTGTGATGGCTTCCTTAGAAAGGAAGAATCTATCCAATATTTCCTGAATCAGTTGGCTCCCTATTCTCCGGTTACTCCAAGTGAACTTGGCCCCTTTAAGCCTGACATCCATCAACTCATTTATATTTACGAATTCATTAAAGTCTTCCATGCTCCTTAATGGTAGACCTGATCCTCCCTTTTTATCAAACGGATATAGGGGGTGTTGAAGTCTCCTGCAATCAACCAAGGAATGTTGTTGAAAGCTTGATTCAGATGACCTAGATATTCCCATAACTCTAGACGCCCTTGGATAGAGGTTGGGGCATACACGTTTGACATGATCCAAGATTTGTTGTGATCAATATCATGGAATAGCATGTTGAGGACTCTATCATCGGTCTGAAGCACACTGCCTTCTAGTTTATTC
Source organism: Wollemia nobilis (assembly GCA_028583015.1). Taxonomy (NCBI): domain Eukaryota; kingdom Viridiplantae; phylum Streptophyta; class Pinopsida; order Araucariales; family Araucariaceae; genus Wollemia; species Wollemia nobilis. Next base: position 638,364 of record JAQPPZ010016554.1, read on the forward strand.
GGATCCCACAAGACCATGAGTCCTCTAGATGCTCCTCTCACCTGTTGGAAGGCTGCTTCCCCTTGCTTCCAAATATTTCTAGCTATAGATGCAGATTGTATTTTATCTGTCTTTATTTCTTGGAGAAAAATGATTGATGGACTAAACTCTTTCCTTATTTATTTTACCACCCTTTGCTTTGGTGGGCCATTTAGGCCTCTCACATTCCATGAGAGAACCTTCATTTAGACTTGTTTGTTATTTTTCCCTCACCCCCTTCCTTGGGTTGGAGGGGGTTTGTCTATTTTTCTATCATCCTGGCTAGGGATAGCTTGTTGTAGAAGTGTTCTCTGCTTTCCATTTGCAATTTCATTATCGATCCGAAGTCTATAATGCTCTACCTTAGTCATCCTTCCTCTCTTTATTTCACTTTCGTAATCAATGGGGGACTTAGTTGTGCTTATGGTTTGTTTTGGACTAAAATGAGGAGGCATATACTGAAGTAATCTAGGGCTATGCTCCATCTCCCCAACTTGAGGGGTTTCATCACTATTTTCATCCTCTTCCCTGTTTTGACTGAACTCACCTAGTTCGAGATCCTTAGACGAAGGACTTCTCATTGAGGAATCAATTGCCTTGGGGCTTACTTGATAAGGGATAATCTATTGCAAAACAGGACTGGAGGCTCCTTTAAAGCCAGCTGAATCAACAACCTCAATCCTTGACTCCATTCCTTCCATGTTTTTACTGTAGTAACCCGGATCCTTCTTCTTCTCATGGGAGGGGTTTTTGGGATTTTTTGTAACGGCCGTGGATGGGCCAAATTTTGAAGGAGATTCTAGGGTTTCAGGAAACACTGGATGGGGATTTTCTTCTTCACTATTTTCCTTTTCAGCCTCTAGGTTGGCTAAAATTTTGAATTTATTAAAGGTAGGATCCTTGTTACATACCTGAGGATCTTTGCCCTCTTCACGAAGTAGCTTTCCTTTCTCTTGAAGTTGGGGTTGGGCTGTTGTGACTTGATTGTTTTGGTTGGGTTTTACTGGCCTGTATCCTCCGAAGTTATGGCGTGGTCCTTGGTTTCTAGGAATCCCTTTCCCATTTGCTTTACCTTCTTGAGCTTTTTTCGTGGCTTCCTTGTTGGCTGCTAGAACTGGGCATTGATTCCGAAGATGACCCTGGCTTTTGCACTCACTGCAGAAAGCCGACTTGTTATCATACTCCACCGGTTGTATTCTCAAATACTCACCATATTCTAGTTCCACTTGGGAGGGAAGTTCAGAATCCAGGTTGGCATTTACACAGATCCTGGCATGCGTCATTCGGGTCCTTGCCCTGGTTGGATGGTCAATAGCCACTAACTCTCCTATTGTTTTAGCAATGCCTGTAAGCCAATACTCATTGAAGAACTATGCTGGAAGATTCGGTAGACGAACCCAAATGGGCGCTATATTGATGTTTTGCTTTTTAGGGTCAAAATCCTCGCCCCATTGTCTAAGGAAAATACTGTGCTTCCCCAAGAACCAGGGTCCTCCTGTCAGTATGCGGTCCGCATCTGCTTTGTTATTGAGTCTTATCAAGAAAAACCCCCTTGATAGAGCTACAATCTCTAAATTTCCTATTGTTTTCCATTTGGCTAAAGCCCAGGATCGTATTGTCTCTATGTCCGGTCTCCCACCCAGGAACTTGCCTACTAGGGAAAGGGATTCCAAGTCCAGGAAATGTTCCATGACCTCAGCAGGAGCTCTAATCCTATTGTTGTTTGGTATTAGGGGAGGAAGCACATCAACGGCCTCCGTCCTTCTCCCTCTTAACGTATCCAAGAAGGAGGGGCCCTTCCTAGGATCCCCCGCCCCTTGCTGGGACCCTTTATCAGGATATTTGTCAGGAGGGTCGGTCCCTCTTACTTTTTCAAACTGCGTAGATAGGGGATCCTGTCCTTTTCCTGCTACAATAGGTTGTCTTACCTTTGGATCCTCGCTTTCTGCCTGTTCGAGGTTCCCGCCAACCACCACCGCTTCTTCTCCTCCGCTTCCTCCATAGCTCTGCCTCTGCTCCATAGCCATGATCGGCAACCCAAGCTATTTTTCAACCTTTCTAATTAACAAGTGGAGGACCCATAATTTGCTCCCTTTGTTGATGCTCAAACAAATACAATATTACCACATGTAGCTAATCACTTTTGATTATAAGACTAAAAAGAAATATGCATTTAAGTCAAATCTTCTAAATCTTTTAAACCATGTGTTTGCAATGGCTATCTAAATTAGTCAAACATTCGATTTGCTCACAAACTTGCCTAATCTTTTCATACTCAATAACTATACCATTAAACAGTGAACCCCTACCTCTTCTTGGTACCCATCATACACTCTATATTTTTTGGTTGCATATGCAATTTCTATAGTGTGTTAGGTAAGGTACTACATTTTTAAAGAAGGAACAACCTACCTACGAGCATATGCAATTTCTAAAGTTTGTTAAGTAAAAACAAAATCAACAACACTTAATTTTTTAAAATAGAAACAACTCATTTACAAACATTCAACAACCAAACTTTTTTTATCAAATATGTCCTTTACTTAAAGCAAGGCTGATGTGAATCTAAAGACCAATGAAAACTTTTTATGCTAAGAGCAATGAAGACAAATAGCCTTTATTAAAGTGCAGCTACCAAGGCCCTTCCAAAACAGATGAGGTTGGATCTAATATGCGCCCACCTGATTTTTTTTATGACCCGGAACTTGTTTGAACGGATAGCCCCTTGTCGCCAACCCGTCCAAAACAGTCCAAAACAGGAAATTAGATCTGATATGGGCCCACCGGATTTTTTTTATGACCCTGAACTTGTTTGAAGGTATAGCCCCTTTCACCAACTTTAATTTATTAAAAATCTAAAAGAAGGAAAAACGTCGATGTTCATGGTATTTTTATCCCATTACTCCATTATAATATTTCATAAGAATGAGAATTGAGTTTATTAATACGAAATTTAACATACAATTTCATAATATCTTGGATTTTGAACCTTAGTTCTTGAAGAAGAGTCAAAGCTCGTACCATGTCTTCAGAGGACATGAAAATAAATTGTTACATCCTAAGTATGTTGTTGGCATTTCATTTTAGTTATTTAAGTTCACATGTTTCAATTTGAATCTTGGGCCTCTCAAAAAAGAGCCAAAGCTCGAACCATTGCATTGTTCCACTGGGACATGAAAATAAATTATTACATTTTATGTATGTTGTTAGCATTTCATTTTGGTTACCTCAATTTGAATCACGAAGAAACAAACCCCTACTACTATGCCCTTTTGGAGTGTGGTCAATGTTTTGCCTTTCCATTACTTAAAAAAATTGCTATGGTATAGTAATGATGTAACATAATTAAGGTTTGTCTAATTTTATATGATCAATTCAAAATTACCCGACAATATGAGTTGAGGTAAATGTGTTCAATAATAGATACATAATCATTAAATTATTATTATACCCTTTCAAAACCCTACACCACAACAGTTAGGGCTTTGCCCTCTCTTTGGGAGTTTTAAGGTTCAAACCGCTACTTGTATAATTTCATGTGGTTCAAGCTTTGGTTTTCGTGTATATCATAAAGAATCGCTCGTTTAAGCATGATGGTGTGTATTGTGTGTTAACAAAAAAAAAAAACAAAAGAAAAAATTTACTCTTTTCCTTTACATCAATTTAGTTGCATTGAGCAATTTGGTATTGCCGAGATTTAAACTTTGGTGAGAGCTACATCAACTATTCATTCCAACAATTGAACCAAAGGTCCATTGACCATAATTATTAAATTATTATAATAAAATTGACAATTTAAAGAAGACTTGTTTCAATATTTTAAATATATATATATTTTTAAAGTAATTTTACTTTTAATTTTATTTAAATGGAATAATATTAAAAAGAAAATTAGATATTTTTTTATATAGGAAAATCGGTTACATCCACAACCCTTTTCTACTACCAAGCAAGGTTTAAATCTTGGGGTGAGCTATCGTCGAAGGCATCAACAATTAACATGAGCTTTCATCAAAGACATAAAAACTAGGGTGATGACTGTTGTAGGTTGTAGGAGGGGTAAATATTTCTCGACCGTAGGAGGGGTAAATATTTCTTGGCCTAAATTGGATCCTCCATCATAGCCTTTCTCTCTTTGCAATGGTTTCAATGGCGAGGTAAGTTTAGGCGTCTCTAATTTAGTGCCTGAAATTATTTAGGTTTTATGAAAGTTTGACAAGGAACATGAAAGAATGGATCAGTTGTATAACAATGGTTCAAAAATGGAAGAAGGGAAGCAACAATTGCAAGAACAAGTAGAAACTATAGGACAACTAGTCTCTATGTATGCACATGCTATTTCAATCAATGAAGATAATGGAACACGGGGATTGACATATCTATAAGCAATAAGGCATACAACAATACTACCATTTGAGACACCCAAAGAAGGAATGGCAAAACCGATATATATCAATACGAAACAATATTGGTGGATATTAAGGCATCAACAAGCTTGAGCAAGGGCAACAACAATGAAGAGGACTAATAAAAAATAACAGTAAAGAATATTTTGACACATAAACATGTGGAGAATAAGGAACAATGAAAGGCACTAACCATCGTCAAACAATGAGATCATTCAGACCAACTTAGGGGACAAAATAAGGAAGACAAAATAGATGGAGGCAAAGCAGCAACACACAAGAACATAGAAGAAAAAACAAGTAAGGATAATTAGAAATAAAAGCAAGAAAACATTTAGCATGGAAAGTGAAGGTCACCAAAATGAGTTTCAAGATAGGGAAGAAACTTATAGTCCCACAACCATGCCACTCATGTGCGCACCAAGACTTTATGTGCAATATTTAATGAAGATGAAAGAGAAACTTGAGAGCATGGAAAGGAGGGAGAAAATAAGAGATACTAAATTAGATGAGGTTATAAACACCAATCAGAGGCTAGAAAGGGAAAACAACCTACTCAAGGAGAAAGTGTCAAAGCTACAAAACCTTGCGAACATAAGTCAGCATGAATGACATGTCCTCAACAAGCCATTCACTCCCCAATCAATGATACAATAGAGGTGGAAAAAATGAATGCAAGACAAATAAAAGAGGAATGGAAAACACTCCAAAATATGAAAACAAGAGAAAATGAGCTGCGAAATGAATTAGCAAAGGCAAAAACATGGTCTTAAGTAGTAAAAGAATCAATCAATCAGCATAAAGAGTTGATAGAGAAGCAATTAAAAATTCAAATAACAGAAGAGAAAGAAAGACATGAGAAGGTATCAAACATAATCATCAAAAGGTTAAAAGATTATGGGGATAGAGAAGACTGTTTAAATAGGGACTTTTTGTCAGATCGGTTATAATAGAAAGGTTGGATCAAACAAGTAGCCAAAATAGACAAGTTGAGAGGAGGCTGAGATAAGCATATTCGGGTCACATTGATGAGCTACAAGGATAAAACAAGGTCATTAAGAAATAAAGACATGTTGAGAGGGTCACAATTCTATTTAGATGATAACCTAACATTTCTACAACAGGAAGAAAGAAATAAGGAATGAAAAAAGGTGAGGGAAGCAAGGAATGAAGGGATATGGGCATATTTAAGAAATAGAAAGGCCTACATCACATCTAAACAAACCCAAAACAAATAGGGAGTATGGCCCATCTGAGAACATCTTGCAATAGTAAGTTGGAACTATAGAGGTTACACTTAGAGAAGAGGACCCAGGTTAAGGCCCATTTCTAGAGGCAGAGATATATTCATCCTAACAAAAACACATGAGCACGACGGATGTAGGACTCCATACTTTGTGGGATACAAGAAAATAATAATATGGAATAAAGTAATGGAAAATGGCAAGGGGCATGGGGCATGGGGGTATTATGATTTTCATAAAATAAGAGTGAGATAGGGTCATTAAAATTGAAAAACAAGATGAAAATAAACAATACATATGGATAAAGATCCTAAAAAATAAGTCAGTTATTAGCATAGCAACATGTTATTTTGCTCCCAAGAATTTTAAATTCTATAAGAAACATGACCTTAATAGAGAAGACCCATACTCCTCCCTAAAAAAAGACGTTTCGATATATACAGTAATTTGGGGGAGATTATATTAATTGGAGACTTCAATGCAAGTACAATAAATAAGCAAGTTAACATTCTAGAAGGTAACAAATATATTGAGATTAATCCTCTTTGGATGCCAGAAAAGGAAAGTCAGTAGTGGACTAGGACTTCAAAAGATGAGCATGGGGCTATCATGCAATATGGAGAAGAGTTGTTAGGCCTTTGCAGCATACACAACTTTATTATTTGCAATGGGATGAACAATTGGAAAAATTAAGGAAAGTATACATGCAAAACATATAAGGGACAAAGTGTAATAGACTATGTAATATGCTCATAAAATTGCATACCAAAAATAGAGGAGATAGAAGTGGAAGATTCTCCAATGGAACTTAAGTCAGATCCCAACCCAATTGTTATGAAACTTCAAATTCAAGGAGACAAACCAAGGGAAAAATACATGCAAGGCAATCAAAACAAACTTCCTCACAAGGGAAACATTCTCTTAATAGAAGAAAATCGATAGAGTTTCAGGGCAACATTGAATAACAAGTTACAGGAAAGGGAAAGAAAGAGACTACCTCATAGTAGCAAAGATTACAATAAGAGTGAATGGTTAATGCACATTATCCAAGAAGCTCTAAAAAATGCAAGAGAGCTAAACCTAAAAAGAAAGAAAGAAATAGCTTCCCAACCAACCCATGGTTCGATGAAGATTGCAAGGAAGCACGAAGATTACTAAAGGAACCAACGAGTAAAACAAGAGCAAACAAAAAAGCATATGAGAAACTGGTAAGGGCAAAAAAAGAAGAATACACTAGAACAAGGAGGAAAGAAATGATTTAATTAGGGAAGCATGAACCAAAGAAAATTTGGAAGGAACTAAGCATGAAAAATATGCAAACTGGAAATAATATAACAGCTAGTTTGCGGATGGAGTATTCAAAACAATTGTATGAGCGTAGTAATTAGTAGGAGACACCCCCTACTACCATTGTCAAGAAATTATTTTTCACAAATGAAGACATTATTCAAGGGATAAAAAAGTTAGCAACTGGTAAAGCCTGTGACAGACAATCTTCAAGAAGAGAATATAAAATGGGGGTAGATAGTTTTGCACTACTGATCAAAGGAATTTTCAATGAGGTCATACAAAATGGCTTCCCTACAGAGTGGACAACTAGCTTGACTATTCATTTGTTTAAAAGTGGAGATGTAAATATTCCCTCAAACTATCTATCATGATCAACCCTCTCTTTGCAAAGTTATTTGGGAGTATGATAGAGCGTAGGATTAGTAGATGGGCAGAAGAAAAGGGAAAGAGATCAAAGGGGCAAGCAAGTTTTAGGCCCAAACACTCAACTATTGATCACTGTATCACGCTTAGACACAGTGGAAAAAATATGGGACAAAAAAGAGGAGGCTTTTTGTTGTTTTGTAGACTTCAAAAAGGCATTTGACATAGTGCCAAGGAAAAAATTATGGAGCAACATGGAAGAGCTAGAGGTTCCAATTCACTACATGGAAACAATTCTTATATTATATGAGCATGTAAAGGTTATAATAAGAACATAGGAAGGGTTATTTGAATGTTTTGGGAGTGACATAGGGATAAAACAAGGTTACCCTCTATCTCCGACCTTATTTGGGTTGTACATTGACAAGTTAGAAGAGTGGACACAAAAATTTGGGGGAGAGGGTGTGCACTTAGCCAAATACATGGTAAAACTCCTCATGTGTGCAGACAATGTAATTCTTGTGGTTGAAACAACTAAAGATCTAGAAGATCACCTTCGGGCTCTAGAACTCTTTTGTAAGGAAGTTGGGATACAAGTGAACATGAGCAAAACAAAAATCATGATTTTTTAGTAAAAATAAGAAGCAACATCTCGAATTTAGTTTGTAGGAGAACCTCTTGAGGTAGTGGTAGAATACAATTATCTTGGCATAGAATTTCATGGCAAGCTCAATTGGAATACATGTAGGATGAAAATAACTCAAAGTGGTTGGAGAGCATTATGTGCACTTCAAATTAGGTGTAGGAATATCGAGTTGTAGGACTGGAAGACCACCAAGGTCTTATTTGGCCTACTTGTCACACCGGTTGTGTTGTATGGCTACGAGGTGTGGGCTAGTGGCATGACAAATACAAAATGGAGGTAAATAGAAAGGATTTAAAAATGTTTAATCACAAAATTTATTAGAATTAAGGCCACAGTCCCTTATGCAATTACTCTAGTTGAAAATTGAATGTTCCCTTTAGAAGCAATTGTTATGACCAAGTTGTTATGTTACTTGAAAAAATATAAAATATGAAAAAAACAGATGGCCTAGGGAAACTAAGGACAAAGAGTTGCATAGGCGGAAGAACACAGATGAAACAAAATAAAAAATGGATGAAACATTGGGAAATCAACATAAATGAATGCCCAAATTTCAACAAAGACATAAAAAATTTCAACAAAGACATAAAAAATTATGTGAATGAAAAATTTAGAAGTGGAATGTGGAAATATGCAAGTAGGAAAAGACAATACTATATTGCAAAGTTTAATCCAATGTATCACAAGGAAAAAGCGTATATAGGCGCTGAAATCAAGTGGAGGGAAAAAATCCTCATTGCTCAAATAAGGACTAGATCTCATAGGCTTAGATGTGAAACAAGGAGATGGACAATGCCCAAGGAACAATGGGAAGAAAGGATATGTACTCTATGCATCATAGGGGTAATAGATACAAAGGAACATTTCATCTATGAATGCTTGAGTTTTTTGGACATCTGTGGCAAATACAAAGAAACGCTTGGCAAAGGGTTGTAAAATAAAAAAAGTCAGGGGGTTGCTAACCCAAATCAATAGGAGAAGGAACAACCTTCTCAAGGATATTAATGGTCATATGATTTTAGTAACTATGCTTCCATATTTGGGGGTCCCATAGGTCATGTTTGGTTCTCGCAGATGTAATTAAAACCTTTCATTTCATTTCCATCTAGTTGTTGATTCGACGTGAGGGGGACCACCAGTCACTTGGGATTGGTACCGTCGTTGTTGGGCTAGTGTGCACTCAACGGATTTAGGTCAAACTACTACCTTTACAAATAGGCATGCCCTTAAGGTTTGAACCTAGGTCTCTTCTTGGTAAGCTTTAGAACTTACCAATCCACCTAGCCCCTAGGGACAAAAAAATAGATTTAGTAGATAGGGGGAGAGTTGAGCTTATCGACCAATAGTAGAGGAGATGCTATCGATCGACAACATCTCCTCTATTGTTGATCAACAACATATGATACTAACTGACAAAATAAGAGATGCTACCTATCGATAGCAGAGTAAATGCTTCCAATCAATAGAGATGTTAATCGACAACATCAATGCTGCCTACCGACATTTATTGTGTATTTATCTACTGGTAGTCTTTGATGTGTATTATACTACCGGTAGTCTCTGCTTTTCTCTACTATTGATCATATGTTCCTATAACCACTGATCTTTGATTTTTGTTGCTACATGTTATTTTTCGCTGCTATAGGTCAATTTTCGTTGCTACATGTTTTTCGCTATTATAGGTCATTTTTCAAGGAGAATAAATGTTTTAGATGTTAGGTATATATATTGATGGTATAAGAGGCAAATTTGACAGGATAAATAAAATTATTTATAATTTCAAGGTAAAAATGTCCACGATTTAGGCAAGAGTGTTGGTGATTTAAAATAAAAGTTATGAAATTATTATCAACGTGGGGCGAATCGACCAAAAAAAATTTACTCCAAAAAATTTCAAGCAAATGGACCGATGTCTAGGGTCCCCATATTCGCCAATTTCAAAATTTGAAAATCCTAATATTCAAAAATTAACAATGATTCGCCGCTATGCATAACCCTGCATATTTCCATTTTGTTTATGCTTTACATTATATCCGCTTCTTCTTGTGTATTCTCGTGACCTATTTAACTCTCAAATCAACTTATTCTTGGCTTCCCTCAGATAATCATTGTTGTATTCTTTTTGCTCTATTATCCCCTAGAAACAATGTCCGGTATACTTGTGAAAAAATCTTCTTTCCATTTGTATCATCTTTCTTGATCCTTGTACATAAAGTTTGAAACCCTATCACCATGTTTGTCTTGAAGTAATCTCATCAATGCTTTCAAAATTGGATCTAGATTGAGTGGTTTTCTATCACACCAAGTATCCATTCAAATCTACTTTTTTTCTCTAGTTCCAACTACCCATCTTAGACCATTAATCACTAGATCAATTGAGTTTTTTAAACCATTCCACAGTACATAACCATTTGGTAATGAGAATGCATTACAGATTAAGCTTGGGTCATGGGGTTCAATGTACTTAGAAGAATTCTAACCCATTGTCTTTTACCCTCTTTGTACAATCTCCAAATTACTTTTCCCCTTAGAGCTAAGTACTCTTAAATCGAGGCCTCCCCTAGTTTTATCATCACACACCTTACTCCAATTCATATCATTTAATCTTGACCACAAAAACGATCACATAATATAGATTAAAAATTTTCCTACCAATTTTGGTATAATATATAAGGACATACAATATCTTAGAACGTGTAAAACTAATTTAATTAGTCACACTCTTCCTGCTAATGATAACCATCTACCTTTCTATGTCGGTAGCTCATTCTGAACTTTTTTTTCAATGAGTTTACATAGGTTTTTATGAGAGGTCCCGATCCTCTCATATTGAGTGACGTTTGAACCTACCTATCAAAGAGAGGTCAAAGCCCTTACATCTGCAATAAGTTTACAACTTTAAACTTTACTTATAACTAAATTCTACAATTCTATTTTCATTCTCCCCTCAAATAAAGGCATCCTTAGATATGTTACTAGCAAATTTGTCTCGTCCATTTAAAATAGCCTGCATACCCTACTTTAATTCTAGTTAAAGTGTTTAAAAAATAAATTTTAAATTTTATCCTATTAACTTTTTATCCTAATACTCTTTCGTATTCCTTTAATAAATTATTATGTTAAATACATATATATTTTTACATGTTATAAAAAACAAGACCTATAATTAAAAATAACACACATCCGTACATGTGGGGGAGTTGGAGAGAAGTGGGTAGTTAAAACTCTCTGTTGGAGAGGCCCCAGGTTCAAATCTCTCCCTCTCATATGTTGCAGATACCCTATGTAATATTAAAACTCTGTTGGGTAGTTAAAACTCTAGGGACCCTACTGGAGGTGTGTATATCCACCCGCTTGATGTAATATTGTGCCGTACTGAAAGATCAACATTTAAAAAAAAATAATACACATTTTTCGTTTGGAGGTTTAAGGTTCAAACCGCCACATGAGCCAGTGTGTGAGAGGGTTCATATACCCTATCTAATAGATACTAGGGACCCTACTGGAGGTGTGTATATCCACCCGCTTGATGTAATATTGTGCCTTAATAAAAGATCAACATTTAAAAAAAAAAACAAACACATTTTTCGTTTGGAGTTTAAACCGCCACAAAAGCCAGTGTGTGAGAGGGTGGGTGCGTGTATGGTTGTGTGTTTGGCTTTTATTAATAAGCTCAACTTACACACATTTTTCGTTTGAAGGTGTAAGGTCTGAAGGTTTAATATTGTGCCTTACTGAAAGATCAACATTTAAAAAAAAAAAACATACACATTTTTCGTTTGGAGTTCAAACCGTCACAAAAGCCAGTGTGTGAGAGGGTGGGTGCGTGTATGGTTGTGTGTTTGGCTTTTATTAATAAGCTCAACTTACACACATTTTTCGTTTGAAGGTTTAAGGTTTGAAGGTTTAAGGTTCAAACCGCCACATGAGCCAGTGTGTGAGAGGGTGGGTGCGTGTATGGTAGTGTGTTTGCCTCTATTAATAAGCTCAACTTTCACCTCTTATCAAAAATCATAATTAGAATGAGAATAACAAAATCTCCCAATTTTCAATGCCTCTATAGAACATCTCTGAGTTTGCTTGTATTTCCAATTGACTGTGGCCAACACAGGTCCTTTCCTTCGTAAGTTCTGCTGCAACCCGAATTCCAACATGATTGTAGATGGATTGTACTACAGGACTCCAGGCTCAAGGTTTCCATGGGTTGTAGATTATAGGAAAACCACCTTTGGCAATTGAAACTGGTTTTCTGGTCAACAATGCTGGGCTTTTAAGTAATTTCAATGATTTGAGTAAGATGCTAGATTTTCGGTTGTGGAAACGGTCGCACTTTTGGAACTTAAATTAAGGGTGCCGCTATTTTAGAGAGGTTTCATACTTCATCAAAAATAAAAAATAAATTTGATCGTGTAACTGTTCGTTTAAATCGTATTTTTTAAAAAATTTAATTTTTTTCAATGTTGGAAAGAATATATAATTTTTTTTATAATTTATTGGATAAAATAAGTTAATAGAAATTTTTTTTTAGAGAAAATTAAAGCAGGGTAACTGACCAATGAATTTTTTTTAGTTTGCTAAGTAAAGACAAAGTTGTTAGAACCCTTCACCCTCTAAGGAATTGAACCACATATATATCATATAACATGACTTTTCCTAGAGGAATTGATCCAGGCAATCCACCAACAAAAATCTCTAGCTTGTTAGATAAGGACAAAGTCATTGGGACCCTTCACCCTTTAAGGAATTGAACCAAAGTTATTGAGACTTATCTACTTTTTGTATTCCTTCTCACTTGTGTTGTAAATATTCCTTTAATAGTACAAATTCCAAGCTTAGGCTTTTTTTTAGAAATTTGAAAAAATTATATTAAAACAAAAATTATTTACAGGTTGGCCAGAGATTTCTTTTAGCTAACAAGAGCATTTATTTCCTTTTTTTTTAATTTTCCAACAAACTTTCATAACTCTAAAACCCAAGATCTTATAATATTTTTGATTGCAAGATTTATAATCACTTTTGATTACAAGATTAAGAAAAAATTTGCATTTGAACCAAATATTTTAAACCATATGTCTACTAAGGTTATCTAAATTAACCAAACATTAGATTTGCTCACCAACATGTTTAATCCTTTCATTCAATAGCTATACTTGAGCTACCGAACCCTTATCTCTTTCTCTGTACCCATCCACAAAATCTGTCTTTTTGTTTTTGAGTTGCATATACAAATTCTATAGTTTATTAGGTAAAAATAAAGTCAACTAAACTGGATTTTTTAAGGAAGGGATAACCCACCCACAAACATATGCAAATTTTATAATTTATTAAATAAAAACAAAATCAATGTAGAAATAATATATCAAAACAAATATCAAAATTCAACATTCTTATAAATATCCACCCAGGCCCTTCCAAAAGGGGTGAGGTTAGATCAAAACAGATGAGGATAGATTTAATATGCGCCCACCAGATTCTTTTATGACCCGGAACTTGTTTGAACGGATAGGTCCTTGTCGCCAACCCGTCCAAAACAGTCCAAAACAGATGATGTCAGCTCTAATATGGGCCCACCTGATTTTTTTATGACCCTCCTTGTCGCCAACTTTAATATATTAAAAATCCAAAAGAAGCGAAAACGTCGGAGTGTTTACATTACCGTAAATTTATTTATTTTAAAGATGGTTAGTGTGAGAAACCTTCACGATTGTCCGCCTTTGTAGTGTAAGCGGAGAAGGCCAGCCTGGCTCCATTGAATGGGAGGCTCATGGTGCGAATCTCTGCAATGTAAAGGGGACACAAAAAAATCTTTTGTGGCTTCCTTCTATATAGTGGTATACCCGGATGGAACGACACTGCCAACCACCTAAAAGTAGTTCTCGAGGTTTCTTTCTAATCTTAAAAGTTTTTTTTTTAAGGTCTATGAGGGCTAGGTGGATTGGTAAGTGCTTGTTTAATCAAGCGTTTACCAAGAAGACACCTAGGTTCAAACCTTGGAGGTAACCTGCTTGCAAAGGTAGTAGTATGATCTGAATCCTCTAAGTGCATGCCAAATTGATGATGATGGTATGAATATCGAGCGATCGGGTCCCCTTCACATTGGGTTAACAATAATGAAGCATAATAGGTTTAATAGGAGCAGCCCCTGTGGTTTGAACCCTGCGCTTGTCATTTACTAAAAATAGTGTGGTTGTGATCAACTTTCCTATGTAACCAAAGAAAAAAAACCTCCACGATCACGTTCGAGCGCATCTTCATCCCACCATGACCTCTCATAAGGGGAGAGTTAAAGATTTGATTAGTGTGAGAAACCTTCACGATCACGTTCGAGGGCATCTTCAACCCATCATAACCTCTTATAAGGGAAGAGTCAAGCTTATCAATAGAAAATTTAACACAAGGGTGAGTGCGTAGCCGAGTTGGTGTGAGGTGGTCAGTTGAGAAACGTGATCCGTACGATGCAAATTCAGGCAACTCCTGTTCAAATTACACTGGTTTACCATAAACCCTTTTAGCCCCAAAGGGCTAGGTGGATTGGTAAGTGGTTGTCTGACCAGACACTTATCATGAAGAGATCTGGGTTCAAACCTTGGAGGTGCCAATTTGCAAAGGTAGTACTCTGATCTAAATCAGAAAGGTAGTACTCTGATCTAAATCCTCTGAGTGTGCGTTAGATCGACGATGATGATACAAATCTCGAGCGACTAGTGGTATCCCTTTCATGTCGGGTCAACAACAACGAGATGAAATAAGCTTGTTGGGAGCAGCCCATGTGGTTTAAACCCTGCGCTTGACAATTACTAAAAATAATGGTTGTAACCAACCCCCTATGTATAAAAAAATAAAAAATTTAACACACAACCCCACACACATCATGATTTGAACCTTGGACTTCTCGAAGAAAAGCCAAGGCTTGAACCGTTGCACTGTCCCCTAAGACATGAAATTAAATTGTTACATTTGAGGCAGGTATGTAGTTGGGGTTTTTGTTACCTCAATTTATAATATGAGTTTGAGTTGAGGTTAAATTTGGTCAAAAATACATATATAATTATTAATATATTATTATACCCTTTCAAAACCCTACACCGCAACAGTTAGGGCTTTGACCTCTCTTTGAGAGGTTTAAGGTTCAAATCACAACATGTGTAATTATGTGTGGTTCGAGCTTTGGTTTTTGTTTACATCATAGAGAATCATTCCTTTAGACATGATGTTATGCGTTGTACAAACAAAAAAGAGTTACCCTTTCCCTTTTACATTGATTTAGTCGCATTGATTTAGTTATATTGAACTATTTGCCACTGTTGAGATTATTGAACTATTTGGCACTGTTGAGATTTAAACTTTGGTGTAGATTACATCAACTATTTGTCCCAACCATTGAACCAAAGATCCATTGATCATAATTATTAGATTATTATAATAAAATTAAATATGTAAATAAGATTTGTTTCAATATTTTATAATCAATGTCCCAGGGGGACAACGCAAGGGTTCAAGGGTTTACGTTGTGGCTCTTCTTCGGGAGGTCCAAGGTTCAAACCATGACGTGGGTGAGTGTGTGAGGGGGTGGGTGTGTGTTAAATTCCCTATTGATAAGCTTAACTCTCGCCTTTATGAGGGGTCATGGTTGGGAGGAGACTGCTCAAACCTGTATTATATATTTTTAAAGTGAATCTTTAATATTATCTTTTATTTTATTTAAATGGAATAAAATTTAAAAGAAAAATATATTTTAGGAGATAAGACTTACTCTAATTGACTAATTTAATGAGCATTTTGTTTGTATGTATACATATAACTTAACATAAAAAAATAAAAAACTTTCTAGTATATATACAAACTATTATAACAAATTTTTATTATTTATAAGTTAATTATTGATAAAAAAAAAATCATTACAGTTGATAGTGTTGTCGTGGTTTCAAGTCCTTGTGTGGTTAATATCAACAAATAAAAATTAATTATTACAAAAAATATTAACAAGATTTTTATGCTTTCGCAGTGACCTTGGTAGAAATACTGAAAGTGGTATCTAGACACTTCACTACAAAACTATAAGGCCCTATTGGGATATGGATGGCTCTCTCCTTGCCTCTCCATGATTGATAAGCTCAATCAACAGTGGAAGGTCTCCTCCCCTAGGTCTGTTTGGATGCGCAGGTTCTAGACCACTTGGGCTTCTTTTTTGGAGCCCAAATTTTTTTGTTTTGCCTGGAGTCTTTTGCACCAAGTGCTTTTTGTTGGGGAGTGTCTCCAATATTTAGGCATCCTTAACCCTTCTTTCCATTTATGTCTTTAATTTGAAGACTTTGTCCATATTTTTTGGGTTTGTGCTCGTGCTCATTTCTTTTAGGAGTGATTTTTTTACTTTTTTTAGACCATATTCCTTCACCATGTTTGAGTGGAAGCATATCCTTTTGGGATACCCCTCACCCTTGTCGGCTATTTTCATTGAAGTGTGGTACTTGTTTCATATGACGACCATGTTCAACATATGGAGAGCTAGAAATGATTGTATCTTTGGTAAGTGTTCTTCTTCTTTGCACATCTCTGCATTTGAGAAGTCTAACATTATTTCATCTGTATTTTCATATTACAGTTCAAGCCAATAAGATGGCCATGGAGCTCACTTATCTTTAGGAGCTTATTGATCAGTGGGGGAATGCATCGTGCACAGTCAATTAGATTCTTAAGCAGGATACTCCTCGAAGCCAATCCAGGTCCAGACAACAGTGTTGCTCGCTCTCAAAATGCACTCCTATCCCAGCTCAAGGTCCTTACAAAGATGGTCGTGGTTACTTGACTATTCCTCTCCCCTTTCAACTCCTTGACTTGACGCTTGGGACAATTTAGGAGCTTCAATGATTTTAGCTAGCCAAGAGCCATTTGTTTATGGCTAGGAGGATGTTCTCGACTCTGGACAGGGGAGGGACTCGGTGCCAAAGTATCTTGATGCTACTCTTAGGTGGGAATCGGTCCCAAGGGTGGCTAAACCTATATAATGGAGCCTCATTGTTATGTAATCAGTTAGTTCTATTGTCCACCAATTTTGTAAGGTGATGATGATTAGTTGTAAATTATTTGCTTAGGTTTCTGCTTTGTTTTGATGGGGATGGTTTTTTTGTTGATGGTGTTAGCCACGTGGCGTGTTTATCCGCCTCTTTTTTGTTTGTAAAAATGTATTTTGTTAATTCTTTAATATAATGCCTTTTTAACATAAAAATTATTAACAAATAATTTTATTTCTATTATTAAATTTTTCAATGAGTTTACATAGGTTTTTATGAGGGGTCTAGTCCCCTCATACTGAGTGTGGTTTGAACCTTGAAACTCTTGTCCTAGTCCCCTCAAACTGAGTGGGGTTTGAACCTTGGACCTCTCAAAGAGAAGCCAAAGCCCTTACCACTGTAGTAAGCTTGCAATTTAACATTTCTATTATTTTTTAGTTATAATATTTTTAAATATTTTTTTTGTTGGAGAAAAAAGGTTGTATTCAAGTCCCCTACCCTTGACAGATTACAAATCTCTCCTTTAGAGCTTAAGAGTTTGCTAACAAATCCAAATCTTATCTCAATTGTGTTTCTATAGCTAGATAGCTACATTTTTTTTATAAAAAGTTTAATTTTTGATATTCATGTTTAGAATCTTTTTTAGTACAAATATTCAACATCCTTCTTCTTGATATTTTATTATAGTGAAATAGAAAAATTTAAAGTTAAAAAGCCATATATATATATATATATATATATATATATATATATATATATATATATATATATATATATATATAACAAAAAAATAACATTCCATTGTTGGCTCTCTACCCTAAAATCCTATGAGTCATTTTTACATATATATAAACTAGAGAAATTCATAAAAGGACATCCCCTTCCTTCGAAAAACATGTTGAGTCCTTTTTTCTTATGTATAAACTAGAGTTTCACAAAATCACAAGTCACTTTTACATATATATATATATATATATATGCAAAAAATAACATTCCTAAAAAGACTTTTAGAGTGAAAATCTATTGAATCACTTTTTCATATATATGAACTAGAAAAATAATATTCCATGCTCATAAAGAGGAAGATAAAATCGAGTCATTGAAGAATTAAAGTAGTCTTCACAATACCAAAACTCCACCTCTATTATCTATGTACTACATTTTAGTAGAGTAACATTTCCAGAACTTTGTGTTATCATAGTCTACTTTATCAAATCTGGACTGTTAGTTTCATTTTTAAAGAATAAGTGCAACCACAACTATAATAAATAGTTTAATAGTCTCAAGAAGTTGAAAGTCCCTCTCTCATAATCAAACCAACAACCAACAACTCAAATAATCCATTTAACCATGGCATCCATCTCATGTCATCTTCTTTTGCTTTAACATACAAAAATTCTCCCCACTTCACGAAATCATAGTTTGCTTTACCAAATCTAGACTATTAATTTCCTCCAATGCATTGATCTATAAATGGATCCTCTAAAACATTTTGTAGTCCTTGAGAACATTACTTTGAATTTGCTCCTTTTAGATTTTTCTTGTTAGCTTCAACTAAACTTACTACTTCCTCTAACCATGGAAAATAAAATTTAACTTCATGATCCTCTATTAAAACTCTTATATTGGCTAGCTTATTTGTACATTTCTTTCCTTCCCTTAATATATGTGAAAAACTATTTTTTTGAAACTTTGTAGCAAGGTCTTGTATTTCCACAATGATCTATTGTATGTTCCATGGGGCCTTTGATTTCTCAAAATTGCATTATTACTATTAGTAAATAACCTTCAATCCACACTCTGTTCCATTTCATTTGCTTGCATATTTTTAATCCTTCCAAAGTTGCCTAAGCTTCAAATTTATTTTTATCTTAAATCCACTACTAGAAGCATACTGTGACAAAATATAACCCCTATTATTTTTTATTATTTATCTTCCTCTTGTTGGACCTAGATTTCCTTTGGATGCTCCATAAAAATTTAATTTGACCAACTCTGCTTTTGGTGGTTTCCACTTTTTATTCTTTGCCTTCCTTTTGTTTCTCCCACA
The DNA here is from genome assembly GCA_028583015.1 of Wollemia nobilis. Taxonomy (NCBI): domain Eukaryota; kingdom Viridiplantae; phylum Streptophyta; class Pinopsida; order Araucariales; family Araucariaceae; genus Wollemia; species Wollemia nobilis. The sequence goes on from JAQPPZ010016554.1 coordinate 657,392, forward strand.
CCCAACATCATAATTCCATGACTTGACTCCATTTATCAAGGCTCTCTGCTTCAAGATTAGGAATTGGGTGAGTTGATAGGACTGGTTTAGACTCCTTTATGGCTAAACAAATCTTCCTTTTTATTACCTCTATATTGTTTTTTGTTTTGTTTAAATATTCTTTTGCTCCTTTCCATCCATACAATTCAAATTATTGTATCTTTTGATGCATCCTAGATTGTCTACAACACCTCACTTTTAAATGCAATTTACCATTGCTTTAACCATTCTTTAATTTTTTCATTCATCAACCATCCATTTACCAAACATATTAAGGATTCATTGCCATAGTTCCCAAACTATTAAACAATAACCCAAGAGATGGTCTATACTCTCCTCCTTTTTTACATAAAACACATTATAAGGGGCCATGAAAACCTCTTTTCATTAGGTTATCCCAAAATAAAAGTTTCCTATGACCTACTAGCCATACAAACATTTTGACCTTTGAAATGCTTTGGCTATCCCAAATATCTCTCCATATTCTTGGTATATTTCCATTTTGTTAGTGCTTTACATTATATTCGTTTCTTTTTGTATATTCTCTTGAGCTATTCAAATCCCAAATCAACTTATTCTTGGCTCCCCTCAGATAATCATCGTTGTATTATTTTTGCTCTACTATCCTCTAGCAACAATGACCGGTATACTTGTAAAAAATATTCTTTCCATTTGTATATTCCTTCCCGATCCTTGTACATAAAGTTTGAAACCCTATCACCATGTTTGTCTTGAAGTAATCTCATCCATGGTTTCAAAATTGGATCTAGATTGAGTGGTTTTCTATCACACCACGTATCCATTCAAATGCAATTCTTTTCTCTAGTTTCAACTACCCATCTTAGACCATTAATCACTAGATCAACTGATTTTTTTAAACCATTCCATGGTACAAAACCATTTGGTAGTGAGAATGCATTAAAGATTAAGCTTGGGTCATTGGGTTACTTAGAAGAATTCTAGCCCATTGTCTTTGACTCTTTTTATACAATCTCCAAATTACTTTTCCCTTAAAGCTAAGTGTGCATATGTAAGAACTCTTAAATCGAGACCTTCCCTATTTTTATCATCACACACCTTGCTTTATTTCAAATTATTTAATCTTTTGACCATAAAAATGATCACATAATATAGATTAAAATTTTTTCTACCAATTTTGATATAATATATAAGGACATATAATATATTAGAATGACATGTAAGACTAATTTAATTAGTTGCACTCTTCCTGCTAATTATAACCATCTACCTTTTCATGTCAGTAACTTATTTTGAACTTTTATTTTTAATAAGTTTACATAAGTTTTTATGAGGGGTCTCGATCCCCTCATAATAAGTGGGGATTAAGTTTAGACCTTTCAAAGAGAGGCCAAAGCCCTTACAATTATAGTAAGCTTACAACTTTGAACTTTACTTATAACTAGATTCCATAATTTTATCTTCGTTCTCTCCTCAAATAAAAACATTCTTAAATATGTTACTAGTAAGTTTGCCTCTTCCATTGAAGTAACCTGCATATTCCTTATTTAATTTTAGCTAATATATTTAAAAAATAAATTTTAAAATTTTATCCTATTAACTTTCTATCGCATTCTTTTATATTCCTTTAATAAATTATTATGTTAAATATAATTTTTTTAACATACTAACAAAACCTATATAATTTGAATAACTTTATATTAAGGCAATATTTACACTCAAAATCGACTTATAAACAAAGTATCATATACTTACATTATAATTCCTAATTATTTTTAAGCTCTTTCATACAAAATATAATTCTTTAAAACTATTAATTAATATTTTATATTATATAAGTAGCATTCTTTATTATTTTTAATTAATTTTTTTTTCATAATTGATTCTCTCCGGAACTTGGCCCTAGGTCCTTTCCCCTATCTATCGAATGATTCGTTTTGGGTAGGTGAGAACGTGGACAGACCGGAAAATGAAATGGGAGTCAAAAGGGGAGTAGGAGACGGTGATAGCCGCATAGGTATTATGGCGCAAAAGTAAGCTCTATGCCCACATGAATAAAGTAAATGGGTTTTGGTTTAATGGTTTAGAAGTTAATAGGTGTAGGTTTAATGTATTATGGCTTAAAAGTAAGTTCTATGCCCACATGAATAAAGTAAATGGGTTTTGGTTTAATGGTTTAGAAGTTAATAGGTGTAGGTTTAATGGTTAAGATATATGGGTAATGTAGTCTATATTAATGTTCAAATTTTGATGGTATTAAATGAGGTTGTTATAGTTCAAATTTATAGGAAACGGTGACAGCCGTATAGGTAATATGACATGAAAAGTAAGCACAATGCCCAATCAAATAAAAAGATTTTTAAATTATTTTTTCAAGCCAGTGGGATCTTGGTTTAATAGTTGAGACATATGGGTAATGTAGCCCACACCAATAGGTAATAGGTATTATGACATAGAAAGTACGCTTGATGCTTATTGAAATAAAAAGATTCTTCCATGAAAAGATTTGTTTTCAAGCTAATGGGATATTGGTTTAATAGTTGAGACATGGGTGATGTAGCCCACACCAAGGTTCAAAACTTGATGGTATCAAATGAGTTATATTGATTTAATGGTTGAAACATATGGGTGATGTGGCCCACACCAAGGTTCAAAACTTGATGGTGTCAAATGAGTTATATTGATTTAATGGTTGAGACATATGGGTGATGTAGCCCACTTCAATAGGAATATGACGTAGAAAGTAAGTTCAATGCCCACTCAAATAAAAGGATTCTTCTAATAGGTATTATGGCATAGAAAGTAAGCTTGGTGCCTAACTCAAATAAAAAGAGTCTTACATAAAAAGATTTGTTTTCAAGCTAATGAGGTCATGGTTTAATGATTGAGAAATGGGTGATGTGGCTCACACCAAGGTTTAAAACCTGATGACATCAAAAGAGTTATATTGATAAAATGGTTGAGACATTTGGGTGATGTAGCCACATCAATAGGTATTATGGTATAGAAAGTAATCTCAATGCCCACTCAAATAAAATGATTCTTGTAATAGGTACTATGGCATAGAAAGTAAGTTTGATGCCTGCTCAAATAAAAATATTCTTACATGAAAATATTTGTTTTCAAGCTAATGGGGTCATGGTTTAATGATTGAGAAATGAGTGATGTAGCTCACACCAAGGTTTAAAACCTGATGGCATCAAATGAGTTATATTGATTTAATGGTTGACATATGGGTGATGTAGCCACGTCAATAGGTACTATGATATAGAAAGTAAACTCAATGCCCACTCAAATAAAAGGATTCTTGTAATAAGTATTATGGCATGGAAAGTAAGCTTGATGTCTGCTCAAATAAAAATATTCTTACATGAAAAGATTTGTTTTCAAGCTAATGGGGTCATGGTTTAATGATTGAGAAATGGGTGATGTAGCTCACACCAAGGTTTAATACCTGATGGCATTAAATGAGTTATATTGATTTAATGGTTGAGACATATGGGTGATGTAGCCACATCAATAGATATTATGGTATAGAAAGTAAGCTCAATGCCCACTCAAACAAAAAGATTCTTGTAATAGGTATTATGACATAGAAAGTAAACTTGATGCCTGCTCAAATAAAAAGATTCTTACATGAAAAGATTTGTTTTCAAGCTAATGGGGTTATGGTTTAATGATTGAGAAATGGGTGATGTAGCTCACACCAAGGTTTAAAACCTGATGGCATCAAATGAGTTATATTGATTTGAAGGTTGAGATATATGGGTCAATGCCCACTCAAATAAAATGATTCTTCTAATAGGCATTATGGCACAAAAAGTAAGCTTGATGTCTTCTCAAATAAAAATATTCTTACATGAAAAGATTTGTTTTCAAGCTAATGGGATCATGGTTTAATGATTGAGAAATGAGTGATGTAGCTCACACCAAGGTTTAAAACTTGATGGCATCAAATGAGTTATATTGATTTAATGGTTGAAACATATGGGTGATGTAGCCACATCAATAGGTATTATGATATAAAAAGTAAGCTCAGTGCTCACTCAAATAAAAGGATTCTTGTAAGGTATTATGGCATAGAAAGTAAGCTTGATGCCTGCTCAAATAAAAATATTTTTACATGAAAAGTTTATTTTCAAGCCAATGGGGTCTTGGTTCAATGATTGAGATGTGGGTGATGTAACCCACACCAAGGTTCAAAACCTGATGGCATCAAATGAGTTAATGGTTGATACATATGGGTGAAGCAACCCACATCAATAGGTATTATGACTTAGAAAGTAAGCCCAATGCCTACTCAAATAAAATATTTTTAGATGAAAATATTTTTCTCAAGTCGATGAGGTTTTGGTTTAATGGTTGAGACATATGGGTGATGTAGAGCCCACCCCAAGGTTCAAGTCCTATGGCACGAAATGAGCTACATAGCTCAATGTATCTAGTTGATATAGTGATACCAATTTGAAAGATGTTGTAACTGGTTTGAAGGCTAGTCAAAATATTATTATGATAAAGGGTGGGGGACTCGAGTACAAACCTTGTATTAAAAGAAAAAAAAGAAAAGATTTTTAATAGGATGATTATTTCAAATATTTTCATAGGATTTACTGTGTTAAAATATGTTGTTACTCCCAACTACTTTCCATGAGGATAATTTATGCCAACAAATTTTGTTTTTAAAAAAATAAAAAAAAGTATAAATTACAGAGACTGAAAAACACACAAGTACCACAAGTAATGTTAATATAGAAGAGAGAGTATCACATTAGTTCAAGGGCTTTCACGCATATGTTTGTTTTTCGATTGAAAGATGTTTTAGTGCATCTTTGTGAGACCATCATATTCCACAATTATTTTAATATGTCACTTCTATTGGGACCACTTTATTTAAAATAAAATATTATTATATTTGTTATTAGGTCATTTAGACTGTATCTAAAATTTTTTTTTATCTTTATTTTCTAACAAAGATATTATTCCATCGAACCATTACTTTTTTTTATCAAGTTTTTGATATCAGTTTTGTTAAAAGAATATAATCTTATTGAACTACTTACCTTCCAAATTTTAAATTTAACCAAGATATAAATCAACATTGTGATTGGCTAAATTATCTGTCATTATGTTTCTTTCTTTATAGATATGCTACTAATTCTAATGATTTGAAACAAACCTTGGTAGCACAACACCAACAACTAGAACCATTCATCACCTTATAGAGTTGACATCAACACCAACATATTGGTACCAACACCAACTCTTCCATCTAAGCTTGATGCCAAAGTACCACGGTATCGCCAATATTGCACCAACACTAGCCTTAGTCCCAAGATGCCCAACACCATCTTAGCTATGGTTTCACTAGAAAAATACCATCAATAAATTATATTTGGTTATCACATTATTTTGCAATTGTTGGGAGATGAATCATGTGGTCTTATCCAATGCTCTTTAATATTATATTTGTAAATAAATATGTATTATCTTATTTCTACATAGTTAGAGGAAATAGAAGAAGGATCCACACATATATCCTATAAATATCTTTGTGTATTATTCTTCTAAATCATATAAAATGCTTGTGCATATTTCCTTTTGTTCTCATTCTTCTATTCATTAGCATAGTAATGATCAAGACACCCCATAACATTAGATAATTGTTATCATAGCACAGTGGCAATCATGTTGCATGTGAGCTAGAATGAGAATAGTCTATAAGTAGATCAAAATCATACCAAGTGATCCATTTGTATACCTTCCTTCCCACACCAAAAATTTCAAATCGCTAGTGAAACCAATGCATTAGATTCTATTTAAACAATGTTAAATTAAGCCTTAACAAGATAGAGAATTAAGATGTTTGATTAATTTTCATAGATTCAACAATGATTATTCTTCTTCTATTCTAATAAGAAGTACTTTTAGAAGTTTAACACACTTTAAAGTTTAAGAAAACTTTGATATTCCTACTTGGAGAATTGAATGGATTTACAAAGATACTTTTGGGTTGATTATTTCTTTGTTGATGAGAGTCTCCATGCCTATTTATAATTTGAGGGATTCACATGTCAATCAAGTCAAGATTGATAATTTTGATGTTGATATACTTGACACCAACCTCACCTGGATAAATTTGTTAAATCCATCAAAGATGATTACTACGTAATTGATGACTATGATGATTAATATCTCAATGGAAGTAATTTAGGCAAGGTAGAGATCAATATATTAAAGACCACACCAACTCTTTCCATAAGCTTTCAATAAAAATAGGCATATGGAATACAAAGTGATACATGATACTCTTACAATTATCTACATAAGTATTTTTAGACAAAAAATATATTCCCTTCACATTAGACACTAGGAGAAGCACATGCTATGCAACGTAAATACAAATTTCAAGGGTAACAATATCTTAAAGGAGAGTGGAAACAATCAAAAGTCACATTCTTAGAAGAACAAAAACAGTACCAAATTTCACACCAAACTACACAATAAGGGATAACTGTGATAGAATCAACCTAAGAACTATTCTAAGAATTTTGATAAGTGATGTATATGTTACAAGAGCAAGTTCCATATCCAAGATGGGTTGTTGATCTAGACATGCGATCATGACCTTGTTTGGACATGAAGACATGTGATTGTGAACTTGTTTAGACATAGATTTACACCATAAATATATTTTTAGACATAATTATTCCCAAGATATTACCCATAATACTCCAAAATTATTTCTCAAATTATTCTAAGAAATATTCCCCAAAATATTCTAAAAAATAATCCCCAGATATCCCCACAATTCAATACTCAATACCATGGATAATTGCACCAAATATGGTATGAAAAGGGATACACCCTTGGTCATAAAGAGCATGAGTGATACATGCAAGTTATAGCCTCATGCCTCTTCTTAGGGTTTGTTGATATTGTACTCTATTTATGAGTAATATATGCAATATTATGGCCTCATATATCTTCTTAGAGATTACTTGCATTGTACTCTATTTTCTAAGTAATAAGATTAGTTTGCTAGTTTGTTTAAATTTTTGTGTTCTAATTTATTGTGTTATTTTTGAATTACACTCTTTCTTGATCTTCCATAAGTCAAAGGAGTGCAATTCAAACACAAAAATATAAAAAAATTGACAATTATTTTATTGCTCAAAGAACATAATACAATACTAGAAATCTTTGAGAAGAGATGTTAGGTTATAACATTGGATCTATTATTCATCAAACATAGTGTAATGCCAACAATATTTGAGAAGATATGTGAGGCTATAACATTGTGTCTATTACTCATGCTCTTTACAGTCAAGAGTATATACCTTTTTATATTATATTTGGTGGGTTGAAAATCCATCACATTAAACATCGAATATTATGGAAATATTTTTTATAATATTTTGGGATAATTCTAGGAATATGTTTAAGAATAGTTTTGGGAATATTTTCAAGAATATTTCTATAAAAAATATTTTGGGGAATAATATTGAAATGCCTTGGGAATATTTATACATAAAATATATTTTTACTGTAAATCCATGTTTGAACAAGGTCATAGTCACATGTCTCCATGTCCAAAAAAGGTTTTGGTCACATGCATGGATAAATTATGCTTAAAAACTGTTATTGATTGAAGCACCAACACTTGTGCCACCATTTAAGAGAATACTTACCTCTTCATATATAGAATGGAAGAAAGAAAAGTAAATCATTGATGCTAACCCTAATGCTATCATTACCACATCATAGTCATTGATATTTCACAAAGATGAAAAGAAATATCTTTTTTACTCAAAGATATGGACAAAAGGGGAACCTCTACATTTTATTATGAATAATAATAGTTATAAGAACTTAATTTCTATAGATGTAGTTAGAAGGATGAAGCTGGCCATGACACCATATCCCTAGTCATATGATGTTGGGTATCTTCAGTAGGATATAACCATTTGGATCACATAATAATATTACCTCTCTTATGCCATTAGGACTTTTAGAGATGAAGTAGTATATGATATTGTTTCTCTTGATGTGTGTGATGTCCTTATTATACAACCCTTTAGGTGGGAATGCCATGGTTAATCTAGACCATGAAGTGTCATCATAACACTCTAGGACCAATACATCACTTGGCCACTAAATTAACTGACCAAGGGAGGTAATAAAGTAAAGTTAAAAAGATGCAAATACAACAAAAGGTGTTTGAGGAGTTAAAGCAACAACTTGATTTGATCCAATTCTCACATTGCTAGATTCATAACATCTTTTTTTTTTTAATTTGTGGAAAACATCCCAAAAGGGATGCCACTTTCGGGTAAGACCCAAGGAGGCAGGGGTATCCATTCCGCCAAAAATGCCCAGGACTCGGACCTGACCTACCACATTTGACATACTCAAGGAGCAAACAAACACACAAAACCAATTTAAAAATAAGTAAATAACAACAAAAATAATAAAATAAAATAAAAAACATGCTCCTTGAGTGTGTCAAAAAAAAAAGCACAACCAAACACACACACAATAAGATAAAATAAACCACAACATGAACCACATATAAAAACACAAGAACCACATAACAAAACACAAACAAGACAAAAACAACAAAACACTACAAAGACATAACCCAAAAAAACATGAAAAATAAACACAACCAAAACCTAAAATATTAAAAAAATAAAATAAAAATAAAAATAAAAAACAACCAACAACAGACAATAAACAAAAACAAAAAACATAGAAAACACTCACACAAAAAAACATGAATTAACACAAACAAAGAGAAACACAAGAACAAGAACGACAAAAACACAAGAACAATAACAAAAAACATAAAAAAATACAAAACAACAAAAACACAAGAACAACAAAAAACAACACAAAGAACACAAAAACAAAACAAAACAAAAGAACACACACACCTTAAAAAACTAAAAAAAAAAGAAAAAGAAAAAAGAAAAAAGAAAAAAGAAAAAGAAAAAGAAAAAGAAATCGAACATAACAATGACCTATCTAGACCATAAGACTATTAAGGCAAGAAACAACAAAGGAAACAAAAGAAAGAAAAGAGTGAGCTAGGGAACTAAAAAAACCTGAATGAACCAAAGAGAAGCAAAAAAAAAACAAGAAGAAACTAGGTACCTTCAGAACTGGAGCCATCCAAAGAAATGATAGAAAGAAGAGCTTCCCTAATTTGCGAAGCCCACCATCTAGGAGGGTGGCCATAACAAGTAAGATCACCTTTGTCCAAAGCCCAATTAGCTAAAGCATCAACACTCTTGTTTTGATCTCCGACCACATGATTGTAATCAACTTTCAAAAATCCCATATGGATTAATTGAATCTTCTCATTGTAATCAACTTTCAAAAATCCCATTTGGATTAATTGAATCTTCTCAATAATCCTTTTTATTCTCTAATCAACCTTATGATTCTTGGAAGAAGTCTTCAAAATATTAATCATAAGTTGAGAGTCAGACTCAACTAACACCTTTTCTCATCCAACCTTAGTAGCCTCCTGAAGGCCTCTAAGGATACCATACCCCTCAACAAGGTTATTGAAAATAATACCCAAATTATTAGCAAAAGTAAAAACCAGGGAGCCATCTGAAAGTCTACCAATTCCTCCTACACTGGCTTTTACAGGGTTCCCTCTAGAGGCTCCATCAGTATTGACTTTTCCATAATCCTTAGGAGGAGGTTGCCAATTTCTTGTTCTATCCATATTACTAATACTCACTTTTCCTTTAAGTTGGTTTTCCTTAGAAGATTTAATCTTCAATATTTGCATCACTTGATCCCATATTTGGTGGGAGTTTTTGGGGCGATTAAGGAGTTGATGGACTGATTCAACTAATTTTGCTATGGTCTTTTGCCAAATATAGTGAATATCCTTCCTATCTTGATTAAAAATTTGGTTATTCCTTTCAATCCAAATATTCCAAAGAAGAATGGTAGAATCCATCCAAACCAACTGCCTAATAAAATGATCAACACCCTCTTGATTAGGCCAATCCCTCCAAAGTTGTTCAAAAGTAAACAAATTGGACCACTGTAAGCCAAGTAGAGTGGCCATTCTCCTCCATAACTCAGAGGCTAAAGTACACTCAATAAAAATATGGTTGAGAGTTTTTACATTCTCTTCACACATCTCACATCTAAAAGGGCCATGAAAACCACGCTTCATAAGTTCCTCACCAGTAATCACCCTACGATGCAATAAAATCCAATTAAAGAACCTCACCTTAGGCCAGATCTTTTGAGCCCACAATTGAGAAAATATTTCAAAAGAATGGTTGGTATTATTATGGCATAAGGTCAAATAACCTTGAGCAACTGAATACTCACCCTTAGTAGTGTTGTTCCATCCAAAACAATATTTTTCATGGGACCAAGAGAGAGATCTCATATGAAGGATTCCTTGGATATCTTGTCTTTGCCTTTCTAGGATTTGAATAGGCCAGTTCTCAACAGGGATCCAATATATACCAACCTTTGAATTACCAGTATGGTACCGATAGTAATTAGCGACCTTTATCTAGTTAGCTCGGTGAAGCTCCTCCATCCAAGACCTCCAATCAGGAAACTGAGTTATCAAAGGCTTGTGACCATCCCAAGAATCTATCCAAAAATTTTCCTGTTGACCATTATGAATGATCCAAAATAATTTTTTCTTTGTCAAATCCTCACTAGTCTTAAGAATTGCTAAAATGGGAGAACCTTTGGTAGGAAGTTGATAGCGAACAAGGTCTTCAGGACTTTTGTTCTCAGCATATTTAGCACGAAGATTATTGGACCAAAGAGCATTGGGGTTATGCAACATCCTCCAATATAATTTAGTAGCTAAAGCTTTGTTGTTATTAATAGAAGAACGAAATCCTAACCCCCCTTTATTCTTAGGAAGACATAAAGTGTCCCATTTCACCAAGGTCCATTTTATTTTCTCCTTAGTACCACTCCAAAGGAAACGATGACTGATTTGATCCAGTTCTCGAAGAACAACCTTTGGAATATTTAAAATAGAAGATACATAAATAGGAATATCTTGAAGGACTGATTTTACCAAGGTGATTCTACCCCCAGAAGAAAGCCACCTGTTGGTCCACTTTCCAATTTTCTTCTTGACTTTGTCCAACAACCAATTCCAATATTTATTTTTTTGCCTTTGAATATTTATGGGAATACTTAAATAAGTGATTGGAAGGGAGGTCTTCTTATATATTAATTTATCCAAGACCATGGATTTATGTATAGCAAAGCAGTGAAAGAAAATAACTTTAGATTTATCTTCATTGATCAACTGCCCAATAGCCTTAGAAAAATAGCTAATGATTTGCTTAATATTAGAAGCTTCCTTAACTGTAGCTTTACCTAAAAGAGTAGAGTCATCCACAAATTGAATATGAGAGATATGTCTAGCTCCATGAGCAACGGTAACTCCCTAAAATGTTTTGTTTTCCCTCTTTTTGGTTATAGTCCTACCCAAGTATTCAACAAGAATGATGAATAAATAAGGGGATAGCGGGTCACCTTGCCTAATACCTATGGAAGCTGGGAACGACTAAGAAGGCCTGCCATTGATAAGAAATAAGTAGGAAACTAAAGAGATACATCCCATAATCCAATCCATCCAATCCTTAGAGAAACCAAATTGCCTCAAAACTTTGATAAGGAAGTGCCAATCCACTCTATCATAAGCTTTGGATAAGTCTAACCGAATGAACATGAAAGGAGATTTTTGCATATCCATGGAATGGATGGCTTCCTGAGCAAGAACTATCTCATATACTATTTGATGCCCTTCCACATAACCCCCTTGCTCTGGGGAAATAATCTTATGTAAAAGAGGCTTCAACCTTTCTGCCATGATTTTAGTAATGATTTTGAGAAGAACATTACATAAAGCAATAGGTCTAAAAGCTGAGATATGATCAACCTCTTGAGATTTTGGAACAAGAGTAATATAATTTTTATTGATAACCTTTAAAATTTCTTTGGCATTCCTGGCTTCTGCCACCACCTCTAATAAATCAACATGAAGGATATCCCAAAACTCTTGGTAGAACTCAATGGGAAAACCATCAGGACCTGGGGTTTTCCCTTTTTGTATTTTAAAAACTAGCTATTGAAGCTCATTGATAGTAACAGGAGCAATCAAAATAGAGTTCTCCTTAGAAGTGATAAGAGAAGGGATTGCTTGAAGAACATTTTGTTGAGAATCTGAGTCAAGAGGAGTAGCAACAAAAATATTGTAAAAGTAATCAACAACAATAGAGTTCATGCCATCCCAAGTATAAACAACATCTCCAGAATATGATTTCAGGGAAGAAATAAAGTTGTGAGATCTTCAAGCTAGAAGAGATTTATGGAAGAAATTTGTGTTTCGATCTCCTTATTTGAGCCATTGAATTCTAGATTTTTGCTTCCATAAGATTTCTTCTCTTTTTTCCCATTCCTCTAACTGAGTTGTGAGTTTAATTTCATCTACACTTCTCTTCTCTGTGAGGCCATCTAAACGGATTTTCTTATTCAAATTTTCAAGATGAACAATAACTTCATGTTTTTTTATGAACATCCTCAAACTCTTTCCAGTTCCAAGTCTTGATTTTGGATTTAATGTATTGCAATATTTTGGCAAAATAGAACATCTTAGTCCCATGCCTAGGTTTACCTTCCTTCCACCATTGTTGCACACAAGGTCTAAAGGAAATGTCTCTAAGCCACATTAATTGAAAATGAAAAGGAGAGAAACTCACATTGGTTTTCCACATTTCCACCATGACTGGCCAATGATCCGAACCAACATTATTAAGAGTCTTCACTTTAGGAATGTGACCATGGATTAAGAAATTTTCAGAGAGCAAAAACCTATCCAATCTCTCCATTATACAAGCTAAGCCTTGCCTTCTGTTAGACCAAGTCATAAGGCCATTATCTGGTTGGATGTCCACAAGATGGAGGTTTGTAATATATTAGCTCATGAGGTCAGTGCTTTTATCCAAATTTCTATTTCCCCTCCCTTTTCTCATCTAGAGAGAGGATGGTATTGAAATCTCCTCCGATCAAGATCCAAGCTTCAGGAAAATGAGAGATAATATGAGTTATATCCTTCCACTGTATTATTTTTTTCTCCAAAGAAGTTAGAGCATAAACAATAATGCATAGCATAATTTCATTGGAATGTCTACTTTGAATAGCTATAGCCAATAGACTCCAACTACCAACCATATGGTGAATAACTTCCTCTTTTGGGTCCCAAAGACAAGCAATTCCACTAGAAGTCCCTTGGGAACTGAGGGAAACCACTTTTCCAGCTGGCCAAATTTTACTGGAAATTGAGTCCATATCCTCCATTGACATATTTGTTTCTTGAAGGAAAACAAGATGTGGATGATTTATTTGAATCATTCTTCTAATTTCATTTTGTTTTGAAAGACTCCCTTTGAGTCCTCTAATATTCCAAGTGATGATATTCATTAATACCAAGGCTAAAAAATTTGGGAAGGACATTAATATTACCTTCCTCTATAAGCTTTTCACCTTCTTTTACCATATTACATTGATTGGTCTTGCGACCTGCTTTTTGATTAGAATCCATCTTCAATTTTTTTTTCCTGTTTCTTGACTTTTTCCAATTGAATCTGAAATGGCTTCTAACCTTGAAGAATGCTTGTACACAACTAAAATTTTACTAGAGGGTTCAGCGGAGTCTATATTGGGACTTGTATTATTTGAAGTTTTGACATTTAAAGATTGTTTTTCTTGTGTAAATTTTCTCCATTTTTTTTTCTGTTGAAAACCTTTGATTTGTTGGTTTGTCTCTGAGTTCTTTCCTTCATATTTAAATTGTGTATCTAAGATTTATGTTTCCATTATTTCCTCTTCCTCACTTGGGACATCATTTGTGGAAAGGATTTCAAACATATTAGCAGATGACTTTGATTGATCCTTCATAACTGGTTTTTTCTAGGTGTTCTTCTTCTTAGGCATTTGGAAACCTGTTGAGTTTATATCTTCTTTCTTTTGATCGGGAATTTTATTTGGGCAAGCATCGGCCAAATGACCATATTCATGGCAAATTATACAACGAAAAGGAATGTTCTCATAGTCCACTACTTGCTCCCAAGTGTTTTCCCCAAATTGTAATGTGATATTTTTAGGTAGGGGTTTGTCAAAATCCATTAAAACACAAATACAAGCATAAATAATATGTTCAAAATTTTGAGTACAAACAACAGTTATCATAAAAGTTCCTAAAGAGTTTCCAATTGAAGAAAAAATAGTAGGATTCCAAAATTCAATAGGGAGGCCAAAGAGTCTAACCCACACGGGATATATAGAAGGCATCTCTTCTTCGACTTTAAATTTAGTATGTCAGGGCTTCATGAAAAGCCCTGCCCTTCCAAAAAACCAAGGACCCCCTTGAAAAGTTTTCTCTCTATCTTCATTATTAGCAAATAAAACAAGAAAATAACCATTTGGATAAATAGAGATTTGTAACTCACCTTTAGTTTTCCAAATTTTTGCAGCACAGACTTTGAAAGTAGATAGGCTCGAACGAAAACCCATGAACCGACAAATTAGTCCTTTTTTTTCCAAATCTTCAATGCCAGTCTGAATGTTACCCATATCAAGCTTCACAATAGGAGTTCCATCTGCTGCTTTAAGACATCCTGACTCCATTTTCCTGGGATCAATCTTAGGCATTCTTAGACATTTATGGGAAGCCCTAAGATTGATATTAGCATTGGGCTGAGGCTGTCCACCATGGAGGGCATCCCTAAAATTCATTTTTGGGGCTAAGTTTTTGAAATTCTTACCCTTGATAGGGTTTTCACAGTATAATTATTTTGTGGGTGCACCTTAGCACCAGATTCACTTGAGATATGAGCCATTTTTTGATCAACTGCTTGAAAATTGTTTTGTGATCTCTTTAATCCTTGCCCTAGACGCCGTGGAAAGGTATGATTTTCACTTTTCTTTTGTGTAGCAAATTGGAAGCCGTTGTCACTCAAGTTCACAGTATGATCTATTGAAAGATAAATTTCTAACCTATCTTGGATTCCCTGCAACATTTCTTACTAAAATATTGAGCATAAGCCACACAAATATTGGCCGTTAGGGCCCGAAGGCCCTAAAAACCAACCTTTGGAGTTGCTTGCACTCAACCGAGATGAAACCCTCGCATAGCCGCTTGCAAAAAATCTCGTTCACACATGGGGATGCGCTAGGATCTATGTTGATCCAAATTATATGAAAATTGGTGGAGATGTTCTAGGATTTTTTAGGCATCTACCCTCAAAATTTTAGCTCAATTTGAGTCCGGATGAGTGAGATATGACCAAAAAAAGTTCAACAGTTTGGGCAGTCCTGCGAAAAACATCCCTCCTCTCTAGGTAATTGCCCTTTAAGGAAAGAAGCAAATCATTATAACTTCATGACACCTTTTATAACATCTTTTTAAGATAGAGGTAGATGCCTCAGAGTATGTACTTGGAACTATTCTTGATCAACATGGGCATCTAGTCTCTTACCATAGCAAAACATTCAATAATAGAGTTTGGAGATACCCTATGTATAATTGTAAGATCTATACCATTGTCTAAGCTTCATGCCATTGGAAGCATAGTATGTTACAGTTTTTTTTGCGTGTTAAATTCTTTGTTTTTCATGCATTTCTTGCTTGGAAATAATGGATGTCACAAGATAAAATATTTGTAAATAAAGGTGTGAAAAACATCAGTAAAGGTCGCATGATAGCGTTAAGGAAAACAGTGCTTCAAAGTTCAAAATTTAAAGGAGACTATGGAAATATTTTTACTTGAATGAAGAACGAAAACCCGATGCCCTTTCTCAGGGCAATGCATTTCCTTTATTTAAAAATTGGGTCATTGTGCAAAAGAAACGGTTCCCCCATTCCGGGGTAAATGTGATGTTTTTAAAGGGAAAACAAAGAAAATGGATTAAGGTTCGAGCGAAGATGCTTTCACCCCAAATGAGGGGTGAAAGTCCCTTTCACCCCACTTTGGGGCAAAAATACATTTAAATAATTAAGTTGAGAGTGCGCCCGAAGTTGAAGTGCAAGCTAAAATAACAAAGAGTGCATTCACCCCAAAGTTGGGGTGAAAGCATCATTCGCCCCGCTTTGGGGTGAACGTCATTTAAGTGAAGGCATTGACAAGTCAAATATGTATTCGCCCCATGTGAGGGGAAAAAGTCCCATTCGCCCCTCCTTGGGGTGAAAGCTTGTCAAAAAAGAGATTCGAACGAATCTAAAGGAGAGTAGCAAGTGCTAAGGTGACGTTGAATAGTCAACAATGCATTCACCCCAGATGAAGGATGAAACTCTCATTCGCCCCTTCTTGGGGTGAAGCTACATCAAAATGGCCCCACCAAAATGTCACAGGTTTATTTTTTGCTTCATGGGGCAGCGCTAAAAGGTCAACACTAGGTTCGCCCAAGCATGGATACCACTTCGATGCACGCTAAGGAAAATGTAAAGTTGAAAGTATTTTCACCCTAGAAGAGGGGTGAATGGCCCATTTGCCATTCCTTGGGGTGAAGCTACTAGAAGAACGACTCAATAAAGACGTTAAAGGCTATTTTGTTTTCAGGTGGATATCAAAAGAGATGGGGCGTTGAAGAGTCCAATTTAGGTTCGCCTCAGGTGGAGGGCACCAGTGCCTTTCACCCATTTTGGGGGTGAATGTATATTTTAAAAGGAAGAGAATGTCTTATGCAAAGTGCTTCCACCCTCGGATAAATATGAAGCTCTTAATCATCTTTTTTAGGGACTAAACGAAGTGAAATGGTTTGAAGCATCAAATATGAAATTGAGAGGGTACATTTAACTATTTTTACCTAGATTTTCTCCAAGTTGATTGTTGCCACGATAGGAAGGTGAACGCTAAGATAAGGAGCTGCCCATGGAGCGCAATGGCATAAGTGTTGCAAGAAAAAGCAAGAATAAGAGGAAAGCAATAAGAGTTAAAGGAAGCACTTTCGCTTACGACTCTATTTTGAGCGATCTCAAATTTTAAGCATCGATGGAAACTTGTCAAAGGTGCTTGAGTTGGATGAATGAGAAAATTTAATGATTGTGGCAAGGAGTAACCAAAGTTGTGGATTTCAAAGTGAAAGGAACTACAAAATTAAATTTATAGGGATATCTTCATGAGTTCCAAAACATTCTGAACGAAGGTGAATTCCTGAAGAACAACGAAGGTTTCAAGTCAACGACTAGGTTTGCAGTTTTTTGTGCATCGACACCTAAATGTGTCAATTTCTTGGATTTTCTCCTTAAAATTTGGATCGCTGTTTCAAAAAGATAAATTTTTAAGATTTTCAAGAAGGAATTTCCTCACCTGTGTTCTTGATATGTAAACATTTTGTCATATGTGCATTAAATGATAGAGGTAAAATTCCTCTATAAATACTACTCAATTTCCATTGTAAAAAGGAGGATAGACATTCTATAGAAAAACTATTCAAGTTTTCTACGTAATAGAAGAGACTTGGCTTCTAATTTTATAAGTAGTTTTTATGTGTATTTTCTTTCTGTTTTAAGCATTTCTATTATATATTAATGTTTGTTATCTACTGCTATATTCAAATTCTGTATCTGGATTTAAATACTTCCGGTGAGGGAGTGAGTAATGGAATGCAATCCTAGAATTTATCTCCATGGAATTGTAAGTAAATTCTTTGCATTTTCTCCATCTTATGCTGCTACCATGTTTGGTTGGAATTCCTACTACTAGTCTGTCACCAATCCTACATCTTCGCCCTGTGCCCACATTTCTTATTTCTTTCTGTTATTTCTAAATTTATTTCCTGCAACTCTAGTCTTAAACGGATGTAGGATTAGTACAGGATCCAGATCTCTCTGGAGATTGGCATGAAGGACATTTCTTTCCTCTGGCCTTTCAATTTTGGCCATGTCTAGGGTGCACAAACACATGTTCGTATAATTAGGTAGATATTTGACCAATAGTTTTTGGCATGTCCGGTGGGACACCAAAAGTTCTACTTTCAAAAGTATTGAGGTTTGATGTTCACCTTCATACTGTATGGTTAGAACATCTGGCGATTCAACAATACCCAAAAGCCTTCGAACATAAAAGCAACAAAAGCTGTACTTCATGATCACAAGATTGAAGGCCAAAAATTTTGAAAACTCCATTGATTTTTTTGAACTTGACACCCAAAAATTAGGTGAACACCCCAGGTTAGTCACCCCGCCACCTACATCATCCGCAACATCATAGCTGGTGTATTATTCATTTTGTTAAGTGTAGCTAGTACTGCTACTATAATTCCACCTCCTCAACCTCATACACCAGTTCAAATGACTCAGAACCTACCACCACAACAACCACAACCACCAAGGCAGTTCCCAACATGGAATAGCTCAGGAGATTTGAATTTACAAGCATAAAATCCAATTCCTAAGTAGCTTTGAAGGCTTTACCTATGATGGTACTGGTAAGACTACTTATGAGCATATTCAGGATGTGGCTTCTTTGGCTATGATTCATGACATTACAAATGAATATATTATGGTAAGGTTGCTAGTGTTATCACTTAGAAGAAAGTTGTTATACTAGTACTAGTATTTACCGCCCGCCACTATCGCCACATGGGATCAGTTGGTAGATTTTCTAATCAAGAATTTTCATGAGCAAGATGACCCATTCTCCTTGATGCATCAATTTATGATTCAAAGGCATACGAAGGAGGAGATAGTGGACTTCAATGTTAGGTTCACTTGAAGTTGGCAAAGGGTTCTTGATGGTCTTCGGCCCACACATGAGCAAGATACATTTTATTATCTTAGAGCATTCAAATCTAACATTGGCATGGCTGTACGATAGACTAATGTAAATACATTTCCAAAGTTGTACATGCAGACACAAAAATCCGAATCAGACTTGATCACCATAGGCAAGCTTCCCCCAAAAGTGACCATGCCCATCCTTCCCGATCTTCCACAACATTTATATTCAAGCACATTTTCACAGCCTATACCTTCTATGTACTCGGTTCCCTCATGGAGCTCAGGTTCAACTCAAATCACTCCAATCCCAGTTCCATAGCTCCGTGCTTCAAGGTTTCCGTAGTTACCTGCACTAGTCGTCCCTCAGTTGCTAGTGCCTGTTCCTTTCCCAGTGCTACCAGTACCAGTTGTGTTACTGCCATTGCCTGCTCCACCAGTACCTCTACCTTTAATAGCACCTCCTGTACCCTCAAATCCTGATACTTACATGAAGTTGTTATAAGAAGTGCAATCTGTTAATTCGGTCGTAAGGACAATGTCGAACGAAATCACCGCAATAAGGAAGAAATAAGTTGAAGCTAATTTTTGGTCAAGGAGGTTTCAAACACCACCAATTACTAAGGAGCAACCGACCACTAAAAAGGGTCCTAAGAGGAGCACAACGATGTTGAAAAATGAAGAAACTAGTACATCTGAGAAAGCATACTGGTGCTCAACCTGCAATGATCCTCATGGAGAAGACAAATGCATGGTTCATATGAACTATGTACAAACACTAGAGGAAATTTCTATTGGAAAACAAGTTAATATGATAATGGAAGCTGATCATAACTTTATGGTCCCATATTTAGAGTAAGCTTTAGTTCTTACAAGGACTGGAAAGAAGCCGATGACTGTTGATCCAATCAAATTGGAGCCTTTGAAAGGTCCTGCTGAACAAAAGTTACAAAATGAAAAAGTGCAATCACAAGCAAAAGCATTTGGTGCAAAAAAAAAACAATAGTATTCTATCTTATTGAAGGATCTACTACCTAAGCAAGCCCAAGAGAGGTTGCAAACTAAGGCATTAGCTTCACAGCCTGCAGCCGCTCAAGTGCAAATAGAGGCGAAGGAAAAAGCCAAGGAACGCCTAAGATATCCATCATTAACTAAGTGAAAGAGGGTGGAAGCTACTCAATAGTATCAAAACAAGTATGAATAGGGTAGATAAGAAAAGGTTCCTGGTACTTTGGATTATAATATTGTGGAAGAAATGAAGAATATTCCTACAAAAGTAATCTTATATGATGCACTATAGTTACCTAGGCAAGTTGATATATTGCAATAATCTCTCAAAACTGCAAAAGATTGAAAGAAAAGTCATTTTCAAATAGTGTTAGCACAAACACTACCTACCTCTACCAATGGTAAGAATAGACGACCTCCATTCTATCTCTCTCAAAATGGAAGGGTGGGTAGTGCATAATTGTATGATTGACTCAGGTGCTGCAACTACTGTCATGCCAAAGGCAATATGCAAAGTC
The DNA here is from genome assembly GCA_028583015.1 of Wollemia nobilis. Classification (NCBI taxonomy): domain Eukaryota; kingdom Viridiplantae; phylum Streptophyta; class Pinopsida; order Araucariales; family Araucariaceae; genus Wollemia; species Wollemia nobilis. The sequence continues at coordinate 677,720 of JAQPPZ010016554.1, forward strand.
ATGGGGATGGAATACACAAGAAGTAGTCTAGTAGTATTACAATTAGATAGGACCCCAGTAAATATAGTGGGAGTAATCAAGGATATTCCTATTATTTTACATAGCATATCGTAAATCACTATTATCCAAGAAGTAGTGGTGGTTGACTTGGAACCATACTTCAAAATTTGTCTCTCAAGGTAGTTCACAGTGAAACTGGGAGGATAAATTTCATTAGATTATTCACATTTGGATATTCCATTCAAAGGAAGGAGAATCCATATCTATAATGAAAAACCATCCACTTTTTATATAGAAAAATTGGAAGAAGAAGAAATGTCCACAGGTGCAATCAACATGATGACTAAAGAATTACAAGAAGTGGAATTGATGGAAGAATCTCTTGGTGAGCTTATCCTTGAATATGAGTTCTAATTGATTTATTTCAACATGATGGTCAAGATAAACATTGGTTGTTATACCATAACCAAACCTGAGTAGATGAAAGAAAAAATATTTGATTCCCCAGATCCTATCTCCGATCATCTATGGAAGTTGAATTTTAATGGTGCAAGATGTAAGAATGGGGTAGGGGCTGGTATTGTTATTATTTCTCCTACGAGGCTGCATAAAACTTATTCATACTGGTTGACTTGGAGCTGCACCAATAATGCTGCTGAATATGAAGCATTATGCCTTGGTTTAAAAAAAGCTAAAAAGTTGGGTATAAAACAACTGCAAATCTTCAAATATTTTGAGCTCATTTTTAACTAGACTATAAATAAGCGTGTGTCAAAATAATACTACTTAAATGCCTACCATAGCAAGGTATGGGACTTGTTTGAGTCGTTTACTGCATTGAATATTTAGGCAATTTCGCGAGAGTAGAACAGACATGTAGATATTCTAGCTTCCCTTGGTGCCAATTTCTCTCATGTGGAGTAGGTAGTTCATAAAACTAAGATTGTGAGGGTGATTTATAGACCTTCAATCCCTGATAAAAATATTTATTGACAAGTTTTCGATAGTGATGAACAAATAATCAAATTTTTATTAGAGAATCTGCAAGCACAGAAGACAAAATACTCGTCGAAGAAGAAATAGAGGGGATGATTCAACTAAAGAATAATCACATCTGTAGGGGATTGATTTTGCTTGAAAGTCTCTTTGATCAAAATGACAGGGTCGAGAAGCACAAAATCAAGGTGGATGCGAAGGAATACAAGGAAATACAGTTGGAATCTGAGAAGACTATTAAATTTGGAGCAGACTACACAATGGAAGAACTCGAAGGCATTAAAAATTTGTGTTATAAATTTCTATATATCATCGCTTGGAGTTACCAAGATTTGAAGGGTTATGACAAGAACATGATCCAACATACCATTGAACTGCAGGAGGGGGTAAGACCTTTTTGGCAAAAGCAACGTCCTGTCAACCCAAAGATTAAAGTACTCATGAAAGTGAAGCTATTAAAAATGTTGGAAACCAAAATAATTTATCCAATTAAGCACTCTACATGGGTGGCGAACTTGGTTTTGGTTCATAAGAAAAATGGAGATATTCGCTTATGCGTAGAATTTCAAAACCTGAACCAAGATTCCTTGAAGGATCATTATCCTTTACAACAGATCGACCAAATTCTATACGTAGTCACTAGAGCTCAAATATTTTCACTGCTGGATGGTTTTGCGGACTAAAATTAGATCTGGATGAAGGATGAGGACCAACATAAAACTGCATTCACTATAAAGTGGGGCACTTTTGCGTATCAATGAATACCATTTGGTATTTCAAATGCTGGCACCACTTTTCAGAGGGCTATGGATGTTGCTTTTGGTGAATAGAATTGTTGTGATCTACCTTGATGACATGACTATATTTTCACACCATAGGGAAGAGAACGTTCCTCATTTGAGGTAGGTGTTTGAGAAATATCAAGAGTTCAAAATTTCCATTAACCCAAAGAAGTCCATTTTTGCTATTAAAGAAGGAAAAGTTTTAGGTCATGTGATCTCTCAAGAAGGACTAGCGATTGATCCCGTAAGAGTTGAATCTCTTCTTAAATTGCCCCTACCAATTAACAAGAAATATCCGCAATCATTCTTTGGCTAGATTAACTTCATTTGGAAATTCATTATAGATTTTGCTCAGGTGGTGAAGCCAATGACCATCTTACTGAAGAAGAATGTAGACTTTAAGTGGATAGAAGCACGAAGATAGGCTTTTTGAGAAATCAATGAAAGAATCACTCAAGCGCTAGTATTAATTAACCTAGATTACTCCAAGGACTGTATCCTCTATGCAGTAGGTGATCAGGAGAGTTACGCCACCATTCTCACATGAAGCAAGAAAATGGATATGAGAAGCTGATTTCTTTCTTGAGCCAAGAGATTTTTCCACACCAAGAAAAGTTTAATTTCATTGAAAAATAGGTGTACGCAGTTATAAAATTTTTAAAAAAATTTTGTCACTTCGTTTCACAGAGTAAGACTGTAGTCTATGTTATACATCTAGATGTCAGAAATTTCATTCTTCAAGGAGAGTTAGGCGATAAAAGAGTAGGTTGGGTCTCAAATATTCAAGAATATGATGTGGAGATCTGACCTACTAAGTTGGTTTGTGGAAGAGCTCTCTGCCAAGAACTGTCTAAAAGTGCAACTTCTGAATCATTGGCTCTAGTAAAGAAAGAGGATATCAGTGAAAGTATTTATGTAAATCAAGCTACAGTTTATCATGACTGGAAAAAGGACCTTGTCAAATTATTTACCACTAGGAGATGTCCACCACATTTTGATGCTTCACAATGTCGAAGATTTAGACTGCAAGCACTCAAATACGTCCTCTTGCCAAGTGGGCTATTCCATAAGAATATAGATGAAGTACTTCTCAGGTGTGTGAAGGATTCAATTTTTTTTTTTTTGGAGGAATTCCATTTTGGGTTATCCAATGGATATTATGCAGGAAGGCCTATGGCTTTGAAAATCATCCAGGATGGTTATTTCTAGCCTAATATTTTCGTAGATGCTCACAAGGTGAGCCAAAGTTGTGATAACTGTCAGCGATATGTTGGCAGGAATAAGAAAGCATCTTTGCCCCTGCACCTGATTCAGGTGGAAGCCCCATTTCAGTATTGGGGCCAAGACTTCATTGGAGTCATAGACCTGTTGAGGTGTGATTTTGTCCAATCACAAAGCCACCCGACAAACTCAAAATTATGATTATCTCTTGAAAAGAATATTATATAGCTCCAAGGTTCTTATATTATATCTAATATTTCATATGTATATCAATGAGTACTTGAATAACTCTTGGATTTGTGAACTACTGTTTACAAGGGACTTGGAATTAGGTAAATGATTTCAAGTTTATCATGTATAACATGCTTTGATATCAATTCAACAAAATAAAATTCGTTTTATGATCTTAGGTTAAAGTATACCAAATTTTTAATGTCTCAAAATGCTTTAAATGAAATTAGCATAAAAAGAATCTAGCATTTTATATTAAATTTCAATTTAACTTTAATAAAAATCAAAGTAAATGAAATTTTATAAACTTGATAAACCTTTGGAACATAATAGATTTATAATCAATTCACTTCCCAAATGTTTATTTGATAAAGCAATCATTTATTCAAACTCCCTTATGAAATTATAAATCAAACCCAGAAGAGGTGAATAAATGAAATAATGTCTTGCCCAATTTATAAGGTTCCAAAACCTTGTGAATGATAAAATCTTAGGGCTTAATATGAAACTAATCTATAAAATTTCGATTTTATGATAAAATAAAGTTTATAAATTAGATTTGCTTATAATATTTATATTTTGAAATATTTATGAAATTAAATATTCAAAAGAGTAAATGTGATCTCTGGTTTGAAATTTGGATTTTTGAAATAGATAAAACTATATTATAAATCAAATCCAAGTTGAATTTTAGAGATATCAATCCGAGTTCCTCAACCTTATGAAATTAAGGTGAGGAATAGAATATTCATTTATCCATTCTTAAATTTATTAATTCGAATATTAATTAATGTAATATCCGAATTATAAATTTAATTATAACTTAGTCATATAATTTTATAAAAATAAAATTATACTAAGTTATAATATATATTTTCAGAATGAAAATAAAATAATAAAAGATTTAAGCTTTAGAAATTAAACTAATGTCTCGGACAAATTCAGCAGAACAAATTTCCATTTACAGAATTCTAAAACCAATCCAATGTTCACCAGTATTCACATAGCGAAATAAAATAAATTGATGCAATATTCTAAGGTATATAAACTATTAAGAAATTGCAATAAGCACTTTATTAATTCCAAATACAGTCTGTGCACAAATCTGGATCCAAAATGCTTAAAACAATTTATAAAATCTTACAATAATTTCCATTGTTCCGCAAATGGCCTTCTCTATTTTCCTCCAATGAATGTGTAGCTTTGCTCCTTCCAATCGTTCCTCTCCTTCTCTGCATCAAATGTTCGGCCCTTTCCATGAATCTCAATGATTTATTTATAATTTGAAAAGTTTAGTTATTCAGTTTCATCACCAGGAACAGAAACCCTTGCCCTTGTATTACCTGCATAATGAAACAATAATCATAATATCAAAATAAAACCGAACTTTACTTTCTCGTAACTTTCCTTTTTTCAAAAGTATTTCAAATTTCTCATATTGCTAAATTAACCCGCTATTTGTTTTGGTGAAATTGGCATCTAGAATCTTGCAAGTTTGGTATAATTAGAAAGAGAAAATTCATATATTTTTACCAAGTTTTGAATGAGATCAAACGGAGTTCTTTGCCTCAAGATATGCTCATTTCAATTTTGCACTAATTTTAGGGTTAATCCCTCCAAAAAAATTAATTATTTAAATGAAATTAAATTATTTAAATGAAAATTAATCATTTAAACCTTTGAAAATGATTAAAATCAAATTATTTCATTTAAACCTTTGAAAATGATTTTAATCAAATTATTTGATTTGAAATAATGCAATTAATATGCAAATAATCAAAATATTCAGTTTTGAAGCATTGCAACTACATTCAAACCTTCAAAATGCAAATATGTCAGCAATTCCAAAGTGAAAGCAAATTTTCCAAGACCTTGATGCAAGCAAAATCAGATAAACAAAAATTTCCCAAAATCACAAAATTTAAGGTGGGTCCCCAATTTTGGGGTCGTTGTGAAGGACGTCACAAAAAGACCCTCATTCCTCTACTGAATATAAATATATCTTAACAAAAACCAATTATTTAAGCAAGTGGGTAGAGGCCATTCCAACTAAAGAAGCAGATCAGACAACATTTATTTCCTTTCTGGAGGGATTGATTACCTGTTTTGGTGTCCTAGACGCCATTGTAACATATAATGGAACTCCATTCATCAGGGCCAAGATCATTGAATTTGCAAGTAGATACAAGATTTATCTCAAGACATCCTCCAACTATTACCCTCAAGGAAAAGACTTGGCTGAATCCACAAACAAAAACTTGCTACGAATTCTTAAAAGGACACTGGAGAACAATAAGAGAGGCTGGGACCTACTGTTAAATCAAGCTATATGGGCAGATTAGATATTAGTAAAGAAGTCCATTAAAACTTCTCCTTATTATTTGGTGCATGGGAAAGAGACAACGTTGCCCACTCACATCGAACTTCCTGTTCTACAAACACTACAGTTGTTCCGAGATGAAAATGATGAGTTTGACCCAATGAGAGCAAGGCTAGCTCAGTTATTGCATCTAGAGGAGGAGACAGAAAAGGTATATCAAACTTTCATAGAGCATATAAAAATGACGCAAAAGTGGTTTGGTAGGAAGACAATAGAACGTAAGTTTCAGGTGGAAGATTTAGTCCTCAAATGGAACGGGAACAAAACCAAGCCAGGAAATCATCACAAGTTCAATGTGATTTGGGAAGGTCCATTTCAAATTTTTGCGGTGAATTTGAAAAATGCATATTATCTTCGAGATATGGATGGTTGGGATCTTTCGATTCCAGTAAATGGTCTTCATCTGAAGGCCTATTTTCAATGTTGAACTCAAGAGGTACCAATTTGTAAATATGTACATATTTCTATTTGCAAGCAATTTTTATTGTTTCTCCGATATTGCTTTATAAAAAGAAAAAAATAAAATAAAAATAAATAAATATATATATATATATATATATATATATATATATATATATATATATATATATATATATATATATATATATATATATATATATATATATATATATATATACGCTTCCCCTCTCTTATAGGATCAATTTTGCCCCGAAATGGTTTGATGAAGAGACGTTATGATTTCAGGCAGAATTAATAGTTGTACTAAAAGGAGAAAATTGTGATAAGCTCAAAATGCTCTAAAAGTTTTAACAGGTTGCTTTACCCTGCAAATTTTTGAGTTTAAATATTTCAGGGAAGTGAAACATCAAAGTTTAGGAGTACAAGTAAAGTGCCTTATTGAAGAGTCAAAGCACAGGGTCCCAATTTTAGAAGTATAAAAAGCAACAAACTAAAAGCGCTTTGACCTCGAAGAAAGGACGAAAGCTGCGCTCACCTCCTAGTAAGGCGAACGTGTTTTAAAACTAGGAAAATGCCGAAGCTCATGATTAATAATCAAAAAAGCTTTTCATTGAAAATGAAGGGTGAAAGCCAAAGTCAAATATGGTCAACAAAGCTTTTGTTGGACGAAAGGGGTAAAAATCCCATTCGCCCCTAGAGGGAGGCGAACATATGTTGTAAAATAAAATGGAAGTCAAAGACACTAAGTCAACATAACAAAATGGTCAAAAGGACTTTCGGCCCAAATGAGGGGCGAAAACCCCGTTTGCCCCTCATTGGGGTGAAAAAATTGAAAAATTCTACAACTCGTGCTATTTAATTTAAAACCCACACCAAGACCTTAAAGAAAAATCAAAAGGGACCAAAGGTGCTTTTACCTTGTGTTTGGGACAAAAATCCCTGTTCGCCCTTCACTAGAAACAATGTGCAAAGGTTTTAAAATGTGAGAGGCGTGTTCCGACTCTTTTCGGGAGATTGCATATAAATATTTTTATTGAAATTTTAAGCAAGGATTGAAGGCGAAAATAAAATAAGGGAAAACACAAAAGCAAGGGTTATCATGGCTTCACTATTATTAAAAGCTTTGAAAAAAGAAAAAGAGAATTAAAGGCATTTTTTAGGGATTTTGATTTTCTTTTATATATATATGACATGCAAGTGAAAACGAAGAAAAGAGAAAAATAAAAAAGAAAAAGTCCTAAAATCAATCAAGTTTTTTTTATGAAAATCCATGTTTTTTCTAAATTTGAAAAAAAAGAGAAGCAAGAAGTTGTTTTAAAAGGAGAACATTAGCCATGGAATCACATCAAGCAGGTAAAAGATGTTTTCAAAGCAAAAGAAAAAATATCAAGTGCACCTCAGTGTTCTTTGGGTGTGTGATAGTTTTTCAAGTGTGAGTTGAGTTTTTTTAGAGCATCCATCAAAGTGATTTCGCCCTAGTACGTGGTATTTTTGGGGAGCACATTATGGCATATTTTTGAGGCATTTAATTTAAAACGTGCACCCAAGCTGTGTCAGGAGACATTTTTTACCACCTCGGGAGCTGAAATTTCATCACATCGAAAGCAAAGGTGTTCATTGGTCCGTAGGTGGCAGATTTAGTTTTTCAAGGTAGTTTTAGCAGCCAGGGCATGATTTTTGAAGGTATAACATAGCAAGGAGGGCACATTTTTCTAAAATAATTTTTTGGCGAATATCATTCAGTTGCAATTTGAGCATTGAGAATAGTGCCAGTCGGGTAAAATGAGGGCGCCCCCATACGAAATTTCTGAGACGAAGTGTAACATTTACTCTAGTGGTTGAGAGCATGCCCTATAAATAGAGCACAGGTAAATTCACTCAAAGTTGAAATTTTTAAAAAGAATTTTCCTGCCAGAATTTTTTCGGGTCTATTATTTGCAGAAGTTGCAGAATGTCTTCAAAATTTCTGGGTTGCCAAAATTAATAGAATGAGAAAGAAAAAGAAAAGAGGTTAAGTAAACTACAGAGCCCAAAAATTCAAAAAATAAAGCAAAGGGTGGATCAAAGTCCAAGAAGGCCCGCAAAAATGAGAATGTAGATTTGGACCCGTACTCTGACACTATGGCAAAGGTTGGGGACTGTTTGATTAAAAATAAAAGTGTGGTGAAGCTCCGATAAGATGTTGAGTTTACCATAAATCAAGGAGTGATAGTGGAAAGCCCATTAACCGTGTCATTTCATGCATAGTTATTTTTGTATCTATGTACACCTGTACACATTTGCCTAGAGCTGGTGAAATTAATTGCCAGACATTATAATCCACTTACCAAGGTTGTTCAAAAAGCCAATGGGGATGTGCTTTTCTCTATCTCTACCACCGAAGCGAGGGAAGCATTTGCCTATGGGTTAAAACCCTCATCTGATCTAATTTTTAAGAAGTTGCACATCAATGAGCAAGAAGAGAGATATGTGTCAATAGTAATGATTCACCAGTTTATGGAGATGCTTGTTGATCAAGGAGCCACAGTTAGGGCAACTCCCAAATCTGCCAAAATATTTTTCAAAGTTCAAGATCCCTGATTTGTTTTTGATTCTGGCATGGATTGCTGGTCTTTTGGTGGATTCTACAATGCACAAATGACAAGCAGTGCTGGTGCAATGTATATCTCAAAGGGAGTTTTATGCTCCAAGGGCCATGAGAAGAGACATAAATCTGGTTTATTTTGACTAGGCCAATTTCATTTATCAGAAGATGCACGTCCAGTTGGAGAAAATGCATATGGTAGAAGAGATTTCATTCAAGCATACGTATTTCCTCGTATGGTATTTCTTCTTTCATTTGCACCAACATTTTCATTTTTTACAATAAAATAAGTTGATGAAAAGGATGAATTGTTGCCTATTTATACGTGGACTCCCTCTTTGTTGAGGAGGGAGTCATACTAAAGTTTTAATCACCTATTTTTGGGGCCTGCAATTGAGTTGATTTATGGCCAAAGTGAAAGAGTGTCGTGGGCAATGAAGGAGGCGGTTGCTACGATTGAAAAGGGTGACATATTTTTGTTAACTCAAGGTATGGTCGTAAGAATATATAGCTTCACAAGCAAGCCGTTTCTACTCCCGTACTTCATCACTGAGCATGTTTTTGCCATGGACGTGGTGTACCAAACAGATTATACCAATGATGTGTATGGATTGAGACGTGGAAAAAGGATGACTTGCACTATGTCGTTCAAGTTTGACAATATAGAAGTGAACAAGGTCGAGAAGAATAGGCTGCTCATAGAGGCACTTCAAGATCTGGGTTTGATAGAACTACCACAATGGTGGAGGTATGACCCTTTAGGTAAATTTATAGAAATAATCAAGACCAAGACCTTTCATTGTTGTCCACGACCAAACATCTAGGCAAATTGAAATAATTTTGATGGATGTGATTTAGAGTGGCATATGTTGACATGATTGCGCTTCCTCCATGGCATGAATTTTACGAGTAGGATGTCGAATACAATCCATAAGTGCATAGAGATCATATTTCTCTATCGGGGCTATTTGAACAAATGAAAGAACAATTGCTCTGGACTGAAGAAAAAATTATGAATTGGTGGATAATTCGGGTCCATAGAGGAAAAATTACATCACCCTATGGGTTGAAGATGGATGAGGCATTTTCAGAAGCCTATGATGAGTATGTAGATTCCTATCAACCCATCACTTTCACCAAAATATTGCCTCAGAGCTTTCAAAAGTTTGACAATGGCAAAAGCATCTCAAAAGAAGAGTGCTCGATAGCTGAGTAAGAGACACCTAAGGAAGAAGAACAACAATATGTGTTTCAACGAAGGTCATAGTGGGCAAAGCGAAAAGTTGATGAAGTGCATTTGTTGGAGAAGCAGACTATCCAAGAGATGCTCCCATTCTTGAAAGCTGTGAAGAAGACAAGGATTGGTGCTACTTCCTCTTCTACTATTGTAGTTTTAGCTGTTTCAATTTCTATAGTTGTAGTTGCTACAACGATTGCTAATTCCCCTCTGCTAGTGTCGTATGCTCCAATGAGCATCGCCTAAATGTTCCCATTGATTCATAAACAATTGGAGGACCAACAGGTGGAGTTTGTTAACCTTGAGGTGGAAGCGAAGGAGCCATAGGAGGAAATTATTATGCAACCACTTCCATCACCATAACACACATCACCCTCACCCGAAGGTATGTCTTTCTTTCCCTCTTCTTCTACTTCAGAGCATGTAGTGACTGTTAGTTCATTTTCATAAATTTCTATACTAGTCACTCCCCCTTTTGGTATGCTCTTAGTGTACATTTCACTCCCCTCTTCTACCCATTCGCAAGTCACTACTGCTTCTTCTTCTATTCCTCTCTCTTTGATATCCCTTTCTTTCAATTTGTTCGCATAAGGTCCAAATCCATTTTCGCATCATTCCCCTTCCATTGCTACCACCTCTTCCATTGAGGCTGTAAGTACACAAGGTCCTCCAAGAGTAAGCATAACTATAGCTGAACCAAGTTCTTCCATCCACTTCAATTTTGGTCCCCCCTCTCTTAGCTATCTCATCTTCTTCCTTTGAGCCTGACCGTTCATAGATCCTGATTCCTTTCACATCATTTTTGGAGTTACAAGTACTGCTCGAAGTTGCGGTGGCACCCAAGAAGCTAGATGCAAATAAAATTAGCCAAGCACACCTCACTTTGTCATAATGGCTTAAGAGTTGCAGGAAAAAAGAGGCACTTGCCCCAAACCATCCTCTCCAAAAATTTGCCTTTGATCTGGTCGCAATGGAGGTTCACACGACCAAGATCACTCCCATAGTCCAATAGCCATAAGGAGAAATGATGTCAAGAGATTATGCTTATGAGACTGTGATATAGGACCTGATGAGGATTAACCCCACTAAAAATATGGAGAATATATGGGTTGATATGAGTTTGGTTTATCTACATGACGAGTATTATAAGCAAAGATATTATGACACCGAAAATAAAATTGTTGAACTTGAAGATGTCTTGGTAGTGAGTAAAGCATAGCAGGAGAAAATGGTAATGGATAATGAATACTTGCATCAGTGAGCAGCGATGCATCAAAAGGAAAAGGATGCATTGGAGCATCAGGTGCAAGCATTGATGGTGTAGCTCAAATCCATATAGTACTAGTTGGTAGAGAAGGCCACATAGGCTGCAGGCTTCTCTTTGAAAATGATTAAGGAGGCTCGCCTTTGTTCGGCTCAAAGTTATGAGAAGTTAGCGATAAAAGTAGTTCAGGTTTTACAATATCTTTGGGTAGCCTGGATCCAAATCTAGTTGAGCCAACAAGTCATAGATTCTACTGAGGAGATGCTGGAGCCTTATCTAGAAATGGTCATAAAAATTCAAGCTTTGGCTCAATCCAACATGCACATTTGCCCCTTAAGTGAAATGGACCATTCTTGGTCTACCACCAAAGGTCACGCTACGTAGCTACTTTCAGAGAATGGACCTAGTGAGAGAGGGCAGAAAGATCCTTAATGCCATAGAGCGGGAGTACACTGTTTTCATGATTCATTTTGACTCACTCGTCGATATGGGCTTTCCAATTTTTATTGATGAATGGGGCGAACCTCTACCAAAGGAACAATTGGAAGTGGCCTGGAAGAAGTTTATGGAAGATACCTCAGATATTGATAAATGGGAGGAGCCCATCATAGAGGAACAAGTGCTACCGCTTATGAAGAATTTTACCCACATGGAGTTGTCATTGTTTGAGTTAGCTCAATGATCTAAGCGCCTTAGTTTAGAGGATATCTAGAACCTGTGGTATGTGTACGAGTCACTAAGTGTTCCTTGTCTATTCACTAAGCATGCTTTGGATGAGGCAGTTGTAGTCTATGAAGTCACATGTGAAATATTGAAAGAGCAGAAGGAGTGGGCAAAAACAGAGCAAGCAACAATGGAGCAAGCAACAAAAGAAGAACGAGCAAAAGTGCTATGGGTAGCAGTGGAGGCAGAGGCGGCTAAGAAGGCAGTAGAATAGCAGGCATAAAAAAAGGCATCCAAAGTAGAATATCTAACCAATGAAGCTGGTAAGAAGACTCAATAAAGAAGTCCAATGGATAAAGTCCTGGGATCGCTTGCATCCATGCGAATTGGATACCCCGTGAGCCACCATAAATTTTGGTGATTTTGATAATATGCCACATTAAAATTTTGATAAAATTTTATTGATTGTAAAATCGGTAAAATATGTTAATACTATGATGCAGTATTTTTGGCCTATATAATATGTTACAGTTTTTTATGCGTGTTAACTTCTTTGTTTTTCATGCATTTCTTGCTTGGAAATAATGGATGTCACAAGACAAAATATTTGTAAATAAAGGTGTGAAAACATCAATAAAGGTCGCCTGATAGCGTCAAGGAAAACAATGCTTCAGAGTTCAGAATTTAAAGGAGACTATGGCAATATTTTTGCCTGAATGAAGAACAAAAACCCGATACCCTTTCTCAGGGTAAGACATTTACTTTATTTAAAAATTGGGTCATTGTACAAAAGGAACGACACAGGCACGTTCGTCCCTAATTTGGGGCGACTGACACGTTTGCCTCATTTCGGGGTGAATGTGATGTTTTTAAAGGGAAAACAAAGAAAATGGATTAAGGTTCGAGTGGAGATTCTTTCACCCCAAATGGGGGGCAAAGGTCCCTTTTGCCCCACTTTGGGATGAAAAGACATTTAAATAATTTAGTTGAGAGTGCGTCCAAAGTTTAAGTGCAAGATAAAATAACGAGTGCATTCACCCAAAAGTTGGGGTGAAATCATCGTTTTTCGCGCTTTGGGGTGAACATCATTTAAGTGAAGGCATTGATAAGTCAAATATGTATTCACCCCATGTGAGGGGTGAAAGTCCCATTCACCCTTCCTTGGGGTGAAAGCTTGTCAAAAAAGAGATTCAAGTGAAGCTAATGGAGCATAGTAATCGTTAAGGCGATGTTGAATAGTCAATAATGCATTCACCCCAGATGAAGGGTGAAACTCTCATTCACCCCTTCTTGAGGTGAAGCTACATCAAAACAACCCCACCAAGACATTGCAGTTTTATTTTCACTTCACGGGGTAGCGCTGAAAGGTCAACGCTAGGTTCGCTCGGGCGTGGATCCGAATTTGACGTGCACTAAGGATTATACAAAGTTGAAAGTGTTTTCACCCTAGAAGAGGGGTGAATGACCCATTCGCCCTTACTTATGGTGAAGCTAATAGAAGAACAACTAAAAAAAGGTGTTAAAGGCTATTTTGTTTTTGGTCAGATATCAAAAGAGATGGGGCATTGAAGAGTCCAATTTACGTTAACCCCAGGTGGAGGGCACCGGTGCCTTTCACCCCTTTTGGGGGTAAATGTATATTTTAAAAGGAAGAGAATGTCTTATGCAAAGCGCTTTGACCCTTGAATAAATATGAAGCTCTTAATTGTATTTTTTAGAGACTAAACGAAGTGAAATGGTTTGAAGCATCAAATATGAAATTGAGGGGGTACAATGAACTAATTTTACTTAGATTTTCTCCAAGTTGATTTTTGCCACGATAGGAAGTGAATACCAAGACATGGATCTACTCATGAAGTGCAATGGCATAAGCGTTGCAATAAAAAACATGAATAATAGGAAAACAATAAGAGTTAAAGGAAGCACTTTCGCTTATGGCTCTATTTTGAGCGATCTCAAAGTTTAAGCATCGACAAAGACTGGTCAAAGGTGCTTGGGTTGGATGAATGAGAAAATTTAATGATTGTGGCAAGGAGTAACCAAAGTTATGGATTTCAAGTGAAAGGAACTGCAACATTAAATTTACAAGGAGATCTTCATGAGTTCCAAAACATTCTAAACGAAGGCAATTTTTTGAGGAACAATGGAGGTTTCAAGTCAACGACCAGGTTTACAATTTTCTGTGCATCGACACCCAAATGTGCTGATATCCTAGAGGTTTCTCCTTAAAAGTTGGATCACTATTTCAAAAAGATAAATTTTCAAGATTTTCAAGAAGGAATTTTCTCACCTGTGTTCCTGATCTGTAAACATTTTGTCATATGTGCATTAAATGATAGAGGTGAAATTCCTCTATAAATACTACTCAATTTCCATTATAAAAAAGGAGGATAGACATTCTATAGAAAAACTATTCAAGTTTTCTGCGTAATAGAAGAGACTTGGCTTCTAATTTTACAAGCAATTTTTATGTGTGATTTCTTTTTGTTTTAAGCATTTCTATTATATATTCATGTCTATTATCTGCTGCTAAATTCAAATTCTACATCTGGATTTGAATACTACCGGTGAGGGAGTGAGTACTGGAATGCAATCCTGGAAGTTATCTCCATGGAACTATAAGTAATTTTTTTGCCTTTTATCCATATTATGCTACTACCATGCTTGGTTGAAATTCTTGCTGCGAGTCTATCCCCAATCCTACATCTTCGGTCTGTGGCCATATTTCCCATTTCTTTTTGTTATTTCCAAATTTCTTTCTTGCAACTCTAGTCTTAAATTGGTGTAGGATTAGTACAGGAGCCAACCCTCTATGGAGATTGGTATGAAGGACATTGATTTCCTTAGAACTTTCAATGTTGGCCATGTCTAGGGTGCACTCATGCATGTTTGTATAATTAGGCAGATATTTTACCAACAAGACCATTATTCTCATGATATTGTATGTATTGAGTCGATTTGAGTTTTTTCTTCTTTTCTTTGTATCTATGTAAGACCTATTTCTATGTCCTTCATAAACATCAACCTTGAGATGAATGTTAGTAGATCCATCTGAAATAAGTTTCTGAAGATAACAGTTTATTCTTTGAAGTAACCTTCTTTCATAATACTGATAGTATATGTATTTGAAGTGATAGGAGAAAGATGAGTGATTTGTTCCATCATAATATTTGCATGGATGGAAACTCCAACAATTGGTCTTTTCATGACCATATTGATTGCAATAAGTGCATAATGAAGATGATCTGATAATTTTACAATCTATTTTAGGAATATCATATTTATCTATTTCCTTGATAAGACCTAACCATATGCGCACAATTGAAGCTATTCCTTTTTGAATAAAAGCTTATTAATCAACTTTTCCCTATTTTTGGTCATTAGATTCACTGGATGAATCCCCCTTTTTTTTTAAATAAAGGGGTAAAAATTTATTGATAAAAAGTCTGGATTACAAAGTATAGCGGAGCCCCCACCCAGGACTCAAATAAGCAACAAGACAGGCTAAATCACCAGACAAGGTCAACTCCCAAAGAAAACCAAAAATAAAAACAAACCACATTAAGTCTGAACATCCTTATGGATAAACTCCTGTAGGTGTTGAGAATCCCCAGACGGGAGAATCTCCTAGTTATCAATACTCTGTCCTGAATAAAAACCACATCCGAAGAATGAACACGAATCAAATCATGAATAGCTTTTTGTCTGGGGATGTTGTTCAACCCCCTTACATTCCATGAAAGTATAATCATTTTTGGGGGTTATAAAAATGGGAGTCCAATGTTCTCCCCAAACCTGACTCTACCAAAGTCTCTCCCATTAACTTAATTTTATCCTGGTCTTTCTTCCGACCCACCTTCATATTCTTATCTCGAAGCATTTTTTTTAATTATTTTATGCTTGCAATCCCAACGATCAGTAGGAGTTTTACGATCCATGGATGACTGCATCAGTGCCTAGGTAGGAGAGGGCACATCTAAATCTGTGCCATTTTCTAAGATAACTTCACTTCCAGGGCTAGGGCCAACCATATCACCTATACTCGGAACCAAAGCCCTTTGTTCTTCATTTAAACCCCCTGTATCTGGTTCCCTTGGTTCCACCTCATGAAGAGACAACTGATTTGGTCCTATTATATCTATAACAGGTAGCGATGTTTCAGGTATCTCCACGCACTGATCAAGATTATCTAGAATTTCAAAATGATTGAGCTGAGCATCTGGCTGATTATCCTTAATGTCTCTTTTTGCCTTTCTTCCTTTGTTTCGAGGTTTTATCGTAACAAAGCCTTCCTTATCCTGATCCCCCTCCTTTATCGGGGCTTTTCCTTTATCCATATTTTGTATAGCTTGAGAGGGCCCAGGATTTGAAGCCACAGGTAGGACAAACTTAGGGCATTTTCTTTGTAAGTGGCCATATTCATGGCAAATCCGACAACGAAATGGAAGAGCTTCATAGTCAAGTTTTTGAACCCACATGGTTGATCCGAATTGTATTTCAATAGAATCTAGAATAGGATTGTTTAAATCAATTTCAACACAGATACGAGCAACAGAGATTACCTTTTTATCTAGCGTCTGTCCGATGGCCCAACCGGCTTCCCAAGTAGAAGGGCAATCATATGCAAGATGTCATTTCTCCAAAATTCCAAGGGGAGCCACGGAAGCCGAACCCACACCGGAACCCGTGACGGTCGCTCCTCTAATGGGTTGAAACCCACATGCCAGGGTTTAAGAAAGAGTCCCGCTTGGTTATAGAAATAGGGACCTCCTTCAAATGCTTTGTTACGATCCGCAAGACAAGAAAAAACCACCATAAAATAGTTGTTTGCACTCAGCATCACCTCCACATCACCTTTAGGGTTCCAAGTCTTCCTAACCCAAGCCTCCACAAAGGGAAGAGAAATTCGGATGCCCATAAATTTACCAATAAGTGCATGTTTGGTTAAATACTCCACATCTTCTGCCATCGAGTCTGGTTGAACCACTAGAACCGGCCTGGCTTCACATCATTCCAAACATCCATTGTTATTTAACAAGCGATTCCTGGCATGCAATGGGAAATCCTGTTCCTTCCAATCATTTTTAAAAGAAATACCAGCCCTAGCATGCACGCTCTATGATGGACCTGATGCCATCACTACATTCCTCCAGTTGTTCATACCTCCTCCAGAAACTGCTGCCATCCCCACAGAGCCCACCAGATAGGTCTCAAAAAAATTCTAGCAAAGCAGCTTTCCTCATCAAACCCTAGCAGAGCAAAAAACTTTTTTCCTCATTTTTACTGGATCAATCCCCCTTAACATAGCTATTGATTTCATATTTTATTTTGCATTGTGTTGATTCTTCTTTGTTCTTTCCATCATTGTAATTCATCAAGTTTTTAATCCATATTGGTATTTTTCTCATTCCACTTCTAAGAGTGTTGTTTAGCATGCTAGTAGTCGTTTGTATAACTTGAATTCTTTGAGGTAGAGTAGTCTAATTTATAACTACCTCCTTATTGAAGTATATAAATGTCATTTGATAAAACCTTTATCAATATTTAGGTTGTAGACTACCTTATGTCTCCCTAGTAATGAGAGTATGAACACCTAATTTTAGGTTTTTGAAGAAATCTTATATCTTCTCAACTTGACAATATTTGATGGATATTATTATCAAGTTTTTGTAGAATCCCTTATGACTCCCTAATGTTTTGGAGTATGATTTAGTGCTTTTGTAAAATATAGTTCAATTTTGGTTGATTTTGTATAAATTTTGTAAAGATCAAAAATCAACTTCTTAACTCCTTATTACTCCTATTGAACTAAGCACTTTTCAATTTTTGAAGAGGTTTTAATGTTGGATTTATTTTGTCCCTTTTTAGAAATTTTTGAGACAAGAATATAAATTTCCAACTTTGATAAAATATTTTTAATAACCCCTTTTTGAAACCCTTAGGATTTTATTCAAGTGTTTCTAATTTCCAAAAAAACTAGTTTGAAGTTGTAACCCTTATCACTCCCAAATTTGGAAAACTAGAACACATTAATATTTACAAACATTAAATGGATTAATTCCAAGTAGTATCCCTTATATCTCCTAAGTTATATTTTGCAAATATTATATTAATTTCCCTAAGTTTTGCTTTCAAACAAATATTGATTTCAATTAATATCTCAACCTTATCTTATAACCTTATAACTCCCTTTTTAAAAATGAAAGCAAATTAGATGAGAAAATTTGATTAAGGCTTTGTACCTTTATGAAGTCGAATGAATATGGTAGTAATATCTCCTTCTTGAGTGTGAATTCCCCAAGGTAAGCTTTGGCATTAATGCTCTCCTTTAATGTTGGTTGATCGAGAGTGTTTTCTACTGCTCCCGACTTGCTCTGGATCGTTGTCAAATCACAGTCAAACTACCATCGAGCATCTACCATCGATCTGCCAAAATGCCATCAAACCACTATTGAGTAGCTTCCAAACTACTGCCTGTATTGCTTTCAAACTACTATGCCTCCTTTCCAAGGTCCAAGGCACCTTTAATAGGCTAACAAGTATCATGGTAGAATTTTTAAATGCTCATGGAAGCTTCGACTATTTGGTGGAGGTGCTAAACTCACTCCACTGCTTGTGACAAATGTCACCTTTTGGTTGAGATGTTTTATTCCCCTTTGAATGCTATCCAAGAAATGCTCCTTCTTCAACGTCTATGAGACTTCCTTGCTATAACGTATATCAAGCTATTAGTTGTACGTAACTCCTCTTCTGCATGGAGTATGGGCACCAAGAAATGTAACATCTTATTTGTGAGTGTTATAGAGGTTCTCTCATAGAATGACAAGTGGTAGTTGCATGCCCTTATCTTTATCAACGCTTTCTTGAAGACTCTCCAATGCGTTTTCCACCTTGTTCTTTGTTATTTTACGTAGATGCTGAAATATCTCCAGCCAAGCAATGCTAATGGTTGAGCTGTGGTGGAGATATGGCAAAGCTTTGGTGGAGATATGGAGGAGCTTTGGTGGCCCTTGAATGGAGTTCGAATGGTAGCGCTTGGATGAAGACTCCTTGATGCTTCACTTATGGTAGAAATGCTCCATAGCTTGCTTTGATAAGAATGCTCATTTGCTTTGATGTTTTCTTGCTTTGATAGAGATGCTCCTTTGCTTTGACGTATGCTTTCTCTTTTGCTTTATACACTGCTTGATCTTCCCTTGTACCTTGTCTTCTGTAGGTTCGGTCATCCAAGATCCATAGAGGATGAGCCAAAAGAAAGGCTCTTTGATATGCTTGGAAGAGTGATAATATTTGACCACCTTTGGCTAATTCAACTTGCTTGTAGTGTACCTTTGAGGTACTTTCCAATCTACCTTTTTCTTGCGTAGAATGAGTTAGAGTAGTGCAACTCAATGTATTAATAAGATGCCTTCTTGCACCTTTTCTTGCACTCGATTTTTGTAGGTCTAGTATTCTAATCATTATGGCAGAATTTTGAATGTAGTGTAGGGTTTTGAGGTTGTCTTTTTTCTTAGACACCTTCCCTTTTTACTTGGATATTATGATGACAAATCCAAGCTTAGATAGAAGTAGGTATATGATGCAATTTTCTACACTTTTATCCTTGCAATTAACCCTGTAATGCTTTGGATTTGAGACTCACCAAGTCTCAATTTTTGAAGCTTCTACTTCTATTTTGGTTAGTCGTATTCTTCTCCAAGTTTTGGAGGATTCTAACCTATTTTGGTGGCTTCTCTTGGCCACAATGTGTTGCAGGTTTATGTGCTTTAATAGTGTCTTTAGACACTTGATACAAATAATATTTTGTGCCTTTCAAAAAACACAAAACTAATTTCTTTTTGAGAGTAGTATAATAGTGCAAGTCATTCACTTTTAATGCACTAATATTACACCTTATCACTCCAATCAACTCTCAAATTAATGCACTAAAATTTAATGCAACTAATCAAGAATAACCTAAAATGATTATTTTAAGAGTTATTCTGCAATTTCACTACAACTAATATTGTAGGACTTAGTCTTCTTTTTCTTTTTACAAAATAGATAATAGGTAGTTGATAGAAGTAATTTTGAAATCTAATAAACTCCTAATTAATGTGCAAATGAACCTTAAAAGGAATTTTTTTTTTTGCACTTTCGAAGACTGTAATCCAATTTTCTATTTGCAACTTTAATTCAAACTCAGGTGCTTCTAACAAATCTGATAGGTAAATGAATTAATGAACCTACTTGCACCAAAAAGTTGCATACCTTTTTTGTAGTAGTTATTTTATCACTTCTATAGAGGATGTAGATCTTGGTGTCTAGGATCACCAAGTTGCTACTACGAGTATGTCCTTGCAGCTCCTTCTTCACCAAATGATGGTCTCAACCTTTCTTTCACGAGCCTATGATTTGGTGGCTTGTTCTCCTCTTATGTTCTCCTCCTTCTGCTATAGATTTGGAGAAGTCTTTGTCTCTGAAGTGATGCCTTCTTGATGTGAGAGATAATATTCAAATATTTAATATTTGGTGAGCTTCTTCTATCTTCAAGTCTTCTTGTTGAGTTCTGACTTCAAGTAGGATCTTCTCTTGATATTTGTTACTCCTTGCCAAATTCTTCTTCACATATTTGACACTCCTTGCCAAATTCTTCTTCACAAATTTTGCACTCCTTGCCAAATTCTTCTTCTCTTGGGCTTGTTGTCAGATGGCGATAATTGTCCCAAGTCCTTCACTATCAGGGGCTTCTCCTTGGTAGTGGATTTCTCCAATGAGTTCTCCTTTGAGAATATCTTTAGTAAGGCTCTCCTAGCATTTTTTGGATGCTCGATAAGACCTTCCCAAGGTCTCTGATCTTACAACTTTTGATGGTCTTCCTTGAGACCTTTTCTTCAACCTTATGCTCCTGGAAGTGTTGGTGGTGAGATCTACTTCTGGATCTCTGATTCTGCTACTTCTAGATTCAAGAAAGACTCACCTAGTCCTTATTCTCCTTCTCCTTCCTTGACTAGAAGTTCTACAATGAGATCTCTTGATCTCTTTGATTTTTCTTCAGGTGCTGAATTGATTCTGAAGAAGATACCCTTCCTAAATTTCTTGTAGGAAGTTTCCCAACTCACTGAATCTTATTTCCCTGCAACAAAGTATTAGTACTAAAATATTTAGTCTGCTTCTAAATCAAATATTCTCTTTGAATTCTTCTTCAAGATCAAGGCTTCTATGGCCTTTTTCAGTATCAAGGCTTCTATGGTATTTTTAGTACCAAGGCTTCTATGGCCTTTTTCAGTATCAAGGCTTTTGTGGCCTTTTTAAGTACCAAGGCTTCTATGGCCTTTTTGGTATCAAGAATTTTGTGGCTTCTCCTTCAAGGCTCTTATGGCATTTTCTTCAAGGCTTCTATGGCCTTTTTATGTCAAGGCTTCTATGGCCTGTTCTTCAACTTGTGAAGTTCTTTGATTCAACAATGGAGATATTTAGTCTCCTAACTTCACCACAACTCTTCACTAGAAGTCTTCTTCTACAATATTCTTCTCTTGCACAAGAAACCAATATCTACACTATGAGGGCACGTCGACCTTCGAGCAATAAATTTGGAGTCTCCTATATTTCTGTCATAGGAGGAGTCCCAATCCTCTGAGAATTAATTTTATACAATAAAAGAAACTTTAGGCACTAGTTAGCAAATTCCAGATATCCTGGATGATCCTCATTGAATGATTTATCAATCCAGTGGATTGAATGTTGAGTCCTGGTCTTCATGAGTTTTTCTTGAAACTCTATGGAAAGACTCTAGTCAAATGCAATCTTAGTATTTTTGAAACTAAGATTTATTTCAGTCCTCACTTGGGACTCTTCCTAATTCTACCACCTAGACTCTTTTGAGATCTTTTGATAGTGGTTGGTCCAGTGACGCATCAATTTGTCAAAACACTCAGGCTCAATGATAATGGTGGTTTCCCTATTGACCTACATAGACTAGATCTACCGTAGCTCTAATACCACTGTTATATTTTGATGTAATGAGCACTGGGAGATAGCAATCCAAGAGCAAATAATATGAAAAAAGAAATGCTAGATGACTAAAATATGCAATAAATAGAAATGATATAAAAGAATACAATGTAGCTATGGAGAAAATGAACACTCCATTATAAAGCTACTGAACTACATTGCACCCATCACCAATGGATGGTGATACACATAGAACTAAGCTACACTATCAGACTATGTCCCCCGACTCTCTATCTATCTATCTCTATGTCTATATCTATCTATGAGGCCATCCTTATATAGGTAAAATAGGATACTTGGCCAACACTCTATCTAGATGTGCAAGGGATAACTTGCACATGTACAACTTGCACATTAACACTTGTGTATTTATTACATTGCATGAAGTAACTAGATAACTTGCCCCTAAAGTAATCTAAGTATGTATCTTGGAAGATACATTTACATAACCCAAATAATGGAATAGACTCTATTTCTAACATGGATGCTCTATAGGCCCTAGATATTTCTATAAAAGCTCTTTGGAATGTCTAGTAGATTGTGTGTTAGGCCAAGGCTATTGGAATATTAGGGATGCTTAGTTTCTGATTGTGTACTTTTAATTTCTTTTGTAAAATTTTATTAGGGTGCTAAGAGCTATTGGAGTAGTGGAGGGTATGATCTTGGGCTCAATTCATATTCAATGATACATTGTCTAGTAACTAGTCTATTAGGTCCTGTATGTAGTTTAGTTGTAGTGTGTGTTACATGGCATATGGTCATGTTAGCGAAATGTCATCCACATCTAATCCAAAAGTTTCATCCCTAACCCTCAATTTCTTACTCTAATATTCTCCATATTTTTATTTTTGTTTTATAACAAGTAATCGATCTTCTTTGGAGGTTGTCTAAGGAGAAATTCTAAGCCAATTAATATTGGCCTTGTAGTCAAATGACACACTCCCATCCATTAGGCAGATCATAGACCAAGAGTTTTTAGCATACCCAATGGGACCAAATCTATTTGGTTTGTTTCTACCAATGTATTACTGGTGGGACAAACGTCTTCTTCCTCTAGAGGACCCAAGATTCTAGTGAATAGTCTTGACCTAACAAGTGGAGAATATATGTTCACCTAATGATTCCACTATTGAAAGAATGTAATATTGATGAATCCATTGAAGGAACGAGGTCTAGGAATGAGTTCTAGAATCATGGTTTAATAAGATCGGAGGCTAAGAAGATCAAAGAAACTATGAAATTTTCTAAACTATCAGACCAAATATCTCATAGAAGACCAAGTAAATCTCACTCTCTAGTTAGATCTCCTTACATTCAAAGTCCTATTCCACTATAGTCCCTTCCTAGGCAATCTCCTGATAGTTCTCACCTAGAAAATATGGCTAGACAAATCTATCCAAGGTAGAATAGCAATGGTACCATAATCCTTTTAGATCTCCATGAAATCCCTTAGTTTTTTCTTAAAGCTTTACCAAATTTTTAAGGAACTGAGAAAATTGCATATGAGCACTACCAAGATGTGGCATATGAGCACTACCAAGATGTGGTATATGAGCACTACCAAGATGTGGCATATAAGCATTGCCAATATGTGGTTTCTCTTACTGCTATTCATAATATTCAACATGAAGATGTCATGGTGTGACTATTGGTTGTATCCTTTGGTGGAAAAGTGCTCAACTAGTACAAATCCCTTAATGATAACAATATAATTTCATGGACTCAGCTTGTTGAAACATTCATCTTGGAATTCAAATAGGTAGAAGATCCATTTTTATTGCTTACCAAGTTTACCTACATTTATAGGCATCTACAAGAAGATATCACTAATTTTAACATCAGATTCAACAAAATGTGGAAGTAGATTCCTCAAGATATTAGAATTTCCTAGCCCTAGGTATATATATATTACATCCAAGCCTTTGAGATAGATCTAGACCTCGAGATTTGGCTAGCCAATGATATGAGATTTCCTCAAGTCTTCCAAGCTACAATTGTTGTATAAGATGCACTCATCTCAGTTGGAAAGCTTCCTCCTAATATCATTATACCATACTTTCCAAAATTACCTGCATAATTTGTTTCGATTGCTATTATGCCACAATATGCTCCTACTTCAACATCGAGAGCTCTACCTAAGCCTATTGCACCATCTATCCCTCCTTTCCAAAT
The DNA here is from genome assembly GCA_028583015.1 of Wollemia nobilis. NCBI lineage: Eukaryota > Viridiplantae > Streptophyta > Pinopsida > Araucariales > Araucariaceae > Wollemia > Wollemia nobilis. The sequence goes on from JAQPPZ010016554.1 coordinate 701,663, forward strand.
TCAAAATCTAAATAAAATATAGAATTATTAGAGCTAAGGGTAACATTGAAGAATCTAAATAACAAAGTCATTAGGCTAGACAGGTAGAATACAAAGAAGAGATATGAGGGCTATCAACCTAGGAGGTTTCTCTTTATCACCAAGGACCAAGGAGCCTTTAGAAACAATACTATTTGAATGGTACATACAATAAAACATAGGAGATACCATCTACTTTTTTACCTCATACAATCTATTGGTGCTTGACCTATAATAATCCCCACAATGTAGACACATGTATGGTCTACCAACACCAAGCTCAACTAGTAGCAACAAAGAAATTGGAAAAAGCAAAAAAGACTCAGAAGGAAGTAGTCAACATCTTGTTAGATCTAGAATAAATCATGGTAGTCGAGAAACTCAAGGAGGAAGAGTCTATTCAATTCCTAAATGGATCTAGAAATAAGACTCTACAAGTGGAGGCTTAGAAGTTACAACCATTCAAAGTCCTTGCTTAACCTTATAAAGAGCAAGCAAAAGAGCATATAAGCCCAGCATCACTAAGGCTAAAACTAATAAAAATGAAGGATACATTAGATGATCCTAAGGAGCAAGTAATGGGAAGGTTAAGTTATCCCTCTATGACCAAAAGAAAAAGGCTAGAAGACACTGAGCAATATCATAAAAAGGTTTATGGACATTGACTAGGAGGAACAAAAGCTATCAGGAGTGATCAGTTACAATATTGTTGAACTAAAGAAGACTCCTTACAAGGAAAGCATGTATGATGCATTACTAATCCCCAGTTAGACTGACCTACTCAAAGTAGCATTAAAACACATCAATATTGAAAAATAAAAACTATCAAACCTAAATTTTTCTTAAGACCAACCTATCCTAGGTATGGGTAAGATCCAACTACCCCTCTTATATATATTTTCAAACAGAGGGGTGGATAGTATACAACTACATGATTGAATTAAGCAACTGTTACTATCATAATAAATATAGTATACAAAATAATGGGAATGGAATACACTTGATTCCATCCTTGGAGTTCTACAGTTAAATGGTACCCTATTTGGATAGTTGAGGTGGTAAAGGACATATCGATGGTGCTTCATAAGCTACTCAAAGTAACAATTATTCAAGAGGTAGTTATAGTAGATATTATAAATTACTTTAGTATATGACTATCTAAATAGTTCTATGTTAATATAGGGGGTCATCTATCTCTAGATTATTCTCATATGGTCATCCCTTACAAAAGTCAAAAGGCTTAAAAATTTGTGGAAAATCCATCACCCTTCCACATTGAGAAAATTGAAGAAGAAAGGGTTAACCTACTAGAGGATGATTTGGACTATGTTGAGGAGGTCAACTTGGTTTAAAGGGATTGGTAATACACTCAAGAAGTTGTCAAGAAAGATCAAATGGAGTATGATTACTGCTATGTGACCAAATATTTCTAGAAGGCTAAATTTTCGTTCAAGGATTTTATTGCTACAACTGAGAAGGAACCAATTTTTTATGATGATGCGAGGACAAGAGGTCAAAAGTCACCATCTACTACAAAGCAAGGGTTCCATGAAATAAATAAAACTATATTGCTATTATAGGAGGAACCTAGAAAGAAGGCTTTTGATGGCCTATGGCAACAGTAGGACACAACTAGATGTTGTTTTGACAAGGATATTTGGTCACAAGAATTATTGAAGGGTGAACCACTAAACTAGAATGAGGAAGAAGATAGGATAGATAGGCACAAAATTCTTAGCCCCATAGGGCCCTAACCCTAGTAAAGTACCTACAAGTGAAAGTGCAATGTGTATGATATAGAAGTGTTTAATGGCCATAATTTGCCAATACTGGTAAGTGGTTGTTATTCATGACACACTTTATAAAAAAATAAGAGTTTGTATTATAAATCTACATAATAAAATTTTGTGGCTATTTTGAAAAATGTTAGCTGGCACATGACAATTTTGAACTATAAATAGTATATCAGTGAGAATGTGATAATATTACATGACCTGAATGAGTCACATGTTTCACGATATTAAAAGATAAAAAAAGTAGAGATCCAAAATGAATTATTCCAATTCCAATAAACCAACAACATGTGAACAATAATTGGCAAGAAGATGTTTCTACCAAAAAATTTGTGAGCATAGACAACTTTTAAATAAATGTTACAAAATCTAGGTAGAATAAGCAAAAAGTAAATAAAGATACAAAAGCTAAGTAATATATGCCTATGGATCAGATTAGTCAAGCGAGTAACAATTGCATGAGAAGATGAGATGAACAAATTAAATGACTCTCCTACAAAGAGAAGTCTATAAAAAGAGGCCCCACTTCTTATAAAATTCTAAGCAAAGCTATGTGTTAAGAAATAGAAATATTGTCTATCTTTCTTGGTTTCAATTTAGAATCTACATCCAAGACACAACCTCTACTTTTGGGTACTCTACCTCCTACAAGTAAAGATATTTTGAGGGTAGCCATGAGAAAATTTTGAGCTAAATCCTCACCCAGGATTGAACAAGATGAACGTCTAGATGCTCCATCAATTCATCAAGATGCTGATATTTGAATATTTGAAGATGTTTACAAATAAAGGTCTATGAAGAAGTATAATATCAAGTTTAAAGCTTCCCATACCATGAGGTAGTGCTGATCCACCAAGTTGTAAACCAATGATATATTCTTAGCCTTTTTGGTGATAACTAAGCTGGATTATGCTATTGATAAGAGTCCCAATTTTTTTTGATGTCAGCTAAAAGGTATCAATAACAATATTTTGAATTACCCTCCATTTTTTAATGCACCCATTGTTACCAATAGTGGATACAAACATGGAGATATGTCCCACTGGAAATAATTTTTTGAAATAAATTTAGTCAATTTTTCATGATCCAGGGAAAAAATTTCTAACATACCTTTCATATTGAACTTGCTTGTGCAAACATCAACATAACCTGTAGAATATTTACAAATATGTAGAAGAGAGAAGTAGGAAAAACTTTCAACTATTAGGAAGCAAAGGGATATGACAAGTTATATTAAATAAATCTTAATGGCATTAAGTCAATGAGAAATCAAGCTTGATCAATTTTGGCCAAGGTGGTATATATTAACTAGTTATAGCTTTTCTTTTTAGTGATACTTGACTCAATTACCCAATGAATAAAGCTATCTGGGTCAATTTTACAAGAAATAATCCTCAAGAGGTGCCAATAATGTGGACTCATAAAAGCCCCCACATAGATAGTTTCTAGCAAGTTATGCTAGACTATCAATTTTGCTATCATAAGGAAATTTTGATAACTGCCATGCAATGATTGACCAAAGCATCAAAGGCATTATTTTGATCCTAAATTCAATTAGGATAAATATCCCGACCACTCTAAAAGGTGGCTAGATAATTTTGAATACATGACCGACCGAAGCACATAGTGGCCTTGGCCAATCCTGACTAGAGGTATGGCTATGTGAAGGGGTAGTTGGATGTTTTCTAGTGGCTAAAGGCTCTAAAATATTATGATATCCAACTAGTTCCTTGAAATATCGGTGATAAAACATAATGCTTGTAGGAGATAAAAATAAAAAAAGAATAGATACCAACAACCAACTCAACATAAGTAGAACTCCTTATAAATTTGATAAGTTGGATAAAAAATGAGGTATGATGGGAGAGATTGAGCATGTTTAAGTGGCACAAATATACCAAATACATGTGGTGGCTATAGATGGTGAACAATTCTGACCAATAGAAATTTGTAGAATCAGAGCAAAAATGACATCCACTCTTTCCCAACATGCTGATAGAGCACAAACTTCAAACTAGGCCAAATTGTGCCTATATTGTCATGCCTATGGTAGGCCTTCCTTGTAATCATTTGCTAGTCTAGCATATAAATCTATAAATAATGACATTTACATTAATAAAAGGGTCAACAATTTGAGTCTTTTCCTATTGTATATTATAATTTTGCTCTACAATTTAATGAATTAGCTTGTTGTTTGACATTTACTAGTATTGTGTTCTTGAATTCTTACGTATGTGGATGCTTTTTAGGCCCTATATACTTTTGTAAAATATATTTTGGAGGTCTAGTAGATTGTCTATTAGGCCTGGTTATTGGAATATTATGGATTCTTAGTGTATGATTGTGTGGTTCTAATTTCTTCTATAAAATTTACTTCGGAGTAGTGGAGGGCGTGATCTCAGGATCAATTCATATTCAATGATACTTTGCTTGATAACTAGTTTGTTAGGCCCTATATGTAGTTTAGTTGCAATGTGTGTTACATGGTATATGGAAATGTTGTTAGCCAAATGCCATCCACCTCTAATCTACAATTTCCATCTCTAACTCTTCATTTCTTACTCTAATCTTCCCCATATTTTTTTTTTATAACAAGGAGTCAACCTTCTCTGGAGGTTTTCTAATGATAAATATTAAGCCATCCAATCTTGGTCCTATAGTCATACGATGCACTCCCATACATTAGGTATATTGTAGACCAATATGAAGCACTAACCATTTTTTAATCTACCTTAGTTGGTTTCTAGTCACTACACTTACCATCATCCTTAATTCTTGTGATTACAAGACCTCTAACTAGCCTCACCTCTATGAGTAAGGCCCTAAATTTTTAACATTCATTAGGAACTTCTCTCCAATAAATGTATTTATGGTATTTGACTTTTTTCTAATCTTTTTTATCATTAAGGACACATTTACGTACTAGTAAGCAAAATAGAGACACTCATATGAGAAGCACATTATAGTCAAACATTGTAGATTTTCATAATTTCTAAGATGTTAGGTATTTATAGAAGTGCTTTTATTGGCCTAAGCCTCACATTATGTCCCAATGTATATCAAGTCATGCACCTAATATGCAATTGCTAAACCTTCCTATAGGAAGTAGGATTATGCACTTATCTACCTACACATACCATGCCTTGGAAATTAATTTTAATAGATTTTATGTTAGGGGTACCAACCAAAAATCATGAGAATAGATGTGTATGTGTTAGTGAATAATTTTTGAAATATGGCTATCCTTATGCCTAGTCAAAAGATAATTTTAGGAAATGTTACTTACAAAATCTTCTTAAAGAATGCTTGGGTTCATTTTGGATTGACATGGATGATTGTGTCTAACAGGGATATTGTATTTCTTAATATGTTTTGGTCAATTGAGTGGTATAATATAGATATTAAGCTTCTCAGATAAATTATATTTCATCCTAAGACAAATGTGTAAATAAAGGTGATAAATCACATGATCATCATTTGTTCAAAATGCATAAATCCAAGCATCCACACACATGGGACTAGAACCTACTCCATGTTCAACATAGCTACAATAAGACTTCACAATTCTATTGGTCACAACCATTTTTAATCATGCCTTAGGTTCTAACCATTGGAGCAAATTGAATTTCCTTTTATATTCAACCATGATAGGAGATACCCCTTATACATAAATAAATATTGAAAAAGTAAGTAAGTCTGTTAAAAAAATTCAACAAATTAGATACTAGTTCTATGATACACCAAGTACAAAGAGAATCATGACAAGCATTGTACACCAAATTGGTACAAACTTGGGAACAAATTTTAGATTCATATTAAAAAAGAGTGTCTCTAAGTTTCCTAGCATAACTCAAGCCTCTAGACCTTATATGATCACTAAGAAGGTAGAAGATAAACATTTTGATATAGGAGCATTTGGGTAAAAATGTATATATAGTAGTAATAACAATAATATGACCAATGCCACTACCATTTAATTGCTATTGGTGTATAATTGCTATTATAATTCAATTGTTTCTACTACTATATAGTTGTTGCTATCATTCAATTGCTACTATTTCCATCAATTGTTGCTATCATTCAATTGTTGTTACTACCATTCAAGTGCTACTATTATAAAAGTGTTATCTTATGTATACCATACAAGTGTGCCATATAAGTTTTGTCATACAAGTGCTACTATAGAGTAGTCATGAGAAAAAATAATAAATAATAGTAATAATTTTTTTTTTGGAGAAGATTTGGAAGATAAAAGGGCATGTCTTTAGCCTTATAGATTCCACTTTCACTTTCATTGTTAAAAAAATATAAATAAGATATATTTACATTTTCTAATTAACCCTTTTAAGAAGTAATCTAATTATTTTGTTTACACTTAGTTTTTGGTTTAAGAGTTTGTTGTAAATATTTAGTTGCTAGAAGACACTATCTTTCATTAGACCCCCTCCCCTAGAATACATCATTTGGTGTTAGAGTAGATTTTTCAAATTTTTGTAATACATTCTAGAGGATATTTGGCACATCGAAGAAGAGGAAGACCACTTGGTATTATGTTCCAACAAGTGGACATAGCCAAGATGTTGAGGGGAATAATATCCAGATTGGATGCAATTGAGACTACCCAAAGGAGAGGCGTTCATATTAAGATGCAAGTGAAAATGAAGAGGAGGATACTGGTCACTTAGAATCTCGAGTTGAAGAGCAAGAAAAATAACCAAAGCAATGGTTGATTCAAATAATTTATATCATAGAAAGTAAGCTAAAGTTAGATATACCTAATTTTAATGGACGTTTAAATCCAAAAGAGTTTATATATTGGATAATATATATGAAGATATTATTTGATTATGAATCTATGATGGACCTAAAGGGGGTTAAGTTTGAATGCATAAAACATAAAAGACATGCATCGATTTGGTGAAATCATATCCAAACAAAGAGGTAGCAAAAGGGCAAGGACAAATGCAAACTTGGGATAGGCTTATTTTCAAATTAAAATCTAAGTTTTTGATTGTCGATTATCAAATTGGGTTGTTTTTAAAACTTGAAAAACTCAAGCAAAAGGAGTTGGGGGTAAAGGAGTATATGAAATAATACTATAAATTAACTATAATATTAGGCCATATTGAAGATGATAAAGATAAAGTTCCAAGATACATCAATGGTCTAAGGCTGTCCATACAAGATGAAATTGGTATGGTTTGGATTAAAATAGTTGAAGAGGTATATCAATATGCACTAAAGGTGGAAGATAAATTTGTCTATAGGTAAAAAAATAACTCAAGAGGAAGAGAAAAGTTCTCTCAAGGTAGAGGACAAACCAATAGTGAAAGAGGACAACAAAAGTAAGAGGGAGAAGCTAGTACTTCTTAAAGTAATTTTAGCTAGAACACTAGAGAAAATAATGATTTCTCCAAAGGAAGATATGGTTGTGGTAGAGGAAGGGGTAGAGGATTTATAAAAAAATGCTTTATATGTGAAGAAGCTGATCATCAAGCATTTGAATGTCCAAGTGTATAGCAGGACAATAGTAAAGGAAAGGAAACTTGGAACCATATTATACAAGCAAATGAAGAGAACATTATTTCACCAAAGCATATAGAGGAACTAGAACAAGGAGAATCTCTCATGATGAAGAGAGTGTTGTTGAAACCAACCAAATAAGAGCATGAGCTAATGCAAATAAGGAATATTTTTTAGAACCATATGCAAATACAAAGGTAAGTTTTGCAAAAGTTATTGTGGATAGTGGGAGTATGGTTGATTTAGTATCTACAAATATGGTAGAAAAGCCTGGTTTGAAGAGGATTGATACCCCAATCTATACAAGATCTCATGGTTATAAAAGAGACATTTAATTTTGGTAAATGAACAATTCAAATTGGTTCTTACAAAGATGTGATACCATGTGATGTTATACCTATAATGCTTTATTGGGAAGGCCATGGTAGTTTGATAGAAATGTAGTGCATGATGATAGAGTGAACACCTATACCATTGTGAAGAATGACAAGAGGTACACATTATGTCCATTGAAGGCCAAAGGAGAAGAGGTGGACAATAGTTCTAAAATGTTCTTGATCTCAAGAAAACAATTCTTGAAGGTGATGAAGAAGGAAGCATGTTTTATTTTTATTGCTAAACCCATAAAATATGGGACAATAGACAAGATGGCAAAAATTCCACATTAAGTGAAGGATTTGTTGGAGGAATATATAGAAATTATTTAAAAAAATTATTGAATGGTTTTCCACTTGTAAGAAGCATTAGTTATCACATAGATTTCATTCTTGGATCAAGCTTACCAAATAAGACAGCTTATAGAATGACACCTATGGAGAATGAGGAAATGAAGAGACAAGTCCAAGAGTTATTGGACAAGGGGCTAATTAGGGAGAGCTTAAGCCCATGTGTAGTACTAGCCATACTAGCACCCAATAAGGGTGGAGAATGGCATATGTGCATGGATTCATGGTACATTAATAAGATAACCATAAAGTACAAGTTTCCATTGCCATGTATGGATGATTTTATTGATTACTTGAGTGGAGAAAATTACTTCATGAAGATAGATTTGAAGATTTGCTATCATCAAATCTATATTAGAGAAGAGGATTAGTGGAAGACTGCATTCAAGACAAAGGATGGATTGTATGAGTGGATGGTCATGCCATTTGGATTGACCAATGCACCAAGTAATTTCATGTGGTTGATGAATAAAATTTTGAAACTATTTCTTGGTGAATTGTTATTGTTTATTTAGATGATATTTTTATATTTAGTAAATGTAAAGAAGATCATTTGGTGCATTTAATATTTGTTTTGGAAAGGTTGAAAGAAAAATATTTTCTAGTCAATTTGAAGAAATGTAGCTTTATGAAGAAAGAATTAGTGTATGCTTTATTATTTCATAAGAAGGCTTGCAAATGGATCCCCAAAAGGTAAAATATAGTGTAGATTGACCATAACCAAAAAGTATATTTAAGGAAAGAAGTTTCCATGGTTTGGAAAGCTTTTACAAAAAAATTATTAGAAAATTTAGTGGGATTTATGCTCCAATCATGAAAAGAATGAAGGGCGATAGGCATGAGTTCAAATAGATAGTTGTAGTAGAAAAGAGTTTTCAAATCTTGAAGGAGAAGGTAAAAGAACATTTAATTCTAGCTTTTCCATATTTCAACAAGATATTTCAAGTATATTGTGTTGTGAACCAGATAACTGTAGGTGGATTTTTGAGCCAAGAAGGTAAGCCCACTGCTTATTTTAACAAGAAATTGAGTGAAGCAAAGAAAAAATATTCAGTTTATGATCAAGAGTTTTATGCTATTATGTAAGCACTTAAGAAGTGGAGGCATTACTTATTATCAAAAGAGTTTGTATTTTTTATGGATCATCATGCTTTACAATTCATTAGAAACCAAGGAAAATTGAACCAAAGACATATGAATTGGGTGGAGTATATTCAAAGTTACTCATTTACTTTGAAGCACATAAGTGGTATTTAAAATATGGTAGCTGATGTTTTGAGTAGAAGTTTGTTGATGAATGCAATGAGGATTGAAATTTCTAGTTTTAATGCTATGAAAGGGCTTTATGTTGATGATTTGGATTTTAATAAAACTTCAGCAGTGTGAAATAACCCTACTATAGGAGATATAACACCATGGATTGATTATTTTATCCAAAAGAGATTATAATGAAAGGGGTAGTTGTTATGCATACCATGGATTTCAATTAGAGAGAATTTGATAAGAGAAAAATATAGTGGACTTGCTAGACATTTCAAAGTAGATAAAACCATATGATAGCTTTATGAAAGTTTTTATTGGCCAAGAATGAGTGTGGATGTAAGAATATTTATGCAGGGTTGTCAAGTTTATCAATATGCAAAGGGATGGAGCTAGCTCATTGGATTGTATTAGCCATTACCAATATTGGAAAGGCCTTGGGAAGACATAAGTATGGACTTTGTTCTTGGATTACCATGAATAAAAAGAGGTAATGATTCTATTTTTGTTGTTGTTGATAGATTTTCAAAGATGGATCACTTTTTGCCTTACCAAAAAATGAATGATACTACTCATGTTGCTAATTTATTCTTAAGAGATGTTGTAAGATTGCATGGTTTGCCAAAAATTTGTTGGAGGTATTGCATTATTTGATCTTTTAAATATTTATATTAGGGTGTATTTAATATTTAGGGATTGTGTTTTATATTTGAGTTTATAGTATGTGTCATGTGTCTTGTTAGAAAGTGAGAGTTATAAGTGTGAAGTGTTAAGTTTAATTATGAGAGACTTTATCTTCATGTATTAGAGGAATTTGAAGAGTTGGTTCTACAATGAGTTTGAGGAGAGCAAAGGCCAAGACTTAATGTGAAGAGTCTCATGTATCTTTAAATTGAAGATAAAGCCATGTAATATGTAACTTGAATAAGCTTTTATTTATGCATTACTTGATTTTTATAAATAAATATTTCTATGTGATTTATGCGAGGTTGATGTTAATTTGATATATACTTGATATTTGATGTGATTTATTGATTTTGGAAACTGTTTAACTTATGAAGCATAGTGATATTTTGCCAACAATGGTATTAGATCCATATTGAGTGGACTCCATGATAGCCACCTTGAGTAAAATAGGTACATGAAGAGATAATTGTAAAAAGTGGAAGAAAAATTACGAGTTTGGAGGAAGAAGAAGAGAGCTTGGAGATTGAAGAATATTAGAGGATGGATATTAGAGAATGGTTGAAGGAAAACTAGCACTTATTCTGGTGTGAATTATAATAAGCATTGATGATAAATATTTTGGAGGACATTGAATAAGAATGATGGTTGGATAAATACATCTGTGGAGAGCCAAACTAAGATTCTATAGCAAAGAAGGCTTTGTTCAGAATCTAGGATGAGAGTGAGAGAAGTGAGAAAAGAGTTTAGGACTCAAAGCATCATAGGCATGAGAGCATCGAAGCATCATTGGAAGGAAATAATATCAAAGACATGACAACACCAAAGAGGAAAGCATTATTGAAAAGAAAAGAATGTCGAAGGCTTGAGAGCATCAAAGAGGAAAGTGCCTAAGTGCAAAGCTACCTAAGAGAAAGCAATTCATGCATAGGAAGGGAAGTGCCAGAGACTTTTTGAGGAGTATGCATAAATTTTAATATGCCCTAACATAATTCATTGAATCCTGCACATAACATTTACAACAAAGATAACTACGAAAGGAGAAGTGCTTCACAAAATATCCGAAGGAAGCATCATTATTGAAGGTAAAACATTTAATCTCCGATTTATTTGGCACACACTTATTTGTAGAAGAATTAATTAAATTTTTTAAGAGGGTGAATTTATTTTTTGATTATTGCAAGATATAATATGACGATTAATTGAATAAGTGGAGTGGTAAGAAGATAAATAAATAATTAAAAATTTAAATGGCTGAATGATTGGGAGTTATGATGAATTAATTATTTGATTGAAGGATTAAATTAATGACTGAAGAAATTAAATTGATGAATGAAATGATTTGAAGAGTTGAATTATTAAAAAGGAGATATAAGAGAAAACATTAATTGTTGACTTGATGAATGATGAATTGATTTGATAATAATTAAAGGAACTAAAATTGAATTAATTTGAAGAATTAAATTGAATTATTGATTGATTGAAACTGGAAGATAATAAGAAGATTGAAAAATTAAAATTTTGAGAAATTGTATTGATTGAAATTGGGAGATATAATAAGAACGAAAGTGGTAATTTAAGAAATTGATTTGATGAATTAATTAATTGAATAATTGAGGAAATGACATTGGGATAAGAATAAAATTGATATTAAAGGAAGATATAAGAAGATTTGAAATTTAAAATTGAGAATTCAACATCTGAAATTAAATTGATGAAAGAAAAATTGAAAGATCAATTAAATTGAAAAATTGAAGGGTGTTATAAGAAGTGAATGAAATTGAAATTGAAGTATATATTTGAAATTGAAGAAGAGAATTTTTTTTTGAATATTGAAGAAAATTAAAAGAGGATAAAATATTTTTGGAGTGATAAGGTTGATAGTGATTGCATGGCAAATAAAATAAGAAGGCAAACAAAAAGACAAACAAACAATCAAAATTCAGAGATACAAGAACATGAATTATCAAAAATAAATGAAGAGCAACAAGTTAAAAAATTCAAATTTTCAAGAAGTTAAAAATTCTTAAAAGATCATTATGTCACTAGAATAGATATTTTATTCACAAAGAATTATTGAAGAAGCTAAATATGAAGGTTTTTCAACAGTTAAAAAATACTTCAATGTTGTTATCAATTAAGTTGATGATAACTATATTATCACATTATCTATTGGCATAGGAAAGTTATTATGCATAACATTACTCTCTCTAGAAGACAAGAATAAAAGACAAGAAAAATAACTAAAAATTTGAAGAACAAGCCTGTGATGGAAGATACTACTAGTCACACAAATGATTTAAGCCCTATGATAGCTAATGCATGTTGTGGCACTAGTTATCTTTATCAAAAGTAAAATGAGAACTGTGATGCAAGTTGTGATACCTGTAATTTGGGACCCACAACAAATGTAGGATAACTTGTTCAAAGAACAAACATGACATTTGACACAAAGGATTTGAGCATGGTAAGCTAATTTGGAAAATATTACTATGAGATACAAGCAACTTGTTGATCTTAAATGTAGGACATAAAAATTTTAGGTTGGGACTTGGTATTGGCAAATTTGTGGAAGGAAAGGTTCCTAAAAGGAACTTACAACAACCTAAATTGGAAGAATATTGGACCTTGTAAAGTCTTAAAGAAATCTGCAACAAATGCCTATGAAATTGAACTTTTAGGAGTAGATATATCACCAATTTTAATGTGGCTGATTTGTATCCATATTATGACAAATTAGAAGACAATAATAGATATATGAATTCTAATTTTTTGATGGGAGAGTGGGTACAATTTTTGCTAGAGAAAGAGTGGGATAAGATTGAAATATTAATAGATTCTAGAGTGGCCAAGAGGACAAGAGGTAAAGACTATTATAAGTATTTGGTCAAGTGGAAAATTTAGACAACTGAATAAGAAACATGGATGAGTGTATCTGAAGTTTTTAAGTATGGATTTTAACTTCCAAAGTTCACAAAATATTCATGAAATAGAGCTCATGATGCATTTCTCTTAATCAACATGTATATTGTAAGAGCATCTAGGTAAAATTATATATATATATATATTATAATAACCATAATAAGCAGAGCTAGGACAATTCTTTTAAAAATTTACTCATATTTTAGGAGCCATACCTTTGTATATAATTGTTTGATTTAGATGATTCTTATACCATTTTATGTGAAATTTGAAGAGATTTAAAATGAATGGTCATATGAAAGAATCCAAGTAGTATCAAGGGAGATACAACCATGTGAAGATAGTCATGTGAAACAAGGACAACTTTAGGATAATTTTTTCTAGAAAAACATATCATCTTTCAGGAGCCATATCTTTATGAAGGTTATTCAATTTAGATGATTCTTAGACAAATTTATGTAGATTTTGAAGATATTTAAAATGAATGGTCATATGAAGGAATCTGATAGTATTGAGGGAGATATGACACTATGAAGTTAGCGATCCAAATCATAGGTAGTGATAATTTTACAAGTTGTGGGAAATAGAATTATAGATATCTATTAGCCAGGGTTTGGATGATCAAAGGACCAATTGAGGGCTAGGACGTTAGTGAGGAAAGAAACTCTATCTAGGCATAAAATGTTTTAGCTAAGTTTCTTTTATCCCTTCATTATATTAGATTTTTTGCACATAAATTATTATAGGTTTATTTTGAAATAATATAATCGATATAGGATATGCTGGTAAATTTTAGTAGATATAGAGTTATAGTTTCCTTCCCATAAACTAATTTATAGCTAAATCCTTAGAATCATCCTTAGCAGTAGAGGTTATAAAGGAACTCACAACACAATAATCCTTCTTTCTCAAATATAGGTAGTCAATGGTAAATTTAATAGGTCTTGGCTAGGGGATTTGGCTTTGGGAATGGATTGATAACAAATGGAAGTTTCCAGGAGTGAGTCTATCCTTTTCTTCTCTAATACAATTTACCACATATGTAGCATTACAACAATAGAATTTTTTTTCTAAGTAGAAAATGGATGCTAGGTTGGAAGGCATGAAGGAAACCAAATGCGCAAGATAGCATGTTAGGCCTAAAATTTGGTTAAGGTAGGAAAGTCTAACATTTTGTTGTAATATTGAACTTAAAATTTGACTAAGTATGAGGGGATATGGCTAGAATTTTGGAGCAAAAATTATAGCAAAAAGTGAAGAAAATGGAGGCCAAACTTTTTTGATGTTGACATCATCCCAAGGCACAAAAAAGTTTGACACAAAAGGAGGCTAGACCAAAAATTAACAAAGGAATAGAAATAGACTAGATTTTTGGAAGGCTAATGTAAGTACAAGGGCAATAAACGTTTTGCATCTAACATTCTATATTAGAGATAAACTCAAAATTTTGCTAAAGTATAGATCCTGATGTAAGAGAGGACCAAAATTTTAAGAGGCCTATGTCATAATGGGGGCTATAAAAGTTTGGCATCTAACATTACACCATGTTTTATATTTCTAAAATTTTTCTAAGTATGAAGAGAGGAAGGTCAAACTCTTGAGGAACTTGTTGGCAATTTGAGTTATTTTGTGTTGTCATTGATGTCACATGGATCACATTGAGTTTTGGTGGCAAAAGCACTTCATAAATAATCATTTATGATATTTTGGAGAGCATGGATATATGTGAGGTTTTGTGGCACAAGAGGCATATAATATTTAATTTTTTAAATATTATATTAATGGTTTTTATTAAAACCAATGGTAAAGGTTTTTATTAAAACCAATGGCAAGGGTTTTTATTAAAACCAATGGAAAGGTTTTTTATTAAAACCAACGGAAAGGGTTTTCATTAAAACCATTGGAAAGGGTTTTTCATTAAAACCACTATGCTAAGACTTCTCCAAATTATGATGGATGAAAAGGTTTTCCAATAAAACCTAGGTGCAAAAAGTTTCATGGCGAAATTCAAAAGAATGAAGGAGATATCCCAATTCAAAGTTAAGAGGTGAATTATTAAATTTTTATTTAATAATTCTAAGGTCTAAAGTTGAATTACATTATCCGTCGACGTGCAAAGGTTGGGGTGAAAAATCAAATTTTTCGACGTCATTCGAAGGCATGGAAAGGCATATAAATTAAAGAAAACTTTGGTTATTTTGTGGGTGTGGCTAAGGTGAAGACATAGCGCATGAGAGAGAGTCATCGAAAGGGGAGCAGCGAAGAAAGAAGGATAAATAACTTTTGATTTGAGAGCAAGGTCAAGTGAACAGCGTGGGAAAGTGACGTCACGGAGGACTCCTTAGCATAGTTGGTAGCGCACAAACTTTGCACAAGGTAGGTTCATTGTTCGAATTCCGCCAAGGGCAAAGTATTTTTGCTAAGGAAGCAAGATCGAGTTTAAGATTTGAGCGCAAGTTAAAGTTGGGTGTTTGGGATTAAATCCCAACGTGGGCTAGCGCCCACGTGGTAAGCGCTTCACAATGCTAAGCAAGAGGAACGGAGTTTGACTCTCACGAAGGTGTGAAGGCGCATTAGTTTTGGCAATCAATTTTGGCAAAGATGATTTCGAAGGTTTCAAAGGTAGCAAATTTCATAAAAGGTATTTATCACTAAGTGCATGGTAATATTTGATATTCCAAATTTTTTGGTGCATTAAAATCATTTCTATTATAACTAGGGAGTCATAAGGTATTTATTGGAAATAAATGATTGTTGTATGTGCTTAGGGAGATATAAGGTGTTGAAATAAATATTTGTGATTGTTGTGTGTGCTTAGGGAGATATAAGGTGTTGAAATAAATATTTGTGATTGTTGTATGTGGAGTTATAAGGTGTGGAATTAAATAAATAAAAGCATAGGTGCTTGTTGTATGTGTTAATGAAATTAGGGAGTCATAAGGTTGAAAAGTGTTGAACTTGTTATATGTCCTAGTGCATGATTTAATTATGAAATTAAACTAGGAACTTGAGACCTAGTTAATTGCTACCTTGAGTTAGAAGACATGCACATGAGTTAGGGTTTGAAGTTGAAGACAAATTGCTTGATTATGTGCCTTGGCTATTGAGAGGAAGTGGATGGATTAGAAAATCAATTTTATGGATAAAATTGATACTTGAGTTCCATGATTGCTTTAGTGGAGTTCATTGAGAGTATTGCCATTATTGAGGAGGTTTTTGCTATTGCTTTGAGGAGATTATTGTTGGTTACTTGTTGAGTACATTGCCACTATTTGAGACCATTGAGGAGATCATTTGCTAGTCACTTGTGGATACATTTGCCTTTCATTTGAGGAGATCATTGTTGGCTATTTGAGAGCTCTTTGCTTGAGGGAGTTGTGCTTGTTTCTTGAGAGCTTATTGACATTGCATGAGGAAGATATTATTGAGAACCTATTGCTATCACTTGTGGAGATTGTCCTTGGTTGGTTGAAGTCCTCATTGTTATTGCTTGGAGAGGTTTCCATTTGAGAGATCATTTGTCATCCATTTGAGAGTACCTTGTTGAGCATTGTTGTCATCCATTTGAGAGTACATTGTTGAGCATTGTTGTCATCCATTTGAGAGATCATTTGTCATACATTGTTGAGATCATTGTGGATCATTGTTGTCATCCATTGAAGAGTACATTGCCATTCATTGTTGAGCACATTGTTGAGTATTGTCATCATTCATTTGTTATCCATTGTTGAGTTCATCATTGAGCCTTGCCTTCATTGATTTGTGGTTGAGATTTGAGTGCTACTTGAGAGTCATTGGTTGAGCCTTTGGGAAGGCTTTTGGGATAGAATTTTTGGATAGATTTGAGATAACTTTTGTGCATGATTGGTTGAGCCTTTGGGAAGGCTTTTGGGACAGAATTTTTGGATATATTTGAGACAAATTTTGTGCATGATTGGTTGAGCCTTTGGGAAGGCTTTTGGGACAGAATTTTGGACAGATTTGAGACAACATTTGAGCAGGATTGGTTGAGCCTTTTATGAAGGCTTTGAAGACATATTTGGGACAAAATTTGAGTAGGATTGTTTGAGCCTTTTATGAAGGCTTTGAGGATAGATTTGGGATAGCATTTGAGCAGGATTGTTTGAGCCTTTTGTGAAGGCTTTGAGAATAGATTTGGGATAGAATTTGAGCAGGATTATTTGAGCCTTATGAGAAGGCATTGAGGTAGATTTGTGAGAAGTGAAAGAGACAGGACAAAAATAGAAAACACATCAACACCAGTTACCTAGCTGAGCAGATCAATGGATAGCCTAGCTGAGCAAATCAATGGATAGCCTAGCTAAGTAGATCATTGGATAGCCTAGCTGAGCAGATCAGTGGATAGCCTAGCTAAGAAGATCAATGGATAGCCTAGCTGAGTAGATCAGTGGATAGCCTAGCTGAGTAGATCAATGGAGAGCCTAGATGAGCAGATCAATGGAGCCCACCTGAGCAGATCAGGATAGCCTAGCTTTGAGCAGATCAAAGTAATCATTTGTATTGGGATAAGGATCCCTATTTCTTTATGAAATATTATAAGGAGATTATCTTGTGGACTACCCCACATTGGGGGAACCACGTTAAATCTTGTGTCTCAATTGTGTGTGGTGATTTGTGCACTTGCTTACTATTGCTATCTATGTTATTAATGCACACTGCTATATTTGGTTATTGCAATTGAGGACACTAATTGATATTGGTTTGGAAAGAAAGTAAAAAGTGGGTGCTATACTGTTCACCCCCCCTCTCAGTATAAGCTTGTGTTCTTCAATTGGTATCAGAGTGGGTTCCTTCAAAAAGGCTAACAGCTTGAGGGTAGATTCTACAAGAACACAGATGGCTTCATAGAATGGATCATCTACAAGTAAGGCTCCATTATTTGATGGTAACAATTATGCTTTTTAGAGCATGAGAATGAAGAACTATTTGATATCACAAGGATATGAGGTATGGTAGATGGTTGCAAAAGAGTATAAGGTTGAAGGTGATCCCGAGATAGATAAGACTATCAGGAAATTGGTTGAGATCAATGCAAAGGCAATGAATTGTATTCTGAGTGGGCTACGTGAGACAGATTTTGCAAAGGTCATGGTATGTAATTCAGCTAATGAAATGTGGACCAAGTTGTGGAATACCTATGAAGGAGATTCCAAGGTAAAGTTGGCAAAACTACAAACTCATAGAAGAAGATTCGAGGAATTGAAAATGGAAGATTTTGAAGATATTGCAAAGTTTTTACTTCGAGTTGATGAGATTGCTAACACCATGAGAGGCCTAGGATTTGAGATGAAAGAATCAGATGTTACTCAAAAGGTTTTGAGATCACTTCCCATGAAGTATGATGCAAAGGTTTCAACGATAGAAGAAACAATGGATATCGACAAGCTAACGATGGAAGAACTACAAGGAACTCTCACAGACTTATGAGATGAGGATAGATAAGCATTAGGCTCCAAAGAAAGAAATTGCATTCAAAGCTTTAGAGAAAAAGAAAGGGAAATATCCAGAGACAGATAGAGATTCAGATAATGATGAGGAAGCTAACTTCATCAAAAGGAAAAAGGACTCAAGGAATTACAGGGATATGAAGAAAGTTAAATGCTACAAGTGTGGTGATTATGGTCACTATGCAAACAAGTGTCCACATGAAGAAAATAGTGATGATGAAAAATAGGGTCAGAGAAGAAAAGAAGAAGGAAAGCATAAGCATGACAAAGATGATAGGTACAAGCAAAGCAAGCATGAGAAGAAGAAAAGTTTTTGTAAGACTAAGAAAACTTTCTACATTGAAGAAGCAAATGATAGCTCAGATCACAGTGATAGAGATCACTCAGATGATGAAAAGGAAGAACATCTATTCTTAGGAATAGAAGGTGAAAGAGAACAATGCTTTGTGTGTGGTCAACGAGATCACATATCAGGATATTGCAATGGCTTCAGTGATAGTGAAGATGAAATGACATACCAAGGAAATAGGCAAAGACAAAGGATTCATGAGAGTTTGTTTGCTATAGAAGAAGATAATGATCTCAATGACAATGAAGATGAAGAAGGGTTTTTCTATGGGATAAAATAAGTAGAAGAAGAACTTCCACTCCAAACAGAAGAAGTTAAACAAGAGGATATTTCAAGAAAGACAGATGTCTCAGTTGATCTAAAAGAAGACTTCAATGATATCCATGAGCAACTACAAGAGGTTAAGGAGAATCTAAAAGAATTGAGATGTTCCATACTTGAGAAGTTTGATCCATCACATGACTCAAAAGGTCAAGATATTTTCACTGAGAAGGAAACATGTATTTTAGAGACAATAGAGATGGATGCCAGTTTGCTATTGGACACAAATGAAGAGAAAGATGAAGAAAGTTCCAAAGCTCCTATGGCTCCAAATATCCAATTTGGATCTTGTTTTGAGATAGGTGAATCAAGTTCAAAAGGCAAAGAAATTCTTGAAGAAGAAAGCAAGGAAGAAGTTAAGGAAGAAGATTTGGATACCACAAAGAAGGATCAAGGATACAATGCACAAGTCAAAGATGATCACAAGGATAAAGGTCAAGAAAGGTATGAGGAACCAAGGCATGAACAAAGGGCTTTTCAAGGACATTGTTTTTCTTGTAATGGATTTGGACACAGGGCTATACATTGTAGGGTCTATGGATCAAAGAAAAAGTTTGATTTCACTAGAAGGATCTTCAAAGGAAGAAGATATGGTTTTCAGGGACATTGCTTCTTATGCAATAGGATTGGTCATAGAGCTTCTCAGTGCAAAGGAAATGAGCAATATGGTTTTGATTATAGAGCTACACAATTCAGAGGTCATGGTCAAAATGATTATGGAAACAAAGCTTCACAATACAAGGTTCAGGAAAGGAATGGATATGGAAATGATTTCAAGAAAGAATTCAGGATATGGGCACCATCCAAAGGCTACAATATCAAGTGTTTTAATTGCAATAACTTTGGACATATTGCAAGATGGTGTAGGACTCAATTCCAAATAGGTTCAAGGCAAGAAGGTCAAACAAGTTCAAGGCAAGAAGGTCAAACAGGTTCAAGACAAGAAGATCAAGTAACTTATCAAGAAAAGGAGACCAGAAAGATGTGGAAGGAAGTTGACAAAGGAAAGGAACAATGTAATATGGGAGTAAATGTACTCCCACCCCAAAATTAATCACCTCAAGAGAGAAGGTGGTAGGGGGGCTAAGCTTAAGAGTCATATATTTTAGCCCCATAGGTGTCCCTTTTGCCATTGATGTCAAAGGGAGAGAGTTTTGAGTAAGGGGGAGAGCATTGAGTTAGGGGGAGCAGCCTCCAAAGAGAACATTGAGATAGGGGGAGCAGCCTCCATAGAGAGTATTGAGTCAGGGAGAGCAGCTTTGATTTTCAGAAATGGTTTTTGTAGTGATTGTGGTGATTTGCATTAGAGGTGTTGCCATCAATGACAAAGGGGGAGATTGTTGGCAATTTGAGTTATTTTGTGTTGTCATTGATGTCACATGGATCACATTGAGTTTTGGTGGCAAAAGCACTTCATAAATAATCATTTATGATATTTTGGAGAGCAAGGATATATACAGAGTTTTGTGGCACAAGAGGCATATAATATTTAATTTTTTAAATATTATATTAATGGTTTTTATTAAAACCAATGGTAAAGGTTTTTATTAAAACCAATGGCAAGGGTTTTTATTAAAACCGATGGAAAGGTTTTTTATTAAAACCAACGGAAAGGGTTTTCATTAAAACCATTGGAAAGGGTTTTTCATTAAAACCACTATGCTAAGACTTCTCCAAATTATGATGGATGAAAAGGTTTTCCAATAAAACCTAGGTGCAAAAAGTTTCATGGCGAAATTCAAAAGAATGAAGGAGATATCCCAATTCAAAGTTAAGAGGTGAATTATTAAATTTTTATTTAATAATTCTAAGGTCTAAAGTTGAATTACATTATCCGTCGACGTGCAAAGGTTAGGGTGAAAAATCAAAATTTTCCGACGTCATTCGAAGGCATGGAAAGGCATATAAATTAAAGAAAACTTTGGTTATTTTGTGGGTGTGGCTAAGGTGAAGATATAGCGCATGAGAGAGAGTCGTCGAAAGGGGAGCAACGAAGAAAGAAGGATAAATAACTTTTGATTTGAGAGTAAGGTCAAGTGAACAGCATGGGAAAGTGACGTCACGGAGGACTCCTTAGCATAGTTGGTATCTCACGAACTTTGCACAAGGTAGGTTCATTGTTCGAATTCCACCAAGGGCAAAGTGTTTTGCTAAGGAAGCAAGATCGAGTTTAAGATTTGAGCGCAAGTTAAAGTTGGGTGTTTGGGATTAAATCCCAACGTGGGCCAGCATCAACGTGGTAAGCGCTTCACAATGCTAAGCAAGAGGAACGGAGTTCGACTCTCGTGAAGGTGTGAAGGTGCATTAGTTTTGGCAATCAACTTTGGCAAAGATGATTTCAAAGGTTTCAAAGGCAGTGAATTTCATAAAAGGTATTTATCACTAAGCGCATGGTAATATTTGATATTCCAAAGTTTTTGGTGCATTAAAATTATTTCTGCCATAACTAGGGAGTCATAAGGTATTTGTTGGAAATAAATGATTGTTGTGTGTGCTTAGGGAGATATAAGGTGTTGAGATTAAATATTTGTGATTGTTGTGTGTGCTTAGGGAGATATAAGGTGTTGAAATAAATATTTGTGATTGTTGTATGTGGAGTTATAAGGTGTGAAATTAAATAAATAAAAGCATAGGTGCTTGTTGTATGTGTTAATGAAATTAGGGAGTCATAAGGTTGAAAAGTGTTGAACTTGTTATATGTCCTAGTGCATGATTTAATTATGAAATTAAACTAGGAACTTGAGACCTAGTTAATTGCTACCTTGAGTTAGAAGACATGCACATGAGTTAGGGTTTGAAGTTGAAGACAAATTGCTTGATTATGTGCCTTGGCTATTGAGAGGAAGTGGATGGATTAGAAAATCAATTTTATGGATAAAATTGATGCTTGAGTTCCATGATTGCTTTAGTGGAGTTCATTGAGAGTATTGCCATTATTGAGGAGGTTTTTGCTATTGCTTTGAGGAGATTATTGTTGGTTACTTGTTGAGTCCATTGCCACTATTTGAGACCATTGAGGAGATCATTTGCTAGTCACTTGTGGATACATTTGCCTTTCATTTGAGGAGATCATTGTTGGCTATTTGAGAGCTCTTTGCTTGAGGGAGTTGTGCTTGTTTCTTGAGAGCTTATTGACATTGCATGAGGAAGATATTATTGAGAACCTATTGCTATCACTTGTGGAGATTGTCCTTGGTTGGTTGAAGTCCTCATTGTTATTGCTTGGAGAGGTTTCCATTTGAGAGATCATTTGTCATCCATTTGAGAGTACCTTGTTGAGCATTGTTGTCATCCATTTGAGAGTACATTGTTGAGCATTGTTGTCATCCATTTGAGAGATCATTTGTCATACATTGTTGAGATCATTGTGGATCATTGTTGTCATCCATTGAAGAGTACATTTGCCATTCATTGTTGAGCACATTGTTGAGTATTGTCATCATTCATTTGTTATCCATTGTTGAGTTCATCATTGAGCCTTGCCTTCATTGATTTGTGGTTGAGATTTGAGTGCTACTTGAGAGTCATTGGTTGAGCCTTTGGGAAGGCTTTTGGGACAGAATTTTTGGACAGATTTGAGATAACTTTTGTGCATGATTGGTTGAGCCTTTGGGAAGGCTTTTGGGATAGAATTTCTGGATAGATTTGAGACAACTTTTGTGCATGATTGGTTGAGCCTTTGAGAAGGCTTTTGGGATAGATTTGGGACAACATTTGAGCAGGATTGTTGAGCCTTTGAGAAGGCTTTGAGGATAGATTTGGGACAACATTTGAGTAGGATTGTTTGAGCCTTTTGTGAAGGCTTTGAGGATAGATTTGGGATAACATTTGAGTAGGATTGTTTGAGCCTTTTGTGAAGGCTTTGAGAATAGATTTGGGACAACATTTGAGCAGGATTGTTTGAGCCTTGTGAGAAGGCATTGAGGTAGATTTGTGAGCAATGAAAGAGACAGGACAAAAATAGAAAACACATCAACACCAGTTGCCTAGATGAGCAGATCAGTGGATAGCCTAGATGAGAAGATTAGTGGATAGCCTAGCTGAGTAGATCAGTGGATAGCCTAGATGAGAAGATCAATGGAGAGCCTAGCTAAGAAGATCAATGGATAGCCTAGCTGAGTAGATCAGTGGATAGCCTAGCTGAGAAGATCAATGGAGAGCCTAGCTAAGAAGATCAGTGGAGCCCACCTGAGTAGATCAGGATAACCTAGCTTTGAGCAGATCAAAGTAATCATTTGTATTGGGATAAGGATCCCTATTTATTTATGAAATATTATAAGGAGATTATCTTGTGGACTACCCCACATTGGGGGAACCACGTTAAATCTTGTGTCTCAATTGTGTGTGGTGATTTGTGCACTTGCTTACTATTGCTATCTATGTTATTAATGCACACTGCTATATTTGGTTATTGCAATTGAGGACACTAATTGATATTGGTTTGGAAAGAAAGTAAAAAGTGGGTGCTATATTGTTCACCCCCCTCTTAGTATAAGCTTGTGTTCTTCAGAACTAATGCCACCTAGGAGGCAAAAAATCATGGAACATAAGTAGGAAGGACTTAGATTTTGGTTGGCACACAAGAGAGCTCAACAAAGCATCAAAACCATGATAGTAGACAAAGGTTTTAGGCCTATCCCTTTTAGGTAGAATCAACTCTATTAGAGAATCCAAACAACCTAGATACTTCTCCATCGCATAGATATCCCCAAACAACTAGATTAATAACCAACTAAAATGAGAAAAAGTAAACCTGTTAAGAGATGCTCGAGATCTATTGGAAGCATGTGGATGCCAATCTTGTGGAGAAGATCAAAAGTAACCATATCAACACAACTAAATCAAGGTAGTTAAAATAGGATGAGTTGGGAAGTGGTGTCCATGGCCTATACTTGCTCTTGTTAGGTCTATAAATAGTTTTTATGTAATGATATGAGCCAACAAAAAAGTAATATAATATTATAAAATAAATCAATGTACCTCTAATAGAGGGTCGACTCTTTAGATTTTGTAAATTGTATTTGTTGTATTATGATTACTACCTATCAATAGAAATCCTATGTTTTTTGGCCTCTATTAAGTAATATTATAGAATTTATAATGTGAGTGATGTTTAAATGTATTTCTATTTATGCTTTATAAATAGTGTATTTTGTTAAGCAGTTCATTTTTTTTTTTTGAATTTACATGGTGGAATCGGTAGCCGCCACGAATTTGGGCAGGTTGTCTAGCTTTTTATGGCCGCCACAGTATTCTGCGTTGTCCGCCCTAGAAGCCACCACATAGATCTTCGTGCAGTCCGCCCCTATAACCACCATGCCACAATCATTTTAAACCTTTTACACCGCTGAAAGCACCAGGAAAGGGACAAGCGTTCAGTCCGATGAGGCCCGAGATTTGAACCTTGAACCTCCGCCCCCTTATGGGGTTTGGATGAACCAATTGGTCTACACCTCGGACCTTAAGCAGTTCATATTAGTATGGATTGCAACTTGCATTGATGTTTATTTGAGTGCCTAAAATGTTTAATTATATGTGAATTATTTTAAATGATATTCTACAAGCTCATATGCCAATTGGTCTGATAGGCATTGGATTATATTGTGTGTTTAAGACTCTTATGCAACATAGATCATTACTATTAACTGAATCTTGGCCAACTTTATTTCAATTTTTATCCCTACACTCTTTCTAAACCCTCACATATCTTGGTTTAGTATTAAACCCCCTTTCATTTAATTAGCTTTATAAGGAATTGAACTTCTTTGGAGGGTGAGTTAGAATCATTTTTAGTCTTCCAATCTTGGCTAAGATCTTGGGCACATCTTCTCATCCAGATAGGTAGATTTTAGACCAAGAGTTTTTGGCATGCTCAGTGGGACCCAAATCTCACCTCCTTGATTGAGTAGGATCTTGGTGAAATTCTACTTTACTAGATCAAATTTCCTATCAACTAGAAACTCCACTGAGGATGAGTTGTTTGTTTAGAACCTAGCTACCACTTAGTTTATAGGCTTATGATCACAAGATCAATAGTCAAAAAGTTGGATCAACCTTTGCAATTTTTTGAATTACCACCATTTAGATCCAAAAGATACATATTTGCATCTCCTTCACCATATTCTCCTTTAGAAATTGTAGGCTCCATATTTTATAGTTCTCAAGATTCATCCAATTCCATTAGATCAGAACAGATGGTTCAATATCTATAAATATTTCCTAGTTGGAATTGTTAGCTTTTGAATCTTCAATACTTAATATAAATAACCATAGGAAAATAATCATAGGATCTAATATAATGAAGTTGCAATATAATGAATCAAATAATAACTTTAAATGTAATAATAAACATAATATCGCATTAAAATACTCATAATATTGCACATGAAAATACTAAAAAAGTTATAGAATAAATGTCTAAAAATGCAAGCATAAAGCTTTGCACTTTCGATTCATTCCAATTACAATGCTTAGTCATAAATATATAATTGTATGTGGCTCTTCATATGTTGCACTCTTGACCTTCACTCTTCTTAACAAATATTCACTTTCCTATTCTAAGGAAACATGTGCACACTTACATATTAGACACTTGTGCACATTTACACTCATAACACTTGCACACTATGGGGCAGAAAATTGAACACACTCGACCTTGGGTAGATCTCAAAAAAACCTACCTTGAAAACAAGGTAGAAGCCACACTTTAAGTGAAATTTTTGGCTCTAGGGATGTTCACCGCCGCTCTCAAAGTGCTATCCAAGCTAAGGAGTAGATGAGGGTGGAGATTCAAATTAATGTAGAATTAAGGTAGGCCCCAAAGCCCCACCCCAGACTGGGTGGTGATTTAGAGAATCCAAATGGGTGGAGCAATCCTAAATCCCCACCCTAGTCAAGCAAAAATTTAGAAGGGATGTATGGGTGAAAAGACTCCAGAATGCCACTCAAAAAAAGTAGGCATGGCAGAGAAATAGGCAACTGACATCAAGAAAAGGTATTCTAAAGTTCCTCCCTAGGTAAACCAGATGCCATAGAGGGTAAAAAACTAGTACAAGTCACGGGCTACCTCAGAGCATGAACCCTACCCAAAACAAATTAGAAAAATAATAATGCGAGTCTAATCTTGGGGGCACATCTGGTACAAACATGTACACCTGGCAGTCTACCAAAAATTAATGTAGATTTATGGAAAATATGGGAGCCCACCATAGAGTCAAATTTGAAATATCAAGGGTTTGATTTCCCATTAGAGTAATGTGTTCAAGATAGAAGAAGGTTGTAGATGGAGTAAGTACCCGAGCCATCCTAGTTCGAGGTATAAATACACGGAGTACTACAACACTATCAAAAAAAGAGGCAAAATGAAGAGTTATATAAAGGTACTTAATGCAGTAAGTCCAAATGATGCATAGATGTTCCATCAGAAGAAAAGGACTCATTTAAGTTTTACGAAAGCCAACAATGCAATGCTATGATAGTGTCTCATTAATTGAATGTAGCCACCCTATAAAAAAGGGGGAAGACCTAACGTCTATAAATAAGAAAATGCAATGTATTCTTGTGGTTGAATTTTGGCCATTACAATTTGTATGTAATATTTTATGGTATATTGAATACAAATGAACTATTCTTTGGCCTTCAAGCACTTTCATGTATGTATGAATATGTTGGTTGTTTATTTCTTCTAAAATTGGAGAATAAATTAGTTATAATTCTACATTCTAGATTTTACTGTTTATTCATTGATTCTAGAATTCACAATTAATCACTGTGTAACAAATGATATTGAAATGTGTTGGTTGGTCTATTAGATGGTTCAAGTGTGTTATGGTTATGTTTCAGTCTTGATTTTACATATATATATATATATATATATATATATATATATATATATATATATATATAGATTGATGTGGCTAACCTGTCCCTTTGCATCTCGAGATGTTAGATTAGATTTCTCTCTTTCCCTTTTTCCTAACCGAAGCAAAATAGTTAGAATATTTTAAGGAACCAACCTACTTTGAATATTGGTTTCAAGACCTCATCGTATTGAAATAATTCAATGTTGGCTGGATCTATGGGTGGAAAAATCCTTCCATTAGGTGCAAATCTTTGACCAATAATTTTTGGCATGCTCGGTGGGACCCAAAAGGTCTCACATCTTGAGTAGTCTAGAGTTAGGTGATTCTCTGCTATACTTAGTTATCCATTAATCACCTAGTAAATCTACTGGTGTAATAACCCAGAAAGCCTTTGAATGTAAATATTTCATTTTTACAAGGAATATAGCTAGTTTGTATGAAGATCCTATTGAGTTCTTTGAGTTATCCTCTGTAAGAAGGCAACTACCCACATCTATTGAATCTATATCACTCCTAACTCTCTCAAAGAATCAAGATCTTAGTGATTCAAATTTTGAAGAGCCTCTTACCCCTACAAAAGTGATGGCTCAAAATAAAAATTAGAACCAGAACCTAGGATACCCTACTTGGGATAATACAGGTCCCCTCAACCTCACCAATCAAAATACCATTTCCTCGATAGTCCTAAAAGCCTTACCTACATATGATGACATCGAGAAGACTGCATATGGACACTACTAGGATGTGGTGGCACCAGCTTCTGTTCACAATATCTAAGAAGAATAAGTCATGATTAGATTATTGATCCTCTCTTTAAAGAGAAAAATGTTGTATTGGTATAGGACCCTCCCTAATGGAAGTATAACTTCATGGGTAGACTTGGCAAGAATATTGGTAGCAGAGTTAAAGGAGCAAACTGAAACTTTTTCAATGCTCACTTATTTTACTGCTATACAGAAGCATCCTCATGAGGAGATAGTTGATTTTAATATTATATTCAGTCACACCTAGCATTCTCATGAGGAGATATTTGATTTTAATATTAGATTTAGTCACACCTGGCAAAGGATGCTTAAGGGACTTCGACCAACCAATGAGTAGGCCATGTATTACAATCTAAGAGCCTTCAATTCAAACCTAAGCTTAATGATAAGGCAATCCAATATTTTAACTTTTTCCTAGATATTTTAGGAAGCCATAAAAGTTGAGAAACTCCTTATTGCTATTGGTCGGCTACCTCCTAAACCCATAATACCTATTTTATCAAAGCTCATCCAAAACTAGCCATAGCCAACGCCCTCTGCACTAACTTACCCTATGACTCCTCCCACAGTAGATGTACCACATTGATCTACATATTTAATGGCACCAAACTTTCCAAGGATACCTATATTTCTAGCACTTCCCACTCCTCTTGTAGTCTCAACACTTCCAACACTAGATCCTCAAACTGCTATCTTGCTAGATTTGCAAAATTCTGTAAAGAATCTCACCAACGAGATGACCCTTATGAAGAGAAGGGAGGCAAAAAGGAACTTCCAACATAGAATATTTTATTACATGACCAAATACCAATTTTCATCTACTAGTAAGCCCCTTAAAAGAATAAGCACTATACTTGCACATGAAGAAGCAAAACCCTCCTTGTCCATATCCCAGTCTAACTATTGGTGCTCTACATGTAATGAACCTCATGCGAAAAACACTTGAATGATGCATCAGTATTATATGCAAAAGGTGGTGGCAGAAAGAATGAAACAGGTTTAGAAAGGCCATATTAACATGATCAGGGAAAGCAAACACAATTTCATGATGTCATTGGTTGAACAAGTTTTTATCCTAACCAGATGTGGAAAGAAGCCATTGCAGGTGAAACCAGAGGAATTGGATCCCCTTAAAGTATCCATGACACCAAGGAAAGGGAGGAAATTGAAAAGGAAACTCCTTAGAGATCCTCTATCCAGAAGCTAATGACTCATAAGAAAAAGAATATACCACCCAATGCAACACAACATAAAACAATGGAGACACAAGAAGAATCTAGGGACAAGATAAAGTATCCATCCTTGATGAAGTGGTAGTAGATAGAAATAAGCTAGGAGTATCAAAATAAATATGAGCTCTTTTAGAAAGATAAAGAAAATCAACTTGTAGCCCTCGCCTTCAATATCATCAAAAAATTAAAGAATATTCTTTCAAAGATTAGCATGTATGATGCTTTGATGATCCCTAGACAAATTGACCTACTTTAGGTAGTGCTCAAGCTAATAAAAAATCAGAACAAGTTATCACCTGAGCAGAATCTCATTCAAGGGAGTCCTATTATGGGGGCAAGAAAGAACAAGCCCTCTCCATTTTATCTATCTCTAGAAATGGAAGGATGGATAGTACATAACTGTATGATAGACTCAAGAGATATCACTATAGTCATGCCTAAATCCATATGTGATATCATGGGTATGGAATATACAAGAAACTACCCTAGAGTATTAGAGTTAGATGACACATTGGTCAAGATTGTAGGGGTGATTAAGGATATTCCTATGGTGTTACACAGACTACCTCAAGTCACAATCATATAGGAAATAGTGGTGGTGGACCTTGAGCCATATTTTGGAATATGTCTATCAAGGGAGGTTACTACCAAATTAGGAGTACAACTTTCCCTAGATTACTCCCACATGGAGATACCCTTCAAAGGTAGAAGAGTGAATATTTTCTTTGAGAAACCTTCTTCATTTCATATAGAAAAATT
Organism: Wollemia nobilis; assembly: GCA_028583015.1. Lineage (NCBI taxonomy): Eukaryota > Viridiplantae > Streptophyta > Pinopsida > Araucariales > Araucariaceae > Wollemia > Wollemia nobilis. The sequence goes on from JAQPPZ010016554.1 coordinate 731,343, forward strand.
GGAAGAAGCAAATCAACAGGTTAGTACAGTGGGCATGATGACTGAAGAAGAAGATCTAATGGAGGAAGTTCTAGAGGAACTCCAATATGAACACCAATTTTCATTAAAGGAATTCAATGCTATGATAGAAACTAATATTGAAAGTTACTCCATTTAGAAGTTGGAGATGAAGAAGCTGGAAGAGTTGAAACTCACATCATATCAGCTATGGAAGCTGTATTTTGATGGGGTAAGATGTAAAAATGGTGGAGTAGGAGTAGTGCTGATTTCACCTACAGGAGCTTAGAAATATTTCTCCTATAAAATCACATGGAGCTACACTAATAATGTAGTGGAATACGAAGCCTTATACTTGGCATTAAGGAAAGCTAGGAAACTGGGAATAAGAAACTCCAAATATTTGGAGACTCCAAGTTGGTGGTCAATTAAATCACAAAGAAATATGTAAGCAAGTAGCACTACCTCAAGGTATATAGAAACAGAGTTTGGAACTTACTGGAAGCCTTTGAAGCCCTAAACATCAAAGCCATCCCTAGAGACCAAAATATCCATGTTGACATCCTTGCAGCCATGGGAGCCAATTATTGCCTTGTAACGAATGTCATACACAGGCCCAAAATGGTAAGGTTGATATACTAGCCTTTTGTGCTAGATATAGATATCTTTTGGTAGGTATTTGAAAGTGATGAACAGATAAAAGAATTCTTGATCCAGGAAATCAACTATTCAATTGGGACCATGGGAGATGAAAACTAAGAAGAAGAAGATGAAGGATTCTTCCAGTTAAAACATGACCACATGCTGAAAGGCCTAATCACTTTGGAGAGTCTGTTTTACAATAGCGACCACCCAACGGGTCACGATTAAAATTGATGCTAAGGGATCTAAGGAGATTTTAGTGGCCCTAGCTAATAATTTAAAGGTGAGTGTAAATTTATCAAAAGAATAACTAAATAAAATCTAGGAGCTATGCCAAAGGTACGATGATGATATTATCGCCTGGACATATGATAACTTAAAGGTTTATAATAAGGATACCATTCAACATACCATTGAGTTGGAATCAAATGCAAAGCCAATATGATATAAGCAAAGGTTAGTCAATATAAATATTGAGGCCCTGATGAAAAAAAAACTCTTGAAGTTGTTTAATGCCAAAATAATATACCCCATTATGCATTCAACTTGGGTGGCAAACGTAGTTCCAGTTAGAAAAAAGAATGGGTACTTTAGGCTTTGTGTTAAATTTCGAAGCCTGAATAGAGTCTATTTAAAGGACCATTATCCCTTGCCACAAATTGATAAAATACTACATAGAGTAGCAGGAGCAGAGAGATTTTCTTTGCTAGATGGATTTTTTAGATTCAATCAAATTTAGATTAAATATGAAGATCAATACAAGATAGCCTTCACCACCAAATGGAGAACCTTTGCCTATCAATGCATGCCATTTGGACTATCTAATGCGGGAGCCACTTTTCAAAGAGAAATGAATATGGAATTTGGTAAATTCATGAATAGAGTGATCACCATTTACCTAGATGATATGATTGTATTTTCTCATAGAAAAGAGAATCATATGGAACACCTTACACAAGTCTAAGAAATACAGGGAATTTGGGATATCACTCAATCTAAATAATTCAGTGTTTACTGACCAAGAAGTAAAATTGTTAGGACATATTGTGTTCAAAACAAGGCTTGCTATTGATCTAGATAGGGTGAAAGCTATTTTAGAATTATTCCTTCCCATGAATAAGAAAGGACTTCAGTCTTTCTTTGGACAGATTAACTTCGTACGAAAGTTTATCTTTGATTTTGCCCAGATAGTCAATCCCATGACTGAGATACTCAAGAAAAATATAAATTTCAAGTGGAGTGAAGTATGACAGGATGCTTTTAGAAGCATTAAGGAAGTGATTTAATGAGCCCCTATCCTTCCCAATCCAAATTACTCTAAATATTTCATTTTGTATACATTTGGAGCAGAAGAAATCTATTATGTAGTTCTAACTAAAAAAGGAGAGGATGATAATGAAAGGCCAATCACTTTCCTTAGCCAAACCTTGTAGAAACATGAAGAAAAATATAATTTTATTAAAAGGTAAGTTTTTGCCATTATGAAGTCCTTGAAGAAATTTAGGCACTTTCTTTCTTAAAGCAAGATCCTCATGTATGCGATGAATCCATATGTTAGAATTTTTATTCTACGGAGCTAGGTGAAAGAAGAGTGGGTTGAACTACAAATATTTAGGAGTTTGATGTAGAGATAAAATCAAAAAAGCTAGTAAGAGGGAGGGCCCTCTATCAACAATTGGCTTAATCCGTGGCCAAAGAATCTAATATATATATAGAGGAAGGAAATTCCATGAGGCAAGAAGAAATGCAAGTGTTGCCAATGACCTGGATCAATGAATTAGTGCATTATTGTAATTCAAGGAGATATCTAAAAGGACTAACAACATATAAATGAAGAAGATATAGATTACAGGTAAGAAACTATTCACTGATCAATAATATCCTCTAATGGAAAAACTTTGATAGAGTACTCTTGTGATGTGTAACCAAAAAATACTAAGACTATTCTCAAAGAATTCCATGAGGGATTCTCAAGAGGATACTATTCTGGCTAGACCACGACAACCAAGATTTCGAGAGCTGGATTCTATTGGCAATCTATCTTATCTAATGCATTCAAGTTTGTGCAAGCATGTGATAAATGTTAAAGATTTATTGGGAAGGCCAAATATTTTGCCATGCCTTTGCATCCAATAGTAGAAGAAGAGCCATTTCAGCAAAGGGGATTGGATTTCATTGGTTTCATCAATCCAAATTCAGCAGCCGATCATAAGTATATGCTCACATAAACTGACTACTTCACAAAATGGATCGAAGAGGAAGCCACCAAGAAAGCTGACCAACAAATGATGATCAATTTCTTGGAAAGGCTGATAACTAGGTTTGGAGTCCCTGCCACCATTTTATCTAACAATGGTATGTATTTCATAGGTGTCAAAACCATGGAATTTACTAGAAAATATGGCATTTATTGGAATGCATCTTCAAACTACTATACATAGGGAAATAATTTGGTGGAGGCTACCAACAAAAAATTATAAAGAATAATCAAGTGGAGCATAAAACTCAATCCTAGAACATGGCACCTTCTACTTGATCAAGCACTATGGGTGGACATAATCATACCTAAAAAATCATTGAAAAATTTCCCTATGCCCTAGTTTATGGAAAGAAGACAATTATCCCTATCAATGTAGAGCTCCCAGCTCCCAAATTCATGAGCAAAATAGAGGCGCAAGACTTCCTTGCCATGGAGAAAAGAATGGCACAACTGATGCAATTAGTGTTAGGAAAAACTTCAGATTTTATACCTGCAAGAGGAAACATAATAGTAGAAAAATACAAAACAACAACACAAGTGACACAGAGATTTATGTGGAAACCTGCAATGTGTAGGAAAAACCATGGGGTAATGGCAACTTCTCTTCTTTATTATTTTCAACAAAGTTTACATTTACGTTTCTCAAAATTTCAACAACCTCCCATATGCAAGGGATCACATCCCTTTTATAGAGTAGAAGGAAGACTCAAACTTTTTGTTTCCTCTGCTGACGGAAGCCTCCAAAAATTGTTCATTTTTGCTCCTAAGGAAGGTGCCTAAACCTATTTGTATTCCATGTTTAGATGCCTATCTGGACGTCTACTTGTTTAGACGTCTAACGTAGACATCTTCCAACCTAGATGTTGGGTAGCCGAGATTTCTAGCCTAGATGTCTATCAGCCTAGACATCTGGAAGCCCAGACATCTAGCCTAGACGTTTGCCAACCTAGATGTTTGGTAGCCCAGACATCTAGCCTGTTGCCTAGATGTCTAGCCTAGATGTTTAGTAGGTCAGACATCTAGCCTGCTACCTAGACATCTGGCCCAGATGTCTAGTAGGTTAGACATCTAGACTACTGCCTAGACATCTAACCCATACATCTAGTAGGTCAGACATCTAGACTATTGCCTAGACAACTGACCTAGATGTCTAGCAGGTCAGATGTCTGGCCTACTACACTCCTCTTTTCTGCTGTTGTTTGACCTACATAGTGACTTCACTTTCTAAAATTCTCCCACTTGAAGTCAGTATTCAAGAATTATTCTGCCAAATATTTTTGTCCAGTGCCAAGTGCCCAATGCTGCCCTTGTTACTTTTTTAGCAATCCTAGATAAGTTTTGCACCACTCAAAATTCTCTACCTTGATCGACTTTGTAAGCATATATGCAGGATTCACTACAGTGTCAATTTTTGGCAATAGGATCCTATCTTCTTCCACCACATTTTTGATAAAGTGGTACTTGACATCAAAGTGTTTCATGCGATCATGGAATGTTGGATTCTTCACTAGCTGAATAGCACTCTGACTTTCACAATGCAATGCAATTTTCTCTTGCATTATCTTGAAGTCACCCAACAATCACTCTAGCCAAATTACCTCTTTACTAGTATGAATTGCTGAAATGTATTCTACTTCAGTGGTTTATAAATCCACAATAGATTGCAACTTAGAAGCCAAAATCACCGCTCCTCCAACAAGAGTGAAGGTATATCTTGTAGTGGATTTTATCCCATCTCTATCTCCACCATAATTAGAATCCACAAAACCTATAACTTGCAAATATATCAATTCAAAGTAAATGGAAACATCTAAAGTGGCTCTTAAATATATGAATATCCACTTCATCGCATTCCAATGCTCCTTACCAAGATTTGCCATGTACCAACTGACTACTCTTACTGCTTGGGTAATATTCGATCTGGTGCTCACCATGGCATACTTGAGTCTTCCTATTGCCGATGAATACGATACATGAGACATGCTTGTCTTCTCTGCTTCTGTTCTAGGACACTGGTTGGAAGACAAATTTATGTTTGGAAGAAGTGGGGTACTAACTGGTTTTGCATTATGCATATTGAAGTGCTGTAAAATCTTCATTATATATGACTTTTGACTTAACCAGATATTTCTTCCTTTTTTGTCCCTGTGTATCTTCATCCCTGTTGTTCCTAATTCCTTCATTTCAAATGTCCTAGCCAACTGAGCCTTAAGATAAATTATTTTCTTCATGTTGGGGCCTACAACCAACATATCATAAATACACAACAACAATATAATAAAACTGCCATCATCAAACCTCTTATAGTATACACAATGGTTAGCTTCACTCCTACTAAAACCTTGGCTCTTCATGAAGGTATCAAATTTACTTTACCACATCCTTGGTACCTATTTCAACTTGTACAGTGATTTTTTTAGTCTGCAAACCAAATGCTCTTTACCTCTTTCTTTATAGCCCTTATGTTGATCCATATATATCTCTTCCTCGATATTACCATGCGAGAAAGCAATATTTACATAAATTTGTTCCAGTTCCAAATCATGTGTAGCTACAAGTGTGAGTAGAACTCTAATAATAGTCATCTTAACAACTGGAGAGAAAATTTCATTAAATTCAACACCTAACTTCTGCACATAGTCCTTTGCCACCAAGCAAGATTTATAGCGTTCCAACAACCTATCGCTATTCTTCTTCACTTTGTACACCCACTTGTTTCCAACAATCTTTCTTCTAGGTGGGAGATCCACAAGTTCCCAAGTTTTATTCTTTCGAAGTGCCTTGATTTACTCCTCTATGGATTTACTCCACTTTTCTACATTTTTAGAATCTCTAGCTTCCTGAAATGAACTAGTTTCACCATCATTAGTTAACAAAGCAAAAAAGGACTGATACAAATGAGAATACCATTCCAGATACATTTTTGGATGTGTAGATCTTCTAACCCAATGATCTATCGATTGTGGCTCTTGGTCTTGTGACCGTTGTGGCTACTCTACTTGTTGTTCTGCATACTGATCAAAAACTTTAGCATATTTATATTCACTCAATTCTACTTTAATAGGTACAACATTAGGATTTTACTGTACCTCCTTCCTTTGCATGGATTTTTCATCAACAATTACATCTTGTCTAATAATTACCTTGTGGGCAGTAGGATCCCATAGTCTATACCCCTTAACTATATCTCCATAGCCAAGAAAAACATATTTTTTTGACTTCAGGTCAATTTTGGGCCTTTTTTCTTTGGGTACATGGGCAAACACATCACATCCAAAGGTACACAAATAAGAGTAATCAAATGGATTACAAAACCAAAACTCCTCTGGAATCTATCCATCCAATGCAGTTGTAGGTGACCTGTTAATAAGATAAACAACTATATTAACAACCTCCATCTAGAATTTTTTCTCCAACATTGCTGCACTAAGCATGCTTCTTGCACATTCCATGATTGTGCAATTCATCCGCTCAGCCACACCATTTTATTGTGGAGTGTATGGTACAATATTATGGTGCTTAATACCTTCCTACATATAAAATTTATCAAATTCATTGGAGTAATATTCACCCCCATTATCTAACCTGAGACATAAAATCAATTTGCCCAAACTCTTCTCTACCCGTGCTTTAAAATCTTTAAATTTCTGGAAAGCTTTTGATTTCTTCTTCAAAAAATAAACCCACACTCTCCTAGAATAATCATCTATAAAATTTAGAACATAGATGGTGCCATTCAAGGACTGAGTGGGGACTGGTCCAAATACATCTGAATGTATAAGTTGCAAAAAATTAGAACTCTTACCAGGACTTGTAGTAAAATGAACCTTCTTATGTTTACCAAAAATACAGTGCTCACATAATTCTAAATTACAAGCTTTAATCCCATAAAGTATACCTCTATTATGCGGAATTTTTATGTCCTTTTCACTCATATGGCCTAGGTGTTGATACCATAGCATTACTGCATCCTAAACAAAAGTTGCTGCTACTGCATGGTTTATCATTGTATCACCGCATAAATGGTATAAGGTCCTATAATATTCTCCCTTTGCTACTACAAGAGCTCGTCTAGTAATCTTGCAGTAGTTGTTACTAAAAGTGAGAATACCCTAGCTTATCCATCATTTTGATTGAGAGTAAATTCTTCCTCAAATTGGCACATGTCGCACATCACATAACATCCTTTCTCTACCATCGTCCAACCTGATCCTTATATCCCCTTTTCCCATAATTTCTAAAGGGTGATCATCACCCAAATAGACCTTTCCACCACAGAATGACTGATATTTGTCAAACCAGTCTCTGTGGGGAGACATGTGGAAAGATACACCTAAGTCCAAAACCTAGGTGTATAAAAAAAATCTATTGTTATTGATATAGAAGGCTTCACATGTTGTCATATCTCATGAATCTACTACACTGGACTTAGCTGATGGTTGATTTTAGTTTTCACCATTCTTTAATTGCCAACAGTCCTTCTTGGAGTGTCTTGGATTCCCACAATGCCAAAAATTCCCTTTCTGCTTACGTCCTTTAGACTTAGATCTGGACTATTTTCTACCTTTTTTACTCCCCTCGAAAGATTGACCTCTCACATATAGGGCTTCATTGGTCAAGGGTTCCAGGGATGTTTTTTACCTGAACTCTTCTGCCAACAAAGCGGCTACAACATCATCAAATTTGAGAGTTCTTGATGATGAATTTTTGATGGTCATCACCATATGATACCAAGTGTTCAAGAGGGAATAAAGTAGGGTGATAGCTCTATCTTCATAATCCATATTCACATTAACTAAAATCAATTTACTGATAAGAGTATTAAGCTCATTCAAATGATCAACAACAGATGAAATTTCCTTCATCCTCAAGCTATAAAGCTATTTTTTTTTCAAAAAAACCTTATTAGTTGCTAATTTTGTTTCATACAACTTTTCAAGATTTTTCCAAAGGGATTTCATGGTATTCTCTTTAGCTACATTGAACAAGATGGAGTTCACTAGGCAGAGACGAAGTGTACAAACTACCTTCCTATCAAACGTTGCCCACTCCTCATCTTTCATGCTGCTCGATTTACTCACAACCCTTTTTAAGGCTTGAGCTTGGTCATTCTGAACCAACAAATCCTCCACCTTCATCTTCCATAGAGAAAAGTTCTTGCCATCAAATTTCTCAATATCAAACTTGGTTACACCTCCTGTCATTGTTGCATCTCCCACTCGTACAAAACCTTATATTTGATACCAGTTGTTAGGAAAAACTTCAGATTTTATACCTGCAAGACGAAACACAATAACAAAAAAATACAAAAAACAACACAACTGACACAAAGATTTATGTGGAAACCTGCAATGTGCAGGAAAAACCACAGGGTAATGGTAACTTCTCTTATTTTTTATTTTTAGCAAAATTTACATTCATGTTTCTCAAAGTTTCAACAACCTCCCATATGCAAGGGATCAAATCCTTTTTATAGAGTAGAAGGAAGAATCAAACTATTCATTTCCTCTCCTGATGAAAGCCTCCAAAAATTGTTCATTTTTGCTCCCAAGGAAGACGTCTGAACCTATTCATATTCCATGTTTAGACATCTATCTAGACTTCTATTTGTTTAGACATTTGGCCTAGACGTCTAGCCTAGACGTTTGCCAGCCTAGATTTCTGGCAGCCCAAACATCTAGCCTAGATGTATGCCATCCCAAATGTCTAGCCTAGATGTTTTCCAGCCTAGACGTCTAGCAGCCTAGACATCTAGCCTAAATGTTTGCCAGCCTAGACATCTGGCAGCCCAAACGTCTAGCAGCCCAGATGTTTGGAATCCCAGAAATCTAGCCTACTGCCTATAATAACCAATGTCATCCTTAAGATATTGTCAAACATTGGTTTGATAGGAAAGCCACACCAAATATGTTCTTAAAAGGTGACCTTGTCCTAAAATGGGATGTTGATCGGGAAAAACTAGGTGTTCATGAAAAGTTTGATTCCTTTTGGTCAGACCTGTATCTCATCCAAAGTTGTAAGCATTCAAATGCATACCAGCTACAATATCTGGATGGAAGATTACTCTCAATCCCTATGAATGGTCAGTATCTAAAGTATTATGCATAATATTAATGATGATCTGAATTGTATATATATGTAAATATTATTTTTTCTTATTGTTGTTTATTCCCTTTTTAATACAACTATATAAATATTTCAAAGAATTTTATTTTCTCTTTTTCCATAATAAAGTTTTTTGATCCAATCATCCTTCTAGCCTATATGGTAAGACATCAATCCAAATAAATATGCATCAATAAGAAGTCCTCGATAGGTCTAGAAAGCCAAGGTAAAAGGCTCACAAAGTTGGGTGGAGCAGGGAAATGGTGAAAAATATTATAATATACTAGGTCCAAAACCCCACCCACCATGGGCAGAGAAATAAGGAGCTAAAAGACCCAAAGAAATCTAAAAAGTGCTGCTCGACGAAGTGGCCATAAATGGGTACGACAAAAAATTAAAGCAAGCAAATGGGCGAAAGACATCAAAACTGCCACCCTCACATCAAGTGCTACAAATTAAAAGGTGGGAAATTTTTGAGATGGAATGTTTTTCTAAAAACTTTAAAGTTCTGTCATGAATATTTACATCCAAGCCCATCAGAAAGATAGATTCCCGATTGCCTCTAAAAGAAGACGTACCAAAACTACACTGCGTCAATCGTGTGTTAGAAGCACCTTTACCCAACCCAACCAATGAAGGATGTAATTAATATGGGGCATGGAGAATATCAATTGTCATTTTAATGATAATTGTATGGTTTAATTACCATTGAATGAACAAGATGGTTCACATACCAAGAGTGTCAAAGAAGTTACAACCAAAGAAATAAAATTTGCCAAATGGATGTATCATGGAAGAACATATCAACATGATGGTTAATACCAATACAAGTAAGGGGTACACCATCGTAACAAAGTAGTAAGCTATCATAAACAGTGAACCTTATGCTTAATATGCTTGCACCCAATCAAACTCTAGCAAAATGATGATGGCACAATAATCAAAGGTTCTAATTTGAAAGACACCCAAACCTTACCACATGGGGTTGATAAGAGCAACAAGTACAAATACTTCATTGTTAGTGGTTCACATTCCAAAGGAAACCCATAGGGACTGACTGTAAAAAAGTATATTTCAAAATATTTACCTTGGTTCAAGTAAATTCCCTCTAATAGTCTTGATTATACCCCATTCACATCTCCAACCAGGTGCTATAAAATAGGGAGTGGATAAGTCAGCTTGCGCCTTCCTGCCTTGTTTGGTTTGCTGATTTAGTGCTTGGAGTGACAACAAAATATTACAAAAATTTAATATTGAGGAGTATTTTTGACTTTTAGCAACCACCCATATCTAGAGAAAGGAGCTCCTATAAAATAATTTAAGGTCTAAAATGATGAGGACTAGAGCTGAAAATAAAATGGACTCATATGAAGAGCTCAATGATACCAAGATAACAATCAGGGACAAGATAAGAATTTATCATGAAGCTACAACAATATTGGTGATAAAACCTTCTAAAAATAGTTTGGTGGATCTATCCTGGAGAAGTCACCTAATTGCATTCATGCCATTCCCTGTTCACCCTTATCCCGAGGTGGTGAACGCCATTACAGAGTTCTCCTCGCCTCTTCTTTTTATCCTCTCATTATTCCTTCTTCAAATGAGAGGGGGTATTTATAGCCTTTGAGGTAAGGTGAGGGGGGTGATGAGGTGTCCCTAGGTTAGGCTAAACCAAGGTTAGGTCATGCATGCACCTAAGGTCAACTTGTGGAGGGGTGATCACATGGTGACCAGGGGCTAAGTGTAGGAAAGGGATTGAGTGGCCAAGGGGGCTGCAAAGGGAAATGTCCCTATTTAAGTGGTAAAAACCACTATTTTAGCCTTGAGGTTGCCTAAGGTGAGTCACATGGTCTAGAAGGAGTCCATTTAGGTAGTATTCTCAATATGATGTATTTTAGGTGTCTACAATACCAACACCATTTGGAAGGTGTTCTTTCCCAAAGCTACCTTCACCCATGAGCATAAGGATAATGTAAATTTATGGGTCACCACCATAAAAATAGATGAGCAAAAAAACCTGCTACTCAAGGATGATCCTAAGCAATGGGTGATTGAAGCCCTTGGCCAATTACCAGATGATTACATGGACAATAGTCGATCGATGAAGGAGTTCAAAGAAGGATCTCATATTGTCTTATCCTTGTTAGCCATCCTATTAGATATTCCATCAAATGAGGAGGTGCATCCACATTAAATGGTGATGGCGTACACCATTTCATGGGCTTTTAGGTCCATAAGGCTTGACTAGGTATATTTTCTATCAAAAATATACAAAAGCAATTGGTCGATTATCAGAGCAAGGAAAGCAAAGAATTCAGATATATATCACATTTGGCTTGGTTATTCTTCCATAACATACCCTGGGATAGACACAGTGCAAATCAAGGACAACGATGAAAAATTATAGATACGCCCGATAGGAGAATGGACGCATACACTTAGAAGGAGTAGCTCCTATTTGGAATTCAACAAGGAATTTTTGGGTCCTGCTCTCGCATGCATCTACCGAGTCTATCCATGATTGTTGAGTAGGGCAGTGAATTTCTTAAGAACCAATTCTCAAGATATTGAACATCGATATTTTCTAGAGGAAAGGATGTGCAATCAACTATACAAATTTTTAGAATTCCCATATTTGCTTCCATTTTATGTAATAGACTAGGTCTTCAGTGTGGAAGTATACCGACATATCTTCTTCATTGAAGAAAATCTAGGGCTTGGAGCCAAAAAGAGGATAATTTTCCCATAGTCAATATTGTTAAAGCCCATTATTCTACACAAAAAGGATGAGGTTTAGTTTCAATAGCTTGATAGAAAATTGTCTGCCCTGGGTCTCCCTGTGGTGCCACCTAGATGGCATTATGATCTTGATCACATTTTGTAGGTTAGGCTTCGAGACAATACGAGGCCATGACAGTTCAAACATTAGAAGAATGAAGCCAATGAAGAGGTCTTGAGCTACATAAACCTACTAGAAGATCAAGTAATACACCTAACTAGGTTTCAAATGTAAAAGTGGCTATTGTGGAGGGTTTGTTATCCATATAAGAGGGTATTTAACCCCAATAAGGACACTACTTAGTAGATAAAATCCTCTTTTATTCAATAAATAATATGGAAAAGGAAATGGATGGACAAGATTGACCAATGGTGGATTATGTGATATGAGCAAGATGATGTCAAGAAATCATTTCTCGAGAGAACAAATAGGGAATTATCCACTGTGTTTGATGCCAAATTCAATCCTGAAAGAAAAAGGATGGAGAAGACCTTACCCATGAAGTATTAAAGAAGTTAGACACAACTAGTCCTGAGCAAAGCGAGGAATATTCAAAGGAAGATGAAGAGGAGTAAGAGGTCCAGAGCAGTCTCTAAGTACCAACAAGCCTACCCAAATCAAGAACAAGTGAGAAAAATGTCCCACCTATAGAGCCTTCATTGGAAGTTAGAATTACCAGGTCAACCAGATCTAGTGAGATAGAAGTTTAGAAGTCCTTTGTACCTCCACATCATAAGATTGAATTAAGTAAAAAGACGAAAGGTGCTCCAATCCATACTGTATCTCAATATTAGCAAGAAGTAAGTGAAGGGTGGAAGCCACCTCTTAAGGTTTTGAAGATAGAAGGGATGGTAGCCTCAGGAAAGATCCAGAGGCATCAATTGACAAGACATGATCGAAGTGGTAAACTCACATTCACTATCTCCTCAATGAACCCCATCGTTAGAAGACATAGAAGATTATCCTACCCTATTCCAAATACAAATTTTTGGGGTGATGCCTGCCCTAGCCGACATGATACCTTTGCTTCCTCCTCATCCCTAGCATACATCTCCAAAGAAATTACAAGAGTTTCTACCACTTACCTCTAGTACTCTAGCTGTGATGTTTATCCTACTCTAATATTCACCTGCAATGACACCTTTTCCTAGTACACCCCAACAATTGGTCGTTCAACCCTAGTTATCTTAGTCACCTACAACATTGCCAAAGCTAGAGCAATTTATTGAGATAATTAGTTCACTCCAGACCCACACCTTGGCATCCTATCCAGTAATCACCCTTCCATCCTTCCTAACCATACCACTCCTCACACAGGTTATAGAGGAATATTTGCTAGAGGTTTATGCTGTAATGAAGAATATACAAGATAATCAAAGAAAGTGGGATAATCAACAATGGTAAGAATTAGCAAAAGAGCATGCACTGGCGGTTCCCACAACATATCTTGAGATTGATTTAGTAGAAGGAAATATGCATGAAATAAACACCATACCAAAAATTAGTAAGGCTCTTGTAGAAATGGGGTGGAAAGAATGGGACTTCCAGATAAGAACCAAGGATGTCTAAAAAATACCTAAGATGCAAACCATTCAAAATTTACATGTGTAGGCTGACACGATTTTTTGGCAGAATGGTAAGGAAGAGGAGCTGAAGCAGACAAATAAAATGATTGACAGGTTGGAAGATCAGCTCAAGTGAGCACAAGCAAAGTAGTAGGCTCTAGAGTAATAGGTGAAACAAATCCAAGAGGGTCTGAACAAAGCCCCCTCCCAGAAGATGCTGTAATAAAATGATTAAGAGATTAGTCCATGGAAGGTTAAGTTCTAGACTACCAAGGGATTGTTTGAAAAGCGGGATGCCAAGGCCCAGACTAAACTTCAACAACTAGAGAAGTCCTTGTAGAATAATTTGAATAATATCTAGAAAGAAAGATATGTACCTTATGGATTGACAATCTCAAAGTTCTGGATAATTGAAGTTAAATATTTCTATCTGGGCAAAATAGGGGAAGCAACGTTGAAGGTGTTGCCCACTTTTATGTGGAAGCTAAAAAACACTCTATCAATTTCCAAAGAGGTGGATATGGAGTTAGCCAACAAGAGCAGGGTAGTGCACATCATGGGCCCATAAGCACTGGTGATGAAGGTGATGCTCATAAGAGTGGATTCTACTTTATTAGCATGTTTAAAGTGGTAAATAGATTAAACCAAGACCTGTATAGAGTAGATTATTTTGGTTAGGGATCTATACTATGAAGGTAAGAAAATTCATTCCACAGTAAAGAAAGATGTGGAAAATATGAACAAGATCAATGCTTCACTTAGAACACTTGGTTATCAAGGATTCTAGGATAATAGTAGACAATTCTATAAAGATCAGGAGCTTATCAATCAGTTCGAGGACCTAAAACAAGATCAAAGCAAGATTGCTATACTTGAAGAGCCGATCGTAGTAGAAAAAATGATGAATATTATCTTAAGGCTATCTGACCTTTGCAATAAAATAAAAGAGGTGGCTAAGAATTATCAAGATCCCTCCTACAAAGATCTATGTCAACTGGAGGCCATAAGTGACCAGATAAAAATTGCTCCCCTTCTTACTCCTACAGTTTGGAGTGCATCTGCAAGAACCTTAAAATTCAAATCCTTGCGAGGGTAGTGTATCAGATCAATTCTTCAGAAGGGCAAGAACAACAATGAGCTGATTCGAGAGGGGTGGTAGGTTTCTGAATAATAAATATCTTTTAAGGCCTGATATAGTTTTGCAGATATTCATTTTGTTGAATTTGTAGCCCAATGGATAGTGGCCAAGGTTATTAGTTACTTTAAATTTTGTTTCAAAATTTTGATTAAGCTGGAAGGATGCTTGGTGATGAGGCCTGGAAATGCCTCAATCATAGCATGTTTTGAACACTGAAATTGCCTAAAAACTCTTATGTTTAATCTGATATGCTAGTTAAGTTGATTCAATATGCTGTGTATTAACTATTTGCATGATCAATGTATTTGAAATACTATATTATGATTTTTACAACTTTTTGCATAGTTTTATGTTATTTTGTTATGACTTGCTAAATGAGAAATATGCTTAGGTTGATAGCAGCATTTCACTAATTATGTTTTGATATGTCTCAAGCATTTATTTTACCTAAGTTTAGCAAACAGTGCAAGCAAACTGATTCTTGTGCAAAAAAGCGGTTTTCCAATGTAAATTCCAGCCAGTTGCCAATAAATGGCAAGGCATGGAATTCACACATGGAAAGAGATGAAGACCATTGAAATCTGATCCTGAGAGATAACCCACCTGAGAAATGTAGATGAAATCATTTGAAGAGCACACATTTGTTCATTCCGAAGTCTCTTCGGAATGAACAGACATCTTCGGAATGAGAAAACACGTCTCTTCGGAATGAGAATTGCAGTCTCTTCGAAATGAGCCACTTATCTTCGAAATGAAAACAGAATGTGCTTTTTGACTTGTTGACCGATTTATGATGATGGAAAAAGGGAAAGAAATATTGAAAAGGGTAAGGGAAAATATCTCCCATCTGACTTTGCCGTCCTTGCCGACCAAAGCCACCATTTATGGAAAAGATCAAGTTTGATCCTCTTCTAGGATAAAACCAGGAAAAGCTGCAGCATAATAGGATTAGATATTTAGGATAGAAATGAGATATTCTCAGTTTGTAAGTAGATCTTAGGACATCTATAAATATGGCTCCCATCCAGGTTGAGCTAGAGAGATGGAGAGAGAGGAGAATAGGAGAAAATAGGCAAGTAGTGTAATAGTAAGAAAAGTGACTGTTATAGTCCTGTAACGAGTTTTTAGCGACAATCATTGTAATCATGTTCTGAATCAATAAAAGTGCACTATTTTTATTCATGTTGTTGTGAATGAGTGTGAGTAAGATCTAGAGAGAGAAAGGCTCATACCTTCTTATGGACAAGGAGGCTGGCCACTTCCAGACCTAGGAGGAGGACTAACAACAGGTTTTTATTCTGATTTTGCTATGAGCAGAATGAGTTGTAGAACTTGTCATTTCATTTCCTTGTAAACAACTAACAATATTTGTAATCTTAGATTATTTTATGATTGGGATGATCTTGTGATTAATGGTTTGGTTGTAATCTCCACTTTCAGCAAGCTTTCAAATTACTGTAGATTATCATTTCCAGAATTTACTGTTTTCTGCAATTTCTTGCATTTTGTGTTTTTTTGTCAACCCCTGCATAGAAGATTGAAAACCTTCTATTACAGAGCATTGACAGGACTTAATTTCCATGCTATAATTAGGTTTCCATTACTGCAAAAGTAAATAGATTTCCTTTACGCAATTATAATCAGATTTCTAATTCTGTAACTATTATTTTTGCAACATAATTAGATCTCATTCTGCAATTGTAATTAGGATTTCATTTCTATAGTTAATGATTAGTTTCCATTTTTGCAATTAGATTAAAGTTCAATTTATGCAATTTAGAGATAGAAATGTCCTAAATCCCCCACACAATCGGTTTCACCAATAAGACCTATTGCTCCCAAATGACCTAAGTTATAGCCCTGTTCACTCCTTCCACAAATAGCCTTGTACACTGCCCTGGATTGAAAAATTCATTGAGAATTAATGATGTGCATAATGACAATGCATCATTTTGGTGCCATTGTCGAGGAATAGTGTTTTTGGAAGGTGACAACAGTCCAATAGTTGTTAATTAGATTGAGCTATGAAATTTAGGATAAAATCTGAATATAACAGTTGGTTAAAGTAACAACTATTGACCTATAATTTATGTCATTCAAGAGTAAACATGAATGAGTAAGCCTAGGGATGAAAAAGGTAGAATTACCCAAAAGGATCCCTAGCTTGTTCCATTAAGAAGATCTTCACGCCTAAGGGGTGAATCACTTGTGTTTGAACTACCAGAAATATTGAAAGAAAAATCACCAGTCTCATCATCATTAGAACATTAGAGAAAGAAAAATCACCAGCTTCATCATCATTAGAACATCCTAAGAAAGAAAAATCATCAGACTCATCATCAACAGAGGATCTTGGACCTCTTGAGAGTGAAATTTGGATAGGTTTAATTGTTCCCAAGGAACAAGAAACTATGGCAGAGGGAGGCAATCTAGATAGGGATGGCCAACATGGCTATGTCCATAATGAAGGAGATGATCAGGATATGCCCCAACCTTCCAGAACATTTGAATATCCTATCCATTTGAATCCAACACAAAACTCTCCCATGAAAACCATTTCACCTTCGGTACTTCCAACCTTTCGAGGTGTTGTATCTGAAGATCTCGATCAATTTTTGTTTGAATTCAAAGTAGTGTGTCAAACCTATGACTATGTAAATGACAATCAGAAACTTAAGGTTTTCCCTCAACACTCAAGGACTCAGCATTACGCTGGTTCATGAGCTTAGAGCCAAATTCCATCCGAACTTAGGATCAAATGGAAACTATGTTTTTAGACAAATATCGGGAGTATTGTCGTGTAAGGAATAGGAAAGATGAGTTATTCAGGATTAAACAGGAAGATGATGAAACATTAGAAGACTATCTTGATAGGTTCTCCTTTGTTCAAAGGAGATGTGGACTTGTAGAACCCGAGTTATGCAAAACCATATTTTTGAGAGGATTACAAGATGAATCCAGAGAAGTATTGGATTTGATGGGAAAAGGGGATGTAAATACTCTCAGTAATGAGGAAATTGTGGGTCTCTCTAGGAATTACTCTTACACTAAGCAGGGAAGAAGAAAAAAAATACAAATGGCACTGATGTGAAGGACCTAATAGAGGAACTTGCAAATTTTAAAACTGATATTCTGGTGCAATTGAACACAACTTTAGGAGAAATGTCTCGCAAAAGCAAAAACCATAGAACCTTTGGCAATTTATTGCCCAAGATGTAGAAATAAAAATGCTTTGCGGGAGTGTCCTTTGAATAAAATATATATCTCAGCCATTTGTAGTATATGTTCAAAGAAGCATTTGAGTGATAAATGCCACCTGCTACCACAACTCAAAACTATGTTAGAGAGTCGGACTGAGGAACTCAACTATGTTGGACCAAAACAAGGGGGAAATTTCTCTTAGAACCAAAATCCCCCTCGTTTTCCTACAAATTGGGGGCATAATCCTTGGACTATGCCTTGGGGACAATCGAAACCACCCCAACGTCCTTGGAATTATTCTCAATGGACAAATTCCCAAGAATGGCCACAAACAAGTTGGAGTAATCCAACCTGGAATCCAGAATCGAGAATAATCCATCATGGAATCAAAACAACCCACCCTGGAATCGAGAATCAGACTAATCCACATTTGATGCAAAATCAACCATAGTGGAGTCAGAAATACCAGTCCTATCCAAGGCAGCAAAGAAATCAAGGTCAAACTCAGCATTTGTTACCTGCACCTAATCAAAATTTTCAAGAAAAATAGAACCAACCACAACAAACACAACAGGTGAAACAACCTCAACTTCCAGCTCAATTAGTCACTAATCCAAACAACATGAGACGGGCATCCCCTGTCTATGTGGCTAAAGCTGAAGAAAATGTTGAAATAAATGTTCTTGATTGTAGTAACATCCAACTTCGTTTAGGAAAAGTTGTACCTGAACCTGTTTCAACTAAAATCAAGGAAAATGAAAAGCAAGAACCTTTGGAACCAGTTAGAGTTAAACCAACAATAGAGAAAGAAGAAGAAAAATAGAACCACGGGCAGAACAATTACCTTCATCAAGGATAATTCCATATCCTGAAAGATTCAATACCACAACAAAAAATTCGAGTCGGACCTGGTCAAGGAACTTAGAAAGTTAACTATATCATTACCCTTATTGCAAGCCATTAAGGATATACCAATGATTAAAATTATTGTCCAAGATTTGTGCATTAGAAGAGCGAGGAAGAAAAAATAAAGCATTTCCTAAAACTATTCAGGTTGAAGGAAAGATAGTTGATCTCTTGTCAGGAAAACTAGTACCTCCAAAGTATAGTGACCCGGGGAGTCCAGTTATCACAGTTACCATAGGCTCAGTACCAATATCAAATGTCTTAGTAGATCTAGGAGCTGCAATAAATGTCATGACCAAGGATATAATGGAACAATTACAGCTCAAACATCTCAGTCCCACATTTATAGTTTTAGAAATGGCTGATAGGTCAGTTGCAAAACTTGAAGGTATCATTGAAGATGTCCCTATAGAAGTCTCTTCTTGGGAATTCCCTATAGATTTTTTGGTTTTACAGCCAAGAAATTCAGCACATGGATATCCCATCATTCTGGGAAGACCTTGGCTTGCAACTGCAGCAACCTTCATAGACTGCAGATCTAGAAAAATGACTATTTCAAATGGTATTGATCTAAAACAGATCTCTCTGTATCCTCCTGCAAGACCCTCCAGCAATTTTTTAGGTCAGTTATGGTTTCCTGATTCAGATGAAGAACCAGAAGAGGTTATTTCCACACTAGCCACCTTGGTAGTAAGGGAACACACAGAAGACCTCCATGACATAGAAACTTTAGAAAATGAAACTATCCTAATGAATGTTCTGCATGAACAAGGGTTAGAAGAGGAAGTAGTAAATATCCATCAGTTGTTAGGGAATGAGGAGAACCAAAATTTTGAAGGTGAGCCATCTGTACTATCACAGGAAACATCAGTTTCACTACCACATGGGTGGCACCATCACCTGATTTTCCCTTCTCACTGTTCCATACAGGATATGCTTCCATTAGAAATCAATGAAACAGAAACTTCTTATTGCCCTCTTAACTCCCTAATCACCAGGTATGAAGAAGTGAATTCAGTCCTTCCAAATACAAAACAAATAGAAGTCCAACAGACAAATTACTGAACATTAATAGCTGGCTCACTAGGGAAGAGGAAGAAAAGTTGATAACAGTTTTTACAGAAGCATGTTCATGCTTTTGCGTGGGACTACAAGGATATGTCAGGAATTCACCTTGATATATGCACCCACAGGATTTATATTGAAGAAGTCAAGCCAGTAAGACAACCCCAGAGAAGACTGAATCCTGCCTTGAGGGATATTGTAAAGGAAGAAATTGAAAAACTTCTGGAGGTAGGATTCATTTACCCAATTTTTGATAGCCGGTGGGTCTCTCCATTGGTTATAGTTCCTAAGAAAAATGGAAAAATGAGAGTATGTGTAGACTATAGAGAGCTGAACAAAGTGACATACAAAGACCATTTTCCATTACCTTTCATAGATCGGGTGTTAGATACCCTTTTTGGAAAGAAATACTTTTGTTTTCTTGATGGATTTAGTGGGTATAATCAAATTCAGGTTGCACCTGAAGATCAAGAGAAAACAACCTTTACCTGTCCATGGGGAACATTTGCCTATAGGGTTTTACCTTTTGGTTTGTGTAATGCCCCAACAACATTTCAGCGAGCGGTCTTAGCAATTTTTTTGATCTGACTACCAACAGTGTTGAGATATACATGGATGATTTCACGAGTATGTGGACAGACTTTTGACTTTACATTAGAAAACCTTGAAGAGTTTTAACTCGTTGTGAAACATACCAGTTATCCTTGAATCCAGACAAATGTTTTATGATGATGGAGGAAGGAATAGTTCTTGGTCATCACATCTCTCCTCAAGGAATCCAGGTTGATCCAAAGAAGGTGGAAATTATCAAGAATCTTCTTCCTCCTAAAACTCAGACTAATGTCAGAAGCTTCCTAGGACACATTGGTTTTTACCGCAGGTTTATTCCCAACTTTAGCACAATAGCCAATCCCATGTTTGCCCTATTGACTAAAGATTCTGAATTCTCCTGGACTGCAAGGTGTCAGGAATCATTTGAAGCTCTGAAAGAGAAATTAGTAACTCCACCTGTGTTAAGAGGACCTAATTGGACATTACCATTTCACATACAGACTGATGCTTCCAATACTGCAATTGGAGCAGCATTAGGACAAATTGACAATGGTGAACACTATGCCATCTACTACATTAGCAAGAATTTGACAGGAGTTGAGAAAAATTATACCACAACTGAGAAAGAATTCTTGGCAGTAATTTATGCCATCAACAAATTCAGGCATTACATCACAGGTTATCAAATATTTATTCACACAGTGCCATTAAGTATTTGATGAATAAGCCTATGGTAAGTGCAAGAATTATTCGTTGGTTATTGTTGTTGCAAGAATTTGATATCACAATAATCAACAAACCAGGAAAAGCTAATGTTGTAGCAGATTTCTTGTCCAGGTTGCAGAACACAGAGGAAGGGGAATTAGTTGAGGACACTTTTCCTGATGAAAAATTATTTGCTATATCTGTCCAATCACCTTGGTTTGCGGATATAGCCAATTATTTGGTCACAGGAAAGGTTCCTCCACATTTCACTTCAAAACAAAAAAAAACAATTGATCAAACAGAGTTCTTCCTTTGAGTGGATTAAGGGTATACTTTTTAAGTGCGGTCCTGACCATGTGTTACGTAGGTGTATCCGAAAGGATGAGGTATATGATATCCTTAGGGCTTGTCATGATGAACCCTCGGGTGGACACTATTATATAAAAAGCACAATTAGAAAAATTTTAGGGATAGGATATTATTGGCCATCTCTTCACAAGGATGTGAAAAAGTACATCAGGCATTGTGATGCATGCCAAAGAATGGGGAAACCCACTCATACAAATGAAATGCCACTACAACCTCAATTGGTTTTAGAGCCATTTGAGAGGTGGGGGCTTGATTTTGTAGGACCTATTGATCCACCTTCTCAAGGAAAGGTGCATATTCTAGTATGCACTGATTACCCGACAAAGTGGGTAGAGGTGCGTGCTTTCAAACATGCTCGTGAAGAGAAGGTCATCGATTTCTTGTATACTCAGATTTTTAGAGATTTGGAGCTCCACGGTCTATCACCATGGACCAAGGACCCCAATTTGCATCTAAAGTCATTGAGGCTTTTACAGAATTATATGAAATCAAACATAGGAAATCATCACCTTACCACCCACAAGCAAATGGCCAGGTTGAAGTAACAAACAGGGAACTGGAACGAATCTTAACAAAAATAGTAGCTTTTCATAGGAGAAATTGGCTAGATAAATTACCTAAAGCAGTTTGGGCTTACAATACTACTTGGAAATCCACTCCTGGATTCACACCTTATGAACTAGTTTTTGGTAAAAAGCCCCTCCTACCTATTGAATTTGAGCTACTAACATTGCGCACAACATTGGAAATTGGGATTGAATTGTCACAAGCACAGACGAGATAGGATTCTATAGCTGAATGCATTGGATGAACTTCGGTTGGATGCTCTACACCAAACTGAAGTAATTCAGGAGCAGAGGAAGTTGTGGCATGACAGTCACATTCAATAGAGGAAATTTCAGCAAGGAGATTGGGCTTTGCTATTTGATTCTCGTTATGAGGACTTCCCTGGAAAGCTGAGAACTAGATGGCTTGGACCTTACCAGATTGAAGAGGTATTTGACAATGGAGCAGCTCGTCTATCTCCTATTGATGGGTCACGGAGAAAGTTGGTAGTGAATGGACATCGCCTCAGGGTGTACCATACACCTCTGACTAAAGA
The DNA here is from genome assembly GCA_028583015.1 of Wollemia nobilis. Lineage (NCBI taxonomy): Eukaryota > Viridiplantae > Streptophyta > Pinopsida > Araucariales > Araucariaceae > Wollemia > Wollemia nobilis. Next base: position 753,729 of record JAQPPZ010016554.1, read on the forward strand.
GGAATTCTTGCAGCAGACTTGATAGTTTGGATGCACAATAGGTGGAAGAGATTTCCTCTTCCACTTCAATACAATCAACATGATCATGGATTTCAAGAAAAGCAAAAAAATAATAAAAAAAATAAAAAAATAGAAAACAAAAAGATGAATAAATTCTGATTGTGAATTCCTTCATGGGCATGATTTCAGGGAAATCATGAATTCCTTCATGGGCATAATCAGAATCAAGAAAAAAAGAGAGAAAAGGAGAGGTAAAAAAAAAAAGAAACAAAAAAAAAAAAAAAAAGAGAAAAATGAATAGCTCAGCAGTGAAAACCTTTCCTAAGGCACTACTTGGGTTGGTATGCATGAAAACCAGTTTTATGGCATGCATAACCTTGAAAATTTTTGAATCATCATTGTACAAATTCACCAACTGCACTTGTTTTGAAATATTGCAGAAAATCTCGATGAGAACATCAACGAAGCAGTCATTCTTCAAAACTTTCATTAACTTATTTTAATCGGGTATATATTTCTTACATTTCTTCATTGTAAATGATTGGTATATAGTATATAACAATTAACCATTAGCATAAAAGGTATCCATAAGAGTTGGCATACTTAAAACATGTTTTGAGAATGAGAATATTGGTTTTTGCCTAATCTTCGAAACAAGAATGCCAAAAATAGTGCATGCTATCTTCTTCAGATTAATTGTTGTATTGTCTTCGGATTGAAATTGTCTTCGGAATGACAGAAGAATGAATGTTGCACTTTGTCTTCAAAATGAAGCTTTGTCTTCGGAATGAAGATTTGTCTTCGGAATGAATTTGCCTTCAATAATATCTTCAGAATGAAGCATGATCTTCGGAAAGAGGATTTGTCTTCGAAATGAAGCTTTGTCTTCGAAATGAGGATTTGTCTTCGGAATGAGGATTTATCTTCGGAATAAGGATTTGCCTTCGCAATGAAGCATGATCTTCAGAATGAAGACTTGTCTTCGGAATGAAATCATAATCTTCGGAATGAGGTATTGTTTTTGCAATAAATCATAATCTTCGGAATGAGCATTCAATATAATATTTCCACGTGGCATCCAAGGAAGGAAAAATATACGATCAAGTAAAATTCTTTGACTGCATACGATAAATAAACACGTGTCAGTTAGGATGTGGTTTGTTTTATCTTGCACCCATTAAGAAAGTACCAGAATCACGGGGATGTGACCAACAATATGCCACCATTTTTTGATGCTAATAATCATGCACGTGAAAATCTATGGGTGAAACAGAGGAGCTAAAAACAAGTGAGGTGGATCTGATGGCAAGGACATCTGTGCAACCATTAACGGATAGGTGTTCGAAGAAAAAATAGAAATGCGTGCCACCCTTCCTTTCGAAGACATATTTGCTAACGCAAAATGATTACGAGGAACAGTGCAGAGATTACAGTTCATTTCGAAGAAGAAAAATAGGGCAATTGAAAACCTGGAACCAAACCCTGCAAGTCTGCAAACACCAGAAACCAGCGATCCAGTAGAGGAATAGCAGCAGAAGTGAGCGGTTTTTAACGTACCAAAATAGGAAAATGGGGCGAAAGACAAAAATGGAACCAGCAGATACCACCCACCTCCGAGAAAATCTAGAAGTGCTACAGATTTTTGAAGATGGAGGACTTATGCCATTCTTGGACAAATTTAATGGGTCCTCTGAATATTTGGCCGGCATGTTCACCCACACATTCAGAAATAACCGGGCACACATTAACGACATGACAATTGAGGTAACCCCTAAAGTTTTAAGTCAAATTACTGAGCTTCCATTAGAAGGTCTTCCAATTTCTAGATCTGGCAAAAATACATTGGTGAATATAGTTAATCAATTTTTGGAAGAAAACGATAGGGAGCCAGAATATTTAACACATAACAACACATGCAAGGGGGTAAAAAGGGCCAGCCTACAGGAACCCTGGGATGAAGTGGCCACATGGGTAATCAAATTTCTAACCTGTGAAGGGCGGTATGTACTATTATCGGGGCATCATCTCAAAATTTTGAACCATCTAAGACATGGTAGGCAACAACCAGAAGTTAGGGTAAATCTTCCCCTGTACCTGCACCAGGAGTTGAAAAACATGGCAAAAAGATATCAGGAAAGAAAAGGAAGATCTTGCCACCATGGTCTTATTAAACTAGTCTACAGACACCATTTTAGAGGAAACCCTAGGAGCTTTGATAGGTTTTACTCTACCCTAAATGATGTAATTTTTGGAGATGAGGATGAGGAGGAAGAAGAAACAGATGCTGTTGATGTTGTTGCAGAAGAAGAAACAACTGCTGTAGATGCTGTTGCAGAAGAAGAAATAGATACTGCCATAGAGGCTGTTGCAGAGAAAGAAACACACCCAACAGAGCACCTTGCTCTAGAACCTTCAACCTCACGAACTAAGAAACAAAAGAAGAGAGGTCTAGAACTGGCAACAGAATAGAAAAATAGAAGAAGGTCCATTTTTCTGAAGTTGTTACTGATCTGTCAGAACAGGGGAGTGAAGTACCTAGCCAAAAAGGGGAAGGAACAACAAAGGAAATAGAAGCATCTAAAACTATCCCCACAACCCCTGCTATCACCAAAAAACAAAGCAAAAAGAAGAAATTTGCATCAGGAACTAGGAGGTCTACAAGACTCCACTTGAGGGAAATAGCAGAACAGGTGATAGAAGAAGAAGGTGGACAAAGCAGTCCAGATGTCACAGAAATACAACCAACCCCTGAAGACTTTCCAGAATTCCCTGAATAGATAATTGAGGAAGAGATTGGGCAGGATAGTTTTGAAGTGGCTACAGTTCAACAGGCCACAAAAATTGTAGATGCAATCATAGATAGTTTCATGGAGCCTCCTGAACAAGAGCAGATAGCTAAAGTAGAAGATGAGATAGTTGTTGAGCAGCCAACTATAGATGATTTATCTACATCAGATTCTAAAATAGAAATAGAGGAGGTAGACATCACAGAACACTGAGAGCAGCAAGAAGTGTTGTCAAAACACAAACCAGATGGATTGAAGAGAGAGAAAATATCATTGAAATGCAGGAAAGGAGGATTGTAGAATTACAGCAGGAAGTGGCAGAATTGAGAAAAAGGTTATCATAGTCTGAAAAATAGCCAATTGTATCCATTGATGAGGATGATTTGGCTCAATTACTTATGGATTTATCTAGGGCAGATGACTCTATTGAGGCAGACATAGGTGCTCATTCTGAAGCAGCACCCTTTCATTATGAAGAAGTGCCTTCTCATTCTGAAGCATTGCCTTCTCATTCTGAAGATGCTCCAGAATTGGTAAAGAGCATAGAAAAAGATACTGGAGATGAGTCACAACAAGAAACACCAGCACAAGAACAGTCCAAGCAGCAACATGAAATTGTTCAAGTAAGTACTCCTTCAATTGAGGTCTCTGTATTTCAAACTATTACACCTTCAATAGAAATAGATAGATAAGGGGGTACAAGTGGAATTATTATCTGATGACAAACCAGTAGAAATAGCAAAAAAGGGGGTACAGGTAGAATTGTTGATAGATGATCAACCAGTAGAAGTGGCAGAAAAAGGGGTTCAGGTAGATCTGCTACCTAGAGTTCCACCTGTAGTTAGACCACCTAATATTGTATCCCTAGAACAATATAATGCAGACATAGCCAGTTGGGTGATCAGATATGAGAAGCTTGCCACTAAGATTGAAAAATTCAAATTGGAAGGAAAATAGTTAGAGGCAAAGGAAACAGAGATCAAGGCATTAAAAGAAAAAGTGACTGATTTATGTCAGATTGCTGAGTTTTTGGTCCAATTCAGATGGCCAGCCAGATTTTACAGTCTTATTCTGAAAGAGAAATATCTCAGATGGTAGGTCATGAGGATTAGCTCAGGTCTCCCATATAAATTGGACACAACTACAGATTTCTTGGAAGCATATTTTGACAGCCCTATAGAGCAAAAAAATCTCCTATGTGAACTATTTTTACACAACTTCTTTATTCCAGAAGAAGTAGAATTTCACCCTCAAATTTACATAGGAGATGTTCAATTGAGAGCATTCATGTCCACTTTACAAAATCACTTTTATTGGGACCAGGAGAAAAGGCAGAATAAAGAAATTGAATCAAGAGCTGAATTGTTAGTCAGAGCAGTTCAGCCAAATCACCCAATTATCACCAGACAACACTTCACCATGATGAACAGGGATGATGTAAAGAGGATGTACTTGAACAATTTGAGGGATTGTGTGACCAGATTTCAGAATTTTTGTAATGACAATTTTGTTCCAGCATTATCAATCTGCAAAAATAGATGGGTTGAACTTTCCATTTCTTTACAGAAAAGAGAACCCATCTCCCCCATTAACTTAGAATGGTCCAGAAGAAGGGCAGAAGGAGTGATACAGCTGATTGAAATCATGCAACATCATTGGATAGGTCTCAGATTTAGGCCTCCAACCATCATTACTCCAGTTCCCTTCTACTTTGAAGAAGATGCTCAACCTTGATGATCGGTTTGAAGAATGGCTCAGAAACCTTCAGGAGAACAGGGGATATTATATAGGCACCAAACTGTTCTACAGGTCATGGAATTTGAATATGGACATATGTGATTCCATAGCCCAATAGAATGCATGAGGACATGCATTTATATAAGTTGGGGGGAAAATGATGAGGCCTGGAAATGCCTCAATCATAGCATGTTTTGAACATTGAAATTGCCTAAAAACTCTTATGTTTAATCTGATATGCTAGTTAAGTTGATTCAATATGCTGTGTATTAACTATTTGCATGATCAATGTATTTGAAATACTATATTCTGATTTTTATAGCTTTTTGCATAGTTTTATGTTATTTTGTTATGACTTGCTAAATGAGAAATATGCTTAGGTTGATAGCAACATTTCACTAATTATGTTTTGATATGTCTCAAGCATTTATTTTACCTAAGTTTAGCAAACAGTGCAAGCAAACTATTACTGTGCAGCAAAAACTGGTTTTCCAATGTAAATTCCAGCCAGTTGCCAATGAATGGCAAGGCATGGAATTCACACATGGAAAGAGATGAAGACCATTGAAATCTGATCCTGAGAGATAACCCACCTGAGAAATGTAGAGGAAATCATTTAAAGAGCACACATTTGTTCATTTCGAAGTCTCTTCGGAATGAACAGACATCTTCGAAATGAGAAAACACAGTCTCTTCGAAATGAGCGGATCTTCGGAATGAGAATTGCAGTCTCTTCGAAATGAGCCACTTATCTTCGGAATGAAGACAGAATGTGCTTTTTGACTTGTTGACCGATTTATGATGATGGAAAAAGGGAAAGAAATATTGAAAAGGGTAAGGGAAAATATCTCCCATCTGACTTTGTCATCCTTGCTGACCAAAGCCACCATTTATGGAAAAGATCAAGTTTGATCCTCTTCTAGGATAAAACCAGGAAAAGCTGCGACATAATAGGATTAGATCTTTAGGATAGAAATGAGATATTCTCAGTTTGTAAGTAGATCTTAGGACATCTATAAATATGGCTCCCGTACAGGTTGAGCTAGAGGGATGGAGAGAGAGGAGAATAAGAGAAAATAGGCAAGTAGTGTAATAGTAAGAAAAGTGACGGTTACAGTCATGTAACAGGTTTTTAGCAGCAATACTGTAATCATGTTCTGAATCAATAAAAGTGCACTATTTTTATTCATGTTGTTGTGAATGAGTGTGAGTAAGATCTAGAGAAAGAAAGACTCATACCTTCTTATGGACAAGGAGGTTGGCCACTTCCAGACCTAGGAGGAGGACTAACAATAGGTTTTTATTCTGATTTTGCTACAGTCAGAATGAGTTGTAGAACTTGTCATTTCATTTCCTTGTAAACAACTAACAGTATTTGCAATCTTAGCTTATTTTATGATTAGGATGATCTTGTGATTAATGGTTTGGTTGTAATCTCCACTTTCAGCAAGCTTTCAAATTACTGTAGATTATCATTTCCAGAATTTACTATTTTCTGCAATTTATTGCATTTTGTGTTTTGTTGTCAACCCCTGCATAGAAGATTGACAACCTTCTATTACAGAGCATTGACAGGACTTAATTTCCATGCTATAATTAGGTTTCCATTACTGCAAAAGTAAATAGATTTCCTTTCTACAATTATAATCAGATTTCTAATTCTGCAACTATTATTTCTGCAACATAATTAGGTCTCATTCTGCAATTGTAATTAGGATTTCATTTCTGTAGTTAATGATTAGTTTCCATTTCTGCAACTAGATTAAGGTTCAATTTATGCAATTTAGAGATAGAAATGTCCTAAATCCCCCACACAATCGGTTTCACCAATAAGACCTGTTGCTCCCAAATGACCTAAGTTATAGCCCTGTTCACTCCTTTCGCAAATAGCCTTGTACACTGCCCTGGATTGACAAATTCATTGAGAATTAATGATGTGCATAATGACAATGCATCACTTGGGTTATTTTTTTTAACAAGTAAAAAACCCCAAAAGTTGCCAAGAGTGTGGGGTAAAAAATTGAGAACACTCGACCTTGGGCGGATCTTAAAAAAAACTACCCTAAAAACAAGATAGAAGACATGCTTTGGATGTAAGTTTTTGCTCTAGGGATGTTCAACGCTACTCTCAAAGTGCTACCCAAGCTAAGGAGTAGATGAGGGTAGAGATTTAGATGGACATAGAATTGAGGTGGGTCCCAAAACCCTGCCATAGCCTGGGTGGTGATTTAGAGATGTCAAAAGGGTGAAGTAATCCTAAATTCTTTCCCTAGCTCGATAGAAGTTTATAAGGGATGTATGGGCAGAAAGACTCCAGAATACCACTTGAATAAAGTAGGTGGGGCATAGAAATAGGCAATTGATGGTAAGGAAAGGTACTCTAATGTTTTACCCTGAGTAAACTAGATGCCACGGAGGGCAAAAAATTAGGACAAATCATAGGCTACCTTAGAGCACAAACCCCACCTAGAAAAATTGGTAGAAGAATGACATGAGTACAATATTAGGGGTCCATTTGCTACAAACATGTACACCTAACAATCTACCAAGAATTAATGGGGATTTATGGAAAATATGGGAGCCCACCATAGAGTCAAATTTGAAATATCAAGGGTTTGATTTCTCACTGGAGCACTACATTCGAGATAGAAGAAGGTTGTAGATGGAGTTAATGCCCCAACCATCCTAGTTCGAGGTATAAATACATGGAGTACTACAACACCATCAAAAGCAGAGGCAAACTGAAGAGTTAGATGAAGGTACTTAATGCAACCAATTCAGATGGTGTAGAGATGTTCCATAAGAAGTAGAGGACTCGTAGAAGTTTTGCAGAAGCTAAAAATCTAATGCTAAGATATTGCCTTATTAATTGAATTTAGCCACCTTATAAAAGAGGGGGAAGACTTAACATCTATAAATAAGAAAATGCAATGTATTCTTGTGGTTGGCTCTTGATCATTACAATTTGTATGTAATATTTTGTGGCATACTGAATACAAATGAACTATTGTCTGGCCTTCAAGTGCTTTCATGTATGTATGAATATGTTGGTTGTTTATTTCTAATAAAATTGGTGAATAAATTAGTTTTAATTCTGCATTTTTGAATTTATTTTTTATTCATTGATTCTAGAATTCACAATCAATCCTTGCATGTCAAATGATATTGAAATGTGCTGGCTAGTATGTTATATGGTTAAAGCATGTTATGGTTATGTTCCAGTCTTGATTTTACATATATCTTGATGCAACTAATCTGTCCCTTTGCATCTTAAGATGTTATATTAGATTTCTCTCTCTCCCTTTTCCCTAATCGAAGCAAAATAGTTAGAACCTTCTAAGGAACTAGCCTACTTCGGATATTGGTTTCAATACCTTGTCGTCTCGAAATAATTTAACGTTGGTTGGATTTGTAGATGCACAAATCCTTCCATTAGGTGCAAATATTCGACTAACACACACATACTTACATGATACTTGTGTATTTATTACACATTATTACATTACATAAAATATTAACTCACTAATCTAGGACACAACCCTAATCTAGTATTTACAATAATGTACCAAGGTGGTACATTGTCATGTATAAAATAATGTAATATTCTAACACCCCCATGTATTACATAATTTTATTATTGAAGAGTTTAGTGTTCAATCGAGGTCTTCATTTTTATGCGATCCTGGGGCTTGTGCTTCCTCTGTTCTCTTTTTGCCTTCTAAATTTTTTGATCTTCTTCTTCTCCTTGCTTGACCTTGTCTTTGGATTCAGGTTTCCTATTGTGATTTCTTCTCTTCCTCTTTATTATTTTATTTTTTTGCAATTTCATTTGTGATATATTTGATGATATATATTCTAATAATTCAATTAGTAAGTCATCACAATAATATAGCTTTGATCTCAATGATTCCTCATATGCTTCATTATTTTTCTTAACTTGTCTCTTTCTTTGAAAAATCTCAAAACTAATTAATGATAGATACATCACTAAACACTCTTTTGAAGAAAATATAATGGTGTTTTGAGAATCCCACCATGTCTTGAATTTTTTTTCGTGAAGATAGCTTATAAGAGATGTGAAATTTCCTTCTTTTGCTTCTTTGAGAAACAAAGTCAATTTTTATTTTAAATCATTAAACATTTGTTTCTTTCCATCAAAGTCATTTATTAAGTTTTGAGAGTAAAACCTAAGTGCATACAACATGTCTTCACTATCCTCATTAAATTCATTCTTAACAATTTATTCCATGATATGCAAAACAATTTTAAGAATATATTTCCTTTGATGTAGACTACCTTATGTCTCCCTAGGTTTTGAATAATAATTTCTAAGTTTCTAAAATTTTCAAAAAACTATGATGTTGAATTCCTTTTGTCTCCCTAATTTATTAGAAACTATAAAAGTAAGAATTTTGCAAATTTAATATTCTTAAATTTGAAGTAGACTTCCTTATCTCTCCAAAATTAAATTAATTTGCAAATATTCTATAACTTAAACTTTTTAAAAATATTGAAATTAAACCGTTAAAAAATTTTAAACAACATTGGAAAAACCTTAAATATATGTACTCTACTACTTATCACTCCAAAAACTTAAAGAAGAAATTAAGATATCTTCTACTTATTACCTTAGAACTTAAAGAAGCAACTAAGGTATTAATACTCTATTAATATCCTTATCTCTCCTCCTAAACTCATTAAACCTTAGGAAAATAAAAAATTAAACTCATAAAACCTTATCTCTCCTTTAACCTTAGAAATAATAAAAAATTAAAATAACTTAACCCTAATATACCTCTACACTGTGCACAATGACTTCTTAGGTGATCTCAGTTTGAATCACTTGGCACTTGGACTGGTTTGAATTACTTAGTGCTCAATTGTTTCTTTGCCCTTCTCCTGTGCATTGAATGTGTTTCGCTGTATTTCTACTTGCATTGGAATGTGTAAATCATAACACGGAAGTGCCTTATTTGAGCACTTTGGAGAACGTTACAACCTATTTGACCAAACATTTTAGTTCCTCCAATTTGCACTTGAATTTTTGCCTAACTTATATATTATAAAATTTTGCACTTCTCCTTGATGTTTTACTTTCTTTGATAGGGCACCATTTGGATGATTCAAATTGGTGTTTTGTTGTATTTTACTTCTAGGCACTTCATATTCATTTTGCGTTACAATTGCTATCCAAAAATTCACTCAAACTTTTGAACTTTACCTTCTTTGCATCACTGTCTCTTCGCTTCTCACTTGCCTTGATCTTCGATGTTGTTTCAACTTGTGTTGCATTATTCCTTGGAATTGCTTTAAATTGTTTCTATATCACATCATGTTGCTTCATCTCCCTTACATCACTTTAGCTCTTTCCACTTAGTTCTTGGCTGCTATGTTGCTCAACTCTTTGCTCTACACTCAGCTCTTTACTACGAAGCTTGCTTTAGTGAGTGTTCCTTTATCTTCTGCCTTTAGTTATCTTCTCTAATGGTATTTTAACATATTATTCTTGTTGTGTCTTAGTGCAAGTTTAGGTGGCTATTGGGACTACCTCAAATTCCAAATTGCACTTCGAATATTTCACTACAACTTATTGACATCCAAAACCTGAAACTTTAATCACTATAATATACTTTGTATGTTGTAGTATCCCTTGATGTCGTTGCAACCTTATTTTACTTTATTCTATCAGTGTATACTTGCTTGAATGCCATGTTTTCTTTAATATTATTTGCATTACTTATATTTCCTATGCTCATGGTCTTAGATTTCTTAAATTCATTGGACGTATTCCTTTATATGTCTTCTATGGATTCAATGTCACTAGTGCTCTTTGGCTTCCCTTGAATCCATATTTAACTTCATTGTTCTATAGTCTTAATCTTGCTACCCTTTATCCATTACTTTATCTAATCATTTAGATATCTTGTGAGCCTCTATTCAAAAGTTATGCTTCCTTGAAATAATTTTCTCTTGTCGAGTCTTCCTTTATCACAAGCCTTTTTCTTTTGTTAAATAACTTGTAATACTTGCTCTTCTAATAAGAGCTTCTATAGACCTATTTCTCTAGATTATTTTCTCCTTATAGATCCTTTGAACTTTGATTGCTCCCCCTTGTGCTTAGTTTAATTATGAGCATTAATATTTTTGAGTAAGGTTTGCTATTGTCTAATCTCTTTTACTTGACTTGATACCTTTTCTTATAATCTAGCTTCAATTCTTATTACTACCTTTAACTCTTTACTTTATGGACTTTAACTTGCTCAATTCTATCCATGAATCTTGCTGCCCTTGCTATACCTATGTGGTTGTCTTTATATCTATCTTATTAGACAAATTATTTATTGTATACTACCCTCCTATCTCACTTTAAATTGGCTACCTTCAGGCCTTCTCACTACCTTAAAGTATTGAAGAACATAAGCTTATACTAAGAAGGGGTGAACAGTATAAGACCAACTTTTACTTTTCTTTCCCAAACAATATTATCCAATGTTATCAATTAAAATATATTTCCAAAAATAGTATCAACCAATATAATCAATAGCAGTAGTAAAGCAATTCATAAATCATCACACACATGAGAGACATAGATTTAACGTGGTTCACCCAATGTGGGCTACATCCATGGAGAAAATATTTCTTCTAAATTTTCTCAACAAATCTCTTAGGAACCAGTTACCTATTACAATGTTTATGGACCTCTGTCCAAATGATATCTCAATCCCCTATGTTCAAGTTCATGGATCTCTATCCATAGGAGAACTCTATCCCCTTAACTCTGGTTCATGGAACTCTATCCACAGGATAATTCTATCCCCTTAACTCTGGTTTGTGGAACTCTATCCATAGGAGAACTCTATCCCCTTAAATTAAGTTCGTGGAACCCTATCCATATGATACACTTGTCCCCACTACTTTGGCTAGTGGAACTCTATCCACATGAGACCTCTATCCCCACTGCTCTAGCTAGTGGATCTCTATCCATAGGAGACATATGTCTCCACTACTATGGCTAGTGGACATCTATCCACATGAGACTTCTATCTACACTAATTTGCTGGAATATGCATATGTTACATGAAAAAATCTACCTCAAGCCTTCACACAAGGCTTTCTCAAATCAACAACAAAAACTGATCTCAGCTCTGCTCAAATCTACACATGTTACATGCACAAATCTATCTCAACTCTATCCTAAATCTGCACACATTACATGCACAAATATGTCTCGACTCTATCCTCGATATAAATACATTATATGCACAAATATGTCTTAACACTGCTCACAACCTCTGCATAAATCTGCACCAAGCCTTGTCACAAAACTAGAACAAATCTATCTCAAATATGCTCATAAAATCTGCTATCAAACCTATTTCAAGTATTTCTACAAGACTTTCTCAAATTTACCTCGAACCTGTTTCAAGTTTTCTCACAAGACTTGGTAAAGTTTACATCAAACCTGTTTCAAGTCTTCTCACAAGACTTGCTCAAATCTACCTCAAACCTGTTTCAAGTCTTCTCACAAGACTTGCTCAAATCTACCTCAAACCTATTTCAAATATTCTCACAAGACTTGCTCAAATCTACCTCAAACCTATTTCAAGTCTTCTCATAATACTTGCTCAAATCTGCCTAAAAGCCTTATCAAAATACTTGCTCATAACACATACTTGCTCATAACACATGCTCAAAAACTGCTCAAAACACATACTCAAATTTGCTCATCAAAACCTCTTCTCAACTCTCCAAATATTGCATACAAAAAAATGTTCATCTATTTCTAGATCTTGCATAATAGTGTCACCAAGTGCTTTATCTAATCTTCAATATGATTTCTTTAACTTGAAGTAGTTTAGATACATTCTACCTAGAATTATTTTAACCTCTTGAACATATAGAGAATGATATGTACTTGAAAAATGCTCAATATGTTCTACACATTCATTAAGTTTATCACTTTCATATGTCTCACATTTATTGCATTCTAAAGGTAGCTCTAGTCTAGCACATGATAAATGACCTTCTTATGTATTTCCCATAATCAAAACTGATGCACACACTTGCTTCACAAATATGATTTCTAACACTTGCACATTCACTTTCAAGAATACTCAACTCAATGCACAACTTGTTCTCAAAGATCAAACACAATAATGCACAAGTTTTCTCTCAACCCTAGCACAAGTGTTTCCAATTTATTTCAAAAATAAAGCACAACTTATTCACAAACTCTAACACAAATATTTTCAATTTATTTCAACAAGGATGCACATTTTGTTTCATAAACCTTAGCTCAAATATTTCCAACAATCCACACTAATAAAACCTTTTATATCCACCTTATGATTCAGAAATATTTGCCCAATCAAACACCTTTAAGAAGGAATACTGTCACCATACCTCTTAACTTTCTTTGATGAAGAAGTACCCTCGAAACCTGTCTCAAAATATTCTATCTTTCTTATGCCACTTTCAAGGGTTAGTTAGCATAGCACTTTTCAATCATCCACATGAAAACCTTCCCTCAAAAATTGTGCACAAAAGTATTGCTCTATACTCCATTTAATTTCTCAAAACAAGGCTTTTTAATAAAAGAACAAAAACCTTTAAACTTTCTTTCACCATGCAGAAATATACACAATAATTAAACCACAAAACACCTTATAACTCCTACTTTTAAAACACACACAGTCAATTCATACAATGAAAGAAGCCTTATCACACCTTATTTCTCCTTCCAAACATATTTTAAATTTCAATACCAAAATACCCTTTTCACACCTTATTTCTCCTATATCAAATGAGCAAAAAATAAATAACAACTCAACCTTGTAACTCCCACAAAAATCAAATCGTAATTGAGAAAATAAATACCTCTTTTATTTTAACCTCAATGTGACTCGAACCTCTCACCTCATGAGAGCAAGGCGCTATTGTGGCTGCTCCAAAACTAGCCCCAAAACTTGGGGACCCACTTTAAAATTTTGATTTTGATATTTGTTTGGTGGCTTTCGTAGGTTTCATCCATACAATTGCAAGTCATATCATTCAGAAGTTTAGTATCACCTTTCCTTGTGCTTGGCTTGTGTAGTGAGATTGTTTTTTTCAATGTTTGCGGATGTAATCAAGGCCTCCGTCATTTGCTTGTAAGGTCATTAATGTAAAGGTGGGTTGCGTCATTAAGTTAGTGTCTTGGATTTAGTTTGACAACCTTAGCATTTTTCATAGTATTAATGTGGTGTTTAAGCTTTAGTATGGTTTAATTATTTTTGGTGTTTAAATGTAATTATGATAAACTTATAAATTTGATTAATTCAAATTTGAGGTTATAGTAGAAGAAAAAGAAAAATAAAAATTATACATATATTATTATTATATATTATATATAATAATAATAATGTATGTATTAAAATAAATTGAAAGGTTTTGAAATAATAAAATCAAATGTATATGTAGATGTTTATATATATATTTAAAATAATAAAAAATAAAATAAATAAATAAATATATATTTATATAAGTTATATATACATTCATACACTTATATAAATATATACATTATTATAAATAGGTAATAATAAAGTTAAATAAAAATCATAAATGAGAAACTTATATTTTCATATATGTGTTCTATTATTATGCTTCATTTTAAAGGTGTTTAGAGGATGAGTTTTATTTGGTGGTTGTTGACATGTTTATTGTTTTCTTGATGCAGGAAGCAAGGATTGTGTAGATGTGGACCCCACGGTGGCATCCGATGTGGGCAAGGTATGGTTTCGTGAGCCTCGGCGTAGTATGAATAGCAAGATGAATGAGCCAACGATGACCGGGTTCAGCGGTAAAGGGAGAATGCAGCGTCTAGTCAGCAACAAGGTGGAGCCATACAACGAATGGAAACAACGTGGATGACCCAAGTTAATTTGCCACTTGGTATTGCATGGTAGGATAAAAAGTGAAGCATGTCTATTCGGGACATTAGTTCATCTTGGGTCTTGATGAAGTACGACATGAACGACATCAAATGGATGAGACGAGGCACGGGTTCGATGGCGATTACCATGGCAATGGTAGTTTGGCGAGCCGGCAGCAGTGAAGTCTCTGAGAATATTTGACGAAGGTAGCGCACCAAGGAACTAGTGTGGGTAGATAGAATAGCTTAGCGATGATGAACGTAGTGTAACAACGTAGCCGCTACTGGAAAGGCGAATGTGGTATTGGTCTACGGTGGAGAATGACGAATGACAAGGCCACGATAATGAAATAAACGGGTATGATACGTAGGGCTGTAAATGCAGCATTAAAAGATGAGAACATCGAGGATATCTATCAAATGTAGCAACGATACGACAGTAGTTTCGAAAGGATACCTTAGCGATTTTAGCATGACAGTGCCACTGTGCGGTGTTGTCTGGCGATGGAAAGCAGCGAACGATGTTTTATTAGAAGCTATTTAGATTACCCACAATAATGGAGTCATCGTAGGTTCAATGGCGCAGGCAGTGTGGGCCCTACCTAGCCACGATGGACGATGATTTACAATGGACAAGATGGTGGTCTGCGCATTAACTAAGGGTGAACAACATTGTCAAAAACAACAATGCTCGAACAACGATGAATTAGAGGAGCTCGAAGTGGTATGGACATGGAGTTTTCGAATTTATAAATGAAATTTTATGCATCTTTTTGGTTACTTCATGCGAATGTTCAAAATCTGAAATTTATTTATGTACCTTAGGAGCTAACACTTAGTTTATTTTGATTGTGCAAATGCAGGTTGAATACGCTAGGTTGCATGCATGAGTTTCTCACATATTCGGTTTTGCAGGACGAGGTGCTATCAAACTGATAAAGCTTTGCATGTCTGCGTTTTCAGCATTTAATTCATTTCAGATTTTTTTTTTCAGTTTTCTAACTTTTTATTTTATAGATTTTTTTTTAATTTTCAGACATTAAAATAAAAATCGTAAAAAAATAAAATGACAAAAATAAATACATGGTTGCATAGAATGAACTTCAATCTTCCATACGCAACAGATTCAAACTCATTCCGAGGTCATTTTGATTTTATAATTATTTTTGAAAACTATTGTTTTTAAGGGTTTTTATAATTTCAAAAATTTTATTTTTTTTAAGTTTTGGAGGTAAATCAGATTTTTAAATTCTGCATTTTCATTCATAAATGTAAGATGACCTTTCTTTTTATGAAAATTTCAATTTCATTGAAAGCGGGGGAAATTTTTATGGCATTTCATAAGCTATTATTTTCGGAGCAATAAATACACCTTTCTTCATGAAAATTCTGATTTCATTGAAGAGAGGTAATTTATCATTACATCAAAGGCTAGTTCTTTAAAGCATTAAATTATTTTTCTTAATGAAAATTAATTTCAATAAAGAGGGATTATTCAATATGACATTTTGAGGCTACTATCTTCAAGCAATAAATGGGTGTCTCTTTATGAAAATTAATTTCATCAAAGAGGGATAATTTATTAATGATATCAAAGGCTATCTTTATCTTCATGATAGAAGCTAAACTTAATGGATCTTTTCATCATTTTGAATTCACTTTCATAGATAGATTTAATCTTCTATTTCATGCTTAAAGTAGGATTTAATGCAAGATAAAAACTTGTTTAAAATCTACTTAATCCAAAGGAAGATAAAATCAATCCTAAAACATCCAAGATAAAAGGAATTAAGGCAATACATCGTGGTCATATGAGGGCCAATTCACATTTGCTTTTTTTTAAGTTTTATGAACAATCATTAATATAGCATGGTAAAATGAACCAACACATGCCCCTTGTTAACAATTACTTGCAATCACTAAGGTGTTCCTAGCATTGAATTGATATATCTTTATTGAGATTACTAATACACATGTGCAAATGCTAATATAGTGGAGACCTTGGAGAAGTTGTTTTGTTTAACTTCTTTGCAAGAGAGGGTTTTGGGATCAAAACCCTAAGGGAGAGTGTAATTTCACAATTGGGTAAAATTACCACTCAACATTTTGGCACTAGAAGGAGGGCATGATGTGGTTTATTTTATTGTGATTTTAAATGCTATAGGGATTTAAATTGTGGAATATTTCATGCCCTATTGACTATTATCTTTAGGCCTCTTTTAACACTCAACATTGTGGTGCTAAAAAGAGGACATGAATTGGTATTCATTGATCTAACGCTTTTGGATTGTTCATACAGGAATAATGTGATTTGGTATAATTTTGAAAGCTTTTGAATTGCTAAATATTTCAAGTTCATTTGATTAGCATCTTTGGCTTCCTTTAGCACTCAACACTTTGGGAGCTAGGAGGATTTGAATTGATTTATTTTATGGCTATCTAGATGCTAAGTTGTTCATGTTACTTGAAAGATTTATTCAAAGACATTGGTCTTGACTAATGAGATTTTGTTGATCACTTTCATTGATTCTAACATTCTCTATTTGATGATATGTTAATACTAACCTTTTGGTAAATTTGAGAATGTTCTTTCATGTCATGGTTTAATTGATGCATATATTTTGGGATGATGCTAACATGATGATCTTTATGATTTACCCATTTGAAAATTGTTAGTCATTTTATGCTTTTTTGTAAGATATCTTTATTTGACTAACAAAGTTGATTTTGAGGTTATTCTTTGAAGTTTCACTAATGGCAACATTTGAGGAACAAGTGGTATCTTTAAGAGAAGAAATGGTATCTACATTAGGGAAGTATTATGAGTGTTTTCCTATGGTTGGAACACCCCATCAGATTCCTAAAATATTACTGGAGTTTCTACGACTTTTTAATCAAGAGGTGACATCAGGATACCTACAAAATTTGCATGTCTACAAGAGCACATTATTTCAATTCTAGATTTTTATGAGGCTATTGCTTGTAGGTTCTTCTCATACATTTTGGATGACTAATCATTCTTATGGTATGGTCAATTACCCATGGAGGTTAGGACTTCTTGGATCCGACTAGAAGCAACCTATATTTATCATTTTGGTAATCAAGTTGACTTAGATATGTTGCAAAATCAATTTACCTCTATTCATAAAGAGCCTAATGAATCCTTGAGTCAATTCAATGAGAGGTTCTGTGAGTTGTACTCTCAAATATGAGAAAGTTTGGATATACCGAAAGAGGAAGCTATTGAAGTATACATGGGAGCCATACCCCCCGCACTTGCTACACTTATTGAGGAAAATCTTGATGACTCATATTTTCCTAGAATCTATGAGGTTGCAATAATGGTAGAACAAGGGCAAGTGGAGGCACAACATGTTCCCATGAAATATTGTTCTTTTGGATTTAGTAATGCCAACCTACACCAACCATCGAATATAGCACCCTCCACTCCAATGATACCTAAGGTGAATGATAAAGGGGATGAATTTGAATGTCCAAATTTTACAACCACCTTAGATATAGTCCAAGAGGAGATGCAAGTTGCCAAGCCAACATCCACCAATGAGGATTGTCTAGAGATGGATTCATTTCTAGAAGTGCATGAGTATTCAGATAATGGAGGTGTCCTAAATATAATTTGTTTGGGGATATGTGATAGGACAAAACCTACCATAGAATTGAATGAAGTGGTTGAAGCTAAATTTGGAAGAGAATCAATAAATGAATTTGAAGACATAATCGAATTTCACCACTGGTTCTCGGAAGACACTTTGGATGAAATGCTTAAAATTGATGATCAAGAAATTCCTCACCCTCCAAATTGTGATGAAATTAAATCATGGGTTACAAGTGTAGATTGTGATAGTCTTGAAAACTTGAATACAAAGAGTAACCCACTTTTAGAAATCATTGAACCATCTAAGGAAGGTGAAGGTGAATTTGATGAGAAACAAATTGATGAATTGGAAGATGTTGAAGAAGTAGTTGAGCATCACAACTCAATTTTGGAAGATGATTATTATGATTCTTGGAAGAAATTGGATGAATATGCTCACTCTAAACCTTCTAATGAACCCTTTGTGTCAATTGATATGTAGGACAACACAATCACTTTCTCGTAGGAAGATATTACAAGTCCTGTACAATTTGAGGTTGTTTTGGAAGAGGGGTTGGAATCTCATCAAATTTTGGAAGATAAGAATGATCCTACTACCAAGGACAAAGAAGAAAAATATTTTATGGATGAATCAAAAGATCATGTCACAAATACCATAGAGTTTCATCCCACGAATTTGGATGATAATTTTTACAATGGTTGGGGAAGATATGAAGATGTGTTATTTTCTCACACCCCTATTGATGAAACTTCTATTCCACTTAATATGCAGGAGGTTGAAACTTCTACTTCATATGAAGATCTTAAATTTGCAAGATTTGAGAAGGTTACAAATTTCGATCATGTTGAACATAAGCTCATTGATTTTTTTTTTGAAATAGAAAGGGAAGAAATGGTAAAATTTTTTTATGACTTATCTATTTTGGGTGAGGAAGAGGTAAAATCTGCTCTTTCATTTTGGGATATTGAAAATTTGGATACAAATTCGAATGATTATTTTGAGGATTCAAATGAAGAGATACCATGGATAGTGAACAAGGAGTTGGAACCAAATGACAAAGAGGTTGATCTATTTGAAGAAACTCAAGTGATTGATCATGGTGATGGGTTATTTGACAAACACTTTGACCAGCAAGATGAACAAGACTTATGGATTGAAAAGGATGGTCACACTTTTTATTGGGTGCCTAACTTTGGTATGTTTGAATAGGTGTTTGATAATTATAAAGATCATGAAGAGAAAGAAATAGTCACACATGCTCATCAATTTTTGGTAAATTCTAACCATGATTTGTTGATTTTGGATGACAAGGTGAAATATTTCCCTTTGTTAGTGACTACAAAAATTTCAAGTAATGAATTATATGATATTACTTCGGATACTAATGCTATTAATGATGAAATGCCATTAGAGGTGAATGAAGAAGTTGATTTATACTCACACATTTAATAAAATTGCTTTGATAAATGAAAAAGAAGTTGATGTACTTGAATTGTTGAATCAAATTCATCAACAATTAATTATTGAATCTAGGATAAAAACTTATAATGATTCCCATTTAGTAAATATCCTAGATGCTTGCAAATTTTTGCATAAATTTGATTGGCCTAAAAACATGAATAATAAATTGGCTTTGAAATTCTTAGAAATAGGCTCTTGTTTGCAAAATCTCATGTTTGAAAAAGAAAACCTAATTCTAAATCAGGAATTGAGTTGTGAATTTGACATCTTAAGGAATAGACAAGATAAAATTGAAGATCATTTGTTGTCTAATCAATTCAATGATTTAAATCTCACCTATGGAATTGTTAATAGAACTAAATCAAATTGGTGGGGTGAGAGAGGCAAGTTTAAGATTGTTGTATTTTTTGGCCTAATCTTGTTTTCCTTGGATTTCTGTAAAACTTGGGTTGCATATCATATTATTTTTCTTTTGAAATGTGCTAGTCATGTTTGGGATCTGGGGAAGTGATAGTTCAAGCTTTGCACCATCTTGTACCATATTGTACATTTGTATATAGTTTTGGTTTGTGTTTTGAGTTTTGTATTTAGGTTGTTTCCTTATTTTGAGGTGATGTTTCGTGGTCATTAACTTATGGTCTATGGCTCAATTTTGAAGCTCCTTTATTTAGTAGGTTGGAGTACCTGATATAAAAACTGATGAACCCGAGAAAAGGGGGATGAGTTATTTGGTGATCATGCTTAGATTTTGGGACCAAAATGGTGGAAAGTGGAACAATGAAAGATTAGCCAAAGCTCCACATGGAACTCACACACGTTAAATGGTGTTTCTAGAATTAGGAAGGATGAAGTTATCTTGATCTGCAACCCTAGGCAAAAATCTAAAATGCTTCACTTGTAGGCTACCTTACCCCAGTGATGCTTGAAGCTTTGCAAGGTTGTTCTTTTGAAAAGAAAAAAATTTATATATGAAAAAAAAAGAGAGAAAAAGAGAGAAAGAGAGAATGAGCATTGAAAAGTTTGATCAAATCAATCACAAGATCTAGATAAACTCTATTGAGGCTATGGACGCATGATCGATAGTAGGGCTCTATCTAGATATAGCTCGGGTAAAAGGAAAGGCTTTCCAAAGCATTGAGTAAACATAGGGGTGAGTTAGATAAACTCCATTGGGGCTATGGACGCCTGACTAGCAGTGGGGCTCTGTCTATAGCCATTTAGTTATGAGCGATATCTTATAGCCAAATGCAGAAAGGGATGATGGAATCTAGAGGATTTTTAGAAATACGACAATGAATCACTTTCGCACACACTGAGCAAAGACAAATGAATTATTTATTCGAATTGAAGATGTTTACCCCCACCTTATCGAGACATTGCTAAATAATTTGTGTTTCTCTGATCAAGTGTGTTCTTGTTTCAAGTTGGATTCTTCACTAGAAATTCTCAGGAGCGTTTCCTAGCAGTAACATTTGTTGTGGTTGCTCCACAACTAGCCCCAACACTTGGGGACCCACTTTAAAATTTTGATTTTGATATTTGTTTGGTGGCTTTCGTAGGTTTCATCCATGCAATTGTAATTCATATTGTTCAAAAGTTTAGTATCGCCTTTCCTTGTGCTTGGCTTATGTAGTGAGATTGTTTTCTTTCAATGTTTGTGAAAGTAATCAAGGCCTCCATCATTTGCTTGTAAGGTCATTAATGTAAAGGTGGGTTGCGTCATTTCTCCAAATCTTGCATAAAAAACAATGTTCATCTATTTCTAGATCTTGCATAATAGTGTCACCAAGTGCTTTATCTAATCTTCAATGTGTTTTATTTAACTTGAAGTAGTTTAGATATATTCTACCTAGAATTATTTTAACCTCTTGAACATATAGAGAATGATATGCACTTGAAAAATGCTCAATATATTATACATATTCATTAATTTTTTCGCTTTCATATGTCTCACATTTATTGCATTCTAAAGGTAGCTCTAGTCTAGCACATGATAACTGACCTTCTTATGTATTTCCCACAATCAAAACCGATGCACACACTTGCTTCACAAATATGATTTCTAACACTTGCACATTCACTTTAAAGAATACTCAAATCAATGCACAAATTGTTCTCAAAGATCAAACACAATAATGCACAAGTTTGCTCTTAACCCTAGTACAAGTGTTTCCAATTTCTTTCAAGAATAAAGCACAACTTGTTCACAAACTCTAACACAAATATTTTCAATTTCTTTCAACAAGGATGCACATTTTGTTCATAAACCTTAGCTCAAATATTTCCAACAATCCACACTAATAAAACCTTTTATCTCCACCTTATGATTCAGAAATATTTTCCCAATCAAACACCTTTAAGAAGGAATACTGTCACCATACCTCTTAACTTTCTTTGATGAAGAAGTACCCTCGAAACCTGTCTCAAAATATTCTATCTTTCTTATGCCACTTTCAAGGGTTAGTTAGCATAGCACTTTTTAATCATCCACATGAAAACCTTTCCTCAAAAATTTTGCACAAAATAATTACTCTATACTCCTTTTAATTTCTCAAAACAAGGCTTTTTAATAAAATAACAAAAAACCTTTAAACTTTATTTCACCATGTAGAAATATACACAATAATTAAACCACAAAACACCTTATAACTCCTACTTTTAAAACACACACAATCAACTCATACAATGAAAAAATCCTTATCACACCTTATTTCTCCTTCTAAACATATTTTAAATTTCAATACCAAAAGATTCTTTTCACACCTTATTTCTCCTATATAAAATGAGCAAAAAATAAATAACAACTCAACCTTGTAATTCTCACAAAAATCAAATCACAATTGAGAAAATAAATACCTCTTTTATTTTACCGTCAATGTGACTCGAACCTTTCACCTAATGAGAGCAAGGCACTTTTGTGGTTGCTCCACAACTAGCCCCAAAACTTGGGGACCCACTTTAAAATTTTTATTTTGAGATTTTTTGGTGGCTTTCATAGGTTTCATCCATGCAATTTCAAGTCATATCATTTGGAAGTTTAGTATCGCCTTTCCTTGTGCTTGGCTTGTGTAGTGAGATTTGTTTTCTTTCAATGTTTGTGGAAGTAATCAAGGCCTCCATAATTTGCTTGTAAGGTAATTATTGTAAATGTGGGTTGCGTCATTAGGTTAGTGTCTTGGATTTAGTTTGGCAGCCTTAGCGTTTTTCATAGTATTAATGTGGTGTTTAAGCTTTAGTGTGGTTTGATTTTTTTGGTGTTTAAATGTAATTAGGAGAAACTTTTAAATTTGATTAATTCAAATTTGAGGTTATAGTAAAATAAAAATAAAAATAAAAATTATACATATATTATATATATATATTATATATATAATAATAATGTATGTATTAAAATAAATTGAAATGTTTTGAAATAATAAAAATCAAATATATATGTAGATGTTTATATATATTTGAAATAACAAAAAAAAAAAAAATATATATATATATATATATATACATTCATACACTTATATAAATATATACATTATTATAAATAGGTAATAATAAAGTAAAATAAAAATTATAAAGGAGACACTTATATTTTCATATATGTGTTCTATTATTATGCTGCATTTTAATGGTGTTTAGAGAATGAGTTTTATTTTACTTTATAAAAAATATATATATATATACATTCATACACTTATATAAATATATACATTATTATAAATAGGTAATAATAAAGTAAAATAAAAATTATAAAGGAGACACTTATATTTTCATATATGTGTTCTATTATTATGCTGCATTTTAATGGTGTTTAGAGAATGAGTTTTATTTGGTGGTTGTTGACATGTTTATTGTTTTCTTGATGCACGAAGCAAGGATTATGTAGATGTGGACCCCACAGTGGCATCTAACGTGGGTAAGGTATGGTTTTGTGAGCCTCGACATGCTGTGTGAGTAGCAAGATGAATGAGCCAATGATGACCGGGTTCAGCGACAAAGGAAGAACGTGATGTCCAGTCAACAACGAGGTGGAGCCATACGATGAATGGAAACAACGAGGATGACCCAAGTTGATATGCCATTTGACCATGCATGATAGGACAATAAGTGAAGCATGTCTATTTGGGATATTAGTTCATCTTGGATCTCGATGAAGTACGACATGAACGACATTAAATGGATGAGACGAGGTACAGATTCGACGGTGATTACCATGGTAATGGCAGTTTGGCAAGCTGGCAGCAGTGAAGTCTCTGGGAACATTTGATGAAGGCAGCATGCCAAGGAACTAGACTGGGCAGATAGAATAGCTCGATTATGATGAACGTAGTGTAACAACGTAGCCGCTAGTGGAAAGGTGGACATGGTATTGGTCTACGACGAAGAACGACGAATGACGAGGCCACGATAGTTAAATGAATGGGTATGATACGCAGGGCCGTAAATGTAGCATTAAAAGGTGAGGACGTTGAGGATATCTATCGGATGTGGTGACAACATGACAACAATTTCAAAAGGACACCTTAACAAGTTTAGCACAGCAGTGGTACTGTGTGGTGTTGTCTAGCGATGAAAAGCAACGAACGATGTTTGATTATAAGTTGTTTAGGTTACCCACAACAACAGAGTCATTGCAGGTTCAACGGTGTAGGCAGTATGGGCCCTACCTATCCACGGTGGATGGGTTATTTATGATGGATGATATGGTCGTTTGCGCATTAACTAAGGGTGAACAACATTGTCAAAAACAAAAACGATCTAACAATGATGAATTAGAGGAGATCGAAGTGACATGGACATGGTGAATGACACCACCCCACACAACGAATGCATGAGATAGAGAGGTTAGGCAAGATCCATAACAACAGAATGATAATGAAGGTAAAACATAAAGCTTGGAACGAATTACACCAGGTGTGGCACATGATAGTGGCCACCAAAAACTAGCAAGACACAACGTCGATTATCGAAGACTAAGCAGAGAATAGTGTCTGGAGATAGTAACGGTAGTTTTGTACAGTCCGAGTAGCATGAATTGTTGACAACACAGCGTAGAAGTAGGCGCGAATGCAGACACAGACAATTGCAGAAAGTAGTTAAAAATATAGCACGATGGTACACAAACCAGCAAATCATGGATGTGTTGTGTTCAATGATGGCATTAATGGATTCGTGTGACAGTGAAGCTAGGTGACAATAAATTCTCGCTAGCGGGAGCACAATGGGGTTTCTCGGTGACAACGCTGGAGGGGATGCAGTGGGACCCGTGCTCCAGGTTCAAGCATAGCCAATAAGCAAATCAAACGAGCATAATGGTAATGGCTAGAGTTGAACACATTCCACTATGGGTGTCGATGACAGTGGATGGAAACCAACATCCCCGACTATGATAGTTTGATGCCAACAACGAGGCAATATGTGGCAGTTATAGAGGAAATCGTAGTGGAAGGGTGGACGATGTACATCATGGAAGATGATGCCAAGGGAAGAAGCATCGTGGTAGCATCATAAACACATGAGGCAGTGGAAGATGGCAACTTATGTGGGATTCGCAGCCATTATGGACAGAAAATTAATAGGGCTATAGTGGATCATTCTGGCGTGATAGTCGTGGACTCAGTATGATGCCAGAATGAAATCGTCTCCACTGTCACATCCACAACATTAACAAGGCAGATACCTTCGTGACAAAATCATGAAATGTTAACAGTGACTAGTGTGAACGGCGTAGAGACATAGTAGATTACCGGGCAATCACAGGCGAGGGTGTCTAAGTCGAAGATATAAAATAATCAAAAAAAGTTTCGATTATGCAAAGTCATAAGAGTGTACACGTGGTATAACCCAAGGCCCTCTTTGAATGGGGAGACTAAATATGGTAAGAACAAGGGTTATATTTGTAAAGTTATCATAGCCCTATATAAATTATTGGAAGACAGTCTTCATACTGAAAAGATGCTTACAGAGATAAACCATATCATTGGCCAAATGGCACATGGCGCGTGTATTTGAATGTTACTAAAGGTTGTTGTTGGAAGAATAAGATGATGAAAGTTGTTAGTTACATGGGAAAATACGTGTTACCAGCAAAATTAAGCAAAGTAATTTTCATCGAAGAAGAAGGAAGACAAAAATGAAGGGACCTTCGAGAGGTTTTGAAATACTGTAATGAAATAGGAATTAGGGGCTGGTTCTTTGAAACAAGACCAGAAATGCTGTCGGAATGTAAACATTTTTTTAATGCAAAGAGTTTTTCAGAAATTTAGACCTTGTTAGCAAGAAAGAGGGAGAAAATTTTCTGCATGCTAGATTCAATCGTTTATCTTTCCCTTTCAGTTTTCGAATTTATAAATGAAGTTTTATGCATCTTTTTGAGTTTTCGAATTTATAAATGAAGTTTTATGCATCTTTTTGGTTACTTCATGCGATATTCGAAATCTGAAATTATTTTTGTACCTTAGGAGCTAGCACTTAGTTTATTTCGATTGTGCAAATGCAGGTTGAATAGGCTAGGTTGCATGTATGAGTTTCTCACATATTCGGTTTTGCAGGACGGGGTGCTATCAAACTGATAAAGCTTTGCATGTCTGTGTTTTCAGCATTTAATTTATTTCAGATTTTTATTTTTTAGTTTTCTAACTTTTTATTTTACAGATTTTTTTTTTTTTAAATTTTCAGGCATTAAAATAAAAATCATAAAGAAATAAAATGACAAAAATAAATACATGGCTACATAGAATGAACTTCAATATTCCATACGCAATATATTTGGACTCGTTGGCCATTTTGATTTTATAATTATTTTTGAAAACTGCTATTTCTAAGGGTTTTTATAATTTCAAATTTTTTATTTTTTTGAAGTTTTGAAGGTAAATCAAATTTTTTAAATTCCGCATTTTCTTTCATAAATGTAAGATGACCTTTCCTTTATGAAAATTCAATTTCATAAAAAGGGGGGGAAATTTTATGGCATTTCATGAGCCATTATTTTCGGAGCAATAAATGCACCTTTTTTTGTGAAAATTCTAATTTCATTGAAGAGGGGTAATTTATCATTACATCAAAGGTCTTAGTTTTAAAACATGAAATTATTTCTTCGTAATGAAAATTAATTTCATTAAAGAGTGATAATTCAATATGACATTATGAGGCTATTATCTTCAAGCAATAAATAGGTGTCTCTTTATGAAAATTAATTTCATCAAAGAGGGACAATTTATTACTGATATCAAAGGTTATCTTTATCTTCATGATAGAAGCTAAACTTAATGGATCTTTTCATCATTTTGAATTCACTTTCATAGATAGATTTAATCTTCTATTTCATGCTTAAAGTAGAATTTAATGCAAGATAAAAACTTGTTTAAAATCTACTTAATCCAAAGGAAGATAAAATCAATCCTAAAACATCCAAGATAAAAATAATTAAGGCAATGCATTGTGGTTATATGAGGACCAATTCACATTTGCTTTTTGTTAAGTCATATGAACAATCATTAATATAGCATGATAAAATGAACCAACACATGCCCTTGTTAACAGTTACTTGCAATCACTAAGGTGTTCCTAGCATTGAATTGATACATCTTTATTGAGATTACTAATACACATGTGCAAATGCTAATATAGTGGAGACCTTGGAGAAGTTGTATTGTTTTAACGTCTTTGCAAGAGAGGATTTTGGGATCAAAATTCTAAGGGAGAGTGTAATTTCACAAGTGGGTAAAATTAACACTCAACATTTTGGTGCTAGAAGGAGGGCATGATGTGGTTTATTTTATTGTGATTTTAAATGCTATAGGGATTTAAATTGTGGAATGTTTCATGCCCTATTGACTATTATTTTTAGACCTCTTTTAACACTCAACATTGTAGTTCTAAAAGAGGACTTGATTTTTTATTCATTGATCTAACACTTTTGGATTGTTCATACATGAATAATATGATTTGGTATAATTTTGAAAGCTTTTAAATTGCTAGATATTTCAAGTTCATTTGATTAGCATCTTTGACTTCCTTTAGCATTCAACACTTTGAGAGCTAAGAGGATTTTAATTGATTTATTTTAATGACATCTAGATGCTAAGTTGTTCATGTTACTTGAAATATTTATTCAAAGACATTGGTCTTCACTAATGAGATTTGTTGATCACTTTCATTGATTCTAACATTCTCTATTTGATGATATGTTAATACTAAAATTTTGGCAAATTTGAGAATGTTATTTCATGTCATGGTTTAATTGATGCATATTTTTTGAGATGATGCTAACATGATGATATTTATGATTTACCCAATTGAAAATTGTTCGTATTTTTATGCTTTTTTGTAAGATATCTCTATTTGATTAACAAAGTTGATTTTGAGGTTATTCTTTGAAGTTTCACTAATGACAACATTTGAGGAACAAGTGATATATTTAAGAGAAGAAATGGTATCTACATTAGGGAAGTATTATGAGTGTTTTCCTATAGTTAGAACACCTCATCAGATTCCTAAAATGTTACTGGAATTTCTACAACTTTTTAATCAAGAGGTGACATCAGGATACCTATAGAAATTGCATGTCTACAAGAGCACATTATTTAAATTCTAGATTTCTTATGAGGCTATGGCTTGTAGGTTCTTCTCATACATTTTTGATAATGGATCATTCTTGTGGTATGGTCAATTACCCATGGAGGTGAGGACTTCTTGGATCTGATTAGAAGCAAACTAT
This sequence comes from Wollemia nobilis, assembly GCA_028583015.1. Lineage (NCBI taxonomy): Eukaryota > Viridiplantae > Streptophyta > Pinopsida > Araucariales > Araucariaceae > Wollemia > Wollemia nobilis. Next base: position 781,953 of record JAQPPZ010016554.1, read on the forward strand.
CTTTATCACTTTGGTAATCAAGTTGACTTAGATATGTTGCAAAATCAATTTACCAATATTCATAAAGAGCCTAATGAATCCTTGCATCAATTCAATGAGAGGTTTCGTGAGTTGTACTCTCAGATGTGGGAAAGTTTGGACATACCGGAAGAGAAAGCTATTGAAGTATACATGGGAGCCATACCCCCGCACTTGCTAAACTTATTGAGGAAAATATTGATGACTCATATTTTCTTAGAATCTATGAGTTTGCAATAATGGTAGAACAAGGGCAAGTGGAAGCACAACATGTTCCCATGAAAGATTATTCTTTTGGATTTAGTAATGACAACCTACACCAACCATCAAATATAACACCCTCCACTCCAAAGATACCTAAGGTGAATGATAAATAAGATGAATTTGAATGCCCAATTTTATAACCACCTTAAATATAGTCCAAGAGGATATGCAAGTTGCCAAGCCAACATCTACCAATGAGGATTGTGTAGAGATGGATTCATTTCTAGAAGCGCATGAGTATTCCGATAACGAAGGTGTCCTAAATCTAATTTGTTTGGGGATATGTGATAGAACAAAACCTACCATCGAATTGAATGAAGTGATTGAAGGTGAAATTGGAAGATAATCAATAAATGAATTTGAAGACATAATAGAATTTCACCACTGGTTCGCAGAAGACATTTTGGATGAAATGCTTGAGACTTGCATAACACGTGTTTTTGAGCATGTGTTTTTGAGACTTGAGCATGTGTTATGCTTGAGACTTGCATACCTTGAGTCTAAGGTATGTGTTTTGAGTAGTTTTTGAGTATGTATCTTGGTCATTTATTTGACTTCTCCATGATGATCCCTATTTTTTGTTTGTGCATTATTTTCTTTCTTAGTGAAGCTTCCACTCTTCAAATTATCAACATAGGTATTAGGTTATTCTTCAATATCTTCCTCTAAAAATTCCTTTTCTTTTGAGCTTGAATCCTCTTTTTGTACCTCTTGACCTTTTTCAAAACCAAGTCCTGTTTTGATAAATAAAGATCTTTTTGCATTGATAATGTTATCCAATCCAAAGCTTTTGAACTTTTTCCAAACCTGTGCAACTTATCCTTAGAATATTTAACTTCCATCCTTAGAGAAACCACTTCATGTTCTAACCTTTCACATTCTAACTCTTTTGCATCTAAATTTTCAACCATGACTTCTTTAAATCTCCTTGCCTTAGCTTTTGAGTTTTTGAGATCTTGTAGAAGGTTTTCTTTTATTTCCTCATCTTATTGAACTTGAGCCTTCAATATTAAATTTTGCTTTCTAACTCATTTCAACTCTCTGAGATCAAGAGTAAGTTCTTCTAGATCAATTGTGCCTTTTTTTTTTTTGAACCTTTCTCTAGGTCTTCAATTATAGGAGCATCTTCTCCTTGGTCTTTAATAGGAGTGTTTTCTTCCTCTTCTATTGCCAAAAATAGAATCTCTTCTTATTCACTATCTAAGAGTCTTTCATAACTATCATTTGAAGCACTGCTTGCTATTTTAACATAGAAACTCTTCTTGTGCCTTTGAAAGAACTTATTTTCATGCTTGCCTTGACTATACCTATTTTTATTTTCTTGCCTAAATTTTCTTTCTTCATTTTTATTATAATCATGTTTCTCTTCATTGCTACTACTTCCAGCTTGTGGACAATTAGATGCATAGTGATCAAAGTCACCACAATTAAAATATTTCACAATATTTATGTCTTTGTGTTTTCTCGAGTCCTTATTTCTTCTCACATAGTTAGCTTCTTAATTACTGCTTGACTCATCACTTGATTCTAGTTTCTTATCTTTTGTCTTCTTTGAAGCTTTGAAAGCTGCCTCTCTCTTGGAATTATGATATTTTTATGTTCTCATATCATAAGCTATGAGAATTCCATGTAACTCATCCATAGTCAACTTATCAATATCCTTCATATCTTTTATAGCTAAAACCTTTGCATCATACCTTATAGAGAATGATCTTAATACTTTCTGGGCAACACTAGAGTTCTTAATTTTTGATCCAAGTCCTCGCATAGTATTAAAAATTTCATCAGCACAGAGTTAGTACATAGCAATATCTTCTTCATATTTCGTATTCAATTCTTCAAACCTTCTCCTATGAGTGTGAATTTTTGCCAACTTATCCTTGCTATCTCCTTCATATGTTTGCTTCAATTTCTCCCAAATTTATTTTTCTGATTTGCATCGCATAATTTTCATAAATTATGATTCACGTAATCCACTTAATATTCCATCATAGCCTTGGAATTATTTACAAATAATTGCTTGTCATCCTTATCTGTGGGAGGAATAGTTGTAGGTGTGAAGCCATCCTCAACAGATTACCATATTTCATATCCTTGTACCATCAAATAAGTCTTCATCCTCATACTCTAGAAAGCATAATTGTTTCCATCAAACAATGTAGCCTTATTTATTGAAGATTCATTCTGAGATGCCATCTGTATTCCTATAATATCTTCCTTCAAGCTGTTAGAATTTTTTTGAAGGAACCCACTTTGATACCAATTGAAGAACACAAGCTTATACTGAGAGGGGGGTGAATAGTATAAGACCAAATTTTACTTTTCTTTCCCAAAAAATATTATCCAATGTTATCAATTGCAATATCTTTCCAAAAATAGTATCAACCAATATCATCAATTACAGTAGTAAAGCAATGCATAATTAATCATACACATAAGAGACATAGATTTAATGTAGTTCACCCAATGTGGGCTACATCCATAGAGAAAATATTTCTTCTAATTTTTCTCAACAAATATGTTAGGAACCAATTCCCTATTACAATGTTTATGGACCTTTGTACAAAGGATATCTTAATACCCTATGCTCAAGTTCATGGATCTCTATCCACAAGAGAACTCTATCCCCTTAAATCTTGTTTATGGAACTCTATCCATAGGAGAACTCTATCCCCTTAACTCTGGTTTGTGTAACTCTATCCCCTTAACTATGGTTTGTGGAAATCTATCCACAGGAGACATCTATCCCCACTACTCTGGCTAGTGGACTTCTATCCAAAGGAGACCTCTGTCCCCACTGCTCTATCTAGTGGATCTCTATCCACAGGAGACCTCTATCTCCACTACTCTTGCTAGTGGACCTCTATCCATAGGAGACCTCTATCTCCACTACTTTGCTCGAATATACACATGTTACATGCACAAATATACCTCAAGCCTTCACACAAGGCTTTCTCAAATCAACAACAAAAATTGCTCTCAAATCTGCTTAAATATGCATACATTACATGCACAAATCTATCTCAACTCTATCCCAAATTTGCATATATTACATGCACAAATATATCTCAAATATATCCCAGATATGCACACATTATATGCATAAATATATCTTAACTCTACTCACAAACTCTGCATAAATCCATACCAAGCATCGTCACAAGACTAGCACACATCTATCTCAAACCTTCTCATGAAACCTGCTCTCAAACATGTTTCAAGTCTTTTTAGAAGACTTGCTCAAATCTACGTCAAATCTATTTCAAGTATTCTCACAAGACTTGCTCAAATATAGCTCAAACCTATTTTAAATCTTCTCACAAGACTTGCTCAAATATACCTCAAACCTATTTTAAGTCTTCTCACAAGACTTGCTCAAATATACCTCAAACCTATTTCAAGTCTTCTCACAAGACTTACTCAAATCTGCCTCAAACCTATTTCAAGTCTTCTCACAAGACTTGCTCAAATCTGCCTATAGGCCTTTTCAAAAGACTTGCTCATAATACATGCTCAAAAACTACTCAAAACACATACTCAAATATGCTCATCAAAACCTCTTCTCAACTCTCCAAATATTGCATACAAAATAATGTTCATCTATTTCTAGATCTTGCATAATAGTGTCACCAAGTACTTTATCTAATATTCAATGTGATTTCTTTAACTTGAAGTAGTTTAGACATATTCTACCCAAAATTCGTTTAACCTCTTGAACATATAGAGAATGATATGCACTTAAAAAATGATCAATATGTTCTACACATTCATTAAGTTTGTCGCTTTCATATGTCTCATATTTATTGCATTCTAAATGTAGCTCTAGTCTAGCACATGATAACTGACCTTCTTATGTATTTCCCACAATCAAAACTGATGCACACACTTGCTTCACAAATATTATTTCTAACACTTGCACATTCAATTTCAAGAACACTCAACCCAATGCACAACTTTTTCTCAAAGATAAAACACAATATTACACAAGTTTGCTTTGAAACCTAGCACAAGTATTTCTAATTTCTTTAAAGGATAAAGCACAACTTGTTCATAAATTATAACATAAATATTTTCAATTTATTTCAACAAGGATGCACATTTTGTTTCACAAACCCTAGCTCAAATATTTCCAACAATCCACACTAATCAAACCTTTTATCTCCACCTTATGATTCAGAAATATTTGCTTAATCAAACACCTTTAATAAGGAATAATGTCACCATACCTCTTAACTTGCTTTGATGAAGAAGTTCCCTCAATACCTATCTCAAAATATTCTATCTTTCTTATACCACTTTCAAGGGTTAGTTAGCATAACACTTTTCAATTATCCACATGAAAACCTTTCCTCAAAATTTGTGCTCAAACATATTGCTCTATACTCTTAATTTCTCAAAACAAGGCTTTTTAATCAAAGAACAAAAACCTTTAAACTGTCTTTCACCATGCAGAAATACACACAATAATTAAAACATAAAATACCTTATAACTCCTACTTTTAAAACACACACAATCAACTCATACAATGAAATAATCCTTATCACACCTTATTTATCCTTCTAAACAGATTTTAAATTTCAATACCAAAGGATCATTTTCACACCTTATTTCTCCTATATAAAATGAGTAAAAAATAAATAACAACTCAACCTTGTAACTCCCACAAAAATCAAATTGCAATTGAGAAAATAAATACCTCTTTTATTATCCCCTCAATGTGACTCAAATCTCTCACCTCGTGATAGCAAGGCACCCAACCAAAGGTCCATGACCAGATGCGCTAATTTAGCTTGTGAGAACACAAAGGCACCAATCGCCTTTTACTTCCTCCTATCGTAAAATCTTCCCAGCCAAAAAAAAAAATCCACAATGGATTTCGAACCTGAAACCTACTTCTCACAATAGTTTTGTGCAGGTTCAACCACTAACTGGTCTAGTTAGCTGAGTGGTATTTGATGTGTACCAATTCGAATAAAAATATTTACTGTTTACTATATAAGACTGCACTCTCCTTTCCTTTCCTTATCTGCCACGTGCAATGAATGGGATATTGAGATTATTGCTTGCACCATATCAAACAACTGAAAATGAATTTAGGCACGAGGTATTAATATGATTTAATTTTCTCTTTGTCCAAGTTGGTCCACCTTGTCTTTTTTTACACCATATGATGTCGACCACCTCAATTCGAAATTAATTCAAATTATACCTTTAATTAATTTATTCTCAAATGATATTATAACTTGAAATATTTATATTATAATAAAAATATTATAATATTAATCCTTTTGAACCTTACCTTCATAATTAATATTATTGCCTTCAATAATATTAATATCTTGCCTTCATTTTTAAACCATTGTTCCAAAGAACTCTTAAGCCTTTTGTCCTTCATTATAATTTTTAAAAATAAATATTATAATGCTTTTCTCAAAAAATTTCCTTTCTCTTGAGATAAACCTATGCATTCATTATGGACCTTAGAATAATAATTGTGCCTTGAGAATTTTCCTTGATATCAATGACATCTCTCTTTTGACATTAATGACAACAATTTGCACAAATATTTCCAACAAGTATTTCATTGCCTTGAGGTATTTTTCCTACCTTCAAGTCTTCTTGCTATCTTGAAGTCTACTTGCTACCTTCAAATCTTCTTGCTATATTGAAGTCTACTTGCTACCTTCAAGTCTTCTTGCTTCCTTAATTTTTTTTTCTTGCTTTTAATCTCTGTAGAGCGAGCTAGATAAATGGTATCTTTTCTTACTAAGGACCAATAAGCTTATGATGGACCTCTATTAAATGAGTCTCATAAAATATCAATAGTACCTTCTTTAGTTGGTATCTTATCTCTCTATCTTCTATGGGACCTCTTTTCTTAGGTCTCATATGTCTATCTTATGGGTTTGTCTTAAACTGGCAATGATTATCCCAAATCCAAAGTAAGTACTCTTGTTGGAGCTCTTTTAATAGGTCTCCTTTAATCTCAAATCTAAAAGTCATCTAGGAATTTTCTCCTTATGACTACTTCCTTTATCAATCAAATATGATCTCTTTTCTACTAGGGAAACTTATCTCCACTATGGACCTCTTTCTTTGAAGGGTCTCAAATCTCTAGTTCTTTGAACTCTATCTCTCAATATTGGTCTCTTCTCTTGGACCAATTTGTCAAGGTCTATCTTCAAGACCTGAATCAATATTATAGATTACCTTCTATTTTGAATAGATTCTTGGAATAGGTAAACTCAATCTATATTATCAAGGTCAATATATTAATGACCTGAAACTTTTATCAAGGTCTATCTTTGAGACCTAAATTTTTTATCAAGGTCTATCTTCAAGACCTAAAAATTTTCTTGACTGCAACTTGAATCAATCCCTGTCTGAGGAAAGCCTTCAAACTTCTAGCATACAAATATGAAATTCTTCTCTATCTACTATAGGAAGCTTCTCAAATTTTGAAGATCAATTTTCACTACAACACTATCTTAGATAGCTTTCTCTAGCATTACCTAAGAATCCAAAAATATGAATGACCAACTTTCTTTTGTGTTGGTTCTTCTTGCAATCTTCAATCTACAAAAAAATTCAATCAATAATTATTCTCTTTTCTTGAGAGAAATATCAATATCAAGGGATTTTTGTCCCTTCAATTTCTTTTATCAATGCTAGGATTATCTATTCCTAAATTATCAACTATATTCAAGTTGATTTATTAGTCTTCACTGGCTATTTCAACCTAGTGTAAAGAATCCTTAATATTCACTGGTTATTCTTCATTCTAGTGGAAATATCATTGTCGAGCCCTAGTCTTCATAGTTTATTCTTCAACCTTGTGGAAAGACCCTAGCTTTCTCCAAAATCTATTATCAAGTCCTAGTCTTCACTAGCTATTCCTGGACTGTGGAAAGACTCTAACATATTATAACTTTCAAATCCTATGCAAGAAACCTTGTTGTAGCTCTGATACCACTATTAGATTTTGAAGCTTCAATACTTAATATAAATCAACACATGAAAATAATCATATTATCTAATATAATTAATTTACAATATAATAAATCAAATAATAACTTAAAATGTAATAATAAACATAATATCTCATTAAAATACTCACATAAACATGCTCACAATATTACACATGAAAATACTAAAAATGCTATTGAATAAAGGTATACTAATGCAAGCATAAAGCTTTGCACTTTTGATTCATTCCAATTACAATGCTTAGTTACAAATATATAATTGTATGTAACTCTTCATATGTTGCACTCTTGACCTTCACTCTTCTTAGCAACTCTTCAATTTTCTATTCTAAGGACACATGTACACACTTATATATTACACACTTGTACACATTTAAACTCATAACACTTGCACACATACTTACATGACACTTGTGCATTTCTTGCATATTATTACATTATATAAAATATTCACTCACTAATCTAGGACACAACCTTAATATAATATTTACAATAATGTACCAACGTGGTACATTGTCATGTACCAAATAATATAATATTATCTAATGGGAATAACAAAGGACCACTTAATCTAAAAAATGTTAATGATATTCCACAAGTGGCTCTTAAAGGTTTACCCACATACAATGGAACTATAAGGATAGTGTATGAACACTATCAATATGTGGTAGCTTTGGATACTATTTATAATATTCAAGATGATGATATCATGGTAAGACTCCTTATGTTATCATTTAAGGTTAAGATACTTCATTTTTACCAGACTCTTGATGATGGAAGCATTCATTCTTGGGCCAAACTTGCTGAATCATTTGTTTGAGAATTCAATAAATTGGTAGGCCCATTCTCATTGCTCACATAGTTCATAACTATTTAGAGATATCCCCAAAAGCTGATTACTTATTTCAACATCAAGTTCAATTGAACATGGAAAATAACCCCTTAATAAATTAGACCCTCAAATGCTTAGGCCTCATTTACTATCTCTAAAATTTTAATCTAGATATAGATTTACAAATACAACAATGAAACTTAGTAACATTCCTACAAGTGTTTCAAGTCACAATATCCACTAAGAATACCTTAATCTCTATGGGAAAGCCTCCACCAAGGGTTATTATGCCATAATTTCTAGAAGTTACTCAATCTATGTAGAAAATACAAACTCTGATAACAATCACGTCCATGCCTACTGTAGGTATTTTAGCAAGTTACCCATGTTAGATTACTAGTATTTTATTTTCTGTAAATAAGAACGGTAGTATTGGGCTAAACTTGGAGGATATCAGTTGGGAGATGCCTGGCCATTGTGGGTAGTTTTCGTCATGCTCACTTACTTTTGCATTCGATCAAAGTAGAGATATTAAAACTATAAGAAAAATAGCTAAGTGCTAGGCTTGGTAGAAAATCGGGCTGATAGTGGACTCAACATGAATCCCAAAAGTCTACCACAAAAGGACATGGAAGAGAAAATGGTAGTTGATTAACTTCTAATAGACCCCAAAAATCTACCAAGAAATAATGATAAAGGTGTTGGGTGGTAAAAACAAAATGAAATTGGGTGCTACGGTGAGTGCACAATGACGAGCACAGAGGCTATGATGAGCACATGATGATGAGTGTGAAGGCTACGATGAGGATGGACATGGGTAGTAGGGATTCCTAGGTGATGTGAAGACAAGTGAGGGTGAAGCCTACAGGGAACCAAAGTGCCAAAAATGATTATAAAAATTCTCTTAACGAAAGGGGTGTAAATCCTAGGTGCAGTCAAGAGGGTTGTTCATAGAACATCTCTTCAGTCTATGAGAAAGCCTTTTAGGTTAGAAGAAATATTTCTCAAGGATATTTGGGTTCGTAGGTGGATGAACCTATACCCTATATCAAGATTTTAGAGAATGAATTTGGTTTGGATCTAGTTGATAATGAATCCCAAACAATTATTTGCAAACTCAAAGGTAAAAGAGTAGGTCTAGAGGAGATCAAAGTATATATTAAATATTGATGGAGTACAGATTTCCAAGTAAATATCCTACCCAAAAATTCCTTTTTTGTTTCCTTTTTTGATTTAGCAGATAGAGATAGGATAATGGATTATAGATATAATTGGGTTTTCAGACAAAGGGGTGTTTATATAAGACCTTGAACTCCTAATTTCAACCCCTTTACAAAATAAGTTAATTGCTTCCCAGTCTAGGTGAATCTTTACGCTCTCCCTGTGGAGTTTTAGAGAGAGAAGATATTCATCAAAATCGGTAATGCCATTGGTTCATTCCAGTATATGGATACCCAAATTGAGAAAAATTTATCCAGTAAAATTAATATGAGTAAAGCAAGATTTGTTGTTTGGATGGATGTTTCAGTTCCTGGACCTCAATCCATTACTATCTCCTCGAGCAAATGTGAATAGCTCCAAAATATTGAATATGAAAACTTCTCTCTAATATGTTATGATTACCAAAAATATGACCACTTGAAGAAGATATGCTAGAACATTCTATCATGGTTTGAATCCTCCTTGGTGGAGAAGAGCATGAATGCAAATGATTAGAAATCTTCAAATGTCCCAACTAAAAAGAAAGAATCTCATCCTCCAGATGCACCAATTGTCTAGTAGGAATCATGCGAGCAACAAAATACTCAACTCCAAAAGGAGAATTTGAATCAGATCATTGAGAAAATCCAAATGGTTACTAAAAACCATCTAGAAAATTCCATGGAAAATATTAGCACCTCATATGATATAATCAAAGCTAATTATGAAATAATTAATGACAATTTTTTTAAAAGTAAAAATCCTACAAAATGTTGGTACAACTAGATATTACCTTAGGAGCTTGAAGTGCAACAATGCATTCTCTGATCTTGCCACTCTACTAGAGGAAGAATATCTGCTACAGAAGAAAATTAATCAAACTAATTTCCTCTTTTATGGAGGATTGTTATGTTTGTTCTTCTTCTATCTTTTGGAGTTATGTATCATGTAAGAGTTGTTATTGTTGTTAGTTCTTTAAAAAAGATCGATTATGGAACCTTAGCAGTCTGAGGAAGATGGAAATATCTTTGATAGAAAAGAAAATATAGGTATTCTCTAATTAACTTGCTAGAAATATAATGAGAGCAATGTATCATTTTATTTTTTTAATGGGAGTGACCCCCAATAGAAGCCACACATAGCTTATTAAAAAAAGGTACTGGATGGTAAAGCAAATGAAGGATAGTGGAAAGGAAAAAACTGGCTAAGTATCACGATGGACAAAAAGATGGGTTAGTATCGATATATGGACAAATCCTAAAAACCCATCGCAAGAGCGTGTAAAATGTGGTCAAGTATTACACTTGGTAGGAAAATAGGAAACCATATATTCTATGAAGATCCTAAAAATCTACCATGAAATGAATTGGTAGAGAATTTGGTAGCCACCAGACTCCGGATGGATCCTAAAAACCCATTGATGCTGAAGACTCTCAATAGATCCCAAAACACTGTTCGTACCCAAAAACCTGTCACAAGGGATAAGGGAGGTAAGCATAGCAGAGTTTTGGGTTGTTGTCAAACTCTACATGAACCACAAAAGTCTACCAACACTAGAATAATCCCCCATTAAAGCTCAAGTATTCCATCAAATAGAGAACTACAGGTTGAAACATGAAAGTATGTACCATTTTACTGGCAAGTAGGAACCTGATATTTGTCCATTGGGCAATGAAAGGAAATAGAACCTCATAGGATTAATCAAAAATTAAAGTCAACTTTCATGTATTAACAACCCATCACCTTCAGGCGCATGTAGATAGAAATTATGGAGCAATAGAATAGTCGGATGAGTCAGTGAGATCAAAGGTTCAGATACACCTAACAAGGCCCACTCACGTCTGATAGTAGCTTTTGACTACAAATTATAGAATGTTAAAAAAGCATACAAATTGATAATTACCCTAACACAACCATATTCCATGATCAATCATGATGACATTATGTAATAGAATTCATTGTAAAAACTATATATATACTAGAATGTAAAGAATTCAAAGGGTCGACTCTTTATATTTTACAATTGATATGGAAAGCTTCTACTATTCAAGAAATACAAAGTAGATTACTGTTTAACCTTCATGTAATATCTTATATGTGTATGTGAATGAATATTTATGTATTTCTATTAAAATTGGTGAATGATTCAACTTCAATTATGTAATCTAGATTCCATGTTGTTTCATTCTCTAGTTCTAGAATTTGCTTTTAAACATGAGTAATAAACGATTGAATGAGAACAAACTGGTTGGTATGTTGTGGTTTCTCTCTAGATTCTTGTGATAATTTTGGTTTAAAAATACATGTGTTTTTATGTGGCTAAATTTTTACCCTCATATGTTCTAGCTTTAGCTATATTTCCTTCTTTAAGCTTCCTTTTCACCCCCATTAATTTTTAGCACTTAGCTAGGATTCCCAAAGGAACCGATCTCCTATGAATATTGACTTGAAAGTATCATGGCTTGAAGGTCACTTAATGTTGGTCAAGGTATGTGGGTACACAAAACTTTCCTTAGATATATTTACTCCCATAAATAGTTTTTGGTACACTCAATGGGACATTCGTCCTACCTCTTAGATTGATCAGACTTTGGTGATACTTTGTTCATTATAGATCTTCATTTCAAATCACTTGGAAAATCTATGAAGGTTTTATCCAGATTATATGACCAATCACCTTTAAAAATCCTAATTAGATCTTAATTTTCTTGGAGGACTCAATATTTGATGAGTAGTATTAACCTTATTAGTGAAGAAATCATGCTCATCTGGTGAATCCCACCTAAAAGGACCCAAACATTTTGAAATATCATTGTATCTGCAAAAACATATGGCTGAGCAAAATTATCCCCAGTGGGATGACATGGGCCCCCTCAATATACAACATATGCATGGCATCCTCAAAGCCTCTCTAAGATCTCTACCAAGCTTTGATGATACAGGAAATACCGCATCTAAGCAATATCAGGATGTGGCTTCTCTCGCCATTTCTCATAATATTGCATTTGAGGATGTGATGATAAGGCTACTTGATCTATCTCTTAAAGGAAAGGCATTTATATGGTATATATATTTGAAAAATAGAATCATTTGCACATGGGATGATCTGGTGGAAGCACTCATTGATATGTTTGATGATTCTAAATATCCCTTTTTGTTGCTTACTTAACTCTCATTCCTCAAGAAAACCTATCATGAAAATATTATTGAATTAAATTTATATTTTAAAAAAATGTGGAGAAGGATCCCCCATGAGTTCTAGCTATCCCCTACTCAGGCTTACTTGTACTATATCTAGGCTTTCAACTCTAACATAAGCATTCTTATTCAATAATCTGGAGAAAAGAGATTTCCATAGATTTTCAAGGAGACCATACGAGTGGAAAACATACTAATTAAAGCTATAAAAATGCCCCCTAGATAAGTTGTATATCCTATTCAACCTATCACAAGTATATTTTATACCCCATTCCCTGTAAAGGCCAGATCATTTCCATATCAAATAATAGAGGATAATATTTTTGTCAATAACAAAATAGATCAAGAACTGGAAGTCAAAATTCAATGGTTGGTTGAGGAGGTTAGAGGTATGGAATGAAAAATAAGAAAAAAACAAAGAATAATATCTGGACAACTGCATACTAGCCACACAACAACCCCAATCATTCACCTATCTTCAATTAACAAGTTCAGAAAGAAAGATGTAGTAGGATAATAGTAAGGTACATAAGGATGATAAAATTCTAAATTTAGTCACACCTTTGTTCCATAGTAATATTTGACTTAAGAAATATGGTAGTCATCATGAGAGAGGAAGGAGATATCCTGTTATGAACAACATAATTGCTTGTAGTACAATGCAAAATTATGATTATTGAAAGTGCACAAACCTAGCAATATCTCAACAAGAGGGATATACTCATGAAGGTACTCTACCCTCACTAGTGCAAAGCATCGATGCAAGGAATCAAATCCTTTTGAAAAAATTTCCACCAGGAATCCCATTACTATGTCAAAAAAGGTTGGAGGCATGTAGAAAATTATTTTTTCCAACTATAAATATTAAGTAGATAACATAAAGGATAAAGCAATTTCATAGCCTATTCAAAAGTTTGAAGGTCTTGTTGACGTCTAAAAAGGTCAACCTAATCGACGTTTCTCTTGGAAGGACATTAATGGTTAATTATGCACATGCACTTACTTGGATATCTCATCTAACTCCTTAGAAGGCCATCAGTCTCCATTCTACCTATATGTATCTTTCAAAAAGCATATGTTGCATAATTATGTAGTAGATCCAAATGTCTAGATATCAATCATGCCTATGGAAATTTATAGAAATTTAGGCCTAAACATTGATGTGTACAAGCTAGAGGTGTTACATTTCAAGGGATAGTATATGAAGAGGACACAAAAACTGTACAAGATACCAATGTTAATATGTGGGCATATGAATTTGCCTATCATCCAAGATATAGAAGTTGTGGACGTACCCTTGATGTTCAGGATATGTTTATTTTGTAAATTTTTGAAATAGATGGGAGGTTGTATAATTTAGGAGTATGATCAAATGCTAATTATTACATCATTTAATAATTAAAGGGTATGAGAAGAAAGATGTGAATACTATTAAGGGGTATATATGTAACACAAATATGGAATTAGATGGTCAATAAAAATAATGGTCAACCAAGCCTAAATTCAATTTTCTATCCTCTACTCAGTTACCCAGTGATAGCCCAATAATTAGCTTTTAGGACCAAAAGGATGTAGAAAGCTATAGCACCAACCATATTTGGAGGATAGAAATAAAAGAAAATAAAGTATGGACAAAAATCTAGATGGTACCTATGGAGGAATGTTACTTGTATCCATTGCCAGAAGAACCAGTGATCAAAGATAAGACAAACATAACAAGATTAGGTCCAGTATTTTCCACTTACTCCTGGAATGAAAGCTTCCTAGAACAGGGAACGAAGTAGGAATAAAATATTTCTAATAAGGATGATAATTGTGAACTATGATAAACTAACCATCGAGAGTAACTCAAGTTTGATGTCATATGGTATAAATATTGTAGGTTCACAAGATAACCTACAATAAATCTCCTAGCTTAGGCATGTCAACCATACCATAATTTTGTGTACATAGCCAAAAAATAATTAAACACATGTGGTGGGTACATGGTCATTCAACATGTACATAATGGATGTAAGAATATTTGAAAGGAGAATCATTATAGTATTTTATTGTAATATGACCAAATCAACATGATTTGTGGAATAATGAATGCAAAGTAATTTTCAAATGTTGTCTAGTGTTTCCTTTAAAGCACTTTCTTCCCTCTTTCTCATGTATTTCAACTTTTCCCGTTCCTCAGTTATTAAATTTTTGACTTCATAGCCCAATGGACAAGAGTATAACAATACAAAAATTGCTAAAGATGCACCTAAAATCTATAAGAGTTTGAAGTAAAACTATATCAACTCATGCAAGCATAGTGATGCGCCATGCCATATAAGGAGATGTTTTCAGCTAAGCATAAGATCACCGAAAAGGAGTAACCCAAGTTTATGTGAAGAGATATTACATTCAATCAAAGGAGATAGATTACAACTACACGAAAATTGGCTAAGTGCTAGGCTTGGCAAAAAATCAAGTTGATAGTGGACTCCACATGAATCCTAAGAGTCCACCACAAAAGGACTTGGTAGAGAAATGGGTAGTTGATAGAATTTTGATGAACCCCAAAAACCTACCAAGAAGTAATGATAAAGACACTAAGTGGTAAATCAAATGACGGATAGTGAAAAATAAATTTTTTGGCTAAGTATCATGGTGGAAAAAAAATGGGTTAGTGCTAGGATGCAAAAAAATCCTAAAAACCCTTCACAAGAGTGTGTAAAATATGGTCAAGTAATGTGCTTGGAAGGAAAATAGAAAACCATAGATTCTGTGTGGATCCTGAAAGTCCACCATGAAATGGCTTAGAGGACAATTTGTTAGCCATCAAACTCTAGATGGGTCCCAAAAACTAGTTGATGCTGAAGACTCTTGGTAGACCCAAAAACCCTATCCATACCAAAAAATCTGCCACAAGGGATAAGGGAGATGTGTCTAGTAAAGTTTTTGGATCACTGTTGAACTCCACACGAATCCCAAAAATATGCCAACATCGGAATCACCCCTACCAAATCTCAAAGATTCCATCAAAAAGAGAGAAGGAACCTAACATTTATCCAGTGGATGGTGAAGGAAAATACAGTCCCACAAGAGTAATCAATGACAAAAATCAGCTTGCATGTATTAACAACCCATGACCTTCAAGTGCATGTAGATAAAAATTATGGAGCAACATAATTGTTAGACAAGTCAGTGATATCAAAGGTTTAAATACGCCCAACACGACCCACTCCCACCTAATAGTAGCCTTCAACTACAAATTGTAGAATATAAGGAGTGTACAACTTGATCATTACTCTGACACAATCATATTTTATGATTAGTCATCATGACCTTCTATAAAAAAATTAATTGTAAAAACTATATATATACTAGAATGTAAAGCATTCAAAAAGGTAACTCTTTAGCTTTTACAAATGACATGTAAAGCTTCTACTATTCAAGAAATACAAAATGGATTACTGTTTAACTATATGTTATATCTTATATGTATGTGTGAATGATTATTTTCATATTAATTTTAAAATTGGTGAATGATTCAGCTTCAATTTTGTAATCTAGATTTTGTGTTGTTTCATTCTCTAGTTTTAGAATTTTCTTTTAAATGTGAGTAATAAATGATTGAATGAGAATGGACTGGTTGGTCTTTTATGTAATATCTCTAGCTTCTTGTGATAGTTTTGGTTTTACAATGCATGTATTTTTATGCAGCTAAATCTATATCCTCATAAGTTCTAGCTTTAGCTACATTTCCTTCTTTAATCACCCTTTTCACCCCCATTAATTTTTAACAATTATCTAGGATCCCCAAAGAAACTGGTCTCCTTTGAATATTTACTGGAAAGTCTCATGACTTGAACGTCACTCAATGTTGGTCAAGGTTTGTGGATGCATAAACCTTTCCTTAGATATATTTACAGACCAACACCTACATTGACCCCATTCCCCACTCCAAAGTCTTTACCTCTTCATGTAGTACCCACTATACTTGCATTACCTCTACTACCTACCATGCATACATTACCTACTCCTGAGCCTAAGGAATATTCAATTATGTAATATGTATTTACAACATTAAAGAACCTAAGCAATGAGATAACTACTATGAAGAGATAAGACATAAAGAGACATTACCACCCAAATATTCCCCTATATTTCAAAAGACCAAGGGGCATCCCCAAGTAATGCTACTAGAAAGCCCAACATTGTATACAACAACTAGAAGGAAGGACCTTATACCTCCTTAAAAAAATATAACTACTATTGCATGGCTTGCAATGACTTACACAACACATATACTTGAATGATTTACCAACATCAACCCTCGTTAGTAACATCAAAAAAGGTAGAGAAGGAACACAAAGGATAAATAAACGTGCTATGAGATATAATATAAAATCATGCTTATGCAAGGCCCCATGGAAGAAGAATCCATATCCGTCCTAACAAGGTCTAGAAAAAAACCCCTACAAGTAGATCCTCAAAAGTTGGACCTATTCAAGGTACCATCATAGCCACTATAGAAGCCAAATAAATAACTACCTCAATCTTCTCAAAAAATGAATAGCCTTTGAAAAATAATTTTAAGGAGCAACTAAGACTAGATCAAACAAAGGAGACTTAAGAATAAACCCTAAAAAAACTCTGATACCCTTCTATGACAAACAGATAAAGGCTAGAGGTAACATAAAATTACTAGAGGATGTTTGATGAGCTAGACAAGAAGAAGTGAATGGAATCATTAGGTTTCAATATCATTAAAGAGTTGAAGAAAACCCATTATAAAGCAAACATGTATAATGCTTTAATGATTCCAAGACAAATTAAACTTTTCTAGGTTTGACTAAAATTTATTCTTCATGAAGGTGAATCATGCCTAGAGCGTAACTTAGCTCAAGGTCAGCTTGTGCTAGGAATGGAAAAAATAGTCCACCTCCCTTCTATATGTCTCTATGCATGGAAGGGTCCGTTGTATAAAATTGCATGATCAAATCTGAAGTAGCAACCACAATGATGCTTAAAGTAGTTTGTGAAGCAATGGGAATGGAGTATACCCGATCTATTCATAGAGTTCTACAACTAGATGACACCTCAATTAAAATTGATGGAGTAATAAAAGATATACCTATTTTCCTCCATAAAGTGTCAAAGATAATTGTCATACAAAAATTAGTGGTGGTGGATCTAGAGCCAGACTTTGGCATATGCTTTTCCCAAGAATTCACCTCCAAGCAAGGTGGTTACCTATATTTAGACTACTCTCACATAGAAATCCCTTATAAAGATATGATGGTATAAATATATTTATAATAACCCACTCCATATCATATAGAGAAAATCAAGGAGGATCATGTCAATCTAATTAGTGATGAAATAGATCCCTATGAAAAAATCATAGATGAATTAAAGGCAGAAGATGAATTCTCTATAAGAGATTTCAATGCTATGATTGAGATCATGATAAGAACTTATTCAACTTCCAATCCTTTAAAATTAAGAGCTCTAGAGAATGAATATTTTGGAAGCTCTAATTTTATGGAGCTAAATGCCAAAATGGTTTCAAAGTTAGAATAGTATTGGCCTCTCCTTCTGAAGGAATAAAGTAGTTCTCATATCAATTAACCTAGAGTTATACCAACAATGTGATAATATGAGACCTAGTGTCTAGGTTTGCTATAAGCAGAGAAACTAGGAATTAAGTTGTTAACAATTTATAGCAAATCTAAAATAGTGGTGAATTAGGTTACAAATAAATTAGCAGCAACTAACATTACCTCAAAGCATACTAGAATAGAGTCTAGGGTCTTTTGGAAAGCTTTGAAGCTTTAAATATAAAAGCAATTCTTAGAAATAAAAAATGCACAAGTTGATGCATTAATCTCCTAGGGAGAAAAAATCTATCCATCCTTTAATATATGAAATAATTCAAAGTCAGTCAAATTGGCTTTGAGGTCTTTTGTTCTAGATAAGGACACATTTTAGAAGGTGTTTAAAAATGATGATCAGATAATAAACTTTCTAGTCATAGAAGCTACCTATGCAAATATGCCTAAAGAAACAATTAAGAGCATAGATCATCAATATGTTATTCAACTAAAAAATAATCACATCCCAAAAGGATTGATTACTCTTAAAAGTCTCTTTGACAACAGTGACCAACCAACTGGTCAAAAAATCAAAATTTATAAACAATAGTTCAAGTAAATTCAAGTTGAGCCTGATAAAATCCTAAAGGTTAGAGTGAATTGTTTAGAGTAAGAAATATGATAGTTTATCACAATGTGTAAGGAAATTAGTAAAATTATAGCATGGATCTATGTGGATCTTAAGGTCTATAGCAAAGATACTATTCAACATACTATATAACTATTGCCTAATGCAAATCCATTCTAGAAAAACATATAACTATGAATATGAAGATAGAAGCCCTCATGAATCAAGAGCTGCTAAAATTATTGAAAGAAAAAATTATCTATCCCATTAAGCAGTCAACATGGGTGGAAAATCTAGTCCTAGTAAGGAAGAAAAATGGTGACATTCACCTCTGTGTAGATTTCCAAAATTTTAATAAGGCATCATTGAAAGAAACTATCCCTAGTCTCATATTGATCAAACTCTACATACTATTGGTGGACCAAAAATATTTTCTTTGCCAAAAGGATTCTCCAACTTCAATAAAAATTGGTTAAGGGATGATAATCAATATAATAATACATTCACCACAAAGTGGGGAAATTTTTCTTACCAAAGAATGTCCTTTGGTCTATCTAATGCTGGAGTTAGTTTTCAAAGGGCTATGGACCTAGATTTAAGAATAGGTCAACAAAGTGATATTAATTTATCTAGATGATATGATAATCATTAAAATCAAAGGTTTCCTATTTAATTAAATGCCCTTCTTCCAAAGCACGGTGGTTTCCACAGATGGCGCTCCCAAACACAACGTCCCTTCTTCCCTGTACGTGGAGGTCTAACTCATAGCTTTGAAACACTTAACAGAGTCTCTAAGCATACCCAGGTGGTTCCCTAAAAGCACAACACCTGAGCTTACATAGGCGTCTCTTAAAACACATAGCATTTAACTTGGACAGACGCTCTCCCAAAAACACACACACAATGCTTAGCTTGGATAGACACTCTCCCAAACACACACTGCATCTAGCTTGGACAGACGCTCTCCCAAACACACACCCAACGCTTAGCTTGGACAGAAACTCTCCCAAACACACACCCACAATGTTTAGCTTGGACAGATGCTCTCCCAAACACACACACAATGTTAGCTTGGACAGACGCTCTCTAAAAATGTAAACACCACCCAAATTAGGACATACACTCTCCCAAACACACACACACAATTTTAGCTTGGATAGATGCTCTCCCAAAATGTAAACACCACCCAACTTAGGGACATACACTCTCCCAAACACACACCCACACATCGTTTAGCTTGGATAAACGCTCTCCCAAACACACACACAGTGTTAGCTTAGAAAGATGCTCTCTACAAACACACACCCAATGCCAGACACTCCCAAACACACACTGCATTAGCTTGGATAGACGCTCTCCCAAACACACACCCAATGCTTAGCTTGGACAGACACTCTCCCAAACACACACCCACAACATTTAGCTTTCAACCAAACAATTTATGGTTTCTAAAAAACATCAATAGAGCAGAAACATAGAGCTTTCAACCAAGCAATTTATGGTTTCTAAAAAACATCAATAGAGCAAAAACGTAGAGCTTTCAACCAAGCAATTTATGGTTTCTAAAACACCAATTTTCACCATACAAAGCATGCACTAAAAAAAGGTAGGTTAAAGTCTAATACTCCAACCTCAATGCTGCTGTGAAATGGGGATCAGTGGAGTCTAGGTCACTTCTCCTTCACTCACAGTGCGTTCCTCGCCTTTCCTATCCCTGGTCTGCGTTCTCTCCCTCCGCTCCTTCGTCCTCCTTCGTCCTCTCTCTATTATTTCCTCTTTCTTTTCTCCTTCTCACACCATACGAGCTTCTTCTCCTCCAGGTGGCCCATCTCGAACCTCGAGCCCTCTCCTCGAGCCTCCTCCCCTTCCATTCTCCATCCCTTTCTCTAGCGGCAAGGAACCCTTCGTCCGATGGTTTCCATATTTGGAAGCCTATCAGCCACCCTAGATTATTTCATAGCTTACGAGCTATAAGGGAACGAGATATTTACATATTTTATATTATCCCTTTTTATATTTTAGAAGGATGGTATTCTTTTAACATATCTCCTTTATTTTAAATATATATCCTTTATTGATAATTATCACCATTAAGATACCTCTTTTATTTATACAATTTCATAATTATTTTTCATTAAAATAAAAGACATCTTATTTCTTAAATGGATATATGTTTTTTTGTTTTTTTTAATTAATTAAAGTCTTTCAATGACTTCTCTATTAGCATTAAAATGAATACCTTTAATTAACTAAAAAAAACTCTCATCTATTAAATAAAATGAGGTTTACTAATGAGCTTAATTAAATCAATTATTTAATCAAACTTCATTGATCCTTTTGAATGAATCTTTATTTAACATTCAAATTTAATATGCTTTTCTCTATGAAAATGATGCTCTATATTTTCTTTAACAAAACAATTAGTTTTATGCATCCACATATATTTGGCAGTTGTTTTTCTATAGCAGTTCCAACATTATGCTACTCCAACCACTATGCAACAAAGAGCAAACAAATTTATAAAGCAACAAAGAGGGAATATTTCCATCGACCCTATCACCTATCTCAGCCAGATATTTTACGATAGCTACTAGGCTATCAACTAAGGCTCAAGGTGATCAACCATCGATGATTATCCCTTTCGATAATGCATGCCTATATGAAGGTATCTATCCATGTTACCTCCGAGTACCTTAATCATCATTTCCCCTGATCTTAGGCACCCTCATTTTTGGTGGATGCTTCTGCCTTCTCCACCCATGAGTATACCGGATCCTGCACACTTGGCAATATATTAGCAATAACATGCCCTTCACAAATCAACTAAACATCATATAGTTGGTACAATTGTTCAAACTAAGTATCACCACACCATAGGTTAATACATTGTTCCTTTGTGCCATAAAGTCAACTAGGGAGGGTCATGACATCCTCCCCCACTAGAATTAAACATCGTCCTCGGTGTTTCCAGTTTTTCTTTGTTTTAACAACACTAAAAATAAAAGTTATTACATCACAAAGTTTCAAACAGAAAGGGAAAATGTTTTCGCATAACCTCCACTTTCTCCCAAGTGGCATTTTTCTTAGAGAACTGGTCCCACTGGACCTTACACTATTCGAGAGTCCGATTCCATAGAGACTTGGAATGAAACTCAAGAATATTCATCGGTAGTACTTCAATGGCCTCTGGGTTTGCCATATGCAAATTAGAAACATCCCACACATGTTCAGGGTCAGCAACATACTTTCTAAGCAAGGATATGTGGAAGGTGTCATGGATTTTGGATAGATTAGGTGGTAATGCAAGTCGGTATGCAATCGGGTTGATATTTTCTGTGATCTCAAAGGGTCCCACAAAGCATGGATCCAACTTCATGGATTTGATAGCACTCTTCTTTGGCTTAACCCTTAAGAACACCTTATCTCCAACAGAATACTCTCTGGGAGTCCTTTTTAGATCTGCATAACTCTTCTGCCTATCCACAACTTCTTTAAGCCTTTGCCTAATTTCCTTTAACTACTCTTCCATTACCATGACCATTTCTGGACCAATCTCAACTCGATCCTCTAGGTTGTCCCAAGACAATGGTGTTCTACACTTTCACCCATACAAGGCATCGAAAGGTGCCATTCCTAGCGAGGAGTGATGTCCATTATTGTAGGCAAACTCTACCAAAGGTAGACAATATTCCCAATGAGATTTGTGATCCATGTAGTACATGCGAAGCATGTCTTCCAAAACTTGGTTTACCCACTCCATTTGGCCATCCGTTTTAGGGTGGTATGCTGAACTCATATTCAATTTCGTGCCAACCGCACTATGAAGGGACTTCCAAAATTTAGAAGTGAATTTGGAGTCTCTATCTGAGATGATTACCTCAAGAAATCCATGCAATCGGAATACCTCTTTGACGAATCTGCTAGCCACCACCTGAGCATCATCCTTGGTATTTCCTGGTATGAAGTGGGTAACCTTAGTTAATTTTTCGACCACTACAAAGATGGCATCATGTTGGTACCGAGTTTTGGGTAAACCTACTATAAAATCCATAGATATAACCTACCATTTCTACGTAGGTATATCATGCAGATATAGTTTTCCTATAGGATGTTGGCATTCCACCTTGACTTTCTGACATTCGAGGCATCGAGCAACAAAATCCATGATGTCCTTCTTCATACCTACCCAAAATAAGGTTATTTTCATGTTTTCTCGCATTTTGGCTCCTCCTGGATGAGCAGAATAAGGAGATCTATGAGCTTCTTGCATTATCAAGTTCCTCAGATTGCCCATATTTGGTATGATGACTCTTCCCTTATAACATAGAAAGTCATATTTCACACTAAATTCCTTATTTCCTTTAGGATCTCTATCCATATTGACTCGAATTCCTTGGCAATACTCATCCTGAGATTGCTCCTGTCTCACTCGATCCATCAGGTCCATGTGAATTCTAGTTATGGCTGCTATATATTTCCTTCTACTTAAAGCATCCACTACCTTATTCTCTTTTCCCTTTATGTACTCAATCTCAAAATCGTACTCAATGAGAAATTCCACCCATCTTCTCTGTCTTGCATTGAGTATTGGTTGGGTGAATATATACCACAGACTTTGATGATCGGTTTTCAATTCAAAGGGTCTCCCCACTAAGTAGTGGCACCAAAATTTTAAAGCATGCACCACTACAGCTAGCTCTAAATCATGCGTAGCATAATTAACTTCATGCTTTTTGAGCTTCCTTGAAGTATATGCCACTACTGAATCTTCTTGTGAGAGCACCCCACCCAACCCTTCTATCGATGCATCAGTGCACACTGAAAAGTCTCCCTGGGGATCGAGAACCTTCAATATTGGTGTCGTAGTAAGCTTATGCTTTAGTAGTTCGAAGGCAGCCTCACACTTTTTTGACCATTTGAATTCTTTCCCCTTCTTCTGAAGGTTTGTTATGGGTCCAAAAATCTTGGAGTAGTCCTTTATATAACGTCTATAATAGCCCATTAACCCCATAAAACTTTGCACTTCAGTGACATTAGTAGGGGGTGGCCAATTCAGAATAGCCTCTATATTTTTTGGATCCACAATGATCCCCTTTTCTGATATAATGTGTCCAAGATATCGTACCTCTGGGGCATAGAACTCACTCTTCATCAGATTTCCATAAAGTTGATTCTTCCTTAACAATTCCAACACAATCCTAAGATGTTTATCATGCTCCTCTTTATCTCGAGAATATATAAGGATATCATCAAGGAATACCAGGACAAACTGGTCCAAATATCTTCGAAACACACTGTTCATTAGGTTCATGAAAGCAACTGGGGCATTAGTAAGTCCAAAGGGTAGAACAATAAACTCATAATGCCCATACCTAGTCTTAAATGTCATCTTGTGAGTGTCTTCCTCATGGATCCTTAACTGGTGATACCCCGACCTTAAATCGATCTTAGTAAACACCTTGGCATATTTTAGTTGATCAAATAAATCTTCAATCCTAGGTAAAGGATACCGATTCTTGATTGTAGCTTTATTTAACATCCTGTAGTCAATACACAATCATAGCGAACCGTCCTTATTTTTCACGAACAAAATTGGTGCGCCCCATGGTGACACACTTGGTTTTATCAAACCCTTCTCCAATAATCCTTGCAATTGAACCTTCAGTTCTTGCATTTCAGTAGGATTCATCCTATACGGGGATCTATGAATAGGTTCGGCTCCTATCATAAGTTCAATTGTGAAATCAAATTCCCGTGCAGGAGGTAGCCCCGGTAGGTCTTCTAGAAACACATCCTAAAAATCCTGTAGGATCGGGTGTTGTCTTAGTATTTCTCCTTTCTCATGGTCTTCCACTTCATTAAGTTTTACCACATACACTATTCCTCCTTTCTTTAGGGCCTTTTTCACTTGCATAGCGGACAACATCTACGGTTCAAATACCCCTTGCTCGCTATGAACTCTCATTCTCCTTCCACCTTCTTCTAAATACTCAATCCATCGGTCTTGAAAATTGACCAAGGCTTTATGAGCCTACAACCAATCCATCCCTAGGATCACATCAAAGGCATGTAAGGGAGCTACATACAAACAACCATCCGTAGTTCCACTTGATAGAGTGATTTCTGCCATAGGATAGCACTGGTTCACCGAGTAGGTCTTCCCAGAACCGTACTCAACCTTCCACCCTTGAGCCAAATATCTAGGCCTTTTCGACATAGTCCTTGCTAGACTAGATGAAATAAAACTGTTAGTGGCTCCACTATCTATCAAAATGTTTACTGGTTTATTAAAAACCTTACCTTTCACCAATAATGGGGTGGCTTGTCCCTCTAGCTTCTGCTTCCTGGTTGTGGCATAAATTTGATGTTCTGGTTCCTTCCCTTTCGCATTAGCGGTGCTAGTCCCTGCTCGATATGGACACTAATTGTAGTAATGAGATCCCCAAAAATTGTAGCACCCTTCCTTGGGTCCTTGCTATTTTTCAGGTTTCTCATTCCCATTCTTAACTGCTGGAATTGGAGCCTGCGACTTCTGTGGTTGAGGTTTCGTGTTGTTGGGTTTGTTATCCTTCTTACAAAAGTTCTTGAACTTCCTCTGATCTCCATAAGATTTCTTCTCAGGATTTTGGGGGTTCTTAGCCTTTCGCTCTTGATTAGACTCCCATTTTACAAACCCAACACTATTCCTCTTCTTTAACTCCTATCGAGCTTGCTCGGGCAGAGTGTCATATTTATAACAGAAGTGTGACTCTACTTTCTTTGCTAGGTCATATACCTTTTGTAGTGATTTAGGCTCCTGCATTTCCACATCATGCTTTAACCTAGATTCCAATCCAAGAATGAACTTGTGAACCCATATTTTCTCATTATAAATAAGCACATATTTGAACAACCTTACCAACTTCTTGTAGTACACCTCTACTATGTTGGTTCCTTGTCTAAGACCAACAAATTCTTCAAACTTTAAGGCATAAAAATGCTCCGTTAGGAATCTCTTCTTAAATATATTTATAAATTCTTCCCATGGGGTATCAATGGGTTCAATCTTAGTTTCCTCATAGTGGGTTTCCCACCACTCTAGAGCAGCCCCTTCCAGGTTAATTGTAGCCCAAAGTGTTCGGGTTCTTGATGAGTAACCTTTTACCGTAAAGTGAACCTCTGCTTCTCTCAGCCATGCTTCCACTGCATCACCATCACCCTCTCCATAAAACTTAGAGATACTGATGTTTTTCATGTCCCTAGCTATTTTCTTTTCTACTAAGGCTTTGGCTTGTACTTGTTCTATAGTTAGTCCACTTTCTAGATCGATCTCTGAACCATAAACTTGCAAATTTTGATTCACAACCATCTCTAACAACTATCTTATCTGATCCTGCATAGCAGTGATCATAGCAACGAGGTCTTCTACCTCCCTATTGGGGTTTGTTGGTTCCCCCTCCTAGTTTTCCTCTTCGACATCACTTTGTCGAGTTTGTCTAGGTATAGGCCTCCCTCTTCTGGTCTTAGGTGGCATCTCAACCTGATTCCATCCAAGAAAGAGGATTAGATTACAGTTTCATCTTAAGTTGTAACTCTAATTCAAGCCATATTATAGAGTTCTCTTGCTATATGCATTAACCAATCTAACTAGGGTAATATCCCAGGCTAGGGTGTGTCACTGATACCAAAGCCCATACTAAGGTATCCTAACATCCTCGCTCTCTTGGGGTTAAATCCCATCAGATCCTAGAAAATAGGGTATCCTAGATCATCCCAACTTTAGCCTTTACTTTAAGCAAGCCTTCAGTGGATTCATATGATTTCCCTTAGCACACATAGAAGCTCTATACCCTCGTACCTAGAGCTTTGATACCAAATGTAACGACCCAAAAAATAAACAAATAAAAAAATACAAAAATAGAAAATTTTTTTTTTTTACTATGGAGAGAGGTACATGAACTCTTCATGAACCCCTAACCAAACCACTATTTTCCTAAAGTCTCGATCTCCTAAGTTTTCTTGAAAGCTACATCTCACGAGGTACCCTAACACAAGTCCGTATGTGTAGGCGTATCATGTGTTACTACAAATAAGTCTATCTTTCCCATCATTCTCGATGAGCTAGACTTATCACCCTCCATCCATCGAAGGTATACACGCATCTCCATGCCATACACAAATCATCATGTGTAGGCATGCTATGAGTATTGTGAGTTAAGCTATCTATCTTGTCTCCATGATGAGCTATCTTAACTCAGATGTAGTCTCTCCACAACCTAGTCCTTTATCTCCCTAAGGGGGTCTCAATTCCCTTAGGTCTCCTATGTTCACCCTAAGGGAGTTCTCAATTCCCTTAGGTCACCTCTGAGTTCACCCTAGAACTCTACACTTAGATTTCTAACATCAAGCAATCCAAACAATGATACAACTAGATACCACATTACCAAAAAACAATCACCAAGCATCTAGAACACAAGCAAGATTAACTTTAAAAAGAATCATCTACATAACATAAACAATTACAACCATAAAGTAAAAATACCTTCTTTAATCCAATGAACAGTTATTGCATCAGAATTTGCACATTAATTCCTTCTTACTCTAAGGAATATTACAACATCTATATTGGGGATATCTCCCCATAATTCTAATCTATTTGAGCATAGTAAAGCAACATAAAATACAATTACCTATACCTCGCTTCCATTGAACTCCTTGCTTCTCCTTGCTTCCCATTGATTCTTTGAGGGTAGTAGGGGATCAGGGTACTCATGGTTCAGGATAGGCATACCTTTAAATGCATCTACTCATTTACTTTACCAAATTGCAACTATACAAAATCTAAATAAGTTTCCAACCATCTAATGCATAATGGATATCATAAAAGATCCTTTACTTTTATCTTCACCTCTCAAATTCCTTTAGAGAGTCATCCAACATGTGCTACTTAGAACAAGGCCTAACTTAATCAGATTCATTCATGCTTTAAAGCGATAAAGTCCCATACCTTTAACCTCTAAAACAATCCTTTTCTTTTCATTCCCTAAATCAAAGCCCCATAACTTCAATCTAAAGAATAAATCCACATCTTTTTCCATTCACAAAATCCAATTAAATCATTTACTATTTAAAGCATTAAAATCACACCCCTTTTAATATTTAAACAAACAATTCATTCATTCCTTAAATCAAAGCCCCATAACTTCAATCTAAGGAACAAATCCACATCCCTTTTAATTTTAAAAGCCCTAAGATAATCATCAAAAATCAAAGGTTTCCTTTTAAATTAAAACCCTAAGATAATCATTAAAATCAAAGGTTTTCCTATTTAATCAAATGCCCTTTAATAATCATTAAAATCAAAGGTTTCCTATTTAATCAAATGCCCTTTAATAATCATTAAAATCAAAGGTTTCCTATTTAATCAAATGCCCTTTAATAATCATTAAAATCAAAGGTTTCCTATTTAATCAAATGCCCTTTAATAATCATTAAAATCAAAGGTTTCCTATTTAATCAAATGCCCTTTAATAATCATTAAAATCAAAGGTTTCCTATTTAATCAAATGCCCTTTAATAATCATTAAAATCAAAGGTTTCCTATTTAATCAAATGCCCTTTAATAATCATTAAAATCAAAGGTTTCCTATTTAATCAAATGCCCTTTAATAATCATTAAAATCAAAGGTTTCCTATTTAATTAAATGCCCTTTAATAATCATTAAAATCAAAGTTTTCCTATTTAATTAAATGCCCTTCTTCCAAAGCATGGTGGTTTCCACAGATGATGCTCCCAAACACAACGTCCCTTCTTCCCTATACACAAATGTCTAACTCACAACTTTGAAACACTTAACAGAGTCTCTAAGCATACCCAAGTGGTTCCCTAAAAGCACAACACCTGAGCTTACACAAGCATCTCTTAAAACACATAGCATTTAACTTGGACAGACACTCTCCCAAACACACACACACAGTGCTTAGCTTGGAAAGACACTCTCCCAAACACACACTACATCTAGCTTGGATAGACGCTCTCCCAAACACACACCTAACACTTAGCTTGGATAGACACTCTCCCAAACACACACCCACAATATTTAGCTTGGACAAACACTCTCCCAAACACACACATAACGTTAGCTTGGACAGACACTCTAAAAATATAAACACCACCCAACTTAGGAAAGATGCTCTCCCAAACACACACAATGTTAGCTTGGATAGACACTCTCTAAAAACATAAACACCACCCAACTTAGGACAGACACTCTCCCAAACACACACATACACAATGTTAGCTTGGACAGACACTCTCCCAAACACACACACATAGCGTTTAGCTTGGATAGACGCTCTCCCAAACACACACCCAATGCTTAGCTTGGACAAACGCTCTCCCAAACACACACACATACAATGCTTATCTTGGATAGACACTCCCAAAAACACATTGCATCTAGCTTGGATAGATACTCCCAAAAACACACTGCGTCTAGCTTGGATAGACACTCTCCTAAACACACACCCAACAATTAGCTTGGATAGACACTCTACCAAACACACACCCACAATGTTTAGCTTTCAACCAAGCAATTTATGGTTTCTAAAAAACATCAACAGAGCAAAAACGTAGAGCTTTCAACCAAGCAATTTATGGTTTCTAAAAAACATCAATAGAGCAGAAACGTAGAGCTTTCAACCAAGCAATTTATGGTTTCTAAAACACCAATTTTCACCATACAAAGCATGCACTAAAAAAAGGTAGGTTAAAGTCTAATACTCCAACCTCAATGCTACTGTGAAATGGGGATCAATGGAGTCTAGGTCACTTCTCCTTCGCTCACAACGCGTTCCTCGCCTTTCCTATCCCTGGTCTACATTCTCTCCCTCCGCTCCTTCGTCCTCCTCCATCCTCTCTCTGTTATTTTCTCTTTTTTTTCTCCTTCTCACACCATACGAGCTTCTTCTCCTCCAGGTGGCCCATATCGAACCTCGAGCCCTCTCCTCGAGCCTCCTCCCCTTCCATTCTCCATCCCTTTCTCTGGTGGCAAGGAACCCTTCGTCCGATGGTTTCCATATTTGGAAGCCTATCAACCACCCTAGATTATTTCATAGCTTACGAGCTATAAGGGAACGGGATATTTACATATTTTATATTATCCCTTTTTTATATTTTAGAAGGATGGTATTATTTTAACATATCTCCTTTATTTTAAATATATATCCTTTATTGATAATTATCACCATTAAGATACCTCTTTTATTTATACAATTTCATAATTGTTTTTCATTAAAATAAAAGACATCTTATTTCTTAAATGGATATATATATATATATTTTTGTTTATTTTAATTAATTAAAGTCTTTCAATGACTTCTCTATTAGCATTAAAATGAATACCTTTAATTAACTAAAAAAAACTCTCATCTATTAAATAAAATGAGGTTTACTAATGAGCTTAATTAAATCAATTATTTAATCAAACTTCATTGATCCTTTTGAATGAATATTTATTTAACATTCAAATTTAATATGCTTTTCTCTATGAAAATGATGCTCTATATTTTCTTTAACAAAACAATTAGTTTTATGCATCCACATATATTTGGCAGTTGTTTTTCTATAGCAGTTCCAACATTATGCTACTCCAACCACTATGCAACAAAGAGCAAATAAATTTATAAAGCAACAAAGAGGGAATATTTCCATCGACCCTGTCACCTATCTCAGCCAGATATTTTACGATAGCTACTAGGCTATCAACTAAGGCTCAAGGCGATCAACCATCGATGATTATCCAATTATCCCTTTCGACAATGCATGCCTATATGAAGGTATCTATCCATGTTACCTCCGAGTACCTTAATCATCATTTCCCCTGATCTTAGGCACCCTCATTTCTGGTGGATGCTTCTGCCTTCTCCACCCATGAGTATACCGGATCCTGCACACTTGGCAATATATTAGCAATAACATGCCCTTCACAAATCAACTAAACATCATATAGTTGGTACAATTGTTCAAACTAAGTATCACCACACCATAGGTTAATACATTGTTCCTTTGTGCCATAAAGTCAACTAGGGAGGGTCATGACAATCTCGATCATATTTGACTTGTGTTCCAAAATGTAGAGAATTTGAAGTATCATTAAATATAAATAAATTAACATTTACAATCTATGAGGATAAGCTATTGTAGCATTAGTATCAAAATAAGGCCTATCCATCAATCTAGATGGATCAAAGTAATCCTAGTGCTCCCTATTCCATAGAACAAAAAAGGGTTACAATCCTTATTTGGATAAAATAATTTTATCCAAAATTTTGTATCTAACTTTGCTCAGATAGTGAAACCAATTATGGATCTACTGAAGGACACAACTTTTACTTGGATGGAGGTAAGTAAGGAAGCATTTAATAATATCAAGTAAACTATAGCTAGAGATCCAATACTAGCTAATATAGACTATCATAAGGACTTCATCTTGTATGTATATGGTGCTAAGGAAATATTTGCAATTGTGTGACTCAAAAGGATAAAGATCACAATGAGTGACCAATATCCTTCCTAATCTAGATATTGCACAACTATGAGGAGCAATATAAATTCATTGAAAAATAGGTATTCACACATGAAATCACTAACAAAGCTAAGGCAGTATATTTATCAAAAGAAAATCTTAGTATATGTTGTCCATCTAGATGTCCAAAATTTTATACCTTGATCCAGAAAAAGGTCATAGAAGCCTTGGCTAAGAATTATAAATCCCTCCATTCCAATAAAAGGAGATTCAAGAAAAAGGTTGGGAAGATTCCTACAAGAGAGATAGGAAGAATATCTTCTTAGAATCATTCCAACACTTGCAGTAACAAGAAAAAGACTGAATATTTCAAAGACCTTGAAAAAAAGGGTCCCATTACAAGAACTGCAAAACCTACATACTATAGAAGTAAAGAGAAGATAACAATAGCCTTATAGCAGAATCAAGGAAGAAGAGACTCCAAAATATGAGTGAAGGAGGAGATAGGAGATTGGTGATCTCCATTCAAGATCAATACATGTAGAGTAACAAAGTAGAAAAGGCCACAAAAACCTTAATTCTGAAGAAGAATTCAGAGAAAAATTATCGATTCAGAAGAATAATTCCTGATTCAAAAGAAATATTTGAAAGAAAAGTTCCTAATTTAATAGAAGACTCTAGAGAAGAATTCATAATTTAGAAGAAAAATTCCTGATTCAGAAGAATATTCTAGAGAAAAATTCTTAATTCAGAAGAAGACTCCAGAGAAGATTCCATGAAATAGGATATTCGTGATCTCCTTTACTGATTAAAGACTTATTTTAGAAGAAGATGAAGATATCCAAAGTATATCTCATTGGAAAAATTTCCAATCTTGGAAGATATAGAAAGGAACTAACAGAGCCCTATTTTTTATTAGAGAAGCAATAAATTTTAGAGATAATAGAAGAAGATCTCATCACCAACACTTATAGAAGTAGAAGGTTGAAGAAAAGTTCTTAGTTGTAAGACTAGAGAAGATACAATATAGAAGACCTTGGAGAGGTGTCAAGTAGGAAAATAAGAAGGCTTGGAGAGCCTTGTTGTAGAACTCATAGAAGCATCATCAAAAGAGTTCCTAGAAGAACTCGTTGGAGAAATCCACTACCAAGGAGAAAGCTCCTGATAGTGAAGGACTTGGGACAATTTTCACCATCCGAAAACAAGCCCAAGAGAAGAAGAATTTGGCAAGGAGTGCCAAATCCTAGAAGAAGAATCCAGTGAAGACCTCAAGATATTTAGAATCTTGAGAAGAAGAAGATCTTGTTTGAAGATTGAATTCAAAAAAAAAATTGAAGGAGGATTCAGATAGAAGAAGCCTACCAAATCTAAGAGATTTGGAGGTTACCTTTCACAGAAAATAAGACATAGTTTAGAGAAAAGAGTTCTATGAATCTATAGAAAAAATAGATCACTGGAAGGATCAAGCCACCAAACTCTAGGCTCAAGATAAAAAGTTCAAGACCATAGTTTGGTGAAGCAGGAATCTATTTTGGATAGCCAAAAAGAAGCTGTGAATTTATCCACAATAAGGCAATAACTCAGTGAATCAAAATACCAAGATCTACATCTACTACAAAATCCATTAAAGGTAAGCAACTAGGGTGCAATTAGTTGAACTTAAAATTAGGGTTCATTATCAAATTCTATTAAGCAACATATTTGGATTAAAAGTTGTAAGAAGAAGAACCCATATTATAGTCTTCAAGAAAGTTCGAAAAGGAGAATTCATTTAAAGATATATTTGTATATTTAATAGGAGTTAGATATTTTTGAAAGAAATAAAATTATCATCTACCTATTATCTATTTAGAAAGCAAGAAGACTACATCCTACAATATTGATTGTAGTGAAAAATTGTAGAATACTCATTAAGGGTTCATTACATATTACTCTTGAAAAGTTGCAGAATATTATTAAGTGCATTTAAAAATTATTTTGAGAGTTTATTGGAGCAATAAGGAGAGATTATTATTACCATTAAAGTGCATTATTAATCCATTAGCACTATACTAGTTGATCTTTAACTAGTTACTCTAAAAAATGGTTAGTTTGTGTTTGTTGATTGTTAAAGATCAAGGACATAAAAACTAGCAGATTATCAAAGTATCTAGAGACACTATTTGGTGCATAGAACCTACAAAATTTTGTTGCCCAAAGAAGCCACCAAAAAATAGATCAGATTCCTCCAAGGAGTGGAGAAGAAAGCCACCATAAAATCAGCAAAAGAAGCTTCAAATCGAGACTTGGTGAGTCTCATATTCAAAGTGCCCTAAAGGCTATTTAAAAGAAAAAATAGTGCAAAAATTACTTCTAAAAAAACCTTCTATCTACGTGGTTATTAACTTGGGTTTATTATCAAAGAAACCAAGCAAATGAGACAATGTCAAATCAGCCCTTGGCTACAAGAAATCCACCATTAAAACCAACATAATAGAGTGCAAAAGGAGGTGAAAAAAGGTGTTATATTTACAATTTTATTTACATAATATTGCACCAGACTGATCTTCCCTATGTAGGAAAAAGGATAAAGTTTAAGTGCCACAAGGACACATTCCTCACAAGGGAAAACCATCTCAAAGCGGCTGTATAAAGAGCATTCTAAAGAAAGGTAGAAGAGCCTCTCAAAGGGCTCATATCCTCCATAGTTTTGAATAGCCATATCAAGCTACCTATAAGAATAACATAAGGAGAAATATTATCTACAAAGGTAGGTTAAAAGAAGGAATAAATAAAGCACAAGGAAAAGAAGGCTATACCAGCTAGACGTATGTCCATAAGGAGCACTCAAGGGCACCATTGGAGTACCTCAAAAAATTCACCAAAGCACTATCCATAGCTACCAAAGGAATTCCTCATAATCCTAGCTCAAAGCCACTGAAGTGTTGCTCACTACTATAGATGGAAATAGTTCAAAAAAAGTGCCATTGAAAGCATACAATAAAGGAGGAGCTGGCCATAATATGTTGATAAAAGAACCTTGTAAGTTTATGTTGAAAGACATTAAGAAGAAAAGATACATGCAAAGAGTGAACGTGATACTTGTCACATTGAAGAAAACCCTAATGTTTCTCACATGAATTCTCACCCTTTGCATGCTTGAAGGAAAGGCCAAGAAGTCGTTACATAAGAGGAGGAATATGAGCATTTACACAAATCTGTAACACTCATTCTTTAGAAGATTCCAAGCATCAACAAGGTTTTCTCCTAGGTGTTAAAGTAAAATTACCATGCCACTTATCACTCACTTCAAGATTAAGATATTATTTGAGGTACCAAAGACCAAGGAGCAACAATAATTCATAGCCAAATTCATAGTATCATTCAAAGCCAAATTTATAGTAGTGTTCATAGCTAATTTCATGGTAGATTTATGTAGCAACATCAAAATTCATATCAGCAAAAAGAGAGCATTTAAAGCTTTTAGTAAATGAGGTTAGATGTGAGGCATCCACTATCCAAATATTACAGTAAAATGAATCAAAATCTAACCATCATCTAAGTTCAAGAGAAACATTAAAGCCTACATCCATACATTGGAGATAATGATCAAAAGGAACACTAGAGGGTGTTGTCATTTACGTCTAGAATTTAGCATCAAATACACAGAGGTTTGGAGCATCATAAAGGTAAGAATTTACCTTATTCTAATTTTCTTTCATTAATAGGAGTTATAAGGGTATAATATAAGGTTGAAAACTATAGGTAAATCAACCATATTTGAAAGCAAAATTAAAGGAGAATTATAGCTTTATATTTGCAAATTAAACATAGGAGAAATAAGGATTTCTACTTGGAAAATTAAAATTCCATTATTGCAAATATTATTGTTTTCTAATATTTCAAATTAGGGAGTTATAAGGAATACTACACCAAAGTAGAATATTGGAATTTAGAAACATTAAATATCAAATATCAAAATCTATAAAAGGAGGTTCATTAAATATTATCAAGAGTTGGAAACTAATTGGTATACTTGTCTCAAAACTACATTAAAGAGATAAAATAAATCCAACCATTAGAACCTCATCAAATTAGAAAGTGCTTAAGTTCAATAGGAGTAGTAAGGTGTAATAAAAGTTGACTTTTGCTATTTACAAAAATTTACAAAATCAACCCAAAATTGAACTATTATTCTCAAAAGCACTTTATCTATCATTTAGCATATCCAAAATCACTAGGGAGACATAAGACATTTTGCAAAACTTGATAATAATAGCATTCATTCAAAGTTTATGAAGTAATCAATCCATTTGAGAGTCATAAGGTATCTATAAAATTTAAATTCTATAAGAATCTTATCTCTTAACTAGGGAGACATAAGGAAGCCTACAAAACCTAAGTTACAAAAGGTCTTATCAGAACAAGTTCATAGACTCTAAACTTGGGAGTTGTAAGGTAGACCACTTAGAAGATTCTATCTCATAAGATATACAGGTCCTATCAAAAGCACTTTAGGAGCTATAAATATGACTACCAACACATTAAGCAATACACTTAGAAGTGGAATGAGAAAAATACCAATATGGATTAAAAGTGTGATTGATAATACAATGGATAGCAATAAGGAAAATGAAAAAGGGAAGGAAGAATCAATAATATGGGAAATAAGTTTTGAAACAAATAGCTATGAAAAAATAGATTCTTCTAATAAAACTGATGACCACATTCAAAAAGGAGATCAAGAAGACAACATACAAAGAAGTAAAAATAAAATAGCTTCAATTGTGCACATATGGTTTAAGGATCTAGTCAAGGATATAGATAAACATGATATCCCTAAAATATACTACAAAGTAGCCAAAATATATCTATTGTGCACCTATTGTAATCAATATGGTCATGAAAAGATCAACTGTTGGAATTACCATCCATGAAAATACTATGAAGGCTAAAACCATTCTTCTTTATTCTGTTATTATAAATACAAGTACTATATAAGAAATAAAGAAATATTACTACACAAAATAGATTGGTACTTTCAAAATATTATTCCAGAAGCATATACTAACAATGAACCCAAGCTTGATAGTAATGAAGGTCAGAAAGATAGGTCATACATATATGCAAAGGAGAGAAAATGGATCAACTCTGATCCACTTAAAATATGCAAAATCATGAGATCACTAGTTCATTAAAGACATATGATGCCAAAGGAAAAAGGACTAGAAAAAACAAGAAGCTATAACATGAATACTAAAGTAGCCAAAGAAGAACCTGATCAAGACCATTCTCAAGAAGAAGATCCATATTGAAGATTGAAATATTCAATACCCAAATAATGTAATACAAGGGGGTGTTAGAGTTAGAGCATATTATATAATTTGGATCATGTAAATGTACCACCTTTGGTACATAATTAGAGTAGGAGATTACTTTAGGGGAAAGTTAGCTAGTTACTTCAAGTAATTTAATAAATGCACAAGTGTCAATGTGCAAGTTGTCATGTGCAAGGTGTCCACTTGTACTACTAGGTAGAGTGTTGCCCAATGAATCTCTATTCCTATATAAAGGGCCTCATAGTGATAGATATATCAAGTACATATCAAGTGAATTGTAGTAGAGAGTAGTATATAGTAGTAGAACTCCTATATGGAGTACAATGTAGCTCTTTAGCTTGTATTAATGGAGTGACCATTACCTCCATACTGCATTGTATTTTTATCATTTCTATTTATAGTATATTTTAGTCATATTGCAGAATTACTTTCTTTCATATTTTTTGCATCTTATTAGGACCTGTGTTAGATCTCTCCCACTGCATATATCCTCAAAAGATAATATTAGAAAATTTTCCAAAGAGGAAAATACAACACCATTACCATATCTTGGTAAGTGAAGAAGCACCACCACCACGTTCAAGAGGAGAAACCACCATTTTATGAAAGCAAAGGTGAAGATTGAATGCATAAGGGGGTAAGAATTTGAAAGGTACAAGCTAATGTCCTATTAATCCATGTATAACAACAGGTAAGAACTCAATATTAGTGTCATTTACGTAGAAAGGCATCAAGAAAGTCTATCTCCAAGTAACAAGGTAAGAGCACCATCAAGAAGATGAATCAACCATTGCCAAGACTGAGTAACCAACAAACAAGTGGAAGAACCACCAGGGAAATGAATAGGATCCACCACCATAATCAAGGATAGATATCCAGAGCACCACCAACATTTATCTAAGGAAAAATAAGTGGAAGAACCACCGGGTCAAAGAGGATCCACCATATTTAGCAATAAATATTACCTAGAGAACCACCTTCATACAATCAAGAATAGAGGTTAGGTAGAGTTTCAACATTCAAAGAGCATTGGTGACCACCATTAAGATTACACAAAAAAGTATCTCAAATATCTTTCAAAGGAGGATATAACAGGGATTAACATCATTTGATATAACGTTTGAGTTGCAATTAGCATAATACATACAAGAGAAAGAGAAATAGAAGATGTTGGAGATTACTCATTGAAGAGCATTACATTGGAATGAGAAGAATTGGAGAATATGGTAACCATATGTTAAGGTTACAATCTACCATTTAGTATGCTAACCATAGAATTCCAACTATCGAGAGGAGAGTCTAAGTACCTATAAAGTGAAATAATTTCTACAAAATAAAGTGTAATAATAACACAAACATTATCAAGGAGGAGCAAGTAATGACATCTATCTTCAACCACTGTAGGCATAAAAGGACAAGTGTCATCAAAGATACAAGCATCAACTACCAAGAAGCAGTTAGGTACCATAGTAGAAGCATAACTCCAGTCAACATGTAAGTAACGTGTCCCCAAGAACAACACCAACTCAATCACCAAGCACCATGACAATATTTACACAATGTTTTTCACTTGCATTAAAGGATACATCAAAGAGACTATAGTAAACATAGCGAACAAATCATGCACAACATACAAAATTAGAACACAGTAAAGAGGAGAAGGTTACATGCTAAAATTGGTGCATATTCAAAGAGTGAAGACATAATTCGAAGGGCCAATAGTGAGCTCAAAGAATAGATATCAACCATAGTTAATATGAGGAAGTAAAGCACCAAATATTAAGGTTTATGCATTATGTAGAAGTGAAGAGAAATTAGTAGTCAAAGCGTTGGAGTTTGATCATAGAGAGCATTGAATGCACCACATTGGAAGGAGAGCATCGTGAGAACACAAAGTGCACTATATAAAAGCCAACAAGAGTAAGACATTGGAAGCTTTTTTTTAAAGAGGTAAAAAATATTTAATATAACCTATAACCTTTGCAAAGGATACAAGACATTATATTGAGGAAAAGTTAATTATTGCTTTACACTCAAGGTTTTAT
Organism: Wollemia nobilis; assembly: GCA_028583015.1. Classification (NCBI taxonomy): domain Eukaryota; kingdom Viridiplantae; phylum Streptophyta; class Pinopsida; order Araucariales; family Araucariaceae; genus Wollemia; species Wollemia nobilis. The sequence continues at coordinate 820,519 of JAQPPZ010016554.1, forward strand.
AATTAAAAGGAGAAATAAGGAATAGTCTTACAACCTTAGTAGTATTATTAAATGCCTTAGAATTTTTGAAGGAAGAAGTATTTATAAAGGTTATAAATCTACCTCATTCAAATTGCATTGAAATAAATTTGCAAATAATTAAACTTAGATGTATAAGACTTACTATAAAAAACTTGAATTACTTTATTTGAAAATACTTTAGTTTCTAAATTTTCAACTAGGGAGGTATAAGGAGTTCTACACCAAATTTAAAATATTAAAATTTAGAAACTATATCATTGAAAATTGAAGGAAGCAAAACATAGAATTGCTAGAGAATTGAAAGAACACATTGGAATTAGTCTCTTGCTAAATTTAAAGAGACATAAGAAGTCCAATTTTAAAGGTCTTGAAAAATAGTGAAGATCATCAAAATTGAAAGTGCATCAAAATATCTTTACTTTTCTATTATTAAAAAGGGAGAAATAAGGTGATTATATTAAAGAATAGTAGTTGAACATTAGGGAGATAAAAGGATTCGACTAAAAAGAAAACTAAGAAATCTAATCACTTTATCAAGATCATAGTACATTCAAAAGAATTTTGAGATACAAAGTGATTAAGAACTTATCAAATAATTTAAAACTAGGGAGTCATAAGGTAGACAACTTCAAAGGATTTGAAAGATAAAATATTCTATCAAGATTTTTCTCAATACTAAAGAGAGAAAATGAATTATATTTAGAAATTTGACCATTGAGTGTTCATATACTACAAGAATTGAAAATACATTATCAATTACTAGGCCCAAAAATAAAACTACCTAGAGATTTAAAAAATTACAAATAAGAAATTGCAAAGCATGCTATAAAAGTTGAAGAATTGAAATATAGTATTTGATCACATACTCAAATCACTAGGGAGTCATAAGATAAGTCAACATCAATAGGTTCTTGAAAGTTAAAAGATTCTATCAAAACTATTCAAAATATATAACACTAGGGAGCTATAAGGAAATTCCACTTCAAATATTAAAATAGAAGAAGCATGGATGAAATAGTGAGGAATGCATTTAATAATGAAGAACTATTCCATGAATTAAAATTTTACTCACAAAACGCAATAGACACTTTTGATGGATACAAATACTTGTCTATTGGTAAAAAAGAAAAATTCTCTTTGTTTCTCAAGGAGGCAAAAGAAGGAAATTTTATGACATTAATTGGATATCTTCATGAATTAATCTTCAAATCTTGTTGGAATACTCAAAACATAGTTATATTTACATCAGAAGAATGTTTTATGATATATCTATCATTAATTGTTTTTGCATTCTTTCAAAACATCAAACAAAATGAACATACTAGCAATCCTAGTCAATATTATTGTGATGATATACTAACTCATCATGAAGAAGATATATCTCTAGTAAAAATGCAACAAAGAAGAAGAAGAAATAGGAAGCATAACAAAAAAGAAAATATGAAGATAAAAGAAAATCTCAACTGAATGGAGATCAAAGTGAACTCAAGGAACAAGATGAAGATACTAATTATTTGCCTGATCAGGATACAAACAGGGAGCACAATGAAGAAAGCAGAAAAGAAGAGCTCAAGTTCCAGGACCAAGGCAAAGACCATATTGAAGACTAAAGTCTTCAATACCCAAATAATGTAATACAAGGGGGTGTTGGAATATATTGCATTATTTAGTACATGCTAATGTACCATCATGGGTACATGTTTATATTAAGAGTTTATCTTAGATTAGTGTTTGAGTATTTAATTAATGCAATGTAATAAATGCACAAGTATTATAATAATGTGCAATGATGTAAATATGAATGTTTTCCATGTGTACATAAGTTTAGAATAAGAATATAGTTATTCATAGGAAGATGGAAGGCCAAAAGTCATACTCCATTATATATTGGCCTTTGTAGAGAGAGAGAGAGAGAGAGAGAGAGTAGTATAGTTGAGTGATTGAGAAAGTTAGAGAGAATGCATGAGCACATTAGAGTAGTGCTCAAGGTAGTCACAATGTAGAGCATGAAGAATGGAGTATTTGAGGACTCCATATATTGTATGAAGTTATAATTTTTGTGATATTTCATTAATGGCTATTTTATGAGTTATTTCAGAAGTTTCTTGTGCTATTTATTTGCATACTAGTTTCCCATTATCATAGATTTAACATTGTATGCTTATTTAATTAATTGTGGTTGCATTTACTTTAAGTTTATAGCTTCAAAATCTAACACAAGTGGAATATTAAGATGACTAGGGGCAGATGCTATAATGATGTTGATGGAAGATCCAGTGTCAATCAACACATGTTTGTATGTGACATCGTCGACATATATCATTATGTACATAGGGAGGTATGATCTAGGGCCTATGAGAGTTGTTATATCAAGGTCGTAGACCACTATGGATGGTTGTATGCTAGTACACATATTATCAATGAAGTTAGCAAACACATTAGTATCATCTATTTGAAGATCGATGGACCTCAATATATCATTTAATACCTCATGATAAGGCTGAGATTGTTGTAGGAAATCATACATTGATAACTTGGCAAGAACATTTTAAATTTGATAGGTAATACTTCTTTGGATGGTGATGACTAGCCTCAATGGTGGAGGGAGGTGAAGAACACAAGCTTATACTGAGAGGGGGGGTGAAAAGTATAAGACCACTTTTTAAATTTTTCCTTTTACTTCAGAAAGGAATGCAATGACCCAATAGCAAAATCAAAGTAGTAATCAAACCAGCGTACAAGTCATCATACAATTGAGACACCAATATAACGTGGTTCACCCTAGGTGGGCTAATCCACAAAGAAAATATTTCACTAAATTTTCTCAATAAAATCCTTTGGGAATCCTTCCCAATTACAATGTTTATGGACTTCCTATCCAAAGGATAATCCTTCCCCTAATAAAATATTTATGAGCCTCTTGCCCAAAGGAGATGTCCTATCCCCCAAAGAAGTATTTATGAGCCTCCTACCTAAAGGAGATGTCCTATCCTCCAAAGCTCCAGAAATGATACTTCAAAAGATCACTGCCTCTTCTACTGCTAGCAAGTGGAACTCCTTTACACAAAAGACGTCCTGTCCTCCTTGCTCTGTCTCTAGATACTTCTATCCTCACTAATCACCTCCACATCTACTCATCAAAACCTATACTAAACATAGTCAGTCGATCCAAATAAGTCCTCTCAAAATCTATCACAAATCTGCACCAAACTCAGTCCTCTAGTCTAGCACAAATTTGCTCTCAAATATCTATCAGATCTATCCCAAGCTCAATCTAAAAGCTTGAACAAATCAATCACAACTACTGAAAAGTCTTCACCAAGACTTCATAAAATTTGTCCACAAGTTCTTCAACAAGAACCTATCCAAATCAGTCCACAAGTTCTCCACAAGAACTTGTCCAAATCAGTCCACAAGTTCTCCACAAGAACTTGTCCAAATAAGTCCACAAGTTCTCCACAAGAACCTGTCCAAATCTATCCTAGAAAGCTCACCAAGAACTTGCCCAAATCAGCTCAAGCAAGTTTACCAAGAAACTTGCCCAATGTGAACACACAAAGAGAATTGTTAGAGACCCAATGCGTTTCATACAATCATATCAAATCAATATCATAGAAGCATAAAGATAATTGTTAGAGACTCAATATGTTCTATCCTTCAACTTTCAATCTCATAGAAGCATAAAAATAATTGTTAGAGACTCAATATGTTCTATCCTTCAACTCTCAATCTCAACTCAAATCAATCTCATCTCAAGCAAGTTCACCTAGAAACTTGCACAATATGAACACACAAAGAGAATTGTTAGAGACCCAATGTGTTTCATCCAATCATATCAAATCAATATCATAGAAGCATAAAGAGAATTATTAGAGACTAATATGTTCTATCCTTCAAATTTCAATCTCAACTCAAATCAATATCATAGAAGCATAAAGAGAATTGTTAGAGACTCAATATGTTCTATCCTTCAACTCTCAATATCAACTCAAATCAATCTCATAGAAGCAAAAAGAGAATTTTTAGAGACTCAATATGTTCCATCCTTCAACTAAAAAATAAACTCTTTCTCAAATTAGAATAAATATAGAAGTAGTATACTTTCACAAGATCTTGAACCACGACCCAACAATTGTCAATAATGCAATATCAAGGAATAAACTCCTCCAACATAGAACCATAACTTGCTATAAAACCCTAGCCAAGTTAGTTTTCAATACCTCAAAGAAATCTCTCTCTAAGAATCAAAAATAGGTTCAAGTTATTTCCAACTTCTCTCAAATGGGAATGCTCAACTTAACCACACAACCAAGTTTATGAAGCAAAGTACAACTTGATAAAATCAAATCTCAAAGGAGCAAGCCTAACTCATGTATCAAGTAAAGCATAACTTGATCAACTCAATATCAATGGAAGCAATCTCAAAACCAAACTCTCAACAACCAAACAACTCAATTAAGGTTTCAACAACTTATAGCAATGGCATACGTTTCTCACTCAACAACCCTAAAGCAAAATTCAAATGCTTCCACTCTCATAAACCAGAATTATGCAATAACTCATAAACTCGTCATGATCTCATAATGCATAATCAATACTTCCACTTTCAGAAAATAAGATCCACTACAAATAAGGAAACTTAATTTAATCCTTTTCACTCCAAAATTATTTTCAGAAACCATGAATCAATAATAACCATGTAAGAATGTGCCCATACCTTTACTTTGATGAAGAAGGAGAACTCAAAATCTGTCACAACACTAACTCTCAATTTGCCACAAATTAGAGTTAGAAACAATGGAATAATGCACAATGATAAGAGTCCTAATAAAACCTTATCACTCCAACTCATAAATAATAAAAACTCACAAATATACATATCAAAAATATTCTTTTACACCTTATAACTCCTACTTAATATATCATAAAATAACTTCAACCTCAAAAATAATTACAAGACAATATCCACTCAATAACTCCAAAGGCTTTCCAACCCCAATATGACATTAATAACAATTATTCCTTAAACTCTTATAATTCCTAAAATACTTTTACTTCTAAATGCATTTACCACTTAAACATTATGCATCAATAATAACAATGTCAAAGCAATATTTCTATTTAACCTTATACCTCCATCCAATTACCAACAATAATTTTCCAAGTCAAATCAAATATTCCACATTATCAACAAAAGATCTACCTTGGCCAAAAATCAATTATCAAACCTTAGAAGTGTGGAGACACCAACATAAGCACCAAAGAACTTCCTCCTCCAAACATGTGGCCCAAGGCAACTATTGTACCACGTGCAAAATAATCTGTGACCAAAAATGAAACACACCCAATGCAAATTGATCTTGACACCTCTGCCTAGCTAGCGCCTTTGATCCACTACCTCCACCATTGGAGCGCAAGTGCCCAACAAAACTCTCAAGCGCCACTATTCGTTTTACCTTCCCTTTGCTCGTAGAAATTAAAGACAAAAATATTTGTCTTCCTCACAGGAGTACAAAATTGGAACTTAAACACAGAGCAATATGAAACTCGAAAATCACAGAGCAATATAAAATTGAAAGTCATAGAGCAATACGAAATCAAAGGTCACAGAGCAATACGAATTCGAAGGTAATCATGCAAATCAAAGGTACTTAAAACCTTAGGAAATAATACCCTTTAATAGTCTTTTGCATCCCATGCAAGTTGATGTCAGCACTGTAAGTCTTCCACATGAGTGCCGCTAAGGGTTTAGAAACCCTTTCAATAATAATTATTAAATTAATATTTATTATTTTATTAATAATAAACTTAACTTAAAACATTTTCAAAGGTTTGAGTTAATTTATTTATTAATAATCAAAACGAACTTTTAAGGTTTTTTCAAGGATCAAAAAACTTTTAATTAAGCCAAGATGGTTTTAATAAAAACCCTTAATGATTCTAGATGGTTTTAATAAAAACCTTTAACCTTGTCACCATGGTTTTAATTAAAAACCCATAAACAAACATCATGGAACTTTCAAGATATTTTTGTCACCAAACTCTTTTTGACATCAGCATAAATTCCTTTTGACATCAATGGCAACTCACAAACATGAAGCTAGGCAACATACCCAAAATTGTCAACAGTAGGCCTTAGGCCTATGGGGGTGTACAATATGGTGGGATAGACACTAGCACCTATTGTTGATTGGGCTAAGAGGTATATCTATTATTTTGTGTGATGATGTTAGTAATACCTATGAAACCATATCATTTAGGTGCATGATTAACCTGATTAAATTGATAGGTTTGTGCTTGTGCAGTAAATGTTGTAGCCTATATTTGAGGTATGTTGTGTTGCGGTAGTGGATTTTGAAAAACATCCAAGTTTTGGATGGATGTGGCCAGGGTATTATCAACCCAGATGGTGGCACTATCTGTTAGATCTTGGACAATATGTTGAAATTGTTGATAATTATTAATATTATGCTCTTTGCAATGATGATAGTCTCATTGAGCATATTCATTGTATCCTTTTGGTTTTGGTGCAATAGGATATTCTGGTCAGATTTGAGGTAAAACCAAATGATCAAAATCCATCCACCTTTGGAAGATATTGATCATGGGTTCACTTAGAGGAGTCCAAGTGTGTGGTGGATGATCTGGAAGGTGTTGGGTGGTATGTGGTTGGGGTAGAGGAAAAACGTTCATAGTCTTGTTGTTCTAAGATGATCAACATAAAATAATATCAAGCACTTGAAAGTAGATCACTAGGATTATAAGATAAAATATTAGAGCTGTGAAAAAGGGAATGTTGATATCAGGTTAGTGAAGTCAAAATGCCATTCATAGATGCAAGGAGGAAGTTAGCATAAGGTTGGTAGAGTCGAACCAATGCATTCATCTATTGTGTTTTGGAAGATTAACACATATGAAGTAATGCTATACAAGTGAAACACTTATAAGCCACTTGAAAGTGAAATGCTTACAAGTTACTTGGAAGTGAAACACTTACAAGCCACTTAGAAACAAAATGCTTACAAGCCACTTGGAAATAAAATATTCAAAAGAGAATCAAATCTAGATGCTTGGAATTGGAACACCCTGAAGTGAATAATCCTAGTTACACATAGCATTCAGTCAAACTTGTTAAGAGTAGTTTACACAAGCTTTCCCTGGTACAACACTCACAACATTTACATTGTTGCAATGTGAAAAAAGTGCATAGGATATTTCAAAGGTATTTTTGAATTATTAGGTTTTTAAAATTTTATATTATTAGGAGCAATAAGGATAAGGTTAAATATTTTATTAAGGTTATATGTGGAGTGATAAGTAGTAATAGTTAAATGTTATTAGCTTATCATTAAATAATAAGATTTATTTATTGGAGTGATAAGTAGAATAGTGATTTAATTTTTGAGTAGATTAAGTTTTTGGAAAATATTTTTCATAAGGTTGGAGTTATAAGGTTTTTAAGAGTTTTTTTATTTCTTAGATAAACTTTTAAATTTAAAGTTTATTTAAATTGATTTCATAAGTTTTTGAGGAAATAGAAAATTATTGTATTATTGAATTATTTGCAGATTTAACTATTTTGCAGACAAAAATATTTCTACACCAAAATTTAGGGAAAACAAAATTTGCAAAAATCATTCTTTAGTTTCTAAAACTAGGGAGACAAAGATTTCTACTCCATAGGAATTAATTTAGAAACTTTAATTTATTTTTAAACTTAGGAGTTATAAGGTTGTCTACTTCAAAGGATAGATTGCATATCATGGAATAAATTATTAAAAATACATTCAATGAGGATAGTGAAGAAATGATGCATGCACTTAAGTTTTATTCTCAAAATTTGATAGATAACTTTGATGGAAAGAAAAAATGACTGATGAATTAAAGGGGAAATTATCTTTGTTTCTCAAGGATGCAAAAGAAGAAAAATTTACAACACTTATAAGTTATCTTCATGAAAAAATTTTAGAACTTGGTGGAATTCTCAAAACACTATTATACTTTCTTTGGAAGAATGCTTAATAATGTATTTGTCATTAATTAGTTTTGATATTTTTCAAGAGAAGAAGCAAACAAAGAAGAATGACACATATAACTTGAATGAAGATTATGTTAGCTTCAATGAAAAAATAATTAAAATTAAAGTTGTATTATTGTGATGATTTGCTAACTCAATGTTTAGAAGGTATATCATCAGGTATATCTCAAATGAAGATGCAAAAATGAAGTAGAAGAAAGAAGAAGAGAAGAAATCACATCAAAAGGGTAATAGAAAATCTGAATTCAAATATAAAGAGGAATCTTATGTTGCAAGTTCAGATATTGATCTAAAAGAGGTAGATTGAAGATGAAGATGATGATCATGATTGAAGACTAAAGTCTTCAATAATAAAATAATTTAATATAGAGGGGTGTTGGAGTATATTATATTATTTTGTACATGCTAATGTATCCCCATGGTACCTTCATGGTATATCTTGTAAATATTAGATTAGGGTTGAGTCATAGTTTAAAGTGTGAGTATTATTTCCTCTTTTATATAAGTTTTTATATGTAGGAAATGCACAAGTGTTATGTAAAGTTATAATATGCAAGAAATGCACAATTGTCATGTGAGTGAGTGTGCAAATGTAATTTGAGTCTATGTGCACAAGTGTCTTATATGTAAGAGTGCAAATATGTAATACAAATATATGCACAAGTGCCTTAGATTAGAGTGTGCAAAGTGAAGGTCAAGAGTCATGTCTCGGTGTGCATACAATATAGAGTCGTGTTCATCAAGTATGCAAGTGTCCAATAGAGAATTCAAGAGTCATGAGACTTGGCATATGGAAAGGAATAGTCAAGTATCCAAAGAGTCATACTACTATGGATATATACTCCATAAGGATAATCAATCACTATCAGTCACTATCATATTTGTAAGAGGAAAAGGAGTAATAAATATTACATACATTTTGAGCAATTAATATTGTAAGTTGTGCTACATGCTTTGTACATGTATGATTAAGGCTATCTACATTCATATTACTATTTATTATTGAATGTTAGTTGATATATTAAAAGCCTTGATATACATATTAATTTGCTCATATTATTCTACTCATATCATTATATTGATCTTATTGTATTGTGGCTATATTATATTTGATCATGTGATATTTAACTTGTGAGTTTTGTAGGAGTATTAAGGCTTAAAAAGCCATCATATATTCAAATATTAAAAAATATAAACATCCTCACCCTCAAGCTTTATATTTTTAACTTTTGTTGCTGGAACCTACAAACTATTAGCCAAGTCCCTATTGATGAAGTTATGCTTGTTGTTAGGGTTTATGGAGACAATATATATTTTCTTTTAGATGCAACCATGAACTTGCCAAATAAAATTTTAATTTCAAGCTAGTATTTGTTAACATTTCCTGAAACCAAACATGTGATTTCCATAGCATGTATATCATTATTATTTTCTTTTGATTCCTATTTGCTTAAAAATATAACTTCAAATTCTTCCCATGTGTATGTAAAATTATGGGTACTAGCAATTTTCATAAGCTAAGATAAAGCTTCCCCATTTAAATAATCATAAAGCTTGCATCTCCATAAAACATTAGAATATTTTGAAAACTTATAAAGTTTCCACCCTTTCTTAGCATCACTATCATTCTCTTTAGTGAATATTGGCAACTCCATTATTTTTTTAAAAAGTACCTAGGGTTTTAAATAACCAAAAATTCTCAATTTTTTTTGAGATCTCATCTATTTATTTCTTCAAATAATTAAATATGTAGATTTTTTTAAAATAAAACAAATGACAACTAATTTGCTTTCTTGGATTGAGATTTATGAATTTGTTTCCCTTTGCATGAATTTTCCATGCAACCCCAAAAAAAGAATCAAAAGTCCAATTTTCAATAGCTATAACTTCCTCAATAGTTATCATAATTTAACAAGTGAATAATCATTTTTGTAGTACTCAAAATAATCTACATGTTGATGCAAAAAACTTCTAAAAATGACAGCTAAATATCTCACCTTTAAACAACCATAACTTTCTCAATACTTATTAGAATTTAACAAATGAGTAGTCTTTTTTGTAGTACTCAAAACGATCTACATGTTGGAGCAAAAATATTCTAAAAATAAATGCTAAAAAAAGATATGGCCCTAATTATATGTGATGTGTCTCTAAAAAAAAGTGCCCTAAATCTACATAAACAACCCCACTTTTTCAAAATCATAGCTCTAATACCAATTGATATAAACTTATCTTCCCATTAACAACAATATACAACATGCATCCACAAATAAATTCCATAATAACAATCCACACAATAAAATAGAGATTTATAATACCCTTGAGGTAGGGTAACACCGTACAATGCTCCTTATTAGAAGGAAGCCAATCCAAAATATCTTTAGCTTCAAAAGCAAATACTCTTACAAATAATACTACATATATTCTACAACTAGGGGTACATCTCTACGATAGTTCATATTCTAGGAGTTATAAGGTCACTCATGTGGAGGTTCACCTTCCATGAGTTACAACGTGCATAATATTATAATTTGAAAATATGTTTTATATTATTATAATTATGTGTGACCCATGCCATAATATAATATTATATTATATTCCCACATTCATAGAATTAGGCATCTAACAACATGTTAGGTGACTGATGTTAATTAACTACTAGGCTTATTTTTTATTTATGACTAAGAAATAATGTTGGTTTTAAAAGTGCTATTGAAGCTAATGTATCTAAAAAAATATGTAAAATTAATTGTTGGTAATCCAAGTAGGTAGAAAAAAAAATGAAATTTGAACTTTAGAAAAAAGTGCTACCCCATACTTAGAAGGTATATTAGATGTACTACCTTGAGTACAACACTTTTGATTTTGGTTGATAAATACATTTTGATGAGATTTTAGCTTTATCAATTGATCACTATATTTGTCATAGTTGATGAGGTAGACGTTATAATGTTTGTATGATTGCAAATATGCTCAAAAGTGAAGGCTTTTGAAGCCTTAATGTTAATATAAAACTCACAAGATAAATTCCACAAGATCAAATATAATATAGCCACAATATAGTAAGATCAAGATAATGATGTAAGTAGAATAATATGAGCAAATTAATATGTAAATCAAGGCTTATAATATATCAAATAACATTCATTAATAAGTAGCAATATGAATGTAATAGCCTAAATCAAACATGTAAAAAGCATGTAACACAACTTACAATATTAATTGCTCAAATGTATGCAATCTTTATTACTTCTCTTTATCTTACAAATATAGCACTTGACTCTATACACTTGATAATTGTATGATGTGAATGATTCATATGATGCTCCTCCATGGAGTAATATATATCCATAGTAGAATGACTCTTTGGATACTTGATTTTTCCTTTCCTTATGCCAAGTCTCATGAATCTTGGCTTATCTACTTGACACTTGCATACAGATGACTCTATGTTGTATGAACACCTAGACATGACTCTTCACGTAGCACACTCTAATCTAAAGAAACTTGTGCACACTACATATAAGGCACTTATAAACATAAAATTACATTACACTTGTACACTTACTCACATGACACTTGTGCATTTCTTGTATGTACACACTTACATAATACTTGTGTATTTTCTCCACATTATTACATTACATAAAATATTATTCACACTCTAAACTAAGACTCAATCCTAGTCTAAATTACAAGGTGTACAATGAAGGCACCATGAGGGTACATTAGCATGCACCAAATAATGTAATATACTCCAACATCCCCTTGTATTACATTATTTTATTATTGAAGACTTTGGTCTTAAATCATGGTCTTCGTCTTGATCTTCAATATATCTCCTTTAGATCAATATTTGAACCTTTAATATGATAATCTTCTTTGTATTTGAATTCAGATTTTCTATTTCCCTTCTTGAAGTGATTTCTTCTCTTCTTGTTTCTGCATTTTCATTTGATATCTAACGATATATCCTCTAAGCGAAGAGTTAGCAAATCATCATCACAATAATATTGTGCTGCTTTTAAGGATTCATCATTGAAACTAACATAAGCTTCATTCAAGTTATATGTGAATTTTCCTTTTTCTTGTTTCTTCCCTTGAAAGAACTCAAAGCTAATTAATGATAAATATATCATTAAGCATTCTTATGAAGAAAATATAATAGTGTTTTGAGAATTCCACCACGTTCTGAAGAGTTTTTCATGAAGATAACTTATAAGTGTTGTAAAATTTTCTTCTTTTGCCTCCTTGAGAAACAAAGACAATTTTTCTTTTAAATCATTAGACATTTGTTTCTTTCCATCAAAGTCATCTATTAAGTTTTGAGAATAAAACTTAAGTGTATGTAACATTTATTCACTATCCTCATTAAATTCATTCTTAATTCTTCCATGATATGCAAAACAATGTTAAGAATATATTTCCTTTGATGTAGACAACATTGTAACTCCCTCGGTTTAAAATTTTCCAAATTAAAACCTATAAAGTAGAAAACCTTATATCTTGCAAATTGTTTAGAAACTAGAAAATGAAATTTTGCAAATTTAATTTTTGCTATATTTGAAGTTGTAATCATTTTAACTCTCAAATAATTAATTTACAAGAATTCAAAATTTTCTATTTCAAAAAACTAATAAAATAAACCAATTTCAAATTTATCTAGCAAATTGAGAAACTATTAAAAAACTTTATATCTCCAATCTTAAACTAGCATTCTACTTATCTCTCCATTATTTTAAAAATTAATAACTAATTCAACCTTAATAAAGTATTTTAATAATTTTCTATCTTATTACTCCTTAATAAGTTAAACAAACCTTATAACTTATTTATCCTAAAATTAAACCCTTATAAAGCCTAAAAACAACTTATCACTCCAAAAATTAAACTTTGAAAAAACTTAATTTTAAATTTACCTCCTTACTCCGCTCATGCTTATTCTCCCTAATTTACTATAATGTTTCAAGTGCTACAAAATGGACATGTGTGAAATACTTTAAAAAACATTCCTAAGTGCTATGTGGCCTCAAAAATGATTCATCTCTAGGCATTTAAATTCTAATTGAGAGTTACTATATCCAACATTTGGCTTTGAATGCTTGTAGGTACTATGTTACTTCTAGTTGTAAACATTACTTCCAATGCTATTTTTTCTTTTGAAATCAATATTAGATGTTATATTATCCCTTTTGCAATCATCATTAGTTATTTTTTATATAAATATTAATGCTTAGACACCCAACCAATTGTTGTCTGAATGATTGGTATTTTGTCTCAGTGTTGCTCTACTTCAACCTTCTGCTACTTAGTGTTTTACATGTTTATGTGTTTGGCTATGCTCTATATTTATCTTTGAGATACTTGATGTTGTGCATAGTGATGCGCTTGGCTATACTTTGTATTTAGTTGGGTATATCCTTAATTTAGTTCTTCACTCAGCCTGCGGTATACTCGACTTAGCTCTACGTTTCATTTAGCTCTATGCTCAGTCTAGTAGTATGCTTGTCTTAGCTCTATACATATCCTTGAGATATAATTGGCTATATTCTATGCTTTTATACTATCTTAGTTTACTTTCTCTATGTCAAACCATATTGAGAATTACATTCGTGTTGCCATCCAAATTCTTCTAATTATTACATGGCTCTTATTAGCATTGTCTTATGTGCTTATATATTGGATGACCTTTGACATGTATAAGTCTACATTGTTAGCATTGTCCTTTCGATACCTCTTGGTTTACATAATTGAAGAACATGTGCTTATACTGAGAGGGGGGTGAACAGTATACAATAAAACTTTTTGCTTTTTAATCCAAATAATAGCATCAACAATATTAAAGTAGTAAACATCACACAAAGCATCACACACATGAGAGACATGATTTTACGTGGTTCACCCAATGATGGCTACTCCACGGAGAAAATATTTCTTATAAATTTTTCTCAAATAAATTCTCTTGGGAATCCTTTCCCTACAATGTTTATGGACCTCTGTCCAAAGGAGACACCAATCCCCTAAATCAAGTTCGTGGATCTCTATCCATAGGAGAACTCCTTCTCCTCTACTCTGGTTGGTGATCCTCTAGAAGACTACTGCCTCCACTACACTAGCTTGTGGATCTCTCTCCACTGAAGACTCTTATCCCCACTCAGAAGACCTATCCTCACTACCCTAGCTAATGGATCTCTATCCACTAGAGACTACTATCCTCTCTACTCTATCACCTCCAAAGCTCTATCTCAAATCTACACTAAACATAGTCCTTCGATCTAGCACAAATCTGCTCAATATCTATCTCTGATCTAGCACAAACCTATCCTCAAATATACACCAAACTCTACTCCACAAGTCCACACAACTTCTCAATTCTCAACAAGTCCATCAGAACTTGCTCAAATCTCTCAACAAGTCCACACAAACTTGCTCAATATCTCAACAAGTCCACACAAAACTTCTCAATCTCAACAAGTCCACACAAACTTGCTCAAATCTACTCAACAAGTCCACACAGAACTTGTCCAATATCATAGAAACATAAAGAGAATTGTTAGAGACTCAATATGTTCTATATCTTATCACAATGCTCAATTACTTTCTCAACTCAATTCAGAATATAGAATAGTTTATTTTATGGAACTTGAACAATCACTTCACACATCCACTTGACTAGGCTCAACCAACTCTACTCAACCAATCACTCAATGAAACAACCCTTTCTCACAAACCCTAGTCCAAGCATATAAACCACCAACTCAAAATATTTCCAACAATGCTCAACAACAAATCTCACATAACAATGATACTCATGATCTTTTCAAACCCTAGTTCAAGTTCTTTGCACAACAACTCACTTCAACAACAATGCTTATAAAACAAGGTTTTAACAACAACTCTTTATTCCAGAAAACCTTGAAGCATTAACTCAACACACTCAATAGGAAACCCTAATCAAGTCCTTTTCACTCCAAACTTATTTTCTAGAAAACCAATCAATCAACTCAACTATGGAAGAATGTGCTCATACCTTTTTCTTGATGATGAAGGGATCTCATAAATCTGTCACAACCACAAACACTTCTATGCCAAGCTCAAAGAGGTTAGAAGATAAATCTTTCTCACAATGTAATGTAAAAACTCAATTACACCTTATCACTCCACCTTTCAAAAACAACCATCAACATACATAAAATATTTATCCAATAACACCTTATAATCTCCCAACTTAAAATAAATTTAACATCCACCAAAAATTAACTCAAAACCTCTTTAATCATATTTTAATGGCAAGAAGAACTTTGGCAAAAATCAAATCCACTTTCCTTATAACTCCAATAACATAAATCATCACACTTCATACCCTTATAACTCCAAATACCTTAGAAAACCTTAGGCAAATAAAATTTTAATTAAAAATACCTTTGCCACTAGTGGGATTCGAACCCACAATCTCTGCCTCCACGAGCACTCTAGCCATGGGCTTGACCACCGGATGTGCTAGATGCACATTTGAAACTAAGAGCACCTCGTGCTCTTTCTTCCAAGCCTGGCGCTCAAAACAAATGCCAAAAGCTTTCCCCTTGGCGCTCAAGACAAACACACCAACTAACATCCACGTGAATCGATCATGGACACTTCCACTCCCAACGCTCTCACAAAATGCATTGTACCAATGGACCACCATGTCCAATGGGAGTGAGGCCTTAAGCCCTCATTTTTCATCTTTTTCCTAGTGCTAAAAGACAACATGAATTTTGTCTTCTTCCTCAATGATTTGCATGAATTATTATTTCTCTTGGTCGCATCAAAAATTAATTGATGAAGGTAATTTTTAATGTCCTCTTGGCATATTATTTATACATGAATTCACCATATGCCTTAGACATCGATGCTCCATTAATTTGATGACATCGATGCATTTTAAAACCTTTTATAATTTATAAATTATTTAAATTCTAAAAGAATTTAAATTTTATAAATTATATTTATAAACCTTTGACTTTAATAAAAATTAAAGCCTTCCTTGAGATAAAATTTAAACCTTTATCTTGTACTCCACTGATTTGATAAAAATTATTCCACCACCATGGTTTTAATAAAAACTTAATTTTCCATGTTTAACAAAAACCCTTATAAAATAATATTTTGACAACTTTTTCTTCAACTCTTCACATTGCTCCTGGTGTTAATGATGGTGTACTCCATGGTATTAATGACAGCTTCATGTGTTCACTTTGGCATCAATGACAACTTCTCACCTTGACATCAATGACAACTAAATGAGCTCAAAATGTCCAACAATCTCCCCCTTTGTCATTGATGGCAACCCAAATTCCTTTTACCAAAAACTTGACCTTTCCTTTATTCTGCTCCCCTGGGACATTGCTCCCCCTAGCTCAATGCTCTCCTCTCAAATACCAAATCTCTCCCCCTTACTCAAATCTCTCCCCCTTTGACATCAATGGCAAAGGGTCACCTTTGGGGCTCGGGGCTAAGAATGAGCCTCTTAGCTTAGCCCCTCCCCCACCTCCTCTTGAGGTGGTTAATTCTAGGGTGGGAGTCTCACTCCCAATTTTCCTCGAAGATACTCAAAAGTTTCCTTTGAAAGTGGCTTAGTGAAAATATCTGCTATCTGTTCCTTTGTAGTAATATATTCTAACCTGACATGTTTATCTATCACATATTCTCTCAAAAAATGGTACTTAATCGAAATGTGCTTTGTCCTAGAGTGCATCACTAGATTTTTTGAGATACTTATAGCACTTGTATTATCACATAGTATGGGAATAGGATGATCATGCTTTATCTTGAAGTCTTCTAGAGTTCTCTTCATCCATAACACCTATGTACAACTGGCTACTACTGCAATGTATTCTGCTTCTACTATAGATAAGGATACTGAAACCTGCTTCTTACTTAGCCAAGAGACTAAACAGTCTCCAAGAAAGAATGCTCCTCCACTTGTGCTTTTTCTATCATCAATGTTGTCAGCCCAATCTGCATCTGTATATGTTGTTAGTGTGAAACTATCACTTTTGGGATACCAAAGCCCAAAATCCATAGTCCCTTTTAGATACCTAAAAATTCTTTTTACTCCTGCCACATGTGTTTCCTTAGGTGCTGCCTGAAACCTTGCCACTAATCCCACTGATTGTACTATGTCTGGTCTTGTAGTTGTAACATACAATAAGCTGCCAATCATAGATCTGTATAATCTCTGATCTACCTCTGGAGATTCATCATCCTTACTCAACTTGCATCCTGTGACCATGGGGGTACTTACCGGTTTACAATCTTCTAACCTGAATTTCTTTAACATTTCTTTTATATACTTGGCTTGTGAGAGAAACACTCCCTTTTATGATTGTGAAATCTGAAGTCCAAGAAAGAAGGACAATTCACCAAGCATAGACATCTCAAATTCATTTTGCATGTTCTTAGAAAATTCTTTACACATCTTATCATTGTTTCCCCAAAAATTATATCATCAACATAAACAACCACTATTAGTAGATCACTCCCTTCATTTTTGATATATAAATTACTATCTGCTATTCCTTTTCTGAATCCTTGTTCCTGAAGATACTTATCCAATCTTGAGTACCATGCTCTCGGAGCCTGCTTTAAACCATACAATACCTTTTTCAATATGCATACATGATCTGGTTTATCTGCTAGTATGAATCCCTCTAGCTGTTCAATATAAACTTCTTCTTCTAGAACACCATTTAGAAATGCTGACTTGACATCCATCTGATATACCTTGAAGTTCTTGAAACTTGAGAAAGCTAAAAATATCCTTATAGCTTCAAGCCATGCAACTGGAGCAAATGTCTCATCAAATTCAATTCCTTCTACCTATGCATAACCTTTGCATACTAACCTTGCTTTATTTCTGACCACTTGTCCATCTTCATTTAACTTATTTCTGAATACCCATTTTGTGTCGATCACATTTTTGTCCTTTGGTCATGGAACAAGTTCCCAAGTTTTGCTTTTCTCTATCTGATCTAATTCTTCATCCATTGCCTTAATCCAAAATTTATCCTCACTTGCCTGAGTGAAGTCTTTTGGCTCAATCTTAGATAGCAAAGAAAAATTTGCTTGTTGAGATGGTTTTATTATTCTTCTCCTTGTCTATCTTTCATCTGGATTCCTGATGATCTGCTCTTTTGGATGATGCTTCTGTACATACCTGGATGGAGTTTTGGGAAGAAGTCTTTGTGTTTCTTCTTCTTCTTTATCTGATTCCTCACAAAATTCTTCTTGACAACATCCATCTTCTTGATACACAATTTGTTGAACTGGTTCTCTTGAATCTATCTTCTCATCAATTGTTACATTCATACTTTCCACCATAGTGCGTGTTCTTTTGTTGAAGCATCTGTAGGCTTTACTCCTTGTGGAATAACCAAGAAAAATTCCCTCATCACATCTTGGATCAAACTTGCCTAAGTTTTGATCTTCCCGTCTTATGTAACATTTGCTTCCAAAAATTCTGAAGTGTTTTACAGTGGCAGGTCTTCCTTTCCAAAGCTCATATGGAGTCTTGTGATGATTTACCCTCATTTGAGCCCTAGTGATTATGTATACTATTGTGTTTATAGCTTCTATCCAAAAACCATCTGATAGCTTAGATTCATTTAACATAGCTCTAGCCATATTTTCAATAATCCTATTTTTCCTTTCAACTACCCCATTTTGTTGAGGAGTTCTTGTTGTTGAGTACTCTCTCTTGATCCCATGTTGTTCACAAAACTCTACAAATTCATTTGAAGTAAATTCTCCTCCTCTATCAGATCTCAGACACTTAATCCTTTTTCCAGTTTCATTTTCAATCAATTCCTTAAATGCTTTGAATTTTTCAAAGGCCTCTGACTTCTCTTTTAGGAAGGCTACCCAAACCATTCTGGAATAATCATCTATAAATAGTATAAAGTAGCTCTCACCTTGAATACTTTGTGTTCTGGTAGGACCACATAGATCAGTATGTATTAGGCTCAATGGCTCAGATGACATATATCCTTTTGACTTAAAGGTTGTCCTAGTTTGCTTTCCATGTTGACAGGGTGCACAGATTGTGTTTTGAGGTCTTCTTATTTTGGGTAAATCTCTGACCGCCTGTTTATTGCTTATGTTGACTATGTTGTCAAAATTCAAGTGACCCAATCTTCTATGCCATAACCAACTCTCATCTTCTTGTGATAGAAAGCACTTTTCCCCTTTGATCTCATTGAGCATGTATAAGTTGTTTGGGGTTCTTCTTGCATTGGCAATGATTTTTCTAGTTTCTGATTTTCTTATCTCACATCTATCTAGATGGAAAGTAACCATGTACCCTTGATCACAAAGTTGACTTATACTCAGTAGGTTGTGTTTTAACCCTTTAACATACAATACATTTTCTATTTTTGTTTTCCCATTATCTAAACTTAGAGTTCCTCTTCCACCAATCCTTGTTGATCCATTATCACCGAAACTTATTGATCCTCTATTTGTTTCTTTTAGTACAATGAATTTGTCTTTGTCTCCTATCATGTGACTAGAGAAACCACTATCAAGATACCATTGTTCTTCTTTATCCTGAGCATGAAGGGTTGTTTGAACTAACATTGATCTAGCCTTAACATTTTCCCTTTCATCTTTCCTAGTTGTTGAAATTGCTTTTCTAGACTCAGGAAGCATCATTTTACACCATCTAGCCTTGTGCCCAAAATTATTGCATTTGTAACATATAATATCATCATCCATGAGAGGTGCAAAGGAATTGAAATTTCTATTGACATTGTTTCTTGCATGATGAATACAATGTACAACTCTATGACCATATTTATTACAAGAAAAGCAATGACCATGGAAGAAATTATGTAACCTATTTGGATGTCTTGGAGTTTGTGGTGAAGTAATCTTCCTCTTGTGATTAACTCTTATCCAGGGTTCTCCTTTGCTTTCTTCCTTTCTTATATCCTTTGCTTGCTTATCCTTGTTTGAGGTTTCTACTTTTTGAAGACTTGATTCCTCTTTCTGTTTCTCATATTCTACATCTTGTAGTACCTTGGTCCTTTCAACTTCATTCCTTAGGTGGACAATTTCTGCTTCCAATATTTCACATTATGTTTCCCTAGCTCTCAATAGATCTGTCATGTCCTGCTCAATCTTCTTTCCTTCTTCCACCCTAATCTTGAGTTCTGTGAGATTTTGTATAAGTTCCATCCTTGCTTCTTCATCTTCTTGAACTTGTTCCTTCAAGCTTGAATTCTTCTCTCTAAGTCTTTCCAATTTTTTGAGAGCAGCAAAGAATTCCTCTTTTATGTCAAACATAGTCTCTTCTTCATTTTCTGAAGTCATGTGTGCTACTGATGGATCCTCCTCCAAGCTGTTAGTCTTTTCATGGAGGGACCCACTCTGATACCAATTGAAGAACATGTGCTTATACTGAGAGGGGGGTGAACAGTATACAATAAAATTTTTTGCTTTTTAATCCAAATAATAGCATCAACAATATTAAAGTAGTAAACATCACACAAAGCATCACACACATGAGAGACATGATTTTACGTGGTTCACCCAATGCGGGCTACCTCCACGGAGAAAATATTTCTTATAAATTTTTCTCAAATAAATTCTCTTGGGAATCCTTTCCCTACAATGTTTATGGACCTCTATCCAAAGGAGACACCAATCCCCTAAATCAAGTTCATGGATCTCTATCCATAGGAGAACTCCTTCTCCTCTGCTCTAGTTGGTGATCCTCTAGAAGACTACTACCTCCACTACACTGGCTTGTGGATCTCTCTCCACTGAAGACTCTTGTCCCCACTCAGAAGACCTATCCTCACTACCCTAGCTAATGGATCTCTATCCACTAGAGACTACTATCCTCTCTACTCTATCACCTCCAAAGCTCTATCTCAAATCTACACTAAACATAGTCCTTCAATCTAGTACAAATCTGCTCAATATCTATCTCTAATCTAGCACAAACCTATCCTCAAATATACACCAAACTCTATCCTCAATCTTCTCAACAAGTCCACACAAAACTTTCTCAAATCTACTCAACAAGTCCACACAGAACTTGCTCAAATCTCTCAACAATTTCCACACAAACTTCTCAAATCTCTCAACAAGTCCACACAAAACTTACCTCAAATATGCTCAACAAGTCCACACAGAACTTGTCCAATCTCATAGAAACATAAAGAGAATTGTTAGAGACTCAATATGTTCTACACTAATCACAATGCTCAATTACTTTCTCAACTCAATTCAGAATATAGAATAGTTTGTTTTATGGAACTTGAACAATCACTTCACACATCCACTTGACTAGGCTCAACCAACTCTACTCAACCAATCACTCAATGAAACAACCCTTTCTCACAAACCCTAGTCCAAGCATATAAACACCAACTCAAAATATTTCCAACAATGCTCAACAACAAATCTCACATAACAATGATACTCATGATCTTTTCAAACCCTAGTTCAAGTTCTTTACTCAACAACTCACTTCAAAACAACAAGGTTTTAACAACTTCTTTATTCGAAAAACCTTGAAGCATTAACTCAACACACTCAATAGGAAACCCTAATCAAGTCCTTTTCACTCCAAACTTATTTTCTAGAAAACCAATCAATCAACTCAACTATGGAAGAATGTGCTCATACCTTTTTCTTGATGATGAAGGGATCTCATAAATCTGTCACAACCACAAACACTTCTATGCCAAGCTCAAAGAGGTTAGAAGATAAATCTTTCTCACAATATAATGTAAAAACTCAATTACACCTTATCACTCCACCTTTCAAAAACAACCATCAACATACATAAAATATTTATCCAATAACACCTTATAATCTCCCAACTAAATAAATTTAACATCCACCAAAATTAACTCAAAACCTCTTTAATCAAATTTTAATGGCAAGAAGAACTTTGGCAAAAATCAAATCCACTTTCCTTATAACTCCAATAACATAAATCAATTATCAATCAAACAATCTTTCAACCCTTCATTCAAACCCTTATAACTCCAAATACACCCTTAGAAAACATTAGGCAAATAAAATTTTAATCAAAAATTACCTTTGCCACTAGTGGGATTCGAACCCACAATCTCTACCTCCTCGAGCGCTCTAGCCATGGGCTTGACCACCATGTGCTAGACGCACGTTTGAAAATCCATGAGCACCTCATGCTCTTTCTTCCAAACCTGGACTCAAACGAGACATGCAAAACTTTTCCCTTGGCGCTCAAGACAAACACGCCAACCTCCACGTGAATCGATCATGGACACTTCCACTCCCAACGCTCTCAAAATGCATGTACCAATGGACCACCATGTCCAATGGGAGTGAGACCTTAGCTCACCTTTTCATCTTCTTCCTGCGCTAAAAGACAACACAAATTTGTCTTCTTCCTCAATGAATGCACGAATTTCTTTTCTTGGTCGCATAAAATTAATTCGAAGAAGGGTAAGTTTTAATGCCTCTTGGCATAGTATTTATACATAAATTCACCATAAGCCTTAGACGTCGGTGCTCCATTAATTTGATGACGTCGACGCATTTTAAAACCTTTTATAATTTATAAATTATTTAAATTCTAAAAGAATTTAAATTTTATAAATTATATTTATAAACCTTTGACTTTAATAAAAATTAAAGCCTTCCTTGGGATAAAATTTAAACCTTTAATTTGTACTCCACTGATTTGATTATTCTGCCACCATGGTTTTAATAAAAACCTTAATTCTGCCATCAGATGTTTAACAAAAACCCTTATAAAATAATATTTTGATAACTTTTCTTCAACTCTTCGCATTGCTCCTGGTGTTAATGATGGTGTACTCCATGGTATTAATGACAACTTCATGTGTTCACTTTGGCATCAATGACAACTTCTCACCTTGACATCAATGACAACTAAATGAGCTCAAAATGTCCAACACATAAGTCTTGACCTTGTGCATTACTTAAGTCTCAACCTTACAAAATACTTTGAATATGAAAACCTTGGTTCTACACTGCTTTTAATACATAAGCCTTGGCTCTATGCTACTTTGATTATGTAAGCCTCAGATCTATGTTTCTTTGAATATATAAACCTTGAATCTATTTCTTATATATGAACCTTTCACTTTTATATGATCTGTTACTTTGACCTCTTTTATTATTATTCACGAGCTTGTATTACTTATCTATTCAATATTCTTTGTTGCTCTATAAAAGGACTTATTTTCTTCAATAAGAGCCTCTTTTTTGATCTGTAAAGAGCTTATTATAAAATCCTCTATAAAAGCCTCTTTTCTATATGGGCTTATATTCTCTGTATAAGAGCCTCTATGCTTTCCAATATTAGGGCCTCTATGATTTCCAATATAAGGGCCTCTATTCTCCAATGTTCCTCTATACAAACCTCTTTCTTTGAAGGGTCTCTATTCTTCAATATTGGCCTCTTGAACCAATGTCAATATCTAAATCTTTTCAATATCTTGTAGCACTTAACAAATTCTAATTCAATACCTGAAGCAATATAAAGTAAGCTAGGTGCTTCTTTATCCTTCTTCAAGTATGATATATCAATATTTTTAATCTAATGCTTGAAGCAATATAAAGTAAGTTATATGCTTCTTTATCCTTCTTCAAGACCTTTTTTTTGTTATGCTCTCTTTATCTTAGGAAGCTCTAAATAACTCTTAATTTGTTACTATATATCTCTTAGGAAGATTTAAATGCTTCTCAATCTACTACTATCTATATCTAGAAAGCTTTGAATGCTTCTCAATTCGCTACTATCTATTTATTTTAAATATGCTCGTCTTTGTCAAGCCTCTATGTCAATGTCAATATTTAATGACTTGAAACTTATTTATATCAAGTTCTCTCTTCAAGACCTAAAATTTTACAACTTTCAATTAAATTTTGCTTTCTTCTTACACTTAGAAGATGAAATTATTCTCTATCTATTGTAGGAAGCTTCTCACACTTCTGATGATAAATATCTGCTAAAAATATCTTAGGTCACACCTAAGAACTCAAGAAATAATGTCAAGGTGATGTTGATGTCCTTGATGCCTTTTGATGTCAAGGGTTGGCTATTTTCCTAAATGATCAACTTATCTCAAAAATTAATTTACCTTTAATATAAATACGAGTCATTGTCTTCACTAGTTGTTTCTTCAACCATGGAAAGACTCTAACCTTTCTACTTACTTTGACCTTACAATAGAGTCCAAGTCTAACTCCCTTTAAAATAGATAGACTTAATCAATTTTATCAAACTAGATAAAATTAAATTTTATATGTAGCTAAATAAATTTAACCTATGCAAGAACTTACTCATAGTAGCTCTGATACCACTAATGGTGTTTGAAGTCTTAATGTTAATATACAACTCATAGGATAATTTCCACAATATCAAATATAATTGTTTGTAATTTTGCACCCTTCCATATTAAAATTTTGATGGAATTTTGTTGAATAATTTTTTATTGTAAAAGCGGAAAATATGTTAATACTATGTTGCAGTATTTCGGTCAATATAATGTGTTACAGTATTTTTATGTGTTAATTTTCCTTCTAATTTCATAAATTTCATGCTTGGGATAATGGGTGTTGTAAGGTAAAATTATTTGAATCAGTACATATCACTCGAGGACGTCGAAATAAAATAGTGCTTAAGAATTCAATGGAAGAGAGCAGATATAAGAACCTTAACATCCTGCTTTGGGGCAAAGATGTCTTCGAAAAACTTGTTGCTAGGCAAAGTGAAGAGAAAAAGTGTGTTCATCCCAAAAGTGGGGTAACAGACTCATTTGCCTCAGTTCGGAGTGAACGTAAGAAGAAAAGAAGAATGGCAAATTTGGCAATGACTTTTACCCCAAATGAGGGGTAAAAATACCTTCAATGGTTATGTTTGAAGTAGGCCCGAATGTGCAGAAGTTACAGTAATTAAAGAAGTGTGTTCACCCCAAAGCTAGGGCAAAAGCATCATTCACCCCACTTTGGGGTGAATGTCATTAAAAGGCCTTGACCAATCAAAAATACTTTAGCCTCAGGTGAGGGGTGAAAGTAACTTTTGCCCCTCCTTGGGGTGAAATATCAACAAAATAAGGAGTTTGGGTGCCACAACAACGTTGAAAAGTCAAGACTATTTTTGTCCCATAGGAGAGGTGCAAATAACTTTTTCTCTTCCTTGGGGTGAAACTACATTTAAAAAAGAAATAAGTTGTGTGGGCCCACAAAAAATAGCAAAGGTGAGCATATCCCTAAATTAAAAGTTATAAGGATGCACGTCAGTAGCAAATTGAAAGGTTAAAGAAAGTTCACCCCAATTGAAGGGCAAAACTCCTTTTCACCCCTCCTTGGTATGAAAGCGCAATACACTATTTCAAAAGGCACGTGTGGGGCCTGATGTTGAGCTTCTAAAGAGAAAGAATGGAAAGGCATTTTCGCTGCAAAGGAGAGGTGAACATCCCATTAACCTCTCATTGGGGTGAACACATTTTAAAGGCCAAACGAAGCATGGTAGCGCAAGGTAGAGGAGATGAATGAAATTATAAGAATTGCTGATTTTCGTATGCATGCTCCAAATAAAAGCATGAATGAAAATGAAGCCAATACAGGTGGAGAAAGATATTCTAGTATAGAATAATTTGCAAAATGAGACGTTTTTTCACCTAGCTTCGTCCCAGTCGCCTCGTTGTGGGATAGAATTAATTTTAAATAGCAAGGAGACTTTTCCAAGATACCTATTATTGTGAATTATCTCAAGAAAATCAAGGGACCACAAAATTTAATTCTTAGTGCAATGATGGTTGTATTTCTAGAATTTCTACTTCAAAGGTGCAAGATTAAATACTATTCTAGCTCATTTCCAATGCACTGCCATCTGATTGCACTATTTTTAAAATGACATTAACACATGGTGGACTATCTTGAAAAAATTTGATTTCTCAGAGGCAAGGACAAGGTGTGTTTAAAGATTTAAATTCCATATTGTTAGGAGATATCATTACATCCCAATGCATCTTCACTGAAGATACCTTCAAGCATTTAATATTACAGATTTCCTAAGAGGTTCTCCCAACAAAATAGGCTCACTATCCCCCTGAAGAATGTTTTGATTGAAAGAATCACTGATACTAAGGAGGAAAAAATGTACATTGGTTTCGGATCTACCAACATTTTGTCATATGTGCATTAAATGAACAGAGGAAAAAACCTCCATAAATACTAATCATTTTCCATTGTAATAGGAGGAGGATGGACACTCTATAGAAAAAATATTCAATTTTTTTGCAAATTTAGAAGGAATTTGGCTTCTGATTTTGCGAATAGTCTTTATGTGTGATTTCTTTCGATTCAAGAATTTCTATTTTATGTTCATGTTTGTTATCTATTGTTAAGTTCAAATTTTGCATCTGGATTTGGGCATTGTTGGTGATAGTGTGCGTACTGGAATGTGATTTTGGAAGTCATATCCAAGAAAATGTAAGTGGATATTTCACCTCGTTTATATTCTATGTTGCTATGGCACTTGGGTGGAATTCTTGCTGCTAGTCTATCTCCAATCCTACATCTTTGGCCTATGGTTATATTTCCCATTTCTTTCCATTATTTCTAATTTATTTCCTGCAAATCTAGACTTAAACCAGTGTAGGATTAGTAAGGGAGCCAACCCTCTCTAGAGATTGACACAAATGACATTTCTTTCCTCTAACCTTTCAATGTTAGCCGTGTCTAGGATGCACAAATGTATGTTTGTATTTTAGGGAGATATATGTGCCAACAATTTTTGGAATGCTTAGTGGGACTTTCAAAAGTTCCACTTTCAACAGTATTGAGGTTTGATGTTTGCTTTTGTGTTGTACGATTAGAACATCTGGCAACTCAGTTATACCCAGAAGCCTCCAAAATTGAAGGTAGCGAAAGTTGTGCTTCATGATCACAAGATCGAAGGCCAAAATTTTTGAAAATCCCATTGAGTTATTTGATCTTGACATCTAAAAATTAGGTGAACACCCCAAGTTAGTCACTCTGCCTCATACATCATCCGCAATGTCCTCACAAATAGTTGGTGTATTTTCTATTCTTTCGATTCCAGCTACTATTGCTACTAGCATCCCACCTCCTCAACCACACACACCAGTTCATATGGCTCAAAATCCACACCCACAGTAGCCACAAACACCAAGGCAATTCCTAGAGTGGAATAGTTTAGGATCTTTGAATTTACAAGCACAAAATATAGTCCCTTAAGAATATTTGAAGGCTTTGACTTCCTATGATGGTACTGGTAAAACTGCTTACGAGCATATTCAAGATGTGGATTTTTTGGTGATGATCCACGATATCGTAGATGAAGATATTATGGTAAGATTATTGGTATTATCACTTAGAGGAAAATTGTTGTATTGGTATCGATCCTTGCCACCTGCTACTATTACCACATAGGATCATTTGGAAAATTTTCTAATCAAGAATTTTCATGAGCAAGTTGACCCATTTTCCTTATTGCATAAATTTACAACTATTCAAAGAGATCCGTAGGAGGAAATAGTGGATTTTAATGTCAGATTCGCTCAAAGCTAGCAGAGAGTTCCTAATGGCATATGACCCACACATGAGCAAGCCGTATTTTACTACCTCAGAGTCTTTAACTCTGATATGAGTATGGCTGTCCAAAAAGCTAATGTCAACATATTTCTAGATTTATACACATAGGCACAAAAGGCTGAAGCAAATTTGATCACCATAGGTAAGCTGCCTCCAAAGGTAACCATATCCATCCTTCTTGATCTTCCATAATTTTTGTACTCAAGTGCATTTTCACAGCCTATGCTCTCTATGTACCCTGTTCCTTCATGGAGCTCAGGTCCACCTCAAATTGCTCCACTTCTGGTTCCACAACTCCCCACTCCAAGTATTTTGTAATTACCTACACCAGTTATCCCGTAGTTATCAGCACCAGTTCCTTTCCTAATGCTACCAGTGCCACCTATCCCATTGCAATTACCTACTCCACCAGTGTCTTTACCTCTACCAACACATCTGGCACCTTCAAATACTGATTCTATTTTGAAAATATTATAGGAGATGTAATCACTCAATTCATCAATAAGAACAATGTCGAATGAAATCACTTCTATCAAGAAGAAGCAAGCTGAAGTAGACTTTTTGTCAAGGAGGTTTCAAATGCTGCCAATCACTAGGGAGCAACCAACCGCTAGAAATGGTCCTGAAAGAAATACTACTATGCTTGCAAATGAAGAAGCTAGCAATTCAGAACGGGCATATTGGTGCTCCACCTGTAATTATACTCACGGTGAATACACGTGCATGATTCATTTGAACTATGTACAAACATTAATAGAAAGTTCTACCAATGGATAATTTAATATGATAATGGAAGAAGATTATAATTTTATGGTCCCATACTTAGAGCAAGTTTCAGCCCTTATGAGAGCTAGAAAGGAGCTAGTGATTGTTGATATGGAGCCTTTATAAGTTCTTGTTGAACAAAAGATACAAAATGAAAAGATATAACTGCAAGTGAAAATACCTTTTACAAAAATGAAGCAGCAAGATTCTGTCTTGTTGAAGGATTTAGTGCCCAAGCAAGCTCAAGAAAATTTGCAAATGAAAGTGTTAACTTCCTAGCCCACAACTGCTCAAATGCAAGCGAAGGTGAAAGAAAAAGCTAAAGAGTGCCTCAAATACCCATCATTAACCAAGAGACAGAGGGTAGATGAAACTTAATAGTATCAAAACAAGTATGAGCCAACTGGAGAAGAGAAGATTATTGGTACTTATAGATATAATATTGTTGAAGAGATGAAGAAGATACCTGCAAAAGTGGGTTTGTACGATGCTTTGTAGTTACTTGGACAAGTTGACCTATTGCAATAATCTCTCAAATATATGAAAGATAAAAAGAAAAGCCATTCCTAAATTGTGTTAGCCCAAAAACTACCAAACTCCACCACTAGAAAGAATAGACCACCCCCATTTTATCTATCCCTTAGAATGGAAGGGTGGATCGTGCATAATTATATGATCGACTCCAGTGCTACGACTACTGTCATGCCAAAGGCAGAATGTGAAGTGATGGGGATGGAGCATACAAGAAGTATCCTAGGTGTCTTATAACTAGATGGGACCCCATTAAAAATAGTGGGTGTGATTAAAGATATCCCCATTGTTCTATACAACATGCCACAGATCACAGTCATCCAAGAAGTAGTGGTGGTTGACTTGGAACCATACTTTAGCATGTGTCTTTCAAGGGAATTCATAGCATAACTAGGGGGATATATTTCCTTGTTTATTCCCATATGGATATACATTTTAAGGAAAGGAGAATACAAATCTATAATGAAAAGCAATCCATTTTTTCATATAGAAAAACTGGAGGAAGAAGAAAAGCCCACTGGTGTAGTCAACATGATGACAAAGTGCAAGAAGTGGACTTGATGGAGGAAGCTCTTGGTGAGTTCTACCTTGAGGATGAATTTTTATTGATGTATTTCAATGCAATGGTAGAAATTGATATCATTTTTTATACCATAACTAAATCTGAGCATACCGAAGAAGAATTTTCTAATTTACCTAACCCTGTCTCTGATTAGCTATGAAAGTTGTATTTTGATGGTGCAAGGTGAAAGAACGGTGCATGATCTAGAATTATTCTTGTTTCTTCTGTAGTATTTTGGAAAACTTATTCATACTAGTTAAAATAGAGTTGCACAAATAATACCGTCGAATATGAAGCATTGTGCCTTGGTTTGAAGAAATCTAAAAAGTTAGTAATAAAACAATAGAAAATATTTGGAGATTCTGAGCTCATCGTTAATCAGACTACAAAAAAATATGTGTCAAAGCAACACTATTTGAAGGCCTAGCATAACAAGGTATGGTATTTTTTTGAGTCTTTTACAACATTGAATATTCAGGTGATTTTGTGAGAGCAGAACAAACATGCAAATATCTTGGTTTCCCTTGGTGCCAAATTCTCTCCCGTAGAGCAAGTGGTCAGAAGAGCCAAGACTGTGAGGGTAATTTTTAGACCCTCGGTCCCTAATAAAAATATTTATTGGTAAGTGTTCAAAAATTATGAACAAATAATCAATTTTTTGATTAAGGAAGCTACAAGTGTGGAATATAGGATACTCACCGAGGAAGAAATGGAAGGAATGATTCAACTGAAGAATAATCACATTCCTAGGATACTGATTTCTCTTGAGAGCTTGTTCAATAAAAATGATAGGGCAGAGAAACATAAAATCAAGGTGGATGTGAAGGAATACAAGGAGATGTAGTTAAAACCTGAGAAGATTATCAAAGTTAGAGCAGACTATATGTTGGAAGAGCTCAAAGATATCAAAAACTTGTGTTACAAATTTTCATACATCGTCGCTTGGAGCTATCATGATCTAAAGGGATATGAAAAGGATGTGATCCAACATACCATTGAATTGTAGGAAGGGGTAAAGCCTTTTTTATATAAATAGTGGCTTGTTAATCCAAAAATTGAAGTGCTTATGAAAGAAGAGATGCTAAAAATGCTGGAGGTAAAAATAATTTATCATATCAAGCACTCAACATGGGTGGCAAACTTGGTTCTGGTTTGGAATAAAAATGGAGATATTCATCTGTGTGTGGAATTTTGGAATCTAAACCAAGCATACTTGAAAGATCACTATCCTTTGTCATAGATTGACCATATTTTGCACATAGTCGCTGGAGCACAGATATTTTCATTGCTTGATGGATTTTTAGGCTACAACTAAAGAACACAAGTTTATACTGAGAGGGAGGGTGAACAGTATAAGATCACTTTTTACTTTACTTTTCTCAAATATTATTATATAATATATCAATAGAAATATCAACATCAGTAATAAAATCAATGCATAAATCATAATCACAATAGAGCCACCAATTTAACGTGGTTCATCCCATGTGGGCTACTCCATGGAGAAAATATTTCACTATAATTTTCTCAACAAATATCTTGGGAATCCTTCCCATTTTACAATGTTTATGGACCTCTATACAAAGGATACACCAATCTTCTAATCTGGTTTTTAGGCACCAACCCATAGGAGACACCAATCCCCTAATCTAGTTTGTGGATCTCTATCCATAGGAGACACCAATCCCCTTATCTGGTTCATGGATCTCTATCCATAGGAGAACTCCTTCTCCTCTACCCATGCTGGTGATCCTCTAGAATACTACTACCTCCACTGCTCTGTCTTGTGGATATCTCTCCACTGAAACCTCTATCCTCACTCAGAACACTTGTTCTCACTACCCTGGATTATGGAACTCTATCAATTGGAGACTATTATCCTCTACTCTATCACCTCCAAAGCTTGCTCTCAGGTCTATCTCAAATATGCACTAAACACAGTCCTTCAGTCTAGCAAAAATCTGCTCAATATCTATCTCAAATATAAACTAAACATAGTCCTTCAATCTATCAAAAATATTCTCAATATCTATCTTTGGTCTAGCATAAATTTGCTCTCAAGTCTGCACCAAACTCTATCTTCAAATTTGTTCTCAAATTTGTCCTCAAGCCTTAACACAAAGCTTGACTCAATCACAAATCAACTCTACTAGATCTATCCAAACCTTAACTCAAGGTTTGAAAAAATCAATCAATCAACTCTGCTCTCAAGTCTACTCAAAGACTTACCTCAAATCTGTCCAACAAGTCTTCATCAAGACTTACCTCAAATCTGCTCAACAAGTCCTCACTAGAACTTGTCCAATCTGCTCAACAAGTCTTCACCAAGACTTGCCTCAAATTTGCTCAACAAGTCCTCACTAGAACTTGTCCAATCTTCTCAACAAGTCTTCACCAAGACTTACCTCAAATATGATTGTAAGATTCCACAAAATCTCACACAAATCTATCCTTAAGCTTTCACAAAAGCTTCCTCAATTCTATCCTTAAGTCCCCTCTAGGACTTACTCAAATCTGCTCACAAGATTTCACAAAAGTTTATTCAAATCAATTATAAAACTTGCATATAAAAACTCAACTCAATCTCTTATAGAAAAACCTCTTCAATCCCACAAAAAAGTTTTACTCAAAATCTTGTTTAATTTCAGAAACATATAGAGAATGGTTAGAGACTTAATATATTTCACACTCACAAAACACTTACAAAAATCAACAGGAAACCTCTTCAATCACTCAAACAAGTTTCACTCAGAATATTATTAAGCCACAAAAGCATATAGAGAATTGTTAGAGACTCAATATTTTTCACACTCACAAACACTCAATCACTTCCAAACTCTTTTTAAATCAATTTAGAATAAAGAAAATTTTATTTCACAAAACTTGAACTATCACTCCAACACTTTCAATCAACTATGCTCAATCAAATCCACTCAACCAATCACTCAATGAAACACAACTTGCTTACAAACCCTAAACAAGTGTTTCACTACACTTCCAACAACTCACACTATGAATCTCAATCCTTGACTCAAGATGATTTCTCATTCACATAACAATGATACTCATGATCTTTTCACAAACTCTAATCATGCACATGAAGGTTTACTTAAATAATTTTTACAATTCTTATAAAAAAATCTTACATAACAATGATACTCATGATCTTCCACAAACCCTAATACAAGATAGTTCTCAATTTCTCACTCAAATGTTCTCACAAACATTCACCAATCATGTTGTTAGGACCCTCCTAACATGTCCTAATTACTTATATTATTTATTCATTATATTCTAGGGTCACAACCCTTCACTCTTACAACTATTAGACTAGGTATTTAAATGCAATCCACATATGATAATAAGGCATCATCGAACAAATATATAAATTAAGTCTATTGTGGGTTTTCTACCTTACAATCAAAAAGCGATTCAATATAAAAATGATCCTGCTTCCCGCACCATTTAGTTTCATACCATCTGGATCAGAGCTAGATCAAGGAGCAAATTCACCATTAAAAATTTTTCCCACCGCACATTTCAGCCAATCCACATTCGCGAGGACGCAAACATCATTCACGCTTCACGGATCCGTGTCAAAATCCTCGCAGAAAATTAAACCTTCTCCTAAGGTACGAATTAAGTTGTCTTACACCCAAATTGCTCGACCTTTCGCGTGGTGACCGGTGGCTGTTTTGAAAAAGCTAAAATCTTCAACGCAGCATCAAGGTTTTCGACGTCCGAAACGCAAAGGAAAAAAAATTAAAATTATTTTTTTATTTTTTATTTTTTTGCTCACCTGTACCAAGTCATATTGATCGTTACCTACACCAACCGCAATGGCTGAAGGACGACGATCACTGGATTCCATTCATGAGAAACACGAAAGGCTCGTTGAAGAAGTTCAACAGGAAAGAGAGGAGAATACCCGTACCACAAGAGAACTCTTCGAGAAAATATTTGCAATGGATGTTAAACTTGATGCCATCACCAAAATCAGGCAACAACACATGCAAATTCACCCAACCACGGGTCATCAAACCGAGCAATGTTAGGAGGTCCACAAACTTCCATTCTACCACGGACGACCAAATTAGACTTCCCAAAATTTGAAGGAGGAGACCCTACAAACTGGATCTACCGAGCAGAGCAATATTTCTCACTAAATCAAATTCTGGAAATGCAAAAAGTGCATATCGCCTCCTTCCACTTGGAAAACGATGCCATCCAATGGTACCAATGGTTCGAGAAAACTAACGGCACTCCGACGTGGTCAACCTTTACACATAATCTATTAGTGCGATTCGGCCCTAGCAAGTTTCAAAGCTTTACAGGGGCCCTCACTAAATTATGCCAAACCACTTCGGTAAGCGAATACCAAGCAGAATTTGAAAGGCTAGCTAATCGAACATCCGGATTAGACATTGCCTTCTTTCAAGAATGTTTTGTCAATGGATTAAAAGAAGAAATTCGAATAGAGGTGCAAATGTATAACCCTACAAACATGTTAGAGACCATCGGCTTGGCAAAATTAGCGGAGGACAAAATCAAGGCACGAAATCGGTTCACAAAACCAACTTGGGGGAAACCATCAAACACTTATACCAACCCCAAACCAATGCAAAATGGACGAACCCAAAACTCCTACACAACCCCCAAAATTAACCCCGCTCTACCAATTAAGCGTCTGAGTTTCGAGGAAATGAAGGAAAGACAAGCTAAGGGTCTTTGCTACCATTGCGATGAGAAATTTGACAGAAATCATAAATGTGCCTCATGGAAATTATATATTCTAGATGCCACAGAGGAAGGGAATTCTACTGAAGAGGAACCTGAACTCGAAGTAGAGGTATTATCCAACACACTTGAAAGTGACGAAGAAAATGCACCAAAGGTTTCCTTCAACGCCCTTGCCAGATTTTTTGCCCCTCAAACAATGCGAGTTAAAGGGTATTTTAAGAAACAAAACCTTACCGTGCTCCTAGATTCTGGTAGCACGCACAATTTTATCGATCCAAAGGTGGCTAAACAAGCAAATTGTTTTATATACCCTTGCAATAACTTCGAAGTGATGATTGGAAACGATAGAAAAAT
The DNA here is from genome assembly GCA_028583015.1 of Wollemia nobilis. NCBI lineage: Eukaryota > Viridiplantae > Streptophyta > Pinopsida > Araucariales > Araucariaceae > Wollemia > Wollemia nobilis. Next base: position 855,156 of record JAQPPZ010016554.1, read on the forward strand.
TGCATGCAAAGGAAAATGCAGAAATATAAAACTAACTATGGGGGTTTATAACATGAAAGGCGACATGTACGTCCTACCCCTAGGTGGGTGCGACATTGTACTAGGCGTACAATGGTTACGAACCTTGGGCGTAGTCCAATGGGAATTTGATGAACTATGGATGAAATTCACAGCAAAGAACCAAACCTATATTATCCAAGGCCTGAAATCAGGACCTTCCCAAATCGTCAGCTCGCATAGAATGGAGAAAATTATCCGAAGAGGAAACAAAGGAATGGTCACCCAATTATTTTCAATTCAACCTAGTCACAAAGAAGACGAGACACCAGAGTTACAAAATATTTTAGACCACCATAAGGCGGTATTCAATGAACCAAAAGGACTACCTCCACAACGAAGTCACGATCACACTATTCCACTATTTCTAGGGCATCAACCTCCTAATATTAGACCTTATCATTATCCATACCTCCAAAAGACCGAAATAGAGAAATTAGTACAAGAGCTTCTTAAGGCAGGAGTCATTAGACCTAGCAAAAGCCCTTACTCCTCTCCAATTATTTTAGTTAGAAAAAGGATGGCTCGTGGCGTTTATGTGTCGATTTTTGAGCGCTTAATAAAATGACCATCAAAGATAAATTTCCTATTCCGGTCATAGACGAGCTATTAGATGAACTCCACGGGGCAGCTTATTTTTCCAAGTTAGACTTACGGTAAGGCTACCACCAAATACGAGTCAATGAAAAGGATATTCCTAAGACGGCCTTTCGCACTCACGAAGGGCACTACGAATTCTTGGTGATGCCATTTGGCCTGACCAACGCTCCTTCTACCTTTCAAAGTCTAATGAATAAGGTATTTCACCCTTTTCTTCGTAAATTTATATTAGTTTTCTTTGATGACATTTTGATTTATAGCAAAACATGGGAAGAACATTTGGACCATGTTAGACAAGCGTTCCAAATCTTGGAGGAAAATCAACTTTATGCAAAAAGATCAAAGTGTTCCTTTGGAAAACAAGAAATTGAATACTTAGGGCATATTGTCTCAAAGGAAGGAGTTATGGTAGATCCTTCCAAAATCGAGGAGGTGAAAAATTGGCCTATTCCAAAAACCTTAAAAGCTCTACGTGGGTTTCTTGGACTAACGGGATATTATAGAAAATTTGTCCAAAATTATGGTAAAATCGCTGCTCCTCTAACAACATTACTTAAGAAAAATGCTTTCAAATGGTCGTCTAAAGCGGATGAGGCCTTTATCACCTTGAAAACTGCAATGTGTACCACCCCTGTTCTAGCCATGCCCAACTTTTCTAAACCGTTCGTCATTGAAAGTGACGCTTCAAGAATAGGAATGGGAGCCGTACTCATGCAGGATGAAAGGCCTCTAGCTTTTATAAGCAAAGCATTTTCTCCTAAGAATTTAGCTCGCTCTACGTATGAAAAAGAGATGTTGGCGATTGTCCATGCTATTCAACATTGGAGGCCTTACCTTATTGGCCAACATTTCATTATACGCACTGACCATCATAGCTTGAAGTATTTTTTGGAACAAAGGACTAATACCCCGAACCAACAAAAATGGGTTACTAAACTTCTTGGCTATGATTATGAAATTACATATAAAAATGGAAAGGACAACATGGCAGCCGATGCACTTTCTAGAAAATTTGAAGATATGCCTCAAGTCCATGCTCTTTCCTCCCTTATTCCTAAATGGGTAGATGAGGTGCATGAAGAATGGATAAATGATCCTACTATCCATGCCTTAATTCAACAACTTCAACATAATCCTAGTAGCAAAACTCCATACACTTGGAAGGACAATATATTAAGATACAAAGGGAGGATGGTCCTCACCCCCAATTCAACTTATCATGAAAAACTTCTTCATGAGTTACATACCTCACCCACTGCAGGCCACTCAGGGTTCTTAAAAACCTATAAAAGAGCCACTACCTCCTTCTATTGGGTAGGAATGAAAAATTACATCAAAAACTTTGTAAAAGAATGTGAAGTTTGCCAAAGACAAAAGGGGGAGACCCTCGCTATTCCAGGATTACTTCAACCTCTTCCTATACCCACCAAAACATGGGCAGATATTTCTATGGACTTTATTGAAGGATTACCAAAATCAGGAGGAAAAACAACCATTTTCGTAGTCGTTGATCGTTTATCTAAATATGCCCATTTTTGTTCCGTGGCTCATCCTTATACCGCTAGCACTATAGCCCACCTCTTCCTAGATAACATCTTTAAATTACATGGTATGCCCTCCACAATTGTTAGTGACCGCGACCCAACTTTCACTAGCACCTTTTGGAAGGAATTGTTCAAATTACAAGGTACTCAACTTCGTATGAGCTCCGCTTACCATCCTCAAACCGATGGCCAAACAGAAGTTGTAAATAAATGCTTGGAAACATACCTTCGATGTTTTGTTTCTACTCAACCACTCCATTGGGTAAAGTGGCTTTCACTAGCGGAATGGTGGTATAACACTTCATACCATACGTCCATCAAAATGACTCCTTATGAAGCACTATATGGTCAAACACCACCATCCCTCACTTCCTATATTCCAGGGACTACAAAAGTCCATGCGGTGGAAACGGAACTTGCTAATAGAGATGACATACTACGGATCCTAAAAGAGAACCTACACACCGCCCAACATCGCATGAAGCAGCAAGCCGATCAACATAGAAGCGAACGTAGTTTCCACGAGGGTGATATGGTTTTCTTACGTCTCCAACCTTACCGTCAATCCTCTCTTAAACAAAAAGGTTCTCAGAAGTTAGCACCCAAATTTTACGGGCCGTATAAAGTTCTCCAACGTATTGGGACCGTTGCTTACAAACTAGAGCTTCCTCCCTCTTCCAAACTTCACCCCGTATTTCATGTATCTTGCCTTAAGCTCGCAGTGGGAGCCCATATCACGACACAACCCACTCTCCCTGAATTCTTCGATGATGGAGTACTTCTAGTCGAGCCAGAAGCTATCTTGGATCGCCGCTCTCATCACCTTCGTACTCGCGATATCACGAAAGTTTTAATCCATTGGAAAGGTCTACCTTTAGAAGACGCAACGTGGGAAAATTTTCAAGATATCCAACAACAATTTCCAAATTTCCAGCTTTGAGGACAAAGCTCCTTTAAGGGGGGTGGCATGTTAGGACCCTCCTAACATGTCCTAATTACTTATATTATTTATTCATTATATTCTAGGGTCACAACCCTTCACTCTTACAACTATTAGACTAGGTATTTAAATGCAATCCACATATGATAATAAGGCATCATCGAACAAATATATAAATTAAGTCTATTGTGGGTTTTCTACCTTACAATCAAAAAGTGATTCAATATAAAAATGATCCTGCTTCCCGCACCATTTAGTTTCATACCACATGCAAATGAAACATTACTCAACAATGCTTATCAAACAAACCTTTTCACTCAAATTTAGCATTCACAACATCTAACCCAATAATACTCCACTCAGAAGAAAGATGTACCCATACCTTTTGTTTGATGAAAAATTAACCTCAAAACCTGTCTCAATCACAATCAACCTCTTTGCCAATCTTAAAGGTTAGATAGTAACAATCTACCTCAAAAATATCCACTATAAAATTCACTTTAATCATGCAAGAATTATAATGCAATGTTCAATCTTAAATACACCTTATCACTCCTACTTCAAAAATAGCATCTAACACATACATAGCAATATTATTCCTTAATTACACCTTATAATATCCACACTCTTAAAAACTACTCAAAACCCTAGATCTCAAATTAAATTAGAAAATTAAACTTTAATAAAACACCTTATACCTCCCTTTAACTCAAAAATCCATGCCACATTAAAAACCTTAGGAGAAAAATTTAATTAAAAAATTAAATACCTCTATTACCCTCTACGAGATTCGATCCCCCCGTTGCACTGCCACCAGTGCCCTAGCTATGGTCCAACTGCCACGTGATCTAGGCACTCACATTGGTATAAAAAATCACCTTGTGCACTTTGTATCCTATGCTATGTGCCAAAATCAAAAGGATCATCAGAAAAACACTCCCAGGCCTACTGTCAAGATTCAATCGCAGGACCTCTCACTTGTCAATGCTTCAATGCATAGCCAATTACCACTAGCCCAACCTCCAGGTTGGTAATGAGGATTTAATCCTCCACTATCTTATACCTTCAATGGACACTGAAATAATAAAAAATATTATTGTTTTTCTTGCATGTAGATCGCGAAAATTCACAGGCACTAGCAATATTAATCAATCGAAGGTAGGAGCTTAGGTAACCAAATGCACATGGTATTTATACCATTGTGCCATCTCCCTTTGGATGTCAACGAAGGGGGAAAATACATATGACATCGATGCTTTAATAAAAATTAAACCTTTTGCCCTTATAACCCTAACCTTAGGGTTAATTAAATTAAATTATAAATTAATTTTTAATGAAATTATTATAATTAATTTATAATTAATTTAATATATTTAGGTTTTAACATTAGACCTTTAATATTATAATAAAATATTATAAAATTATTTTTCTTGGGCCTTCCTATTACTCCTTTAGACCTTTTATAACCACCTTGAATATTATAATAAGAGATATTATAATATTATTTTCCTTAGGCCTAGAAGCAATCTTTCTCTTGCACTGCTTACTGAAACTGACTCTTCACATCCTTCCTTTTGCATTGCTCACTGAAACTGACTCTTGACATCAATGACAATAAAAATTAATCATATTTCCAACAACAATTAGATTTGGGTGAAGGACGAGGACCAACACAAAATTGCATTCCCTACAAAATGGGGCACCTTTGCCTATTAGAGAATGCCATTCTAGCTTTCAAAAGCTGGTGCTACTTTTCAGAGAGCTATGGATGTCACTTTTGGGGAGTTATTGAATCAAATTATTGTAATTTATCTTGATGAAATGATTGTTTTCTCACATCACAAGGAAGAGCACGTCTCCCATCCGAGGCAAGTGTTCAAAAATTATTGGGAATTTGGAATTTCCATTAACACGAAGAAATCCATTTTTGCTGTCAAAGACGGAAATTTTTTGGGACATGTGATTTCACAAGAAGGACTGGTAATTGATCCTGCCATAGCTAAAGCTCTCTTGAAGTTACCACTTCAAGTTAACAAGAAGGACCTAGAGTCATTCTTTGGTTAGATAAATTTTATTCAAAAATTTATTATGGATTTTGCTCAAGTAGTGAAGCCAATAACCGAGTTTTTGAAGAAGAATGCAAACTTCAAATGGATGAAAGTAAGAAAATAATTTTGGAAGATCACAAATAGAATTACCCGAGCACCAGTATTTAGTAATATAGATTATTCAAAAGACTTCATCCATTATGCGGTAGGTGAGCATGAAAGTTACACTATTGTTCTCACACAGAAGCAAGAATATGGAGATGAGAATTTGATTGCCTTATTGAGTCAAGCTATATCACCATACCAGGAGAAGTATAATTTCATTGAAAAATAGGTGTATACAGTCATGAAATCCCTAAAGAAATTTTGACATTTCATTTCACAGAGTAAGACAATTGTCTACGTCATTCATCCAGACATTAGAAATTTTATTCTTCAAGGGGAATTAGGAAACAAAAGAGCAGGTTGGGTCTCAAAAAATTAGGAATATGATGTGGAAATTTGAATGACTAAGTTGGTTCATGGATGATCTCTCTTGAAAGAATTGGCTAAAAGCACAGCTTCTGGATCACTAACTCCAGTACAAGATGAGGTTATCAGCAAAAGCAATTTTGTGAATCAAGCTACAGGTGATCATGACTAGACAAAGGACCTTGTTGAATTCTTTACATCTAGAAAATATCTATCACATATTGATGCTTCATAGCAATGAAGATTCAAACTACATATGCTTAAGTATGTCTTGTTGCCAAGTGGCTTGTTCCATAAGAATATAGATGAAGTACTCCTCAGATGCGTAAAGGAATACAAAAAAAAGAAAAATCTTGGAGGAATTCCACTCTGGCTTATTTGGAGGACATTATGCAGGAATGCCTGTCTTTGAAAATCATCAGAGCTGGGTATTTCTGGCCTACTCTTTTCACAAATGTACATAAGGTGAGTCAGAGCTATGATAACTACCAATCGTACTTGGGCAGCACTAAAAACATCTCTATCCTTGCACTCGATTCAGGTGGGAGCGCTATTTTAGCAATGGGCTTAGATTTCATTGGAGTCATTGATCCTCATTCTTCCATTGACCATAAATATATCTTAATAGTGATTGATTATTTTACCAGGTGGGCAGAGGCCATTTTGACTAATAAGGCAGATCAAGCTACAGTTATCTCCTTACTTGAGGGACTGATCACCCATTTTGGTGTTCTAGATGATATTATAACAAAAAATAGGACTCTATTCATAGGGGAAAATATCATAGAATTTGTAATGAGGTATGGGATTTACCTCAAGAAATCCTCCAATTATTACCCGTAAGGAAATGGCTTGGTCGAATCCACAAACAAAAACTTGCTATGGATCTTGAAAAGGACACTAGGGAACAATAAATGAGCTAGCACCTATTGTTAAATTAGGTTCTATGGGAAGATCATATATAAGTAAATAAGTATACTCAATATTTCCCCTACTCCTTGGTGTATGGGAAAGAAGCAGTGTTACCCACTCACATTGAGCTCCCTATTCTCCAAACATTACAGTTGTTCCAGGATGAAGATGATGAATTCGATCCTATGAGTGTGAGATTGGCTCAATTGCTACAACTAGAGGAGATATAAAATGTGTATGAGAATTTCACCGAACATGAAAAAATGATGTAGAGGTGGTTTGGTAAGAAGATAATAGAATGCAAATTTCAGGTGGGAGATTTAGTCCTCAAATGGAACGAGAACAAAGCCAAGCTAGGGAAGCACCACAAGTTCGATACGATCTGGGAAGGTCCATTTTAGGTTTCTACAGTAAGTTTGGCAAATGTGTATCATCTTCAAGATATGGATGGTTGGGACCTTTAGATCCCAATAAAAGGTCTTTATTTGAAGGTCTATTTTCAATGATGAAATCAAGAGGTACGAGGTGTAAATATGTACATATTTTATTTACAAGTACTTTATTGTTTTATAATATAAAATAAAAAAATGGGGGAAGTACGGGGTGGACTCTACTGGAAGACGCCAGGATTTCCTTGAAAAAAATTTCTTTGAAAGCTTCTCTCTTAGAAAATCAAAATTTTCCCAAATATTTCCATGAGAACATATTACGATTTTGGGTAGAATTAATGGTTGCACTCAAAAGTTTGAACAGGTTCAAAAACCTTAGAAGTTAAAAATTTGCTTTATCTCCAAGTTAAAAAGAAAAATGTTTCAGGGAAGATGTTTGGGGGTGCTTGGCGAAAGTATGGGCGCTGACAAGATATTACCTTAGTTGGAAAATATAAGCTTAGAATATAAGTGAATGGGGTCCGGTTGTAAAATTGTAAAGTGTGGTAAATGGAAAGCACTTTCACCCAGAGGAAGGGGTGAAAACCCCATTCACCTTCCAATGGATGCAAACACTTGTTGTAAAAGGAAATACTATATAAAAGCTCCAGGTCACCAGGATGAAGGCGGTCAAAAGGGCTTTCATCCCAAAGTAGGGTCGAAACTCCCATTCACCCCTCGTTGGGGCAAAAAGTATTTTATGAATATTTAAAATTCTAAATCGTAGCACCCATATCATTTGATTTAAAGAGAAATATTTAAAAAAAAAATTGCCCTAGTCTTCGAGCTAAAATCATTCCATGTTTGTCATCAAAGAAAACAAGGTTTGTGAAGACGAACTCGCTGTGACAGTTAAAGGAAGAATAGTCAAGTACGCTTTCACCCTATGAGAATATGAAGCTCTAATTCATTGGCTCCCCACGAAGGTGAAGCAACGTAGAGTTCTAAAATCATGGGGGCATACTTCAAAAAAGGGTAAAAGAAAAGCAAGAGTTTAAATAGCTCTATTATTAAAAGCTTTAAAAAAGAGAAAAAAAAGAGAAGAAAGCTTTTAAAATTTTATTTTCTTTTTTATATATGGCATAAAAATAAAACAAAAGGAATAAAATAAAAAAACTCCAGTTGAAAAAGCTTTAAAAGGGCACTTTTCTAAAAATGGGGTGAAAAAGAAAGGCAAGGAATTGTTTTAAAAGGATGAAGTTCGCCATGAATTCAATCAAACAGGTTGAAGGTATTTTTGGAGCGAAAGGAGAAGATATCAATTGCGCCCCAAGTGTTTTTACCCTTGCATTATTAATCAATTTTTTTGAGTGCACCCTCAAAGTGATTTCACCCTTTGAAATGTGGTGGATTTCAGAAATTGTTCATGGAAGTTGAGAGGCATTTTCAGAGCATTTAATTTAAAACGTGCACCCGAATTTGTGTTGGGAGAAATTTTGGCATTTTTGAGGAATGAAATCTCAAATTGGCAAAAGCAAGGGTGCCCATTGGTCTGCAGGTTGCAGATTTATTTTTCCAAAGAAGTTTTAGCATCCAGGGTGTATTCTTTGAAGGTGTAACGTGGTAAGAAGGGCACGCTTTTCAAAAGTAATTTTACAATGAATAATAGTCAACTATCGTTAAGCATCATGATTAGTGTTGGTTGAGGGAAACGAGGTGCGCACCATCTTGAATTCACCAAGACAAGTGTTGTATTTACTATGGTGGTTGAGAGCTCCATCTATAAAATAGAGCATACATAAATTCGCGTAGACATTAAATTTTTTAAATTATTGCCAATGCATTTTTGAGCTTTTTGTTGCAAAATTTGCAAAACATCTCCAAAGTTCCAAGAATTGGCATAATGGGTAAGAAAAGAAAATAAGTGAAATATACCCTAGAGCCCAAAAAGTCGAAGAAGAGGGTAGAAGGAAAAAAAAAGTCCAAAAAATCCCGTATAAATAAAATTGTAGATTTAGACCTGTACTTTGACACCATGATAGAGGTCGGGGACTGCTTGATCACCAATAAGGGTGTGGTAAAGCTTTGAAAAGATGTTGAATTTGCAGTAAATCAAGGATTAACAATGGAGAGCCCTTTGAATGTGTAATTTTATGTGTAGCTATTTTGGTATTTATGTACGCCTATACATGCTTACCCAAAGCTGGTAAAGCTGATTGCCCAATTTTACAACCTAGTTACCAAGATAGTTCAAAATGTGAATAAGGAGGTGCTTTTCTTTATCTCCATTGATGAAGTGAGGGAAGCATTTAACTATGGGTTAAAACCTCATCGGATATGATTTTCAATAAGTTGCACATCAATGTGCCAGATGAAAGATATGTATCTATCATAACAATGCGCAAGTTCATGGAGAGACAGCTAATTAAAGAATCGTAGCTAGGGCATCTATCGAATATATCGAAATAATTATTAGAATTCAAGAGCATCGGCTTATTTTAAATTTTGGCATGGGTGGCTAACCTTTCTATATATTCCATGGTTCACAAGTGGCAGGAAATGCTTGTGCAGTGTATATCTTAGGTGGATTTTTATGCTCCAACAACAATGAGAAAGGGGACCAACCCGATTTATTTTGATTGGGCCGATTTCATTTATCAAAATATGCACATTCAGTTGGAAAAGATACATATAGGAGAGGAGAATTCATTCAATCACACATCCTTCCTCATTTGGTATTTCTTCTTTCATTTACATTAGCATTTTTCATTCATTGCAGTAAAACAAGTTGATGAGGAGAACGAGCTTTTGACAGTTTATATGTGGTCTCCCACTCTGTTGAGAAGGGAGTCATTCTATAACTTTAACAACTTATTTTTAGGGCCCAAAATTGAGTAAATTTATGGCAAGAGTTAAATAATACCATGGGAAATGAGAGAAGCAGTTGTTACAGTAGAAAAAGAAGATATCTTTTTCCTCACTCAAGGCGTAGTCAAACAAATTTTTGGCTTCATGGGCAAGCCATTCTTGCTTTTATATTTCATCATCGAGCATGTTTTTACCATGGATGTGGTGCACTAGAATAATTATGCCAATGATATTTATGGATTAGGATGCAACAAAAGAACTACATGCATGATGTCATTCAAGTTTCGTAGCATAGAAGTAAGTCAGGTTGTCCAGAACAGATTGCTTACAGAAGTGCTTCACGACCTGGGCCTGATGGAACTGTCGTAGTGATGGAGATATGACCCATTGGGTAAATTTTTGGAAATAATTAAGGTAAAGCATTTTAATTCCTACCCACACCCAGATATTAAGCAAAATCACAATAATTTTGAGGGGCACAATTTGGAATGGCACATTGAAGTTATGATGTCGCTTTCACCCTAGCATGAATTCTATGAGAAAGAGGCCGAATATAACCCTATAGTGCATAGAGATCAAATTCCTCCACCAAGTCTATTTTACCAGATGAAAGAATAATTACTCTCATGGACCGATGAGAAGATTATGAACTGGTGGATTATGCGGGTCCAAAGAAGGAAAATCACATTTGGTTTTGAGTTGAATATGGATGAGGCATTTTTAGAAGCATATGATGAATTTTTTAACGTATATCAAACTATCGCTTTCACCAAGGTCATACCTCAAACTTTTAAAAAGTCTAATAGTGGATAAAGCATGGCTAGATAAGAGTGCCCAAAAATTGAGGAAGTGACATATGAAGAAGAGTAGCAGTATGTTTTTAAAACGAGGTTGCAATGGGCAAAGAAAAATATATATGAGGCACCTCTATTGGAAAAGAAAAGTGTTGGAGAGGTGCTTCCATTTTTGAAAGTTGCAAAGAGGCCAAGATCTGATGTTTTTTTCATCTACTATTTCAGTTTTAACTATTGTAGTTTCCATAGTTACAGTTCCTGCAACAACTATTAATTCACCTCTATTGGTTTTGGTTGCTCTAGTTAGCATTGCCCAAGAGTTACCACCGATTCACAAGAAACCGATGGACCAGAAGGTTTAAATTGTTAACCTCAAAGTGGTAGTAGAGGAGAAATAGGAGGAAATTATTATACAGTCACTATTATCAGCAAGACACGTGATGCCCGTGCTTGAGGGTACATCTTCCCTTCCCTCTTATTTTACTCAGGAGTAGGTAGTGGCTTTCAGTTCAATTTATTTAGTCCCTACGCCTGTCGCTCCCCCATTTGGTATACATTTTGTGTCCATTTTACTCCCTTCCTCTCACTTGCAAGTCACTACTGCTCCTTCTTCTCTTCCCCTCTCTTTGGCATCCCTTTATTTTAGTTCATTTGCATCAGGTACAAATCTATTTTTGCATCCTTCCCCTTCCATTTCTGCAACTACTTCCAATGTCACTATAAGTATGTAAGCTCCTCTAAGAGTGAGCGTATCTACAACCAAATATGGCTCTTCCATATACTCTTCTGTTTTGGCCCCCCCTCTCATTTTCCTCTCCTCTTCTTCCTTTTATCCAAGCCAAGCTTCTCCAAGAGTGAGCATAACTACAACCAAATTTGGCTCTTCCATATACTTTGTTGTTTCGGTCCCCCCTCTAATTTTCCTCTCCTCTTCTTCCTTTGGTCCCTTTCATGCCATTTTTGGAGATGCAGGTGCTACCTGAATCCGAGGTGATACCCAAGTAGCCTGATGTAGAGAAGATTAATCATGCTCATATTAGTTCATCATAGTGGCTGAAGAGTCACAGGTGAAAGGAGGCACTTGCTCTAGATAGGTTGCTCAAGAAATTCGCCTTCGATCTAATTGCTATGGAGGCTCACACTACTAAGATAATTCCCCTAGTCCAAAAAATGCTAGGAGAAATGATGTCGAGCGATTACACTTGTGAGACCATGACGGAGGACCTACCGAAGATTGATCCCACTGAAAAAATGGGGAATATACAGATTGATATGAACTCAGTTTAATTACATGACAAGTATTATAAGAAAATATTTTATGACATTGAGACAAAAAAAATTGAGCTTGAGGATGCCTTGGCAGCAAGTAGAACGCATCAGGAGAAGATGGAAATAGAGGTTGAACAATAGTGTCAATAATCAGGGACCCATCAAAAGGTGAAAAATGCAGTGGAGCAGCAGGTGTAGTCATTGAAGGTGTAGATTGAGTCCATACAGAATCAACTAGCAGAGAAGGCCACACAAGCTATGGGATTCTCTTAGAAAATAGTTAAGGAGGCTCACCTACAGTTGGCTCAAACTTGTGAGAAGCTTATAGTGAAATCAGTTCTAGTTTTGTAGTATTTGTACGAGGCTTGGATACAGATCCAGTTGAGCCAGCAAGTAATAGATGGTATTGAGGAGATTTTGGAGCCTCATTTTGAGATGGCTATAAAAATCCAAGCCCTGGCTCAGTCCAATATATGCATTCACCCCATGACTAATATGGACCAAGCCTAGTCTACTGCCAAAGTGATGTTGCACAGTTACTTCTAGAGGACCTGGTGAGAGAAGGAAAAAATATCCTTAACACCATAGAGTGGGAGTATACTATTTCAATGATCCATTTTGATGCTCTTGTCGATATGGGCTTTTCAAATTTTACTCATGAATGGGGTGAGACTCTACCAAAGGAACAGCTAGAAGTGGTTTGGTAGAATTTTGTGGAGGACACTTAAAAAAATGAGAAGTTGGAGGAGCTAATCACAAAGGAATAGGTGTTGTTGCTCTTGAAGAATTTTACCTTCATGGAGTTGTCCTTGTTTGAGTTAGCTCAACAAGAAAAGTGCCTTAGCCTGGAGGACTTCAAGAACCTACATTATATTTATGAGTCATTGATTGTTCCTTGCTTGTTCACCACACATGCTTTGGTTAAGGTAGTTACAGTTTACGAAATCACCTATGAAATTTTGAAGGAGCAAGAAGAATAGGTATCAGCAGAACAAGTAGCAATAGAACAAGCAGTGGAAACACTAATATTTGTTGAGCAAGGTGCAGCAATAGTATTTTCATTATTGTCAACACAGTCAGATCGATCTGTTGATGCAGTGGACAGGAAGTTCAAAAGCTATTCAGATGCAGAAGACAGGAGTTCAAAGGTTATTCAGAGTATGTACAATGATTTTCCAAGAAGACCAAAGTGGCCCATATGCAAAATATCAAAGAAAAATACAAGTAAGAAAAGTGTCGCGATATCGCGACATATACAACAGGCAAGAAAAACTATCGTGATTTCACGACATGTTGGAAGAGAGAGAAAAAGCAGGAAAAACTGTCATGATTTTGCGACATGTTGGAAGAGAGAGAAAAAGCAAGAAAAACTATCACGATTTCATGACATGTTGGAAGAGAGAGAAGAAGAAAGAAAAACTATCGTGATTTCGTGACATGTTGGAAGAGAAAAAGGTAAGTGGAAAAACTGTCGCGATTTCACGACATGTTGGAAGAGAAACAGGCAAGTGGAAAAACTGTCGTGATTTCACGACATGTTGGAAGAGAAAAAGGCAAGTGGAAAAACTGTCACGATTTCGACATGTTGGAAGAGAGAGAAAGCAAGAAAAAGTATCGCGATTTCGTGACAAGTTTGAAGAAAGAGAACAAGTAAGAAAAGTGTCGCAATTTTGCGACATGTCGCATTTTCGCGACTAAAATAGGAGAGAGAAAGTAAGTTGGAAAAGTGTCACGATTTTGCGACATGTCGCATTTTCACGACTAAAATAGGAGAGAGAAAGTAAGTTTGAAAAGTGTCATGATATCGTGACATGTCGCATTTTTGTGACTAAAATAGGAGAGAGAAAGTAAGTTGGAAAAGTGTCGCAATTTCACGACATGTCACATTTTCACGACTAAAATAGGAGAGAGAAAGTAAGTTTGAAAAGTGTCGCGGTATCACATGTCACATTTTCGTGACAAAGGAAAGAGAGGAAGCGTATGTAAGTAGAACTGTCATGATTTTGCAAAAAAAGTAGGAAGTAAGACTTCGAAAGCAGAAGTGTCACGATTTCACGACAAAAGCAAAGAAGTAAAGTACAGAAGTAGAAGTGTCACAATTTTGTGACAAAAGCAGAGAAGAAGACTTTGAAGGCAGAAGTGTCACGATTTCGGGATAAAAGCAAAGAAGCTAAGTATGGAAGCAGAAGTGTCGCGATTTCATGACAAAAGCTAAATTGAAGACTACAGAGGCAGAAGTGTCGCTATATCATGACAAAAGCAAAGTCAAAGTCTATGGAAGTAGAAGTGTCATGATATCGTGACAAAATAAAAGACAAAGTCTACGGAGGCAGAAATGTCACGATATCATGATAAAAGAATAGAGAAAGAGTATGGAGGTGAAAGTGTCGCGATATTGCAACATGTATTTTTGTGGTAATAGCAACAAAAGAAATTATGGAGGCAAAAATGTCATGATTTCATGACAGGTCGTAAATGCGCAAGTCAAGAAGGTGAACCTAACTAAAATGAGAAGGATGACAGCCAACTAAAATTAGGGTTTACAGTTGTTATGAAAGCCAACTAAGATTAGGATTTACAACCGACTAAGATTAGGGTTCTCATCATAAAAAATATTGTTATAAAAGGAGGGCTGTTTGGAGAATTGTGTGTATGGTGGAATGTGTGTGAAATACGGTCATTGTGTGTAGAGAGAAAGTCGTGTCGAATCGTGCTAAGTGCAAAATTCACAAAGAGAGAAGAGTGCGCAAAAGGGAGAAGATGATCATGAATTTTGATTGTAACGAAGCAGAGTGTGCGAAGTGATTGTGCAGAGAGAGCAGAGTGCAGAGAGCAAAAAGGTTGAAGTTCTACCAGGTGCTACTGTGATTGCATAGAGAAAGTAGAGTGCGTAGAGAACGCAAAGGTGAAGAAGACCAGTCAGGGTCTTGCAAAAGCAAAGGTATCTTATAGACAAACTTATAGATTCAAATTGAAGTCCAGGTTGCAGCTTGGCATCAGGGGTTGGTGCTCCTTTCTATTGGTGCAGATAAATCAGGGGTTAGTGCTCCTTCTAGTTGGTGCTTCTTTCTATTGGTGTAGGTAAATCAGGGGTTGGTGCTCCTTTCTGTTGGTGCAGATAAATTAGGGGTTGGTGCTCCTTTCTGTTGGTGTAGATAAATCAGGGGTTGGTGCTCATTCCAGTGGGTGTTGGTAAATTGATTGTAAAGTTGGTGCTTTGCAAAGGCTAGATTTGGATGGTAGTCCAAGTAGTCAATTTTTGAGGAGTAGCCATATTGGTGAACCTCGTTAAATCTTATGTTGTGTGATGATCTTTTGTTATACTTGTTGTATCTAGTAATAAGTTTTAATTACTACGGTATTAAGAGCTATAAATTCAAGTTTAAAGAGCTACACTGATTCACCCCCCCTCTCAGTATCATTGTAAGACTAACAATTGGTATCAGATCCAAGTTCTTGTACAAGCTTAACCGGCTAGGGTGATCTTGGAAGTAACACAATGGCAGGTGGTGAAGGCTTCTCATCAAACAAAGCACCATTGTTTGACGGATCTAATTATGCATTTTGGAGAATCAGGATGTAGACATATCTTTGTGCTTTGGGATACAACATCTAGGATTCAGTAGTTAGTGGATACACAATACCCATCACTCCTCCAAAAGAGGTTGATGAAAAGAAACTGTTTGAAAATAACTCAAAAGCAAAGAATGCTATCATGTGCGGATTAGCAGATAGTGAACTAGTAAAGATCATGAGCTGTAAAACAACAAAAGAAATATGGGACAAACTAAGGAGTATTCATGAAGGAGACGATAAGATCAAGGAGGCCAAGTTACAGACACATCGAGCTCAGTTTGAAGCATTAGAGATGAATGACGATGAAAACATTGAGGCATATATGCTGAGAGTTAATGGAATCATTAATGCGATCAGAGGACTTGGTGAGGATATCGAAGACTCTATCGTCATGAAAAAGGTATTAAGATCTCTTCCTCAAAGGTTTGATTCTAAAGTCTCAACGATAGAAGAAGCTAAAAATCTAAATTATTTTAGTATAGATGAGATGTATGGTTCTTTGACTACATATGAGATGAGGATAGGAAGATCTAAACCCACAGACAGAGAAGCGGATTTTAAAGCCCTTAAAAATAAAAACGCAAAACAAGAGTCCGAGGAAGAAGAGACATCAGATGAAATGGAAGCAAACTTTGTTAGAAAACTAAAAATGGGAAAAGGAAAATACAGAGGAAAGCTACCGTTTAAATGTTTCAACTATGGAGGCATTGGGAATTTTGTGACTAAATGTCCACTTAATGAGAAGAACAAAAATGATGAAGGATCGCACCAAGAAATAAGTGATTGGAAGAAGAAAACAAATTTTAGAAAAGGCAACTTCAAGAAGAAAAGTTTCATCTCCAAGAATGCCAGTTCAATAGAAGACAACTTCGATGAGGATTCTGAAGAGGAAACAGGTGAAGCTCTTTTCATGGCATTTGAAGAAGTAAAATCAGAAAAGGAAGGAGTGAACTCTGAAGTATGTGGTGAAAACCCTGAGGCTGAAGTAGATCTAGAAGGCATCAAATTTGGTCTGGGTTTTGTCGAAGGAGAATCATCAAATGGATCAAAGGCCAAAAATATAGAATCCATAAAGAATGAAGATAAGAAACAAGTTGATCAAGGAAAAATGTCTCATGCAAAAGAAAGCAATAATGCCAGACACGAAAGGAGAATTGACAATGATGGATTCACCAATGTCACACATCAAAGAAGAAGAAGACCTATGGCTCCTACGACAACATGGCAAAGACCATCACCCAGGTTCAATTATCCATTTTATGGTTTCTATTTTAAATGCAATGGCTATGGACATAAAATCTCGGACTACAAATATAATGTAAGACCAAGGAATTTCACCAGAGAGAAATGCTTTTTCTCCTTTGATGAATTATACAGTAGAATGTTATAACTATCATAATTTTGGGCACATTGCAAGAAACTGTAGTACACTTGCATCAAATCAATTTCAGGGAAGAAATTTTCAACCAAATAGGATGAGACAAAATAGAAAACTTCTTGAAAAACATGCACAAGCTATTGATAAGGGAAAGGTAAAACAAGAGCCCAAAACGGTAATCAAACCAGAGTGGAGAAAGAAAGAAGAAAGGAAATCGTGTCTCCTTGGACTGAAGGAGACTACTCCTCTATTGCACTAAGCAACTCCAGGTAGCACATCCTCGTGGGGAGCAATCTTAAAGTTTTATTTTAATGCTCCTATGTATTTGTTTGGTTATCTGAGGATGAAAGGCAAGTAGTCAGGGGGAGTTGTCGTATAGTTGTCAAAGTGTGTTTTAGTTCATGTAGTTGTTTGTGGAGGTACCGTGAAGGGTGGTGATTAAATTGAGAGTTGTCACCATTGGTAGTATTGCTATATGTCAGTGTTGTGCTTTTTGATGGTTCTTATTGCCATTGTTCAAAGTTATGGATTATAACAATTTTGATAATTTGGTTTAGTGAAAGATATGTTAAAAAAGTTCACAATGGAGGATTGTAAGCCAGCTAGCACTCCCATGACGACAGGTTGCAAGTTGATCAAGGATGACAAATCTCCACCTGTTGATCAAACCATGTACAGATCTATGTTTGGGAGCTTATTGTACTTGACAACTACCAGACCAAATATTTTGTAGGCAGTATGCATGGTAGCATGATTTCAGGCTAATCCCAAGGAGACTCATGTGACAACAGTGAAGAGGATTCTTCGGTACCTCAAGGGTAATATGGAGTATGGGTTATGGTATCCGAAAGGTAAATACTTCACCCTTATTTTGTATTTAGATGCAGATTGGGTAGGAGGTGTCGATGACAGAAAGATTACCAGTGGAGGTGCATTCTATCTTGGAGATAGATTGGTTGCGTGGCACAGTAAGAAACAAGAGTCAGTTTCTTTATTGACAGTAGAGGTAGAATATATTGCAATGAAAACATGTTGTACACAGGTATTGTGGATGAAACAAACCCTAAAAGATCTTGGTATTAGCTTCAGTGAGCCAATATCAGTTAAGTGTGATAACACCAGTGCCATTAACATCTCCAAGAATCCGGTTATGCATTCATGCACAAAACACATTACTATTAGGTATCACTTTTTGAAGGAGAAAGTTACGAAAGGTGAGGTTAAGTTAGATTTTATTCCAACTACAGATCAAGTAGCAGATATCTTCACAAAACCATTACCCAAGGAAGTTTTTGAGTACCTTCGCAATAAATTGGGAGTGGTCACACTTCCCAAGAATTGACTAGCTATAGGGATCCCATTCTTAGGGGGAGTATTTAAGTATTTGATTATCTTTTTGCTCATGTTCATGATTTTTGCTGTGTAATAAATTTTGCCTGAGAATATTGTGCATGGACTCAGGGGGAGTCTGTAGTAGCCCTTTGGTATTATTGTCAAATGGGGAGAAGAGTTACAGGAAATTGCACATGTGTTGCCAATAATTCCAAAGGGGGAGATTGTTGAGCAAGGTGCAACAACAGTATTGTCATTGTTGTCAACACAGTCAGATAGATCTGTTGATGCAGTGGACAAGAAGTTCAAAAGCTATTCAGATGCAAAAGACAAGAGTTCAAAGGTTATTCAGAGTATGTACAGTGATTTTCCAAGAAGACCGAAGTGGCCCATATGCAAAAGATCAAAGAAAAAGACAAGTAAGAAAAGTGTCGTGATATCGCGACATATACAACAGGCAAGAAAATGCAATGATATTTCTTATCATTTGCTAATAAATTTACAAATATATATATTGCCAAATCGAACGAGGAACAAACAGGAATAAGAAAACACGATGCGGAATAAAAATAAAATCAAGGCCACTTAAGGTGGGCACACCCTTGCGCAGAAGCAGCAGATGAAAAAGTATAAAAGATATGATAATTTTAATTCAAACCAACTACGGTGAATATATATAATAAATTTCTATCTCTTGGAGAAACATAGCCGACGCTGCTATGTTTGGACTGCAACATGACTCCCCTCCTCGGAAAGCTTTGTCCTCAAAGCTGGAAATGTCTGGAAGATACTTTCAGGTTCCCATGTTGCATCTTCCTCTGATAAATCTTGCCATTTAATGAGAAATTCATGAATCTGACGTGATCTCAGTTTGCGGACTCTATGTTGTAGTATATCTTCTGGTTGGAGATGTATGCGTCCTTCCTCATCGAGCACTGGTAATTCTGATTGACTTTGTACTTTCTGACCAATTACTTTTTTGAGACACGAAACATGAAATACCGGGTGTATTCGTGAAGATGTCGGTAGCTCTAATTGATAGGCTACTTCTCCAATGCGACGCACAATTTTGTAGGGACCATAGAATCGTGGGGCCAACTTCTGGTTGGACTTTATCTTTAACGAGGCTTGTTTGTAAGGTTGCAACTTTAGGAACACCCAATCACCTATATTAAAAGTTCTCTCCGATCGGTGCAAGTCTTGTTGTTGTTTCATACGATTCTCGTGCTTGGACCAAATTCTCTTTGAGGATGGTAAGCGTAGATTGCCTTTGTTGGAACCAATCATCCACTTTAGCTACTTTAGATGATCCCTGTACGTAATCTGCAACTTTTGGAGGTTTGGTGCCATACAATGCTTCGAATGGAGACATCTTAATTGAGTAATGGTAAGAAGTGTTGTACCACCATTCCGCTAATGCTAACCAATGGCTCCATTGGTATTGTTTATCTTGAGCAAAACATCTTAAGTATGTACCCAAACATTTGTTAACTACTTCGTTTGACCATCTGTTTGTGGATGGTATGCTGAAGACATGTTCAATTTGGTACCACTAAGTCGAAATAATTCCCGCCAAAAGTTACTAGTGAAAATGGGATCTCTATCACTTACAATATTCTTTGGCATACCATGTAATTTGAAAATTGAATCCATAAATACCTTTGCCACCTTGCTTGCGGAAAATGGATGTTGTAAAGCCAGAAAGTGAGCATATTTGGATAACCGGTCTACGACGACGAAGATTACTGTCCTGCCTTCTGATTTTGGAAGACCTTCAATGAAATCCATGGATATATGTTCCCATTGTCGTTCGGGGATGGGTAATGGTTGTAATAATCCTGGTGATTTGACTGTTTCTCCTTTATTTCGCTGGCAAACTTCACATTCTGCTACCCATTGTTTGACTTCCGCTTTTAATCCTTTCCAACAAAATGATTGTTTGACCCTTAAATATGTCTTCAAAAATCCTGAATGTCCTGTTGATGGAGAAGCGTGTGATTCGTCGAGGATTTTTGATTTGAGTTCTGAATTATGTGGAATGTAAATGCGGTTCTTCTTTCGGAGGATGTTATCTTCATAAGAGAACCCAGGGTGTTTGGAAGACCCTATAGATAATTCATGAATTATCTGAGCAGTTTCACTATTAGACATCCATTCAATTTGTAATTGAGTTACCCATTGGGAACAAGGACCTGAAATAGCATTGATGACTACTTCATCTTCATATTTTCTGGACAGCGCATCGACAACTATATTTTCCTTCCCTTTCTTATATTCAATAACGAAATCATAGCCTAGAAGTTTGGTTAACCACTTATTTTGTTCGGATAAGAAAACCTTTGCTCCAAAAAATGCTTGAGGCTACTATGATCTGTTTTGATAATGAAGCGGCTACTGATTAGGTAGTGTCTCCATTTTTCTACTGCATGAAGAATAGCCAACATTTCTTTTTCATATGTTGATCTTCCCAAATTTTTTCTGGAAAGCTGTTTACTTTCAAATGCCAAAGGATGACCTTCTTGCATTAATATAGCCCCAATTCCTGTTCTTGATGCATCACATTCGATAATAAATGGTTTGTGAAAGTTGGGAGTTGCTAAGACTGGAGTTGTACACATGGCTTGCTTAAGAGCTTCAAAAGCTAAAGTAGCCTCGTTCGACCAACGAAAAGCATCCTTTTTTGTGAGTGCTTTGAGAGGTGCTGCAATCTTACCATAATTCTGTACAAACTTGCGATAGTAGCCTGTGAGACCCAAAAAACCCCGAAGTTTCTTGATGGTTTTAGGTAAAGGTCACTCTTGAATTGCCTTAATCTTATTGGGATCGACTTTGACACCCTCATGTGAAACTATATGACCCAGATACTCGACTTCTTGAACACCAAATGAGCATTTGGAGCGTTTAACAAATAATTTTTCTTTGTGTAGGATGTGAAGGGCTTTATCCACATGATGTAAATGGTCCACCCAAGTTTTGCTGTATATGAGAATATCATCAAAAAAAACTAACACAAACTTACGGAGGAATGGACGAAACACTTGGTTCATGAGACTTTGGAATGTGGATGGTGCATTAGTGAGACCAAAAGGCATGACCAAAAATTCATAATGACCTTCATGAGTACGAAAGGCCGTTTTGGGAATATCTTCTTCTCTAACACGGATTTGGTGAAAGCCAGAGCGAAGGTCTAATTTTGTAAAAAATTTTGCACCATGCAACTCATCTAATAGGTCATCTATGACAGGTATAGGAAATTTGTCCTTGATAGTGAGTTTATTGAGAGAACGAAAGTCAGGACACATACGCCAAGAGTTATCTTTTCGTCTAGCCAGGACTACAGGTGAGGAATAAGGACTAGTGCTGTGACGAATGACTCCATGATCCAACAAATCCTGAACGATCTGTTCGATTTCTATCTTTTGTGGCTGAGGATAGCGATAAGGACGACTGTTAGGTGGGACACTTCCTGGCATCAAATGGATGGCATGATCATGAGATCGTTTAGGTGGTAATCCTTGAGGTTCTTGGAAAACCTCGTCGTAATGTGTGATGATATCTTGTAACTCAGGTGCAATAATATCCGAAGTTGCTGTCGATTGTTTTTCCAAACAATTAATTTGAGCTATAAACCCATATCCACCCTTTTTTAACATCTTTTCCATACTATGAGAGCTCACCATTTGTGTTGGAGGAGTAGTAATGCCTTGTAAGTGAATGACTCGTCCATTTTCCTTCCATTCCACAAATAATTTTTTGAAGTTGAAGCTAAGCTGTGTCTAATGTTTCCAACCATTCAACCCCCAAAATGACATCGGAATTTCCCAAATTCATGACAAAAAGGGAGCCTAACCCGGTATAAGTTCCCATCTTTATGGAAACTTGAGATGTGCGACCCACGCATTGTGCGTTCACCCCGTTGGCCACTAAAACCTAGAATTTGTCTTTGTTGGAAGAGTTAATGAATAAATTCAAGGCTTTTGCTTGTTTTGATGTCGATAAAATTGTGGGTGCTACCAGAATCAATTAGCACATTCACCTTTTTCGGCGGAGAAATCCTGGTACCTTGATGGTATGGTGGGCGGTTAAACCCATGAGAGCATGCACTGAAATTGCCATTGTATCCTCTTCTTTTTCGTCTATAGTACCTGGCAGGTCTTCTGGCATAGGTTCTTCTGATTGGTAAGGTTCATCCTCTTCCCCTTCACCTTGATCACCTTCAATATGAAAGTTTTGTTTTTGGGCACAAGCTTGTTCCCTGGGGTGATTAGTGCGACATTTATAACAAAAATATCTTGATGGTTGATCATTTCTACGAAAGGAATTGTTGCGGTACGAAGGACGACTATATGTTTCCCGTTGTGCAGACAACTGGTGTCTCTTCTCGGCCAACTTGGCTAATCTTATACAACTGTTCAACAAGGTTGGATCGTGCATGTCTACCTCCACTCGAATACTTTCTTTCAAACCATTGCGAAATGCACCTACCACTGTGTCGGGACTAAGGTCTGAAGTGTATGGTAGTAAACTGGTAAACTCCGAAACGAATTCACTAACTGACCCTTTTTGTTTAAGAGATAACAATCTTACTATGTAGGATGATGTAGCTCCGTCGTCAAATCTTTCTAAAAAAGAGGTAGTGAATTTTCTCCAGGTAATAATAGCTACATTCTCTTTTTTAAGCCATACAAACCATTGGTAGGCCTCAGTGCCTAATTTTGTTGCAACGAAAGGAACTTTATCAATTTCCTTAATTTGATATAAGTCAAGGATGCCTTCCATTTTGGCTAACCAACCACGAGGATCATGACCTTCAAAAGTGGGCATATCAATTCGTGGAAAGTTAATATTAGGGCCTCTTGGTTGGTGATAACCCGTGTCCCTTTCTTGATTTTGGTTATACCGTTGTCTTTGATAGGGATCCTTGTAATTATCCCAATCACCCTGTTTTTGTTTCCAATCATCATTAGGATCACCATTTTCTTCATTTCGTTGGGCATGGGAGTGATTTTGGGGATTAGAAGTGGGATTAGGTTGTGTTTGTGCATTCACAAAGTTTTTTAGAGTGAGACTCAAGTCGTTTATACTCTCTAGTATTTCGTGAAGAGACTCCCTATCAGACATGGCTGAATTACTTGAGTTTCCTTGCGTGATGTTTTCGGGAGTTGGGGAAGGATTAGTAGCCATAGGATCTACTAGGGGATGATGTGGATTATAACTACCAATTTTAAAAGGAGAAAGAGAATTTTTAGTACCTGGGCTGCGGTTAGCTCTTCTTATGTTGGGATTGGTCGTTTTTGAGCTTGATAATCGACCGTCAGCACCTTTTGTCCACTTTTTGCTCATGCACTTGTTAACATAGCCCGCTTAAGAATCCGCTTCAACTGCCACAAATTTTGGTTGACGTTAGCAAAAAATTGTGGGTTCCGCTTCAACTGTCGCTCCAACTGCGACGCGGATCTGTATTTTTCTGGCTCACCTCCTTAACCACAACTTTTGACGACTTCAGCAACTATTGACAACTTTTAGCAACTTGTGATGACAACTTTTAGCAACTTGTGACGACTTTTAACAACTTTTGATGACTTTTAGCATGACCTATGCGACACGAGCAACTTGAACACGCGAGACACCTGTGACGACACGAAACCTTTGGACAGCGCGGACGCACACACGATGACTGGAGACGCGAACGGACAACCTGACAGCAAGACAGTGGTCCGGACACGCTAGACGACACGCGATGAAGACACGCAATGACGACCGGGGACGATGACCTGACAGCAAGACAGTGGACAGGACACGCGGAACGACACGCGACGACGACCGGACAGCAAGACAGTGGACAGGACACGCGGGACGACATGCGACGATGACCGAACAACAAGACAAAGGACAGGACACGACCGGACAACAAGAGACGAATGACACTGACACCACCGAAAGATGACACGCTCAACCACACACGCGCGTAATTGCAACGGAGGATGTGACCGAAGTCACAAATACAAAGACGCGATTTCCTCCTTATAAACCAGAAAATGCCCAAACTACGCCCAATGTGGGATAAAGCTTTAAAACCACACCCTCAATAATTTTCCGCTGACGTCAGCCGGATATTAAACATAAAAAACCTTAGCAAGCTGTTTTAATTAAAACAATTTCGTGCCTTTTGATTGGACGCCGCTGTGCCTGAGAGAATACGCCGCTGCGTTCGGATAGGGGACTGCGATAGACAACCAGAGCCCCTGGATGCTGGAATACGCTGGTACCGCCGTAAGACCGCTTTGCAGATGCAGGGAATACTGTGATGCGAGGTGAAATGCAGCTGGGTATTGCGCAACCGAATGGGCGTGTTTATGAGACCGAAAAACTCCCGGAGATCGCCGAATCTGATACCAATGCAATGATATTTCTTATCATTTGCTAATAAATTTACAAATATATATATTGCCAAATCGAACGAGGAACAAACAGGAATAAGAAAACATGATGCGGAATAAAAATAAAATCAAGGCCACTTAAGGTGGGCACACCCTTGCGCAGAAGTAGCAGATGAAAAAGTATAAAAGATATGATAATTTTAATTCAAACCAACTACGGTGAATATATATAATAAATTTCTATCTCTTGGAGAAACATAGCCGACGCTGCTATGTTTGGACTGCAACAGAAAAACTATAGTGATTTCGCGACATGTTGGAAGAGAGAAAAAGTAGGAAAAACTGTCACGATTTCGCGACATGTTGGAAGAGAGAGAAAAAGCAAGAAAAACTATCGTGATTTCATGACATGTTGGAAGAGAGAGAAAAAGCAGGAAAAACTATCACGATTTCACGACATGTTGGAAGAGAAAAAGGCAAGTGGAAAAACTGTCGCGATTTCGTGACATGTTGGAAGAGAAAAAGACAAGTGGAAAAAATGTCGTGATTTTGCGACATGTTGGAAGAGAAAAAGGCAAGGGGAAAAACTGTCATGATTTCACGACATGTTGGAAGAGAAAGAGAAAGCAAGAAAAAGTGTCACGATTTCGCGACAAGTTCGAAGAAAGAGAACAAGTAAGAAAAGTGTCACGATTTTGTGACATGTCGCATTTTCGCTACTAAAATAGGAGAGAGAAAGTAAGTTGGAAAAGTGTCGTGATTTCGCGACATGTCGCATTTTCACGACTAAAATAGGAGAGAGAAAGTAAGTTTGAAAAGTGTCGCGATATTGCAACATGTCGCATTTTCATGACTAAAATAGGAGAGAGAAAGTAAGTTGGAAAAGTGTCATGATTTCGCAACATGTCGCATTTTCGTGACTAAAACAGGAGAGATAAAGTTTGAAAAGTGTCACGATATCGCGACATATCACATTTTCATGACAAAAGAAAGAGAGGAAGCGTACGGAAGCAGAACTGTCACGATTTCATGACAAAAGCAAAAAGCAAGACTTCGAAAGCAGAAGTGTCACGATTTTGTGACAAAAGCAAAGAAGTAAAGTACAAAAGCAGAAGTGTCACGATTTCATAACAAAAGTAGAGAAGAAGACTTCGAAGGTAGAATTGTCACAATTTCATGACAAAAGCAAAGAAGCTAAGTACGCAAGTAGAAGTGTCGCGATTTTGTGACAAAAGCTAAATTGAAGACTACGGAGGTAGAAGTGTCACGATATCACGAAAAAAGCAAACTCGAAGTCTATGGAAGCAGAAGTGTCGTGATATCGTGACAAAAGAAAATATGAAGTCTACGGAGGCAAAAATGTCATGATATTGTGACAAAAGAATAGAGAAAGCGTACGAAGGCAAAAGTGTCATGATATCGTGACATGTATTTTCGTGGCAACAACAACAAAAGAAACTGCGAAGGCAGAAATGTCATGATTTCATGATAGGTCGTAAATGCGCAAGTCAAGAAGTAGAACCTGATTGAAATGAGAAGGATGACAGTCGACTAAAATTAGGGTTTACAGTTGTTATGAAAGTCGACTAAGATTAGGATTTACAGTTGACTAAGATTAGGGTTCTCATCATAAAAATATTGTTATAAAAGGAGGGCTGTTTGGAGAATTGTGTGTATGGTGGAATGTGTGTGAAATACGGTCATTGTGTGTAGAGAGCAAGTCGTGTTGAATCATGCTAAGTACGAAATTCACAAAGATAGCAGAGTGTAGAAAATGGAGAAGACGATCATGAAGTTTGACTGTAATGAAGCAGAGTGTGTGAAGTGATTACGTAGAGAGAGCAGGGTGCGCAGAGAGCGAAAAGGTTAAATTTGACCAGCTGCTACTGTGATTGTGCAGAGAAAGTAGAGTGCACAGAGAACACAAAGGTGAAGAAGACCAGTTAGGGTCTTACAAAAGCAAAGGTATCTTACAGAAAAACTTATAGATTCAAATTGAAGTCCAGGTTGTATCTTGGCATCAGGGGTTGGTGCTCCCTTCTATTGGTGCAGATAAATCAGGGGTTAGTGCTCCTTCCAGTTGGTGCTGGTAAATCAGGGGTTGGTGCTCCTTTCTATTGGTGCAGGTAAATCAGGGGTTGGTGCTCCTTTCTGTTGGTGCAGATAAATTAGGGGTTGGTGCTCCTTTCTGTTGGTGCAGATAAATCAGGGGTTGGTGCTCCTTCCAGTGGGTGCTGGTAAATTGATTGTAAAGTTGTGCTTTGCAAAGGCTAGATTTGGATGGTAGTCCAAGCAGTCAATTTTTGAGGAGTAGCCACATTGGTGAACCTCGTTAAATCTTGTGTTGTGTGATGCTATTTTGTTATACTTGTTGTATCTAGTAATAAGTTTTAATTTCTACAGTATTAAGAGCTGTAAATTCAAGTTTAAAGAGCTACACTGATTCACCCCCCCCTCTTAGTGTATCTAGGTACTAACTCCCAAGTTTCATTTTTCTTGATCTGATCTAATTCTTCATTTATTTCCTTCATCCAACTTTCATCTTTGCTTGCATCAGCAACATTTTTGGGTTCAATGCTGGATAATAGAGAGTAGTAACTTACTACTCTTCTTCTTGTCTGAACACCAACTTTGGGGTCTCCAATTATTTGCTCTCTAGGATGATTTTTTTGCCAGCTATCTGTTTTGAATTTCTTATTTTCTTCCACTTTTGAATCACAACTTAAATCATCTGAGTCAATTTTTTGTATCTTTTTCGTTTCGTTTTCCTCATCTCCTTCAATAACCTCTTCATAAATTGGGTAGTTCTTTTCATAGCTAATTACTCGTTCTCTATCTTCATCAAATTTAACATCGGTGATGTCCACAATTTTCTTTAGCCTCTTGTTGTAGCATTTGTAAGCTTTTCTTCTTGATGAATAACCAACAAAAATACCTTCATCCGCTCTATCTTCAAACTTACCAAGATTATCTTCAGTTCTTTTGATGTAGCACTTACTGCCAAAAACTTTGAGGTATTTTGTTGTTGCACTTTTACTGAACCACAAATCATAAGGAGTTTTGCTTTCATGTTTTCTCAGCATGTACCTATTTGGATATACACCACAGTATGGACTGCTTCTCTCCAAAATTTGTCTACTACTCTGCTTTCAGCCAACATAGTCCGTGCCATTTCTTGCACTATCCTGTTCTTTCTTTCTACCACTTCATTCTGCTAAGGTGTCCTGGCTGCTGAAAATTGTCTCCTAATATTGTATTTTTCACAGTACTCTGCAAACTCCTCTAAAATGAGTTCTCCTCCTCTATCTGATCTTAAACATTTAATCGTCCTTCCTGTTTCATTCTCAACTTTGTTTTTGAAAATCTTGAACCTTTCAAAAGCTTCTGATTTATGCTTCAAGAAAAATATCCATGTCATTTTGGAATAGTCATCAATGCACAACATAAAATATTTGTCACCATTTATGCTTTGTGTTCTCATGGGTCTAGGTAGTTACAGTTTATGAAATCACCTATGAAATTTTGAAGGATCAAGAAGAATAGGTATCAACAGAACAAGTAGCAATAGAACAAGCAGTGGAAACACTAATATTAGTCAAAACGAGAGGAGACCAAAAATATAGCAGTTGAACAGGCACAAAAAAGGACATCTAAATTAGAAGTTCCAGCCAAGGTAGATTGTAGGAAGACCCACTAATGAGCCCAATGGATAAAGGCATAGGATCACTTACATCCACGTGAGTTGGATACCCCGAGAGCTACCAAAAATATTGGCAATTTTGCACCCTGCCACATTAAAATTTTGATGGAATTTTGTTGAATAATTTTTTATTGTAAAAGTGGCAAATATGTTAATACTATGTTGTAGTATTTCAGCCAGTATAATGTGTTACAATATTTTTATGTGTTAATTTTCCTTCTAATTTTCATGAATTTCATGCTTGGGATAATGGGTGTTGTAAGGTAAAATTGTTTGAATCAGCACATATCACCCGAGGACATCAAAATAAAATAGTGCTTAAGAATTCAATGGAAGAGAGCAGATATAACAACCTTAATGTCCTACCCTGGGGTGAAGACATATTCAAAAAACTTGTTGTTGCGTAAAGTGAAGAGTAAAAGTACGTTCACCCCAAAAGTGGGGTAACAGACTCATTCACCTCACTTCGGAGTGAACATAGGAAGAAAATAAGAATGGAAAATTCGACAATGAATTTCACACCAAATGAGGGGAAAAAATTTCTTTCACCCCTCTTAGGGACGAAACTACCTTCAATGGTTACGTTCTAAGTAGGCCTGAATTTGGAGAAGTTACGACAATTAAAGAAGTGCGTTCACCCTAAAGGTGGGGCAAAATCATCATTTTCCCCGCTTTGGGGTGAATGCTGTTAAAAGGATTTGACCAGTCAAAAAGACTTTCACCTTAAGTGAGGGGAAAAAGTAACTTTCGCCCCTACCTGGGGTGAAAGCTCAACAAAATAAGGAGTTTGGGAACCACGACAACGTTGAAAAGTCAATACTACGTTCGCCCCATAGGAGATGCACAAATAACTTTTGACCCTCCTTGGGGCAAAACTACATTTAAAAAAGTGATAAGTTGTGTAGGTCCAAGACAAATAGCAAAGGTGAGAATATCCTCTAATTCGAAGTTACAAGGATGCACGTCAGCTGCATATTGAAATGTTAAAGAACGTTCACCCCAAGTGATGGCGTGAAACTCCTTTTTGCCCCTCCTTGGGACAAAAGTGCAATAGAAAATTTTAAAAGGTGTGTGTGGGGCCCGATGTTGAGATACCAGAGAGTAAGAATGGAAAGGTGTTTTCCTCCAAAGGAGAGGCAAACGTACCATTCACCTCTCATTTGGGTGAAAGAGTTTTAAAGGCCAAACAAAACATGGTAGCACAAGGTAGAGGAGATGAATGAAATTATAAGAATTGCTGATTTTCGTATGCATACTCCAAATAAAGGCATGAACAAAAATAAATCCAACGCAGGTGGAGAAAGAGCTTCTGGCATAGAATAATTTACAAAATGAAATGTGGTTTCATCCAACTTCATTCCAGTCACCTCATCATGGGATAAAATTGATTTTAAATAGCAAGGAGACTTTTCCAAGATACCCATTACTGCAAATTATCTCGAAAAAATCAAGGGACCATGAAATTTAATTCTTGGTGCAATGATGGCTATATTTCCAAAATTTTTTCTTGAAAGGTGCAATATTAAATACTATTTTGGCTCATTTCCAACGCACTGCCACCCAATTGTGTTGTTTTCAAAATGATATTAACACATGGTGGACTATCTTGGCAAAAATTGATTTCTCAAAGGTAAGGACAAGGTGGGTTTAAAGACTTAAATTCTAGATTGTCAGAAGATTTTGTTGCATCCCAATGCACCGTCACTGAAGCTACCTTCAAGCATTTAATCCTATAGATTTACTAGGAGTTTCTCCTATCAAAATAGGGTCGCTATCCCCCTGAAGAATGTTTTGATTGAAAGCATCACTGATGCCGAGGAGGAAAATATGTATGCTGGTTTTTGATCTACCAACATTTTGTCATATGTGCATTAAATGAAAAGAGGTGAAAACCTCTATAAATACTACTCATTTTCCATTGTAAAAGGAGGAGGATGAAAACTCTATAGAAAAACTATTCAAGTTTTCTGTGTAAATAAAAGGAATTTGAATTGTGATTTTACAAATAGTCTTTATGTGTGATTTATTTCTATTCAAAAATTTCTATTTTATGTTCATGTTTGTTATCTTTTGTTAAGTTCAAATTCTACATCTAGATTTGGGTACTGTTGGTGATAGCATGAGTACTGGAATGCAATTTTGGAAGTCATCTCCAAGAAATTGTAAGTGGATTCTTTTGCATCCTTTCTATTCTATGCTTCTATGACACTTGGGTGGAATTCTTGCTGCTAGTCTATCCCCAATCCTACATCTTTGACTTGTGGCTATATTTTCCATTTCTTTTTGTTATTTCTAATTTCTTACCTGCAACTCTAGAATTAAACCAGTGTAGGATTAGTAAGGGAGACAACCCTCTCTGGATATTGGCACGGAGGACATTTATTTCCTTTGGCCTTTCAATGTTGGATGTTTCTAGGGCGCACAATATAGTAAGATCAAGCTATTGATGTAAGTAGAATACTATGAGCAAATTAATATGTAAATTAAGGCTTATAATTTATCAAATAAAATTTATTAATAAGTATCAATATTAATGTAATAGCCTAAATCAAATATGTACAAAGCATGTAATATGACTTACAATATTAATTTCTCAAATGTATGTAATCTTTATTTCTCCTCTTTATCTTAAATATAGCACTTTAATATCTACACTTGATAATTGTATGATGTGAATGATTCATATGATGCTCCACCATAGATTAATATATAGCCATAGTAGAATTAATTTTTGGATAGTTAACTGTTCCTTTCCTTATTTCAAGTCTCATGACTCTTGCCTTCTCTACTTGACACTTGCATACACATGACTCTATCTTGTACGCACACCTAGATATGACTCTTCACATAGGACACTCTAATCTAAAGACACTTGTGTACACTTACATATCATACACTTGTGCACATAAAATTACATTACACTTGTACACTTGCTCACATGACACTTGTGCATTTTTTTTTTTTTGGTAATTTGGTGGTTCTATTAAGTGGGTTTTGGCTGGGTCCCAATCCCATATTTACATAAAATCTCGATTGATAAAGAGAAAAAACTGCTGGAAAATCCCATACCGGGGAGGATAGACATCATTGCTACTACCATTCCCATGCAGGGGAGGACATAATCAAAATTTCCCATGTAGGTGGAGGTGGTACTATCCCAAAAGAAAAATTGCCCACACAGGGGCGGAAGACCATGAAAACTAAACATCGATAAACAAGAAAACCAGAACCCACACAGGGGCCACCTTCGAAACCAAAAAAAATAGACATAGAAAGAAAAAGTAGAACATATCGCAAACCAAAAACCCGATAGACCACATACCCATTGGCGCAGAAGTTAGCTTAGAGGGGCTCGGTGTTCGGGAAATCCTCCTTGGTATTGGTTACACTCTACTGGAGGTACTATTTCATGGCTAAACTAGCATTTTTGAAGATGAAAATGAAACTATTAATGAACATCCTAGAAATTTTATTGGAAATCATAGATCCAGGGATCAAATTTTTGTAGATGTCCTCAGAAATATGGACAAGGTAATTCTAGATCGATTTTGCCTTATCCTTCTTGAACCTGCAAGAAATTCAGATCAAGGAAAAGTTCTCCTTGAATTTGGCTTTGCACTTAGCTAGCGTCAGTTTTTTGTCACTCGTACCAAGGGGCTTGGAGCGAGTAGCAGTAGATGGAGTCCATTTTTTTGGAAATAGGAGTGTGGACTTTAGGGGCTTCCTCACTTACCAGAGGTTCACTAGATAGGGAATGGGTAGGACTGTGAGTGGGAGAGGAAAGGGGGGTTGGATTGGATGGGGTTGGCCAAAATGGGTGGTGGGGTGGAGGTGGATACATGGTGAAAAAGAACTACAAACAACCCTTGGTGAGTAGGAGCTAAGTGTTTCTTGCAAGCACTCACCATAGAGAGCCTAATGGACTGGTGGAGGAAAGTAGAGATGTTCATAGGCCTATATCCCCAAAGGTGGTTCACTAGAGCAATATGAAATCTAGAGAGTGGTTTAGACGGGTCATCACATGACAGATACTGAAGCAAAGGGATGGTTACAATTTGCCATAGGGAGGGGAGGGATTCTCGGTCCAAGGTAACTTCAAGCCACTTGAATTCTCGGTAATTCAGAAACCTTTCGAGCTCCTGGTCCCAGTTGTGTTTGTCACACTACACCAGGTAGCCCATGAGAGGAAGGCCAAAAACCTCGATGATGAGCTCAGGAGTAAATTTGAACTGGATGTGCCACACTGTAACATGGTCGTTCGACCAGGTTCTCATAAAATATATTGTGATATTAGCCTCAACACCCTTGAATTTTTATAGAAATGGGATAAGACCACAACCTTGTAGAAAGGAGGTTGAAAGGGCATCAAGTTGCAGGCTGGTTGGCTCAAGGAAGGCCATGGTGGTAGAATAAGGGGGCATATGGAAGGTGACAGGGAAGCTAGGGCAAAGGTTGGGGTGGTGAAGATGAAGGATGTAGGTCTAGATGATGACTCGCTCTATTTTTAAATAGGCATTAGGTGAGCCGTCGATCATTCTGTTGGCCACGAGATGATGACAGATGGAGAGGCGATGGAAATGGGAAGGAGACTGGGGATTGGTGTGGGTTTGCAAACCAATATCCAAATGGGAGGAGTCAAAATGCCACAAGGACTTAGATACAGCTAAGCTTGGCAGAATATTTGGCAAGAAACCCGAGGAGCACTCATGGTCAGGATTACATAGTGTTCTTTGGAAATCGATGACATTTGAAATGAGTATCCAAGAGCGAGCGTCATGATCACAGGAACCAGGTGGTTGGATAATAATTTGATGGATATGGAGCATACACCATGAATATGATGCCTGGGGAATTGCACACCATGAGACCTACAACACCTTGATCATAAAAATTATGGATTTGTGTGGAAAATATTAAAGGCAACTGGTCTACCTTGGCCAATATGCAACCGCTATGTGGATGATGCTTGGTGGAAGAGAGCTCCACCACACAGATAATGGTAAGACCTCAAGGTCTTACTATAAAATTATTAACAAATTAATGTAAATGTAATCGTAGGCCACTCAAAGGGGGCTCCCTTGTAATCGCTTTGCCACTATAGGGGGCCCTCCTTTAGAATCTATGATTCTTATTCTTCTTCTTGGATGATTTGATATGGATGGCCAACCTAATATATATATCTACCCTAAAGCTATGTTGGTGAAGAGACATGATGGTTCACATATGAAGAGATGTGATGGTTCACGTTATGAAGGGTTGTGATGGTTCACTTTATAAGTTAATAATATAATAATTAAATGATTAATAATACTAACTAATACTAACTAATAATGTTAGGATTGAGGATACTAACATGCCACCACCCTCATTAAAAAGAGCTTTGTCCTCAAAGCTCAAAGTGAGAAGCTTTGTCCTTTGTTTTACAAGAAGGATTTGTGTAAGTTCTTGGACTCTTTTAATGGCATCCTTTCATAGGCAGGGATATCGAGAAGGATGAAGCATTAGTGGGGGGTTTCCAAGAACAATAGTAGAATCTTCCTTAGTGAAATAATGATGAGATGGGAGGGCAACCCTTGGGGTTCCTCAAATACTTGAATGATGCATCAAAAGTGATGGTAATGATTTCATATCCTTTTTTGGTTCCTTGGTAGAGCCAATGGAGAAGGAGTGTGTAGTCACTCTGTGTTGGTTTCGAATAGGTTTGGTCATATGGCAAGAACTCACTATTGGTGAGGAAGGTATGTGTAAGTATTGTAGAGTGCATGTTCGGCTAGCATTGATCACTTTGGGTATGTCTACCTCATCCTTGCTTGGTACATCAATCACTTCTTGCACATTGACCTCATTGTCTTCATTGCAGTGAGTAGCTGCACTGGTCGCTTCAGACACAACTACCTCATATTCTTGCTCTATGGAGAGACAGGGATCAACTTCCTTCAATAAATACAATGTTAGTGTAGCACATTTATGGTGGGGTCCAAATTGTTCATCACAATTATCACAGAGTCCTTTTGCTCGTCGTTCCTTCATCTCCTCAAAGCTAAGATGTTTAATTTGTAAATTTTGATTAGATTTGGGGGTTGTGTAAGTGCTTTGTGCCCTTCCATTATGCATAGGTTTGGGAGCGATGTAAGTGGTCGACGATTTTTCCATAAGTGGTTTCCCTAATCCTTGTGCATTGATTTTATCTTTAGCTAATTTTTCCAATCCATAGGTCTGCATCATGGTATAGGGATTGAACCTTGTCACCTCCATTATAATTTCCTCTTTTAATCCCCTAATGAAGCTATTGATGAGAATTGATTCATCCAACCATGTGTTGTGTTTGGTGATATCCTCAAACTGAGTTTGATACTCATGCACAAAAGTGATTTGATGAAGTTCCTTGAGCAAATCCCACATGGTTGGGTCCCACATGGCTCTGATACCAAATGGTAAGACCCTAAGGTCTTACTATAAAATTATTAACAAATTAATGTAAATGTAATCGCAGGCCACTCAAAGAGGGCTCCCTTGTAATCGCTTTGCCACTATAGGGGGCTCCCTCCTTTAGAATCTATGATTCTTATTCTTCTTCTTGGATGATTTGATATGGATGGCCAACCTAATATATATATCTACCCTAAAGCTACGTTGGTGAAGAGACATGATGGTTCACGTATGAAGAGATGTGATG
This sequence comes from Wollemia nobilis, assembly GCA_028583015.1. NCBI lineage: Eukaryota > Viridiplantae > Streptophyta > Pinopsida > Araucariales > Araucariaceae > Wollemia > Wollemia nobilis. The sequence goes on from JAQPPZ010016554.1 coordinate 890,069, forward strand.
GTTCACATTATGAAGGGTTGTGCTGGTTCACTTTATAAGTTAATAATATAATAATTAAATGATTAATAATACTAACTAATACTAACTAATAATGTTAGGATGAGGATCCTAACAGATAAGGTTGGTTGGGTGGTGCCCAGGTTGGTGAGACTGTCAGCAAGCTTATTGGCTTCATGGTACACATGGGCAGCTACAACCTATCTTTGCTGACCAATGAGCATTCTGGTTTCTTGGATCAGGGATCGTATGTTCCACGGTGGGATTTTATCATTGTTGATGTACCTAATGATGTTTATGGAATCCTCTTCAACTTGGAGGTTGACTCTATAATTCTTGATGAGGTGCATGCTATGCCATAATACCCATGCTTCAACCACATTGTTTGTCTGGTGATCCAAGTTCTCATAAAAGTCTATGACAGCTCCGCCTTTGTGGTTCTTAATAATCTTGCCCACTCCTACTAAACTTGGGTTCCCTTTGGATGCACCATCAAATTTGAGCTTCAACCAGCCTTCCAGGGGGGTCTCCATTGATCCTTATTTCTGGTATGGGGTATGGGAGGGGGTAAGTTGGAAGGAATGGGGACGTTCAAGGATCGGAGGATCTCCACTTCAAGGCTGCAGATGGGTAGATTAGAGCACGAGAAAAGTTGGGAATTTTTAGCAGCATAAGCAATAGCTTTGGAAGCAATGGACATAGGGTCATTCGACAACATGGAAAAAATTCTGCGGTTCCTCTCTAGCCATATTTTCCAAAGGAAATGGTGGAGGTAGACCTTCCACAGGAAAGAGACTCTGGGATTTTTGAATGGGTTAGGCCACTGAACAAAAAGGTCCAAAAGGGAATCGGGGGGCCCATTGAATCTAAAAAGTAGTCAGCAAGTGGCTCAATCCTTCTTTAGTAAAGTCACAGTCCACGAAGAGGTGGTTGATAGATTCCCAGTTGGAAAGGCACAAGTGACATCTGTTCGAGATAGGGATGCCTCTTTTCATGAGATTGTCGGTAGTGAGGGCTTTGTTTTGGATGGCAATCCAGGAGAAGAAACCTATCTTGGGAATGAGATGCTTGACCCACACCACGTTGAAGGGAATAGGGGAAACCTGGGAGCTGAGCAAGAGAGAGTAGGCTGACCTGATGGAGAAATCCCCACTGTCATTCCCTTTCTAGATGGGGTAGTCCGGGGTGGCTGTGGTTGGGATGATAGTGGTTTTGAGCAAGTGGGATAAGAAATTCCTAGCTCTGAGAACTTGGCCATTTTCATTGGTAGTGGGAATGGTTTTCCATTTGACTTGGTTATCAATGTAGTCCACCACTTTACTACCCCACCTCCTTTCAAGGATAGGTCTAAGAATGGAGACCTCAGGGATTTCTGCAAGAGGTTTATCTTTTAACCAAGTATCATCCCAAAATCTGATCTTAGAACCATTGCCTAGCTACCATCGGGTGCCTTTAACAATGAGGGATTTAGCCTGAATCACAACCCACCAGAAAGTAGATCCATTAGTGGGGACGTTGTCCTCTACCAGGGATAGGTTTTGGAGATATTTGGCTTGAATGATGGAAACCCACTCTACTTTATAGTTGGTGAAGATTTTCCATGCTTGCTTGGAAAGGAGGGCGAGGTTCATGTTGGCTGATATTCTGAGGCCAAGGCCTCCTTGGGATTTAGGTTGGAAAACTTTGTCCCAGTTGACTAAGTGAAATTTCTTCTTTTCCTCTGGCCCGGACCACAGAAAATTCTTTTGAATCTGCTCAATCTTGGAGTGCACAGAAAGTAGAGCTTTGAACACCGACATGAAATAGATAGGGATGCTCTGGAGGACTAACATAGTGAGAGTTACCTTGGCTTCCTGAGATAGGAGAGAACCCTTCCACCCTATGAGTTTGCATCTGATCCTTTCAATGACATTGTCCCACATGGATTCTTTTAGGCTTTTGGTAAACATGGGAAGACCCAAGTAAGAAGTGGGGAGATCAACAATGCAACATTGAAGGATACGAGCAATCTTGCATTGTCTGCTACCTGGGTTGTTGAGGAAATAATATTTGCTATTCAAGTGGTTAATTTTTTTCCTCACTACTAAAGCATAGGTGTCAAGGGTGAACTTGATAGACTTAGCTTGAAGAACAGAGGCCAAGGTCGCAATGATGGTATCATCCACAAACTATTGATGGGATAGGGGTGGGGAGTTGGAAGAAGCTTTGATCTCGGAAACACTCCCTAAAGCACAAGAAGATTTAAAGGCTCTCTCAAGGGATTCTGCAAGAATTATGAAGAGGAAATGGGATAGGGGATCTCCCTATCTAAGGCCTCTAGAGCTGGGGAAAAACCCTGTAGTAGATCCATTTACTAACACCGAGAACCATGAGGAGGTAATGCAGCCTTTGATGAGGTCGATCCATTCCTTGTGAAACCCAAACCTGGAGAGGACTTTTAGGAGGAAATCCCTGTTCACCCTGTCAAAATATTTGGTGATGTCCAGCTTCAAGAACATGGCCACTTTCTTGTTGCACAAAGTTGAGTGGAGCGTTTCATGGAGAGAGATGATGTTGTCAATGATGGATCTGCCTTCCATTGAACTTCCTTGATAGGGATCTATGATCATGGGAAGGATCTTCTTGAGCCTTAATGCCAAATATTTGGTTAGAATCTTGTAGATGATGTTGCATAAGCTGATCGGCCTGAAGTCCATCATAGATTTGCATTGAGGGGTTTTGGGGACCAGGGCAATGAAAGTGGAGTTCATCCCTCTGGGAATGATTTTGGTTTGTTGGAGTTCTATGATGGCATTGCAGATGTCTTCCTCTAGGATATCCCAAAAAGTTTGAAAGAAGTGGGGGAAACCCATCTGGCCCGGGGGATTTGTTAGCTTGCATGGAGAACAGGGTAAGCTTGATTTATTTATTATTGAGGGGTTGGATGAGGGAGGAATTCATCGTAGGAGTGACCAGAGGGGGAATGTTCTATAGGAGGGCCTCTTGGGCTTCAAGATGTTTAGGGGGATTGGTTCCCATCATGTTGCTGAAATAGGATGTTGCTTCATCTCTAATTTTGAATATATCTCGTGAGACTATGCCATAGGATAGGGTGAGCTCCTTGATCTTGTTTGTGCTTTGATTTTGCAAAGTAGATGCATGAAAGAACTTTGTGTTTGCATCACCATATTTCAGCCATAGGGCATGGGATTTTTGTCGCCAGTAGGTCTCTTCTTTGGCCAAGATATTGTGGTATTCTGATAGGAGTTGTCTCTCTTCTTATCTTAACTGAGGGGTCCATTGGTCATGCTGAATTTGTTGTTCTAAGGTTTTGAGATTGCCCAAGATCTATTCTTTGCTCTCAAAGATATTCTCGAATACTTCCTTGTTCTAGATTTTGAGATTCTCCTTTATCGCCTTCAGTTTCTGGGACACCCAAGAAATGGTAGACCCAGGGTAAGGGAGCCCCCACCACTCAGTGATTCGCTACCTCAGGTCAACATGTTGGATCCACATATTCTCGAATCTGAAAGGTATTTTGAAGGATGGAGCCCTATTGGATTCTAGAAGGAGGGGACAATGGTCAGAGCCGATTTTGGGAAGAGAGATGAGAGAGGTATCTCCAAATATGGGAATGGCCTATTGGGATAGGAAAATTCTGTCCAACTTGACCTGAATGTGCTCGAGACCTACTCTTTTGTTGCTCCAAGTGAACTGGTAGCCTTTAATCTGAATATCCATGAGTTCATTCTCCATGACAAAGTTCTAGAAATCTTGGATGCTTTTTGAGGGAGTGGAAATGCCACCCTTCTTATCAGAGGGAAAGAGGGGGGAATTGAAATCCCCTGCTAACATCCAGGGGAGGTTGGAGAAGGCATCCTTCATATGAGACAAGGATCTCCAGAGCATGCATCTTTCAAGAGGATTATTAGGGGCATAAATGTTGGATAAAACCCAGGTGAACTGATTTTCCTTGCAATAGAAAACCAGGTTCAACGTTCTGTCAGAAGATGAAATAACCCTACCTTCAACTTTGTCTGGATCCCACAGGCACAAGAGGCCTCTAGATGAACCTTCGATAGGGGAGGAAGCCCATTGACAATTCTTCCATACTGACTAGGAAATGTTATTGGTTCTAGATGCATCGACTTTCATCTCTTACAAAATGAGAATGGTAGGTTTGTAGTCCTTCCTAATGGTTCGAGCTAATATCTGTTTTCTCATGCTATTGAGACCTCTGATATTCCAAGAGAGGATCTTCATCTAGAAACTTTGGTGGGTTTTTTGCCTCCCTTACCCGGTAGGGGGGAGGTTTGGGATTTTTGGATTCATCCTTAGCCTGGTTGAATAGATCTGGGAACAAGGTTGATTGCACCCCATTGGTGACTTGATTTTTAGTATCCTTTTTTATTTGCTTAGATATGGTAGGCCTTCCTCTTTTATTTTCACTTCCTATGTCAACTGGGCCTCTTTTGCTTCTAGTGATGATGGGGCTGAGGTCCGTACTGTGGTGGGTGGGACTAGCAACTTCCTTCAGGGATTCAGCAATGGATTTGGATGGGGACAGGGGCACCTCTAGTGGGGAGAGGGGGGATCAACCCCTCGAGGGGAAGGGTTTATGGCCAGGGGTTCAGAGGTGGATCTAGTGGGGGATGAGGGCGTGATTAGGGGGAAGGGATGGACCAGATCTGGAAGGGGAGGGGTGGGGGTGGAGGTGGGGGGGTGGGGGGGAAAGGAGGGGCAGATTCAGGAAAAAGGACTTCATCATTGGAGATAGATAAAGGTCCAAACCTATTAGGAAAAACAAACATGGAGCATACCTGGCTCAATTCTGTAGAAGGATGGTTGATGAGAGGCATCTGGATAGCCATCTACTTCCCTTTGAATTATTTTTCTCACTTGATGTCGATAGGGGCTTTGGGTCTTTCATTTTTGAATCCCATTTGGGTGCTCTATTTCTAAGGGGGAAGCTTGGAGCTTTGTACCTCTTTCTACTATTTGAGATATGGACATTGAGACTTGAGATGTCCTTGAGATTGGCATTCGATGCAAAATACCAGCTTGTTCTCATACTCTATTGATTGAAACCACTTGAAGGTTCCATATATAAGATTAATATGAGTATGAACTGTTGACAATTTTGTCACATTACCCAAGGGGTAGAGAAGGAATCAAAATTTTGTACAATGTTTTTGTAAAGTATTTCTTTGTTGTTTGTTATTTGAAAAGTTGCAGCAATTTTGGCTTTCAATGCCACCCCTTTGTACATAAAATGAAAAAAGAGGAGCTTCGCTGCCGAACAGGCTAGGGAAAAGAGCTTCACCAAAAGAAAATGAGAAGAGCTTCGCACCCGAGGCATTTCCAGCACTACTTCGGGTAAAATTTTTGCGAAGTAGTATTGCCGAAGAAGAATACAAGGGAAGCGATAAAAAGAACTTCGGGCCCGAAACGCTTCAAACCACTACTTCGGGCGAAAGTTGAGCGAAGCGGCATTCAAAAGAACAACTTCGCCGAAGAAGGAAGGTCCAGACCGCGGTCCAAATTGGCTAAGGCAAGAAAACTACTTCGGGCCCGAAGCATTTCCAGCAGCTACTTCGGGCGAGATTTTTGCGAAGCGGTGTTGCCGAAGTAAAATACAAAGGAGGAAGAATGAAACTACTTCGCACCCGAAGCATTTCAAAAGGCTACTTCAGGAAAAAGTTTTGCGAAGCGAGATTTGAAGGAGCACAGTACTGAAAACACTTCGCCAAAAAGCCGTCGAAGCATCCACTTCGGGCCCTGCGTCAGTGAACCATTTCTACTTCACCAAAAATCATTGCGAAGCATCTGCTTTGGCAAAATTTCATGCGAAGTACTTTCACCCGAAGTAGAAGATGCATTTTGAAGGCAAGGATGCACTTCGGCCAAAATACTCCCGAATCGTAGTTTTGAAGAAGGTTCATGGCGAAGCATTTTTTAACTCACCAGCGAAGTATATACTTCGGGTAGAAGGCCTAGCCGAAGTAGTTTTGGCACATTTTCCAGTGAAGCAATTATGAAGAGCCCATTTTGCGAAGGAGATATGCTTCGGCCTCCATCACCCCCGAAGTCGTCTTGCGAAGCCTCACCATGCGAAGTGCAAATCAAGGAGAATCTGCTTCGGCACAAGTCCGTTGCGAAGCGAAGTTGAAAACTAGCGAAGCACTTCAAAGGCACGCGCTCCAAGCCGGGTATTTTCCCGAGGCGATCAAGTGCCTCATAAATGCATTTTTTCGTGCCCGATAAGCTCGTTGCTCATTTTTGGCAATTGGAAATGAAGTATCAGGCCATGATGAAGAGCCCGACGAGCATGGCGGCCACTCGAGCACCGCACCCGGAGACCAAGGATGTCCAGATGGCTCATCAATGCATCTTTCCATGGTTGACCCGGTCACAGTTGCCAGTTTTGGTAACAGATTTGAGAGCTCGATCACGAGAGCCTCGGGGAGCCAAATTCTCAGGGCTCGAGGGCGTACTTCTCCTTTCTATGTAATTATGACTCAAAGGGTCGGGTCCTCTATAAAAACCCAGGCATTGTAATGAAGAAGGGGGGGGAACTATCTGCTAGAAAGCTGTTGTAACTTGATGTCCTACGATTAATACTAAAGAGCTTTGGGCTCAATTTCTCTCTTTTATGCTGCCTTCTGTGTTTGATTCTTTTGTCTTTCTTCATTTGCATACTGAGACTCTGAATCCTGAATTCGGTGTGCGATTGGGGACTGTACCCTAAAACTCGCTTGAAGGATACATAGGAGAGGAAAAACGCTATATTGGTTTTCTTTTATGTTGCCTGGTGGGTTGTGGTTTCTGTTACATTCACTTGTCCTAATCGTCTTTACTCTGAACCCTAAATTTTGATGAAAGGGAGAAGGAGAATCCTGGAACTCTCTCAGAGGATACATAGGAAGGTTAATGTGGCATTTCTTTCATTTATTCTTGGTGTTCCTTGCTGCTATTCAAGTTGTTAGTTAGTGATCATGCTTCCTGTTCTCTCCCACCTTAAATCACCGATCTCTCTTCCCTTACCCCTTTTTTATTTTCTTTCTCTAACCCTAACTCCTTTTATCTCTTTCCTGCATCCCTTATCTCAAAACACCAAAGTAGTTTAGCATAGGAGCCGACCTTTCTCTGGAGATTGGCACGAGGGGCATCTCTTCCCTTCGGCCTTTCAATGTTGGTCCAGGTCTAGGGCGCATACACTTACCCAAATCCTTTCCTAGGCAGATTTGATGACCAATAGTTTTTGGCACGCCCGGTGGGACCAAGGTCCCATATTTTAAGAACAAATCTCAAACCCGTCTTCACCGGGGCCAATAGTTCTAACCAGTTCTCGGTGTGACCCGGTCAGTCTCACCTGACTAGTGGTAGTGAGAATCGATGCTCTCATTACCGAAAGACTCTTAGCATCTGGTGACTCTGTTTACCCAAGAATATTTAAGTCGTAAAGACCAGTACCAAAGTCTGTGCCTTCATGCAAACGAGATGGAGAGTTAAGAATAGAGGAGAGGAGACTGAGTTCTTTGAGCTAGATATTGATGCCTTTGGGGAACGATCTAGGTTGGTTACCCCCGAGTCACTGTTACATGGAACATCCTCGCAAGAGACTGCTGTTGGCGAACAAGGCCTAACTTTTGATAGTACAACATCTAGTTTTCCTCCCAATCCTCCCAACTCACCGAAGCATCCTAGTGCCTCCATTCCTATTAGTCGTCCTATTAGCAATCAAGGAGGAGCTTCGGGGATTCCTGTTTCTCAAAATCTAGGAGCAAGTATGGCACAACAACAACAACAACAACAACAACAAATGCAGCAGCCACCACCGCCCAGGTTGTTCCCAGCATGGGATTCTTTATCACCACTAAATCTAGCGGGACAAGGGCAAGTGCCGCCTACTTCTATAAAGAAGATCCCAACGTTCGATGGAACTGGGAAGACTGCTCTGGAGCATATCCAGGACATAATCTCTCTGGCGGTGATCCACGACATCACAGAGGAGCAAATTATGGTAAAGCTTCTGGTTCTTTCCCTTAGAGGAAAACTCCTCTACTGGTATAGATCTTTACCACCCGGTACTATTACGGGATGGGACCAATTAGCCGGATAGTTGATGGGAAACTTCAATGAGTCCTCCGATCCTACCTCTCTCCTGCATCAGTTCACTTCAATCCAGAGACATCCACAAGAAGAGATCATAGACTTCAATGTTAGGTTCGCTCGAACCTGGAAGAGAGTACCAGTTGGACTTCGGCCAACCGACGAAGCTACAACATACTATTTCCTTTGGGCTTTCAACCCTGATATCAGTATCATGGTAAGATATTCTAACATCAATACTTTTCCCGAGTTGTATGAGTTAGCCAAGAGGGCAGAAATGGATTTGATAGCTGTGGGCAAGCTTCCCCAAAGGATGTCGATGCCAATACTTCTCGAATTTCCTCAATCCCAGTATGCAAGCGCAGCCGCTTCGCAAATCTCTGCAACCCCTGCACTCCCGATCTCATCTTGGAACCCGAATCCTATTGTGTCTCAAATCACCGCTCCACAAATTCATTTTCCCACATTTTTGACTCCACAGCCCACGGTCACTTCGGCATTCCCTGTACTACCAGCACCATTTCAACCCCCTGCCCTACCTCCAATACCAACGATGGCTTCATTACCACTAATTCCAAAAGCTGAGGATATGCAAGCTAAAATTCTGCAAGAGATGCAGTCTCTAAACTCCACAGTTCAGACGTTGTCCAACGACATGACCATTGTGAAGAAGAAGCAAGCGCAACAAGAATTTCTACCAAGAAGGTCTTATCCTACGCATGCGCTTACCAAAGACCAAGCAGTCCAGCAAGGGAAGGCTTCGATGAGAAATGCTGTGATTGATGAAGCTCCGAGCACTTCCGAATATGTATATTGGTGCTCTACATGCAATGATCCGCATGAAGAGAATACCTGCATGCTGCACCAACACTATGTACAAACGCTGGCGAGCAGTAGTCATGGCGGCCAAGTCAACGTCATCATGCAAATGAGTCAGAACCTGGCGATTGGCGAAGAAGAGCCGGTTGTAGTGCTTACCAGAGGGGGAAAGAAGGCGATAGAAGTGGATGCTACTCAGATGGCTCCCTTAAAAGTGCATGCTCGACCCGAGAAGGGACAATCATCTTCTTTGGCCCCGAACGAAGCTCCTCCGCCTGCATCGATCAAAGAAAAAGCTCAAAAGGCCTCTGTCGAACCACCTCAGCAGAAACTAAGAGAGCAGGCTAGGGAAAAGCTCAAGTTTCCTTCACTAACTAAGCGACAAAGAGTTGAAGCTACGGAGCAGTATCACACCAGATATGAGCCGAGAAAGGAACCCGAGGTGCTCAGTTCCCTGGCGTACAACATTGTGGAGGAGTTAAAGAGGATTCCAGCCAAGATCAGCTTGTACGATGCACTGCAACTACCTGGACAAGTGGACCTGCCGCAAGAATCATTGAAGATGACTAAAGCAAAAAAGGCAGCACCGCTTGCTCTTGTGCAGACCCTATCCACATCCATTACGGGGAAGAATAGACCACCTCCATTCTACCTGTCTCTATAGATGGAAGGGTATATTGTACATAATTGTATGATCGACTCTGGGGCCACGACAACAGTCATGTCGAGAGCAGTCTACGAAGAAATAGGGATGGAATATACGTGAAGTAGCCAAGGTGTACTCCAGTTGGATGGTACCCCAGTGAAGACTATAGGAGTGATCAAGGACATTCCTATTCGACTACATAAGATGCCTCAGATCACGGTCATACAAGAGGTAGTGGTCGTCGACCTGGAGCCATACTTCAGTATGTGCTTGTCAAGGGAATTCACAACAAAGCTGGGTGGATATCTATCTATGGATTACTCTCATCTGGAGATTCCATTCAAAGGAAAGAAGGTGAAGATCTACAATGAAAAGCCTTCTTCCTTCCTTGTGTAGAAGATGTCCGAAGAAGAGAGCAGCGATCCAATGAATGCAATAGTGGAGGAAGTAGAGCAGGTGGACCTGGTCGAGGAGTCTCTTGCACAACTAAGTTATGAAGATGAGTTCTCATTGGCAGATTTTAATGCCATGGTAGAGACCGAGATAGGATGTTATGCGATCACCAAGCCTGAGAAACACACCCAACCAGAGAATAGAACAAGTGCCCAAGAAGGACTATGGAAGTTGTTCTTCGATGGCGCCCGATGTAAAAATGGTGTTGGGGCAGGGATTCTTCTAGTTTCACCATCCGGAGAGAAAAAGGAGTATTGCTACCGGTTGATATGGAGCTGCACCAACAATGCAGCAGAATATGAAGCATTATGCCTAGGACTCAAGAAAGCTGACAAGTTAGGCATAAAGCATCTCCAAATCTTTGGAGATTCCGAACTGGTATGCAACCAGGTCACAAATAAGTGCACTTCAAAGAAGCATTATCTCAAATCCTACCGCAATAGGGTATGGGACTTGTTTGACCAGTTTGAATCTCTCAATCTATAGTCTATTCCAAGAGAAAAGAATCGACATGCCGATGTTCTGGCATCCATCGTAGCCAAGTACTCTCCAGTAGAAGACATGGTGCACAAGCCCAAAGCTATGAGAATGATCTACAGACCCTCTATCCCAGACAAAGATCTACATTGGCAAGTCTTTGATAATGATGAGCAGATTGTGAATTTCATGATTCAAGAAGCAGCCACAGTCGAAAGCAGAAGCCCTGATGGTGAAGAATATGAAGGACTAGTTCAATTGAAGAATAACCACCTTCCTAAGGGATTGATTACTCTTGAAAGCCTCTTTGATCAGAATGATCGAGCACTCTCTCACAGGATCAAAGTTAATGAAAAGCAATATCAAGATTTAGAGCTTGAACCTGGAAAAGCAATAAAAGTTGGAACCGATTGCACTTCGAAAGAGATAGAACAGATCTTGACTCTGTGCAAAAAGTATCCCGACATTGTTGCTTGGTCTTATCAAGACCTCAGGGGATACGATCGGCAGCTGATCCAACATACAATTGAATTGCAGGAAGGGGTCAAGCCCTTTCGACAAAAGCAAAGGCCGGTTAACCCGAAGATCGAGGTCCTGATGAAGGCTGAACTCCTAAAAATGCTCGAGGCAAAGATAATTTATCCCATCAAGCATTCTTCTTGGGTAGCGAACCTAGTCCCAATCAGAAAAAAGAACGGAGATATACGATTATGCGTGGACTTTCACAACCTGAACCAGGCTTCTCTCAAGGACCACTATCCTCTCCCGCAAATCGATCAGATCTTGCACTCGGTGGCTGGAGCTCAACGCTTCTCCCTGCTCGATGGTTTCTCTGGATACAATCAGATCTGGGTCAGGGACGAAGATCAGCATAAAACAACATTCACCACCAAGTGGGGGACATTTGCTTACCAACGAATGCCATTTGGCCTTTCGAATGCTGGTGCCACTTTCCAGAGGGTGATGGATCTAGCTTTTGGCGAGCTTCTGAATAAGGTTATCGTCATCTATCTAGATGACATGACCATTTTCTCTCGAAGAAGGGAGGATCACCCCTTACATCTACAACAAATTTTTGAAAAATGTCGAGAGTTTGGCATCTCAATCAATCCAAAGAAGTCCATATTCACAGTCAGTGAAGGGAAGTTGCTGGGACATGCGATATCAAAAAAAGGCCTCGCTGTAGATCCCGACAGAGCCGAGGCTCTAACGAAGCTCCCACTCCCAACAGACAAGAAAGGACTTCAATATTTCTTCGGCCAAATCAACTTCGTGAGGAAGTTTGTCCTCGATTTCGCCCAAGTCATCAAGCCGATGTCCAAAATTTTGAAGAAGGGCACCGAATTCATCTAGACAGAAGAAAGAAAGGAGGCATTCGAAGAGATTAAGGCCCGAATCGCTCAGGCGCCGGTCCTGATCAACCCTGACTACAGTCAAGATTTTATCCTATATGCCATAGGAGAACCCGAGAGCTATGTTGCTGTCCTGACACAAAAGGGGGAAGATGGTGAAGAGCGTCCCATCACGTTTCTGAGCCAGGTGATCAATCCCCATGAAGAGAAATACAATTTCATAGAACGCCAGGTGCATGCAGTAATGAAATCTCTCAGGAAGTTCAAGCAGTTCATCTCCCAAAGTTGGGTCACGGTCTTTGTCATTCACCCCGACGTGCACAATTTCATCATCCAAGGAGAATTGGGAAGTAAGAGAGCCGGTTGGGTGAACAAGATACAGGAATTTGACATTGAGATCAAGCCCACAAAACTGGTTCGTGGTCGTGCATTGTGTCAAGAATTGGCGAAGAGCACAGCGGCCGAAGCAACAGAATCTCAATGGGATGACTCACCAGTCGAAGGATGCTTCACGAACCAGGAGGAGGACGAGAAAGATTGGGTTAGTGAAATAGTCGACTACTTCAACACCGACAGATGTCCTTCGCATCTAAATGCATCGCAGCGAAGGCATTTCAGGATGCGATCCTCCCGATACACTCTGCGCCCCGAAGGCCTATTTTTTAGGAACATTGATGGTGTCCTTCTTAAGTGCATAAAAGATGATGATAAAAGGAGAGTCCTGGGAGAATTTCATTCAGGACTATCTGGAGGTCACTTCGCAGGGAGAACAACGACACTGAAGATCATCAAGGCGGGTTATTATTGGCCCACACTCTTTGTCGATGCCTTCGCAATTTGTCGCAAGTGCGAGCAGTGTCAGAAGTTCGTCGACCAAAGCAGAAATGCTTCGATGCCTCTCCAACCGATACAAGTAGAGACACCCTTTCAACAATGGGGGCTGGATTTCATAGGGGTCATATCGTCGAACTCCTTCGCTGGGCATAAGTTCATATTGACTGCGACTGACTACTTCACCAGGTGGGCCGAAGCGATTCCTACAAAGCACGTGGATCAAGAGACTGTCATCGCCTTCCTAGAAGGGTTGATCACCAGGTTCGGCCTCCCCGAAGCAATCATCACGGACAATGGTCCTGGCTTCACAGGCACCAAAATCAATGAATTTCTCTATAGATATGGGATATATCATAAAGTATCCTCCAATTACTATCCACAGGGCAACGGCTTGGCAGAATCCACCAACAAGACCTTGTTGAGGGTGCTAAGAAAGCTTATAGAAACAAACAAAAGGACTTGGCATCTCCTTCTAGATCGGGCCTTGTGGGCCGATCGAATTTCTATCAAGAAGTCAATCAAGACTTCACCTTATGCCCTGGTCTACGACAAGGAGGCCATCTTACCCACCCATGTGGAGATCCCTGCACTGCAACTGTTAGAAGAAGAAGATGGAGTTAGCCCAATGGAAAATAGATTAGCTCAGCTATTGTAGCTAGAGGAAGATCACGAGGAAGCCTACCAGAACTTCGCTAAGCATGCTCAGGTCACCCAAGATTGGTTCAAGAAAAAATCATCCAATCGCGCATTCAATGTGGGAGATCTGGTATGGAAGTGGGATTCCTAGAAAGCCAAGCCTGGAAATCACGACAAGCTGGACGCCTTCTAGGATGGGCCGTTCGAAATTGTGAAGGTGAACTCGGCCAACTCTTTCATCCTCAAAGATGCAGATGGCCAGGTTTTTCCGATCTCTGTCAATGGTCTTCATCTGAAGACTTTTCATCGCTGAGGTAAAACTCTTGTAAAAAAAAAAAAATGTGTGTATATGTACTTTTGTATATATTTGTTTTCATTTGTGTATATACGTCCTGTTTCGAGATGCAAAAGCCAAGAACTACACTCCAAAATCTCCTTCGGGGATTTTTGATGCGAAGTAGCAGTTGCAAGGAGGTTCACAGCGAAGCACTTTACCCTCAAAAGGGCCGAACCAAAATTCAAACAAAGGCACGAAAAGAGCTTCGCACCCGAAGCATTTCCAGCAGCTACTTCGGGCAGAAATTTTGTGAAGTAGATTTTAAAAGGGGCCTTTGCGAAGTAATTTTCAAGAACACAAGCTTCGGTAGGCGGTCCTTGCAAAGTACGGCAAAGGAGAAGTACTTCGGGCCCGAAGCGTCGAAAAATAGCCCGCACCTAAGGTTCACCGTGAAGCATTTTCAATGCTGATTTCGACTTCACCGAACCAATAAAGCACGAGACGGGAGAATTTAAAATGTGCCTCAAAGAACGTGCAACCAACAACCATGAAAAGGGTTCAAAGTGGGTGAATTTAAGGCAAAAGTGGCAGAGCACATCCCGAGGCGATTCGGTTAGGAGAAAAGCTCACGCCCAGGTACGAGGTGGCAGCAGGTTGCTTCTCCAATACAAGGTATAATCATCAAAGCATGTGGCCCCACGTACCACGTCGCTGCAGAACCAATCAAAGAATACGGTGACCTCCTCCGATCGAAGTGTAAATTTAATTTTAGTAGGTGCCATAAATTTAGGTGGTTGCCTTTTAAGGCTATAAAACGCGAGGCTCTAGCAAGAAGGAGGTTATTTATCCATCAGTTCACGCAAGACTAAGAGCCTTCGGTTACTCTGCAATTCTCCTGCCCTTTGCATCTAAGCCCTTCACATCAAAACCTCTGTATCAAGGACTCGACCGCCATCATGGGGAAGAAGAATTCCAAAGAGAAGGGGAAAGAACCCGAAGTTGCAGGCCCTAAAAAAACAAAGAAGGGCAAGGAAGAGAAAAGGCATACTCCAAAGAAGATAAATCCCACCCCTCGCCCCAAAAAGCAACCGATAGAAGAAGGAGATGACTCTGAGGAAGAGCAGCTCGTAGAACCACCAATCGATGGGTGGGAGAAAATCAGAGACACGGAGCTCTCTAAGGGTGTGTCCGACCTCCGACGCACTATTGATTTTATGGTGAGCATGTTGAGAAGCAACACACCCCCACTGAAAAATGAGATTCCATCCTCTTGAAAATCTGAAATTCCATTTTTGCGGCAGGGACCCTCTTGATCCTTTTCGGTTTTAAATCCAAATTTGCTTGCCTCCTTTTTAAAGTTGTGCTTTTTCTTGCATTCTAGTTTGTGTTATCCAAGAATTCACTTTTTACATGCTAGAAATCATTCATGCTTAAGCCAAATCTTGCACCGGTACCGAGAAAAATCCAGAAAACAGTTGCATAAATTCATGAAAAATCAAACTTTCCATTTTTGGTAGTGTCGCGATATCGCGACACTTCCATTTTCGAAAATGTCGCGATATCGCGACAGGAAAATACAAATGCAGCTAAGTCGAAAAAGTGTAGCGAAATCGTGACACTTTCCATTTTTGGAAGTGTCGCGATATCGCGACATTTCCATTTTTGGAAGTGTCGCGAAATCGCGGAGGAGAGAGAAAGGAAAATGTCGCGAAATCGTGACATGTCGCATTTCGCGGTAGGAGAGAGAAAATGCATGAAAATCGGCTAAGTGAAGGCGCGTTTGCATGTCGAATCCGATTTGGAGAGAAGCGTACGGAAGGCGCGATGAAGATGCATGTCGCATTTGGAGGAGAGAGAAAGTGGGTGAAGAATCAAAATCCCAAGTCATTTTGTGTAGCGAAATCGTGACACTTTCCATTTTTGGAAGTGTCGCGATATCGCGACATTTCCATTTTTGGAAAGTGTCGCAAAATCGCTGTCTGCCGGAGGAGAGAGAAGAAATCTGTACGGACCAACGCGATTTCGTGACATGTCACGAAATCGTGACATGTCCCATTTTGGAGGATAAATGAAAAAGTGGCTAAGTCCAAAAGTTGCGGCGATTCGGCGATGTCTCAAAATCGTGGGCTAAAGTTGCGGCGATGCGGTCTGCATGTTTCAAGTCGAGAGGTAAAGTTGCGGCGATCCGCATGTCTCAAATCGCGTTAATCGGGGTGAAAGTGGCAGCGATGCGCTGCATGTTTCGAAGTCGAGGGTGAAAATGGTAGCGACGCGCTGCACGTTTCGAAGAAGTCTTGCAAGACAAGCATGTCGCGAAATCGCGACATGTTGGAGCAAAATTGTACGACAGCTAGCAAGAGGCGCGATTTCGTGACATGTCACGAAATCGTGACATGTCACATTTCACGGCCGACGGGGGAGAAGTTGCCGATGCGCCAGGGACGTCGCGATTTCGCGACATGTCGCGAAATCGCGACATGTCGCAGAATCGCGGTAGGAGAGAGAAAGTCCTCAAAGTTGACCAGAAGTGCATTTCAGCGGGAAACAGAAGGCATCCTGGGGTAGCGACACGTGTCAAAGCGTGAGGCAGACAAGCAGAGGCCGACATGCAAGCTTATTTTGCGGATTTTAATCTGTTTTTAATGTTTTAAGCTTTGATTTTAATGTTTATTAAAGTGCTAATATAATCTTTTTGTCTTTCATGCAGGATTCCATCTGGCACTTGCGGGACAACCGGGAAAGGCCATAAAGGCAAAGTTAAAGTGCGGATTTAGTCAAGGACCGCCATGCTAGAGGAGAAGAAGCCGGTGAGAGCATTCAATGGCAAATTTATGGCAGAATTGATAGCATGAAGATAATTTCAACACAGGGATGGCTTTACGGAGATCAGATTGATGGAGAAGTGGTGACTCATCCGGCTCACCGACAGAATTAATGGAGGCATTTATTTGCAGCTGCGGATGAATGCAAGTGGCTTTAGATTTTATCTTCTCCATTTATGGCAGTTGACTGCACAGATTTGCCGAAGGGTTAAGTTCTATCCGGACTTTGATTTTAAATGGATTTTTATTGTAAAACCCGGGTCCTAGGGTTTAGATGTGATAAGATTTGGGGTTTGAGAAGAAGATATTTTGAAAATATCGGGGTCTATCACGAGTCTATAAATACTTCTTCTCAATGTAATTGCGGGAGGCGGAGACTTAGAAATAAAAGGCTTATAAGCAATTTCTTGCAAATCTTGTGAAATCCTTTGTTTACGGACTTGGAGTTGATGTGCTTTAGCTTTTACGTGATAGCATGGCCGGGGAGCCTAATCTTTTGCAGAGTGTGATAAGTGTATCTTCTTTTTTTTTTTGTTCCATTTAAAGTTTGTTAGATATATGTTGTAAATATGAGTTATCAAGTTTAAATATGCTGTTAGGCTTCAGTTGTTCTCTTGTCTGCTAGGGGAAATTATAGATTTCAGGTCTAAGTTTGTTCTAATTGCTCTGTCTTCCTTTGTGTGAGCTAGAGCTGTCGGTGAAAGATACCAGTTTTAACCAGTTGCCCTTGGATTTATAATTTTTTGCTAGATCTGTTTCACTTTGCCTTGTGCTCTTAGTTGAAAGTGATCTTAGGCTGACTGGACACTTTCTTCTTTGATTTGTTCTGTTGTGAAGCTAGTAGCATAGATAAAATTGATAGTTTGGGTTTTACAGTTGATGTTTGATAAACTTCTCTTTTACGCCCTACCCTACCCTCTCTTTGTTTTCGGTGAATGATCCATTTTTATTTTCTTTGTTTGTCTTTTATTTAAATCTGTTGACCCATGAGAGCTAGATCAAGAATTCAAGTTAAATCTGATCAACTTTTGCAACTACTGAACAAGTTCAAGAACCCCCTGTAAGGTAACAGAGCGGTCCATATTGAAATCTATTCCAAAAGTGGAAAAGAGTGAATTGCCATTCGACCCAACTCTGTAACTCGCACCTTGGATAACCAGCTAGATCCTAAAGTGAGTGGGATCCGTCCCGTGGGTGTCTCCGGAGCTTCCTTGCTTCATCCTTTCCCGGGGTGTGCATGAAAGCCGGACCAACAACCTAATTGGCGCTAGAAGGAGGGCCGATGAACTCAGTTCAAGTATTGTAAGGGCATAACAACAACATTTGAAGGACCCACAGTGAACTCCGAACAATTTTGTAAATTGTCAGTACAGTTTTGTAAGTTGTCAGTACAGTTTTTAAAATTGCCAGAGAAGACCTCAAGTTAAGAACAGTTTTATCTCCACTGGCAGTTATCCAATTACAACTCAGAATATCACTGTCGGCCAAGTAATAATGGCAAATTGGTTGGGCCCCACTTCTTTGAATATCCCGGGTATAGCCCATGACTTGCCAGAAGTCCGGAAAGATATCTCCCCTAGGTATAAACATGATGGGACAAGAAGCTGAGAAGAACATCTGCTAGCTTTTAAAAATGCTTTAAAATTGTTGAATATACGACATGAAGATGTTGCCTGCAGATTGTTCCCGTTCACTCTCCGAGGAGGGAGCTTATGGCTGGTTTTTAAACCTCACCGGCAATTCCATTACTAGGCTGGGATGATCTAGAGAAAGCTTTTATATCACAATTTGGGGAAGTGATAGACCCCGGTGTGTTATACCAACAATTTTCCAGCATCAAGAGAGAGTCGGGAGAAACTGTCAGGTCTTTCAATATGAGGTTCCAAAGAGCTTACGGTAGAATGATTGGCCATTACATCCCAAATGCAAATCTGGCCTTAGAAATCTACAAGAATGCATTGGATTCGGTGACCTCTATTTTCCTCAAGAGAGACATCAATATCACAACCCTGGCAGGGGCTTATAAAGAAGCCTTAATTCTTGAAAGACGAGTTAGGGCCTCAAATTACGAGCGGTCCTTTGATATCCTATGTTACACGAGAACATGCCTATTCCGGACCCCATTCCACATCATGAGTTAGTGCCAACATGTCATGCTCTACCCAAGGAGACTCCGTTAGCTGTGACATCCACTCGGCATGTGCAAAATACGAGAGAAAAGTTCGACAAGTTCAAAGTGCGAGGTGCTTGAGCTGAACAGGTTGTGATACGGCACCACCCAAATCCGAAGTTTTTCCTGGTGAGTTAAATTTTCCTAGAGATCAAAGAAATATTGATATTTCTAGTTCACCCAAAAAATAGTACAACCAGGGTTTCAGATTCTTTCACTTTTCTTGAAGAGACAGAAAGTCTTGTAGAGACTCCTGCGGATGAAATGCAAGATTTTCAACAGTTCAAAATGGACAGTTATGACTTGAAATGTGAGAGTCCAGAACTTAATAATGATCCTTCCTCATCAGAGGATGATGAAAGTGAGATTCAATATCACTATGCGAAGTAACTGAGGAGGATAACATCATTGAGGATATGAGGGAACTTAAAGTCGACATCACCCTCTATGAACTGCCTCAGATTGTTGAACAAAAGGTTAACTTGATTGAGGCTTACTCTGGACCACCTGTTGGATTTCAAGAAAAGGAGGAAAAGATAGTAAATATGAATGTGGTCAACCAACTTGGAATTGATGAACTGTCTCAACATAAGCACTGCAACTTCGAACATAATATCAAAGAAAAGGCTATAAAGCGTGTTGATGCGAGATATTGGAGTTTATAATTTGGCAAGCGAGAAGGTGGGAACGGTTACAGCTCTAAACCATCACAACCATGATGTTTGGACATTGCACATTGATGAGGTTAAATCTAAGCAAGGCTCAGGTGAAAAGGAAAATTGTAAGCATTCTTCTAGAGGGATAAAAATTGAAGTCCTGGATATTGAAGCAGTGCAGGAACCACAAAATGTTCAAGTTGTTAAGAACCGGGGCATACGAGATAAAACATGATTTCTTTCGGTTGTCACATAATTTTGAAGATGTGGTGGTGCAGGTCTGTCAAGATTTTAAGGTATTTGATCCTGGGGGTGTTTACATTCAGTCCTTTTGAAAGAATTCTGCAAACCCTTCAATTAGAAGCATAAACATGTTATCATATGATTTGTTATTATATGATTTGTTTAATTTGAAGGAGTTGCAGATTTGTTTTTCAAATGGGACAGGGAATACAGTAAACACAAGTCTTTCCCAGATAGCAAATTTTTGAAGCACAGTCCGGAGTGCATTTCGTCAACAGGACCTGAAAGGTAATTTTTCTAAATTACTTGCACATGGTCCAATTTTTTTAAGGCACCATTTCTCTGCTTTCCCAACTGCTGCATTTTTTGAGTATGAAGGGAAGTTGTAACATATGTATGCATTGTAAGTAAGCTTTGAAGTTTTTCAGTTTTATTTCTTTGTCAGTGCAGTTTTATTTTTAAATGTCTGTACAGTTTTTAGTTTTCTTTAATTGTTTTTCAGTTTTAGCTTGTGCAGTTTATTTCTTTTGTCAGTGCTTTTTATTTCCTTTCTTTGTCTTTTTATTTTAGCTTGCTTTTATTTTAGTACGATCTTTTCTTCCTTGCAGTTCTTTTTCTTTCTTGTCTGTACAGTTGCAGTTTAATTTATTTTAGATTCTTTAGTTTATTTTATCTTGTTATTTAGCTTTCTTGATTACTTTTAGTTGCTTTGCTGTTCTTTTAGTTTATTTCTTTTATTCTTACTTCATTTTATTTTATTCCTTTTGTACGTTTTTTTTAGTCTGTACAGTTTTATTCTATTTTGCTTTAAAGCCTGTCCCTGTCCTTGGAAGCCTGTACAAAGTCCTTTGGCTTCTAAAAATTCTGTCCTTTAACCTTTGCCTGAGCAATCAATGAAAAGTCAGCCTGCTAAAAATTGTTTTATTCTAAGCTGATCAATCCTCAATCCAGTGCCCATGTCTGTTCATTATTCTAATTGAGATAGTCTGCTTGCACTGAACTGTAGAGCTATTTTGTTATTCAGGAAAAAGGTAGAGAGATGATTGGATCTTGTGTCTTACTTGCCACGAGTTGTTTTAATGATAGAAAAACTGCTATCTTGTTTAGTTGGAGGAACCCCGGGGAATCCAAGAAAAGCTGGTTATAAGAGGGGACTATGGTTCATGCAATTATTTGGGTATCCACAGAGGCTATCAGTGCCTAGACTGAAACAGTTCCAGATTGATCAAATGATAAAAGAAGATTGTGATTTCCCTAAAAGCATTTCAGATATTGATATATTTCAGAGGGAGAGATATAAAAAGAAAAGAGAAGAAAAAAAAAAGAGTTGAACAATTAAAAGAGGCAGCCAATATTAGATTCTGCCCTACAGTTGTAAATTTGGGTCGTGTAAATCTAAAGGGTAACTCTGTCTAGGCTGTAAAAGGCTAAACTAGTAAACAGAGCTCTACTCGGTTTCCCCTTTTACAATCTAGAAAAGTTGATCAGTCCAAAGTTTATCATTCAATTCAGTCATCCTTGAAGAAAGTTTTATACCCTTTGAAATTGCACATCAGAAATCTTCCTTGAAGTAATCCAGCCTAGTATGTCCTTGGGAAATTTTTAACAGCTTGCAGTTAGCAGTCAATTTATTGTGAAGAATGTCTGTGGCAAGGCATGATGCATGGTCTTTTTGTTTTGAAACCAGAGTCTTGGGTTCTAAAATAGTGCTACTATTTTACCCGTGAGATATCGCCATTTGTTGAGAAGCAACACACCCCCACTGAAAAATGAGATTCCATCCTCTAGAAAATCTACGAACTTCCATTTTTGCGGCAGGGACCCTCTTGATCCTTTTCGAGTTTTAAATCCAAATTTGCTTGCCTCCTTTTTAAAGTTGTGCTTTTTCTTGCATTCTAGCTTGTGTTATCCAAGAATTCACTTTTTACATGCTAGAAATCATTCATGCTTAAGCCAAATCTTGCACGGTACCGAGAAAATCCAGAAAACGAGTTGCATAAATTCATGAAAAATCAAACTTTCCATTTTTGGTAGTGTCGCGATATCGCGACACTTCCATTTTGGAAATGTCGCGATATCGCGACAGGAAAATACAAATGCAGCTAAGTCGAAAAAGTGTAGCGAAATCGTGACACTTTCCATTTTTGGAAGTGTCGCGATATCGCGACATTTCCATTTTTGGAAGTGTCGCGAAATCGCTACAGGATGAGGAGAGAGAAAGTCGGGAGAAAAATGTAAATCTGACATGTCGCATTTTCGCGATAGGAGAGAGAAAATGCATGAAAATCGGCTAAGTAGGAAAGGGCGCGATTTCGCGACATGTCGCGAAATCGCGACTTGGAGAGAAGAACGTACGGAAGGCGCGATTTACATTGAATCGGACATTCGCATTAGGGAGAGAAAGTGGTGAAGAATCAAAATCCGCCAAGTCCATTTTTGTGTAGCGAAATCGCGACACTTTCCATTTTTGGAAGTGTCGCGATATCGCGACATTTCCATTTTTGGAAAGTGTCGCAAAATCGTATCTGGAGGAGAGAGAAGAAATCTGTACGGACCAGCGCGATTTCGCGACATGTCGCGAAATCGTGACATGTCCCATTTTGAGGATAAATGATAAATTGGCTAAGTCCAAAAGTTGCGACGATTCGGATGTCTCAAAATCGCGGGCTAAAGTTGCAGCGATGCGCTGCATGTTTCAAGTCGAGAGTAAAGTTGCGGCGATGCGTTGCATGTCTCAAATCGAGCTGCGCTGTTTCAAGCAGGGTGAAAATGGTAGCGACGCTTGCACGTTTGAAGAGAAATTTGTACGGCAGCGGAGAGGCGCGATTTCGCGACATGTCGCGAAATCGCGACATGTCACATTTTCCGGCCGACGGGGGAGAAGCGGCGGCGGGACGTCGCGATTTCGCGACATGTCGCGAAATCGCGACATGTCGCAGAATTGCGGTAGGAGAGAGAAAGTCCTCAAAGTTGACCGAAAGTGCATTCCGGCGGAAACGAGAAGGCATCCTGGGGTAGCGACACGTGTCAAAGCGTGAGGCGGACAAGCGAGAGCCGACATGCAAGCTTATTTTGCGGATTTTAATCTGATTTTAATGTTTTAAGCTTGGATTTAATGTTTATTAAAGTGCTAATATAATCTTTTTGTCTTTCATGCAGGATTCCATCTGGCACTTGCGGGACAACCGGGAAAGGCCATAAAGGCAAAGTTAAAGTGCGGATTTAGTCAAGGACCGCCATGCTAGAGGAGAAGATGCCGGTGAGAGCATTCAATGGCAAATTTATTGCAGAATTGATAGCATGAAGATAATTTCAACTCAGGGATGGCTTTGCGGAGATCAGATTGATGGAGAAGTGGTGACTCATCCGGCTCACCAGCAGAATTAATGGAGGCATTTATTTGCAGTTGCGGATGAATGCAAGTGGCTTTAGATTTTATCTTCTCCATTTATGGCAATTGACTGCACTGATTTGCCGAAGGGTTAAGTTCTATCTGGACTTTGATTTTAAATGGATTTTTATTGTAAAACCCGGGTCCTAGGGTTTAGATGTGATAAGATTTGCAGTTATGAGAAGAAGATATTTCTGAAAAGATCAGGGTCTATCCTGAGTCTATAAATACTTCTTCTCAATGTAATCGCGGGAGGCGGAGACTTAGAAATAAAAGGCTTATAAGCAATTTCTTGCAAATCTTGTGAAATCCTTTGTTTCTGGACTTGGAGTTGATGTGCTTTAGCTTTTACGTGATAGCATGGCCGGGGAGCCTAATCTTTTGCGAGTGTGATAAGTGTATCTTCTTTTGTTATCCGTTCCATTTAAAGTTTGTTAGATATATCCTGTAAATCTGACGTTATCAAGTTTAAATATGTTGTTAGGCTTCAGTTGTTCTCTTGTCTGCTAGGGGAAATTATAGATTTGAGGTTAAGTTTGTTCTAATTGCTCTGTCTTCATTGTGTGAGCTAGGCTGTCGGTGAAAGATACCAGTTTTAACCAGTTGCCCTTGGATTTATAATTTTCTGCTAGATCTGTTTCACTCTGCCTTGTGCTCTTAGTTGAAAGTGATCTTAGACTGACTGGACACTTTCTTCTTTGATTTGTTCTGTTGTGAAGCTAGTAGCATAGATAAAATTGATAGTTTAGGGTTTTACAGTTGATGTTTGATAAACTTCTCTTTTCTGCCCTACCCTACCCTCTCTTTGTTTTCGGTGAATGATCCATTTTTATTTTCTTTGTTTGTCTTTTATTTAAATCTGCTGACCCATGAGAGCTAGATCAAGAATTCAAGTTAAATCTGATTATCAACAACTTTTGCAACTCTCTGAACAAGTTCAAGAACCCCCTGTAAGGTAACGGAGCAATCCATATTGAAATCTATTCCAGAAGTGGAAAAGAGTGAATTGCCATTCGACCCAACTCTGTAACTCGCACCTTGGATAACCAGCTAGATCCTAAAGTGAGTGGGATCCGTCCCGTGGGTGTCTCCGGAGCTTCCTTGCTTCATCCTTTCCCGGGGTGTGCATGAAAGCCGGACCAACAGAAGCAGACTCACCCCAGAGAATAAGAGGGCTGCTGCCTATTATTCTAAAAATTACTGGTTTTTGACCCCGCCTGCTCACCACTATCCAAAGTTAATCTATGCTATCACGCAGAACTACCAGCCTGCATCCGGGCAAGTGTTAGACACTTCAGGTCATAAATTATTTTCCATTTTAAAGGAATATGTACAAGCAGCCTTCGCGCCACTGCAAGGTCCACCCAAGGGTTATTCAGTTCACAACATTATTCTAAGCGAACATATGGAGAGGTTCACCTCTAACAACTACATACTGAAATTCCTACATGAGAATCTCAAAAGCGGGCTCCCTTTGAACAAGCTGTCCCAAATGCCTCTACCCTTGGCAACATTCAAAAGCGTCGATATTTTCTCCATCATTGCATGGGTAGCGGGCCTATCGACAGATGCTTCAATGCAATCCTGGTAGGTGTCTTTGGCCGAATGTATTTCAAGAGGGGAATTTTATGCCCCTGATGCTTCAAGACCAAGAACCAACCCAATTTTCTTTGATTGGGCAGAATGGGTGGCCCAAACCCTGCATACGCGGCTCATGAGTATGAAGAATTCGATGATAGGCCAGTACTTCACACCTTGTTCTTTCATTATCTAGTTGTTTTTCTACCAAGTACATAAGTGATTCCACCATATCGCCATCTCTTCGAGCGACAAGGATGGAAATCCTCTGTCTGTGTATCAGTGGACTCCCCTCCTATTGAGGACAGAGTCCTACTATTCTTTTAACCAATAATTTTTGGGACCCGCCATGCATTTGTTGAAGGGTTCTTGCCCTCGGGTCCCCCTCAGTCTGAGAGATAGAATTATGCAGGAGAAGAAGGGAGATGTTTTTCAATTGATGCAGGGACTGGTGATTCACCTGTTCGGCTTTATAGGAAAACCATTCTTGCTCCCTGTTTTCCCTTTCGAGTAACAATTTGCATTGGAAGTCGCTTGGCAGAGTGATGCAACCAACGTCGTGTATAACCACGGTCGGAAATGGGCACATACCTATGACTTCCCATTCAAGATGGGAGTAATTGAGGTATTTTCCTTAAAACAAAACATTTTCCTAGAGGAAAAAATTGCCAATTTCGGCCTACTCTAGATTCCTTAGCAATAGCTCTATGATCCCTTGGGAGTAATGAGGGATCACTTAAAATTCAAAAATTTTCATATTTGTCCCCACCCCAAAATTGTGGAACAAAGGAATAATCCTAATGGGAAGGATTTGGAGTGGCATTTGGAGAGAATGAGGACATTGCCTCCCTGGCATGAGTTCTACCCCATGGAGGTCAAGTTTGACCCTGACCAATACCCCCTCCCAACTCCAAGCTCCACATTTTGGAGGAAGGCAAAGGATGATTTAAAGGAGGAATTGAAGAATTGGAGTGAGGAAAAGTCAGGGGAATGGTGGATAATGAGATTCCATCGCCAGAAGATGAATTCTTACAGACTCTTGGCAACAGATAAAGACTTCACAATTCTTTATGAAGCCAACACTAAAACTTGGAAGTCTATATCCTTCGCTGACTTTGTTCCTCCAGCTACCCCAAGATTAGGTGAAAGTCCAAAAGGAGCTGAAGATGCCTTAGAGAAAGAAGAAGAGGTAGAAGCTAGAGCTACACTAGCGGCACAACCATAGGGACCATCAAAAATCCATGAGACAAGTGTTGAAGAGGCAGAACATCCATTGGAGAGAAAGAAAAGAAAGAGGCAAGAGCAAATTCAAGTGCCTCCAAGCCATCCAAAGTGACCTCGCACGAGGCCCCCAAGCGTTCATTCTAAACAACCTGCATTAGGCCTGGTTGAAGCAAGCGATGAAGGCGCAATGCCACCAAGTGCTGATATGGTCCCAAACATAGACGTCATCGATGTGGAGGAGCTCCTCCAATAAGAGGGAGACCCCGAAGTAGAAGTTATGGAGGTCAGGAGTGCTGAGGGCCAAAAGGAGTAAGATCCTATCACGCAAGAAGTCACCACGGCTGCTCTGCCTGAAGAGCACATAGGTATGCACTCTCCACCCTTTGCCTTGGTCTCGCACAAGTCTACCATGGTCTCGATCGAGTCTTCTCATCAGTATCTCCCTCTTCATACACTACCCGATGTCGTTCCAACTCTGTCTAGCCCCACTCCACTTGAGTTAGCCGATCGAGACACATCTGTTGAGACTACTTCACCCACCCACATCGTCGTTCTATCAGCCCCTAGACAAGGTGAAGTTAGCACTCCAATGCTGGACATCGTGGCCCATTCTCCCATCGCACACAGCATAGCCCCGCTTGCTCAAGCTCCTGTTACACCCATCGTCGAACCTTCTGGTGAGGCATTCCCTATTGATTATTTATATTTGTTTACCCCTTTGACTAGAGATCTAGCCTTTTTTGAATCATATTTTTTTGTAATAAAGGAACGTCCCTTAGTCGAGAAGCTACTCCAAGCTCAGCAAAATACAAAGAAAATGCTAAAGGAGGCTAGGAAGAAGAGAGGGCGCTCTCTGGACCAAGTTGAGAAATGCGCTGTTTTTGATTTAAAGGCTAGGAAGCTGCACAAAGTAAAGAAGATCCCCAAGTTCCAGAAACCCTTGGATGAAATAAATCCAACGGATTATGATTACCAAGACAAATCCAAGGACCTGGAGCATTTAAATGTGGACAATGAATTAGATTCCATGCATGTCATAATCGAAACCTTTCGAGCGCATGCAAATATCGCTAACCAGCACATATTTGAAGTAGAGAGCACTAATATCAAACTTGAGGAAGAGCTGGCAAGGACCCGGTCCCAGTTTTCAGATGTCGAAGAGCAGTGCAAGCTAATGAAGAAAGAAGCACATGCCCTAAAATTACAGATACGACAACTAGAGTGTACAGCCAAAAATCGAGCATAGAGACAGGCCGAGAATGATCTGAAGGTAAAAGAGCTCGAAGGAAAAATCTTGTAGATGCAGAATCAGTTGTACGAAAGGGAGGGCCTAGGGTTTAGTGACAGGAGTAGAATCAAGGAGATTCACTTACACTTGCTCAAAAACTTTAGATCTCGGGACTCCAGTGCCATTTCAATTTTGGCCTATATCATGGAGGCTCGGAATGCTACTACCGAAGGAGGGCCAATCATCGATGAAATCACTCAGAAAGCTAGAGGTCGACTCAAATTAGCTTTTGATGTCCAAAGCACCAAATATCAAGACTTGTAGGTCCCTGCAATGAGTCGGATAGCTAGGGATTGGTCTACAGCCCGGGCCATAGTGCGCGCCTTCTTCTCTAAGGTGCAAAAAATGTAGAAGGCAAAGGACCTCCTAGACGTGTTCGAGAATGAGCAACGTGCCTCGATGGGCTATTTTCAAGATCTCTCTTCCATGGGCTTCTCGAGCTTCACAGATGACGATGGGAACCTCTTGACAAAGGAAGAGATTAAGCCAACATGGCTTCAGTTTGAAGGCGATGTCTCAAAGATAGACGGATGGGCAGAACCAATAACAAAAAGGTAGATCACAGATTATATTTTGAGATACTGCAAGATCACAACCTGTATAAACGGTCTATATACTAGAGCCCAACATGCCAATATCGGGAAAATTGATTGGTTCCACATTTTGATCAATGCTCTACAAGATCTAGAACCTTTCTTGAAGAGTGCCTAGTCTCATGTCTGCCGAACTATGAGGAAAATCCGTGATCATCTTGCCCCATATTTGCCACAGGAAGCTGCTCCTGAAGAGGCCGTGCCAGAAGAAGAAGGCGAAGAGGAAGAAGAAGAAGCACAAGAAGAAGGAGAACCAGCTACGGAAGCACTCCTAGAGGGAGAAGGAGGAGAAGAATCTGGAGGGGACTCTAGCCCAATGGATCAAAACTAAGGGTTCTCCCATCGAGACGAGCTCATTGCCCCGTGAGCCACCAAGAATGTTGACAATTTTGTCACATTACTCAAGGGGTAGAGAAGGAATCAAAATTTTTGTACAATGTTTTTGTAAAGTATTTCTTTGTTGTTTGTTGCAGCAATTTTGGCTTTCAATGCCACCCCTTTGTACATAAAATGAAAAAAGGGGAGCTTCTCTGCTGAACAGGCTAGGGAAAAGAGCTTCGTCGAAAGAAAATGAGAAGAGCTTCGCACCCGAGGCATTTCCAGCACTACTTCGGGTAAAATTTTTGCGAAGTAGTATTGCCAAAGAAGAATACAAGGGAAGCGATAAAAAGAACTTCGGGCCCGAAATGCTTCAAACCACTACTTCGGGTGAAATTTGAGCGAAGCGGCATTCAAAAAAACAACTTCGTCGAAGAAGGAAGGTCCAGACCGCGGTCCAAATTGGCTAAGGCAAGAAAACTACTTCGGGCCCGAAGCATTTCTAGTAGCTACTTCGGGCGATATTTTTGCGAAGCGATGTTGCCGAAGTAAAATACAAAGGAGGAAGAATGAAACTACTTCACACCCGAAACATTTCAAAGGGCTACTTTGGGCAAAAGTTTTGCAAAGCGGGATTTGAAGGAGCACAGTACTGAAAAAACTTTGCCAAAAAGCCGCCGAAGCATCCACTTCGGGTCCTGCATCAGCAAACCATTTCTACTTCGTCGAAAATCATTGCGAAGCATCTGCTTCGACAAAATTTTGTGTGAAGTACTTTCACCCAAAGTAGAAGACACATTTTGAAGGCAAGGATGCACTTCGGCCAGAATAGTCGCGAATCACAGTTTTGAAGAAGGTTCGCGATGAAGCATTTTTAAAACTCATCAGCAAAGTATATACTTCGGGTGGAAGGCCTAGCCAAAGTAGTTTCGGCACACTTTCCAGCGAAGAAATTATGAAGAGCCCATTCCCCGAAGCCATCCTTTGAAGCTTCACCATGCGAAGTGCAAGTCAAAGAGAATCTACTTCGGCACAAGTTCGCTGCGAAGCGAAGTTGAAAAACTAGCGAAGCACTTCAAAGGCACGTGATCCAATCCGGGTATTTTCCCGAGGCGGTCAAGTGCCTCATAAATGCATTTTTTTGTGCCCGGTAAGATCGTTGCTCATTTTTGGCAATTGGAAACAAAGTATTAGGCCTTGATGAAGAGCCCGACGAGCATGGCAACCATTCAAGCACCGCACTCGGAGACCAAGGACGTCTAGATGACTCATCAATGCATCTTCCATGGTTGACCCTGTCACAATTGCCAGTTTTGGTAACGGATTTGAGAGCTCGATCATGAGAGCCTTGGGGAGCCAAATTCTCAGGGCTTGAGGGTGTACTTCTCCTTGCTGTGTAATTATGACTCAGAGGGTCGGGTCCTCTATAAAAACCCAGGCATTGTAATGAAGAAGGGGGGGAAATTTTTGCTAGAAATCTATTGTAACTTGATGTCCTACGATTAATACTAAAGAGCTTTGGGCTCAATTTCTCTCTTTTATGCTGCCTTATGTGTTTATTTCTTTTGTCTTTCTTCATTTGCATACTGTGACTCTAAATACTGAATCCGATGTGCGATTGGGGACAATACCCTGAAATTCGCCTGAAGTATACATAGGAGAGGAAAATTGCCATATTGGTTTTCTTTTATGCTTCCTGGTGGGTTGTGGTTTCTGTTACATTCACTTGTCCTAATCATCTTTACTCTGAACCTTGAATTTTGACGAAAAAGAGAAGGATAATCGCTGGAGCTCGCCCAGAGGATACATAGGAAGGTCAATGTGGCGTTTCTTTCATTTATTCTTGGTGTTTTTTGCTGCTATTCAAGTTGTTAGTTAGTGATCATGCTTCCTGTTCTCTCCCACTTTAAATTATTGATCTCTCTTCCCTTACCCCTTTTTTATTTCTTTCTCTAACCCTTACTCCTTTTATCTCTTTCTTGCACCCTTATCTCAAAACACCAAGTAGTTTTAGCATAGGAGCTGACCTTTCTCTAAAGATTGGCATGAGGGGCATCTCTTTCCTTTGACCTTTCAATGTTGGTCTAGGTCTAGGGTGCATACACCTACCCAAACCCTTTCCTAGGAAGATTTTATGACCAACAGGAACCTGGAAGGCTAGGTTGGCGTTGACATAGATTCTGGCTTGAGCCATGCAAATTCTAGCCTTTGTTGGAGGATCAATGACAACAAGATCTCCAATGTATCCCTTAATCCCGTATAGGATATCCTCGTGATAGAACTGGATGGGAATATCTGGGAGGTTAATCCATATGGGTGTAAAGTTGATGTCTTGAGTCTAAGGGTTAAAGTCTTCCCCCACTTTATGAGAAACAAGATTTTCCTACCATAAAACCATGGCCCCCCATGAGGATGCAGGCATAATCATTCTGGTTGTTTAGATGGATCAAAAAAATCCTCTAGATAGGACCACCAAATGAAAGCTCCCTGCTATTTGCCATTTGAACCCAACCCATTTCCTTATGGACTCTATGTCGGGCCTACCTCCGACAAATTTCCCCACTAGGGAGAGAGATTCAATAGATATTTTTGCTGCCATGACTGATTCTAGGATAACAAAGTTTTCATCTAAAGTGGTCAGTATGGGATGGGTCTTAGTCCCAGAGAAGTTGGGATTTGGAGTACCTGTTACCTTCTTGAGGTACAATTGAGGGACTCCATGCTGCGGATGGAGGTTACTGCTTGGTAGGGGGAACAAAACCCTTGTAGTTTTCCCATGGTCAATTGCAGTTCAGTATTCCCTACCCACCAGGATCAGGGTCTAGGCCATTGGAATCATCTACCTTGGTAGCTTCATCTAAATGGGGAATCTCTACTTGTTCTAGCTCAAAATTCCCTACGAGGGCTTGGGAAATCTCACCTATAATCACTAGAGTTGTCAAGGTTTTTGTTGTTGTTGTCACCATCTCTCCCACCCAAATTTAAACCTAACATGGACTCTATTATTCGTGATCAACACTTGTGCATTTATTTCACGTACACACTTACATAATACTTGTGCATTTCCTACATATTATTACATTACATAAAATATTACTTACACTCTAAACTAAGACTCAACCCTAGTCTAATATTTACAAGGTGTACCATGAAGGTACCATGGGGGTACATTAGTATGTACTAAATAATGTAATATAATGCAATAAAAAAGTGGGTGTCTACATTAATCCCTTTTGATGCACTCGTAAAATAATGAATGTGACACAAGTAAGCTTCTATGCCCAATTTTGAGATGCAAGTTTCATGATGGTTCAAATACAAGGTTCTAGATAATTGATGATTGTTATGAGCTAATTATAGATTATGAAAAAAAATTATTTATGATAGCATTAAATTATATTAGGCCCATCTATGCCCATTCAAGTTTTTGAGAAAAATTAGGTTGGAATAGGAAAACTTGACTTGACTATCATGTAGACAAGTGAATTGATGAGAAATTTTGAGAGGAACAAAATCAACCTAAATGGGTGGGGGTAAAATTAATGAGGGGTAAAAAAAAAATATTTCTACCATTAATTCTCATAAAATAGGAGCTCTAGATGATCATTACTACTTCTATTCCAATGGTGCAACAAGGGAGACCACTACACCATAATGACTATGTGAGGTAACTATCAATTGGAGTGTTGTATTAGCCTTAGGTATGTCACCTGAACTTTCTTAGTTTTAGTATTAAGTGCTTGAAATTGAAGGAAGTGATTTTATTTTATAATAATAATATTATGTAATGCTTTTGCTTAATTTAGTACTATTAACACAATGTTATTATATTATTATATTATTTTTACACCAAAACACTTTCACCAATCAATGTCACTTTTGCTATAATGGCATTTTTGCTTAGGATGAAAATTTAATATTTTAAGATGGATTTTATGATGATATTAATGATTATTTTTTATTTATGCAAGTGAGGATTTAGACACTTGAATACCATGAACATAGGCCACTTGCACTTGATAACATGTTGATACTATTAGACATTGAGGATCATACTCTCCTCATGGTAGTAGTGATCTACCATATAACATTAATACCCAAGGTGGAGTTTGACCAAGATCTATTGACATATTTGATAAGGATATGGTATTTTTAAATGAATATGTTCTATCCACCTTGTGGAGAGGTCACAATGGTGGTGAAGGATGTCTAGTGGATCTTATGAGTACCCATTAGGTATACCATATTCTACTTGAGCTATTCTTAGTAATGGTTCTTAAGGAGGATTACAAGATATACTAGGCTCCCATTGGTCATGGTGTTGATATCAATTCCATATATGGTGGTGGCCTATTGGATCAATAAGTAGCACTATTGATAACTTTGGTTTTATAGGTTCTACTAGCTAAAAATAGTTTATGGGTGTTCCACTAGGTTTTAGGAGAGGTCAAATATAATATGTTGTAGGTATAAACTAATTTTACATAGGGCCCCAGTATTTTGACCCATTTGTATCATTCACTTCACTATGTTGACTATAAGGGTTGCTAGGGACTAGCTTATTATACACTACTCTAGATGTAGGTATAGGATTAAATTGTAGTTGCACAACCACCAATGATGCCATGGTAGATAGATGATAGCAATATGATTTGGGACTATCACTAGGTCCATTAGTTTGGGGCTTGTCTAAGATACCTATGTTGAGGATATTTTCATAGATAAAGAGAATTACTTGTGTCATTAGGACATTATTTTATTACTATATAACCAATACATGGGTTGGCCAAAATATGTATATTAACTACTGAGAATTAGTAGGTGTAGGTGGTTGGTTAGGTATTATAACAAGTACATATTCACTAGTTTAGTCTTAGAAAGACATCCCATTAGGGTTTTGCATAAGGGGTAGGACCCAAAATGTACTTGTAAAAAATAGGTGAATCCGTTTCAAAAGCACGATGAATATTGGCCAACCTAAAATCTAAGGCAATGGAAAATTACCTAGGTTAATGGGAAAAATTTGGGAAAAAATAGTGAGTTTGACAATTTCTTCAGATTTGAATCCGAGATGATGCATAACAAAGTCTGGTTCCAGTATAATGCAAAATTAGAATAGGATTCGTACTGATGCATAACTAGAACTGAATTTGGACTGATGCATAACTAGAACCAGATTCAAACTGATGCATAATTGGGTACGGTGGATCGGTTAGATCCATAACAAGAATTGAGGCCCGATCTAATACATAACCAGGTCTAGGTCTGATCTAATGCATAACCAGGTCCAATGTTTAGTATGATGCAAAACCAAGTTTGGTGTTTAGTATGATGTAGAATAAGGTCCGGTGATCCGGTCTGATGTAGAATAAGGTTCGGGTCAAATCTGATGCATAATGTGGTTTGGGTTAGGGTTTGATACACAATAAGGTATGGGGTTGAGTCTCATGCACAATAAGGTCTGGGGTCAATGTCTAATGCACAATAAGATCTGGGGTCAGGGTATGATGCACAATAAGATCTGGGGTCAGGGTATGATGCACAATAAGGTCCGGGTATTGGACCTGATGCAAAATATGGTCCGAGATTCGGCCTAATGCACAATCAACCATGTGTCAAATCTGACTATTATATCTATAAAAGGTCATCAATATCATTTTTCATGTCATTTCTACCAATGCACCCAACCAGAGCAAACTTGAGCAAACCATTATCGAGCAACCAAATTTTCCTATTTTTCCTGTTTCCAAGTTTCTAAATTCTAGCAATGGCCACCATTTCCAACCTAATTCCAAAATTCAAAAACCCTTCTTACACCTTAATTTTATATTTTTTAATTTCCCAAGGTACGAAATTATTGTGGTTAAATAATGCAGGTTTGACAACCCTTGTGTCAATACCACATTTCAAAACTGATAAAGTCCTCTTGCAGCATATCATTAGCGGTTATGACCATGACAAGGGGATTGTCAAAATGATAATACAGAATAGAAATTTGTCGTTCAACATCATAGCTGTAGACATAAAAATATTGAAAAATATTCCTTTCGGTGATTCCAGTGTCAGCAAATTTTGAGCTCTCTACAGAAGAGAAAGACTACCTCGAGAAAATGTACGAAATCACCACAGAAGATTTTGCAGGTATAATTCTTTTGTCTTAGAATTTGTTAATGCTAAATAATTCAAATTTGTAAATTGTTATCTAATTATTTCTTTTTGTAGCTTTTGATGACAAGTCAAAATGGGTGTTATCAATCATGATATTAAGAATCCAACTTTGAAGGTCATTATTGAGTTCTTCCAAGCAATACTGGTAAGACCCCAACGTCTTACTATAAAATTATTAACAAATTAATGTAAATGTAATCACAGGCCACTCAAAGGGGGCTCTCTTGTAATCGCTTTGCCACTATAGGGGGCTCCCTCCTTAGAATATATGCTTATTATTCTTCTTCTTGGATTATTTGATATGGATGGCCAACCTATATATATATATATATATATATATATATATATATACCCTAAAGCTACGTTGGTGAAGAGACATGATGGTTCACGTATGAAGAGATGTGATGGTTCACGTTATGAAGGGTTGTGATGGTTCACTTTATAAGTTAATAATATAAATATTAAATGATTAATAATACTAACTAATACTAACTAATATTGTTAGGATTGAGGATCCTAACATGTCACCCTCCTTAAAAAGAGCTTTGTCCTCAAAGCTCAAAGTGAGAAGCTTTATCCTTTATTTTCCAAGAAGGATTTGTGTAAGTTCTTGGACTCTTTTAATGGCATCCTTTCGTAGGTAGAGATTTCGAGAAGGATGAAGCATTAGCGGGGGGTTGCCAAGAACAATAGTAGAATCTTTCTTAGTAAAATCATGATGACGATGGGAGGGAAACCCTTGGGGTTCCTCAAATACTTCAGAATGATGCATCAAAAGTGATGGTAATGATTTCATATCCTTTTTTGGTTCCTTGGTAGAGCCAAAGGAGGAGTGTGTAGTCACTCTGCGTTGGTTCCGAATAGGTTTGGTAATATGGCAAGAACTCACTATTGGTGAGGAAGGTATATGTAGGTCTTGTAGAGTGCATGTTTGGCTAGCATTGATCACTTTGGGTATGTCTACCTCATCCTTGCTTGGTACATCAATCACTTCTTGCACATCGACCTCATTGTCTTCATTACGGTGAGTAGGTGCACTAGTCCTGCCTTGGGCCTCGCGGACACAACTACCTCATCTCCTTGCTCTATAGAGACAGGGATCAACTTCCTTCAATAAATACAATGTTAGCATAGCACATTTATGGTGGGGTCCAAATTATTCATCATAGTTATCACAGAGTCCTTTTGCTCGTCGTTCCTTCATCTCCTCAAAGCTAAGATGTTTAATTCATAAAGTTCGGTTAGATTTGGGGGTTGTGTAAGTTCTTTGTGCCCTTCCATTATGCATAGGTTTGGGAGCAATGTAAGTGGTCGATGATTTTTCCATAAGTGGTTTCCCTAATCGTTGTTGTGCATTGATTTTATCTTCAGCTAATTTTGCCAATCCATAGGTTTGCATCATGGTATAGGGATTGAACCTTGTCACCTCCATTTTAATTTTCTCTTTTAATGCCCTAATGAAGCCATTGATGAGAATTGATTCATCCAATCTTGTGTTGTGTTTGGTAATATCCTCAAACCGATTTTGATACTCATGCACAGTAGTGATTTGATGAAGATCTTTGAGCAATTCCCACATGACTGGGTCCCACATGGCTTTGATACCAAACGGTAAGACCCCAAGGTCTTACTATAAAATTATTAGCAAATTAATGTAAATGTAATCGCAGGCCACTCAAAGGGGGCTCCCTTGTAGTCGCTTTACCACTATAGGGGGCTCCCTCAAATTTTCTGCTTATTATTCTTCTTCTTGGATGATTTGATATGGATGGCCAACCTAATATATATATCTACCCTAAAGCTACGTTGGTGAAGAGACATGATGGTTCACGTATGAAGAGACATGATGGTTCACGTTATGAAGGGTTGTGATGGTTCAATTTATAAGTTAATAATATAATAATTAAATGATTAATAATACTAACTAATACTAACTAATAATGTTAGGATTGAAGATCCTAACAAAGACTTTTTCTGCTTGGAAGATTCAAAATTCCGTTCTAGGGACTTTTGTATGTTATTCATTGTCAACATCATGAAAGGTTTGACTGGTGCACCTATATCACATCAAGGCCAAACTGCATACGGTGCAATTACAAACCAGAAACACACAGTCCATTGTGGGCTCTATTAATTATATTTTAGCTCTTTATTTTGGAAGTTTTCATATTTTTCAAAATACTCCTCCTCCTACTGTAGTACATGCAACATTGCAAGCAATTTCCTTGACAGGATATGAATTGAAGGTAATCAATCCATCTTTGACAATCAAAATGTATTTTATATTTTAGTACATTTTCATTTTTAAATTTTTATTTTCATCTAAATGTAGGTTAGGGCAGCCACAATAAGGAGTAAACAAGATGCTGCTAATAAGAGTCATAGTCCAAAGAAAACTAGTGATTCTGAGGACACTAGATCAAACAATTCACCATTGCAAAGGGCATAAAAACATCCAAGGCAAGCTCATTCACTTGGTCGATCTAGTGTGGCCACACCCTCCCATATTGGTGCCCAAATTCATTAGATTTCATCATCTTCAGGTAAAACAATGTGTATTTAATTTAAATTATTTATTATGGATGTTCTCTATTTTATTTTCAGAATAATGTAAACAATTTTTTTTTATGTTTTCAGCCATCTCTCAATGCCAAAATACGATAATGAGAGGCCATATGGTGTCAC
Organism: Wollemia nobilis; assembly: GCA_028583015.1. NCBI lineage: Eukaryota > Viridiplantae > Streptophyta > Pinopsida > Araucariales > Araucariaceae > Wollemia > Wollemia nobilis. Next base: position 926,787 of record JAQPPZ010016554.1, read on the forward strand.
CACTTCCACCACAGCTACCACTTCATCCACAATAGTAGCACCAATAACAACAACAACAACAAAAGAAGCAACAACATTCACGTTCACTGGCACATCTTGGGCCTACACAGATGAGAGGTCAAACGTGGATTGGAAAACAATTTTTTTTATAGAGATCACAAATGACTCAAATTTCTACGCCTGGGTTATCATATTTTACATTTCACACTTCTTCACAGGCACAAGAAGTTTCATCTGTTGGGTTGGATAATATCCAACTTGATGATGATTTTCTATTGTAGGGAAATATTTTAGGTTTTAAAGCAATAGATGTGCTTCAAGATCCACTGGGTGAAGCACAACAATAGGAAGCCTCTACAACTGATCATAGTTTTTTTATAGCTCTAGAAGAAAATGACCCTCATCCTCAAATTAAGGATGATATTGTTAATTTTGATGAAAATATTTTAATGGTTGAAAACACAGAAGCAACAATCAAAGAATTTTTCCTTCAATATTTGGAGAAAATGAAGGATTGGGAATATCGGGCCAAGGTTCTAATCAAGAAAATAAATTCCTAATATAAGAGTTATAAAAAAAGAGATTCAATATATTCTTTGGTTCAATATGAACCAGAAAAGCTTAGAGGTTTGCTGAGTTAGGCCACAACAGGAATAGTGAAGTTTGAAATTGTTTTTTATGATGATTTTTTAAATATTATTGTTAGAATATTAGATAATATTAATGTTGAAGCCCAAGATTTCTATAACCAATGGGCTTGAGATAAATAAAAAGCTGCACTTGCTAAGTCTACTAGGGATGTGGCCGAGGTAAGAAAATCTTTATTGATTTTTCATTTTGCTTTTGCACTTTATTTTTCATATTTCAATTTTCTTTAAAACAAGTAATAATTTTTTATATAGTTATTTTGAATGATTTCGTATTTTCTTTTTTGTAGTAAAATTTTGAAAACTTAAAAAAACAAGTAAACAACATGCAAGTTAATATCAATGCAACAAATTTTGTTTTGCAAAATGCAATGGAAATGAAAAAAAAAAATGCAATTAAAAGTGACACATAATAATAATTTGAGAAGATATATTAGGGAGAAGCTCCATGAAGATCCGAATGTTGTACTACAACACCAAAAAGAAAAGAAAAACTTCCAACAATACACGAAGATCCAAACCAGCAAGAAAGTGCATTGTTGGGAAGTATTGTGAAAGTTCAAGAAAATCTAGTCAGACTTGGTGCACTGCCGGAACAAGGAGCCAAGCAAGGAGATAAATGAAAACAAGTCACTGTTGAAAGTGAAAGTGATGTTGCTATGGAAAAATAAAATATTTTACAATGTAAAAAAGTTTTGAAGTTGACTATAGTCAATGATTTTGTACAATGTTATATATTTTCAATGATATTAATGAATACTATATTTTCTAAATTTGTGTCTTGACTTCTTCAATTATTTAGAGGTTATTTGCATTTGTGATTTTGTGTTGCTATTATTATTTACTATCTTTATCTCAAACATCAAATGAGTATTTTTGTTGATCATAAATGATAACACTTGTAACTGCTAAGAGCAGACACATATCACATATGCAATATTTTACGGATCAGATGCATAAAGAGATATGATAGCGGAGTGGTTGCATAATGCACACTGGTCGGGGATCAGATGCATAAAGAGATCCGGCCATGGATCAGATGCATAAAGAGATTCGATCACTAATCGGATGCATAAAAAGATTCGGGCTGAGGATCGAATACATAAAGAGATATGACCGCTAACTGGATGCATAAAATGATTCGGGCCACATATCGAATGCATAAAGAGATACGATCGCTAACCATATGCATACAGAGATCTAATCATCGAATGTAAAAGGAGATCAGGTTGCAGACCAGATGCATAAAAAGATCCAAGCACCACTCAAATGCATAATGCGATCCGATCACCCTTTGTAAATGTTCACCCTTTGACTAGTTTCCACGTGTCACACGTTCGATCAGTCACACTGCATGTCCAGTATGACGGTGCCACATGTCAACTCCGCCTATTACCTCTATAAAAGGTCATCAACGATTCAAAAGTCATTTTTACAGTTCATTTCTATGAGTATAGCCAACCAGAGCTAACCTTTCCCAAATTTCCTAATCCAATTTCTTCTGCTAAAAAATTCTTACAATAGCCACCCCTTCAAACATTACACCAAATTTCAAGAACATTTCTTGTACTTTGATTTCAGATTTAATAACAATCCTAGGTACGAACTTTTCATGGCTCGATAGCACAGGTTTGAAAACCTTATTTTTGATGCCACAATTCAAAATTGATAAAGTCCTATAGTTATCAAAAATCAAAATCTGAATTTTCATGTCATAACTAACGATGCCATGAAAAGTAAAAACCTTAGTTATGACCATGACAGTTCTACGATCAGAATCAAAATCAGAAAAAAAAATATGAATTTGACCATCACACCTGCACACATTCACATATTACCAAATATTCCTTTCACTGATTTTCCTCAAGTGTCAACGAGGTTGCAACTGACTGCAGATCACAAAGGATACATTGAGAGGAACTATGGACTGACATCAGAATATTTGGTAGGTGTAATTTTTGTTATTTATATTCTATTACTTTTTTAAGTTTAAAATTTGTAAATTCTCATCTAATTTTGTTTTTCCAGCTTCTGTCACCAAGTCAAAAAGGGGATTAACTATCAACGATGTTAACAATGAAACTCTGAGGGCCATTATCGAGTTCTTCTAAGAAATATTGATTCTTCTTGGAAGACCAGAAATTCTATTTTGAGCACTGGCCTATATTGTTCTTTCTTAACATAATAAAATGTTTGATTGGTGCACGTACATCTCAGATCGCATCAGGTCTGAGTTGCATTATGTTCAAACGCAAACTAGAAAGACACAACCCATTGTGGGCACTGTTTATTTTATTTTATCACTCTATTATGAGTCTTTTCATGATTTGAAATCTACTCTTGTACCAACTGTAGTGCATGCAACACTACAATCTATTGCTCTGACAGAAGAGGAATTGAAGGTGATTCTAAATTTTCTTTTTTATCACAATGAGTGTTTTCATGATTTTATCACATTTTATTTTATTTTTAATTTTATTTTCATTTAAATGTAGGGTATGGCAGCCATTACAAATACAAAATAGGTTGCAACCAATAGGGGTCATAGTCTAGAACAAACTGGTGCTTCTGAAGACATTGGATCACAAGCGACACCATTTGACAGACAGTCTAAATGTTTAAGGCAAGTCGCTACTCCTAGGCATTCTCGTACACCTAGGTATGCACAAAATGTGCAGCCTGGATCTAGTGTGGTCAACCCTTCACTTATTGGCGTCCATATTCAACATATTTCATCATATTTAGGTAAATATATATATTTTTTTCTATTTTATTTTCTAAAAATTTGTAACAAAATATTTTGAAATGTTTTTCAACCGATTCTCAATATCAAGAGCAAGTACAACCTTCAAGAATGAGAGGCCATATACCACCTTCACCTCCATCACATTTAACATAGCCACTGCTCACACCACACCCACTACTTCAACCACATCAACAATAGGCATAGCCTACGCAAATGCGAGGTCATGGGTGCTCTGGAAAAAAATTGTTTTTACAGAGATTACAGGGGCCAGCACCATGTTCTAGGTATGGGTTCTCACAGAGATCACAGGCACCAGCACCAAGTTTTGGGTAGGGCTGGTCATATTTTACATTTACAACAAATTCACAGGCACCTAAAGTTTCAACCCCCATATTGGATAATATCCATCTCGATGATGATTTTCTTTTGTAGGGTAGATTTTTAGGGTTCAAGGCAACATATGTGCTTCATGAGCCACAAGGTGATGCATAACAAAGAGGAACCCTTGTAGCTGAGCAGATGCCATTGCCATCATCTCAAGGAAACATCCCTAATCCTCAGGGTCCTCCAACTGAGGATGATATTGTAAATTTTGATGAAAATATTTTAAGTTTTGAGAAAACTAAGGCAACCCTTAAACAGGTTGTCCTTAAATATGTGCAAGATATGAAGGATTGGGAATATCGAGCAAAAGTATTTTTAAAGCAAATTAATGCTCGATATAAAAATTATACAAAATGAGATTCTTTTTATTCTTTGGTTCAGTATGAACCAAAAAAGCTTGATGGCCTTCTAAAATAGGCTACATCAGGATCAATGAAGCCTGATTTTGATTATGATGATGTTTTAAATGTTGCAATTGGGAGATTAAAGAACATTAATGCTAAATCCCAAGATTATTATAACCATTGGACTTCTAATAAGTACAAAGTTACAGTTGCTAAGGCTACAAGGTCCGTGGCCGAGGTAAGTAAAGTTATTTATGTTTCAATTTTCTATTGTAGTTTTATTTTTATATTTGTGAAAAAAACATGTAATAATTTTAATATAACTATTTTAAATTATGTTTTCAATTTTTTTGCAGTCAAATTTTGATAACTTAAAAAGACAGGTTAAGAGCATGGACATCAATATTCATAGGGCAAAGACATTTTTGTAAAGTGATATGGAATTGAAAAAGAAAATGCAATAAAAAATAGCGGATACTAATCATTTACTAAAATGCATCAGGGAGAAGCTCAATGAAGATCCAGACCATGTTCTAGAGCAACATAAAGCAAAATAAATGCTTCCAATAATACTTGAATATTAAAAAAAAGGAATCATCATTGGTGGCAAGTGTTGTTAAAGTACATGAAAATCTAGTCCAAGTTGGAGCACTACCAGAAGAGAGTGTCACAGAAGCAGATAAAGGAAAAGAAAATGCAACTCCAAGCGATATTGAAGCTGGAAGTGCAAACCCCCAATCAAATGTTTGACTGTAAAATGCTCTCAAGTTGATTGTTGTCAACAATTTTGTATGATGTTATAGATTTTCAATCATAGTCAACAGTTTTGTACAATGTAATATATTTTCAATTGTATTAATGAAAACCTTATTTTCTAAATTTGTGTCTTCAATCATTCAAATGTTGTTTGCATTTATAATTTTGTGTTGCTTTTATAGTCTAAATTATCAATATATAATTTACTATCATCATTTCAAACAACAAAAGAATATTTTTTTTGATCAATATTGATACATTAACAATACAATACCAATACTGTGATATAAAATAAAAGACAAAAATTTATTAAGGCAATTGAAACAGTATGATAAAAAACATCCAATTTTTAAACGCATAATGTGATATATAACGTACAATTTTTATAAGCTTAATGTGAAAAGTAGATTTTTGAAACATTGTACATCTCAAACAACTTTGTGAAATCTGGAATGAACATTTGTGAAATATGGAATGAAAATTTGTGAAATCTAGAATGAACATTTCTCAACTTGTGAAACAATATTGTGAAATCTAAAATGAACAGTTGTAAAATCTAGAATGAATATTTGTGAAATATGGAATGAACATTTCTCAACTTGTGAAACAACATTGTGAAATCTGGAATGTCAAAATGTTACAGTGTTGTGAAATACTGGAAAAATCAGAATTCAGGTAACTAAAATGAACACATTTTAACTTGTCCAGAATCAATCTGTGAAGACCCCATTTGATCACGAAAAGCATATGTATCCTCTTTTTTAGTTGTATTCATAATATCCCTTCTGTCTGCAATTGAATTCCAGTAAGCTAATGCTCTGTCATATGGAAATTTGTCCAGCTCATATGATGACACATAAATTCTTAAACAATTTTCTAGATTTTTGTCCAACCTATTGTGGAGCTTAGATTTAACAAAATATAGTGCACTAAAAACCCTCTCATATTCTACAGATCTCAAAATCATTGTTTGACATAATTCATATAAACAAAAGTATTCACTAATCGTATCTTTTAAGATACTAATTGGATACAACTTTTGCCACAAACATGCAATGGAACCAGTCTCATGGATATTACTCAAAAGTGATGCTTGATGAACCACTATTCTTCCAAAATGTTGTGACTATTGTATTAAAAGATATTTGTTGAGTATAACTTTTATTACAACACCATTGACTTCCACACTTTTACTGAAATGCTCAATAATGTTACCTATATATTTAATAAACAACTCTTGTGTAGACTTTTTAGCATTGCAAGAACCCCAAAATAAAGGTGTAGATTAAAAATACAACGCCAAACAAAAATAAAACCACAATAATGGAATACAGGAAAGTTGCACAAAACAAACAATTTTTATTAATCAGTGGAGTTTAAAAACTCCTTTTGAGTACAACAGGGCCTGTAACCCTTTTTGTGATACACAAATTACAATTTGTGCTAGGGTTCTCCGAAACCCTAGCTGGCATAAAGTGGTGGCGTTTCCGAAGACGTATCCTTAATCCCAACAAAGTGAGTGGGTTTTGTTGTATCCTTTGGCTCGGACCACTCCAGCTTAAATAGCTGCTATCAACACACCAGATCTGCCATTAAAATCTTGCACACATTAACACTATCAAGGAGTTAGAAATTAATAAGAGGGCTCCACTGTGTGAGCCCTCGTAAACAATTTAAAACCCTAGAAAAATAGAATGCAGGAGTTCAACAACAGATTAATAAAAGAAAAGAAGTTACTTGCTTTAAACTGATTTATACCTGTTCTCTGTTAACACGGCTAGACCAGGCGGCATCTGGAAGTAATGTGGCTATCAAATCGGCTGCAGAAGGCACCCTGGTGCACTCGCTGAACGCCCGCGTGCTTCTGGATCAAGGTTTCAGACGCCGGTCTGAGTCTGTGGCTGCGGGTAAATGCCCATGGGCACTTGTGACAAGAATGGGGAATTTTGCAGAGTACTGCAGAAGAGATGGTGGCGAAGTTGGTGACGGATGCGGCGATGGATGCGACGAAAAGGGGCAGCGATGGATGGCTGAAGAGATAGATGAAATAGAAGAGATAGGTCCAAAAGATAGCAAAGATAGCAAAGATAGCCAAGATAGAAGTAGGGTTTGAGCCATCAAGGTGGCTCTATTTATAATCTACTCTTAGGGCACACTTTAGGGTTTTAACGACACTTTGAACGTGTGGCTAAGATTAAAGTGGATCCAAGGGTAGAGAATAAATCTAGGTTGTGAAACGGATTAAGAAGGATGGACGGATGAGATTAAATGAAGGATGGACGGCTTAGATTAAATCACTTAAACTATATTTATATATATATATAAAATATATTAAAATATTAAAATATATATATAAATATTAATTTAAATAAATTTGGGAATGAAAAATGGTGGGAAAGGCCAAATAATGGCGGGAAAAGGTGAAATTGGGCCAAATAATGGCGGGAAGGTGTGGATTTGGGCCAAATAATGGCGGGAAGGTGGATGACTGACACGTGGCTGACAGGAAGGTATAGATGACTTACAAGTGGCTAGATTTTGGTGTCTACAGATGCCCCTTTTTGAGCTGCTTTGTGTGAAGACACAATGCAGCACAAAAACTTAAGACACCTGAAAATCTGGATCAGATGCAACTCTCTCTCAAGACTAAAGCACAACTTTGAAGACCAAAGAATAAAAGAATATTTAAAATTTATCAGCTTACCCCCTCAATTGGCGAGCGAGAATGGTTCTCATGAGCCAATTGGAAGAAATTCGGAAGAAAATGAACCGTTTTTGCCCCAACGGTGAAAAAAAAGGGGTTGGTGTATGAACCATCTGTTTATGTCCCAACAAAAAAGGGGTTGGTGTACAAACCAGAAAAGAATATGATTGAAGACGATATGAGTGATGTGAAAGATGGACCGTTTTCTGCCCCAACGGTTATAAAGGGATTTTTGCCAAATTGTAAGTTCCATGATCATGTAAGATGAATTCCACTATAGGAAAATTAGAAATTGATAACGGATGCCCCAACTCCTGTGTGTGAGTCCATACTATTAATGAAATTGCCTTGTTGGCGCCATTGATATGCAGAGATGAAAGATGCATGAAAAGAGTCCAGAACTCAGAGATGCTCCTAGTGACTGTATGGATAATTCCTCGGGTCGGAACCAATCAACCTAGGTAGCCTCAATCTCTAGCAAGACTTAAAATAATGATGATATGAAAGATTGTCCATGTTTAAGGCCCCATGAACTAGGCCATCAATGACAACTTGTTGAGCAAATTAATCTTGGTATGAGGTCACTTGAAAAGTAGAATACCCAAAATTGATTTCCAATTTTCAAACGGTGAAATAATTGATGATGATAAATGGTAAGTGTCCTTATGGTGGTTTAATCCTCTTACCGAATTGCATGGATTCAAATCGCTGCAATCGCCAAGGTGATAGAATATACCACTAGATACGAGGTTTACTTTAATTTGATTTGGCAAAAATATGCATGATGAAAGAATGAATGAAATTGACGATAGATCAGAAGAATTGATGAATGTGGTTAATTTTGTGAAGGTTTTGAATATTTTTAACCCAATTTGTAAAACAATGATGAATGATGCGCTTTTTGAGCGAAATGACAAAATTTGTGTCCAAAACTATTGTAACCTTCACAAAATGTTTTATTATGATAAGAAGAATGGATGAATGCAATTTGATGAAATTTGGAGGAGGTAAGCTTCAATTTTGCAAGTTTTGTTCCTTTATTCAATACTGCCACCAAACGCCGGTCTGCATTTGGGGGTGGCAGAGACGCCCGCCGGTGTTTAGGCGCTCTGCAGATGCAGAACTGCGTCTGAATGCGCCATGAAATGCCCCACTGCGTTTCAGGGTGCCAAAACCAGCTATTTAAACAGTTTCAACGAGAATTTCGCTCATTTGTGCGTTCGAGCTTGAGAGAAGTGCGTCTGAGGGAGTGGAGTGAAGTGAAGTGAAAGGTTGTGTGGGAGAGTGAAGCACGCGGGAGCTATGGCGGAGATGGGAGCGGACGCGCCAGTGCAGCCAGCTGAGGTATTTGTTCATTTAAGCAAGTACTTATTATGTGTTTTTTTTTTTTTTGAAAAAATTTGTAACAAATTTTTGTTTTGTTGTTTTGCAGCTTAGGGTGTTAGAGGCATGACACCGATTCTCCCCTATCATTCCGGGGATGAGGAGGTCGTTGTCCCAGGAAGACTGGGAGATATTGGAGGCAGTGGGACTAGCGGAGGCATCTCGGTTGGAGGTAGTGAGTCTAGGCACACCACTAGGTCTAGGGCTCCTACTAGGTCTCAGGGGTCCTCTTTTGATGGTTAGCTTAGTGCTTAGATGCACTCTTTATGAGCCTTGGTGCCCTATTGTATATTGTAGCCTTTTGGCATTCATTGTACGATTTGACCTTTATACATATATATATACATGGCTTTTATTTATTTGGTGTTTTACTCTCTTTTGTGTGAATGCCTATGTTTTTGTGATGCATGTTTTTATATGTTTTAATGTTTTTGATGCATATGTGATGGAATGGAATGCAAACTTATAGATGATTAATGCGAGACTAAGTATATAACATACAAATATATGGATGATTAATGCAAGACTAAGTAAATGATATGTAAATCTATGGATGATTAATGCAAGACTAAGTAAATGAAATATGCACTAAGAAGCACTCATACTTTTAGATAGTTAGATTTAGCCAACTGTTATCATAATTGTTTAATCAGGGGCACCGAACTTGGTGGCTTGTGAATGGATGACGTATGGAATGACATGAATATGGAAGAAGATATGGAGGATGATATGGAGGTTGATATGGAAGAAGACTGTTTTACAAAGACTCAAACATGCTAGTGGTATCAAACAAACTTACTAACACTGCCTAATTCAACTAGGACCAAATGTGTGTGCATGCGAGTTCATTAACCAAATCAGAAGCATGGTAGTGACTCTAGGCAATCAAAAACCTGTGTGTGTGCAAGTGTGTTCATTAACCTCATCTTGCATAAATTAGGTAACCTTGTTATGGAGAAGACCCCGAAGCTAGTTTGTCCGTATGAGCATTCAGAGGTCTCTTTTTGAGGAGAGACATGTCGCCACGCAATGAGTATACTCCACTGCCAATCAAGCGTCTATAGCCCCGATGAAGGTTAACTCCATAGTCCATGTTGTTTTTGACCTTTGTAAGCCTTGGGGATGACTACCTATCCGTCTGACTGGACAAGTAGTACGATCCTTACAACTTATTTGGGATCAATGGTGTGTGAAAAATGTTCATTTCCTTAGAGCTTTGGGGAATCGGATTCTCAATCGAAGTATGATGAGAATTTTACCCTATCCTTACTATTCGTTTATATTTATATTTTGTGATTGCTTGTGATAGTGGTAAGAACCACTATTTTATGGACTATGTTTGCATGATAGGACAAACGAGGATTACCCTTTTCACTTCAAGGCACAACCCAAGGATGGTGTTATCTCTCTTTGACACAAGATGTTTTTAAGATGTGAAAATGTGATAGGTTCAAGACCGCTTTTGAAATCATTTCCCAATACTCAAGATTTTATTTAGTGTAATTTGTGATATGGCCCTAGAGAACTTTGACATGCATTTCAAAGTTTGCTTAAAACACTAGGAATGGCTGAGTGACTAAAAACATTTTGGCAATGTAAATATGTGCAAATGGAAAATGGGTGTACGAATGACAATTCGGTTTGATGGATTTTATGAAGGTGCCCCTGATTAAGGCAACATGACTTTTGCTTGACCAAATTTTATATCCAAAAGATAGAATGGTCTCTAACATGATATGCAACTATGGCTGAAAATGAAATGTTATGGTTTTCAATGAGATGTATGCACATGAAATGCAATGTTTTTGAATGAGATGTATGCAACTAACAATGAAATGCAAATTCTTTTTATTTTATTTTTTTTGTTTTTTTTTTTTTTTGTACAAGCCATGTATATATGTACATATAAAATTCAAACTATGCGTAGAATGCCCTCAAGTGTATAACATTAAGTGGTTCGGGTTCTTCCTCTCCCTCTAAACTGGCAAGTCTATAAGTTCCATTACCCACTCTTTCAGTGACCATATATGGACCTAACCAATTAGCCACGAATTTATCTCGAAGATGCGGCAATGCATTGGTGTTTTGTTGATTCTCTTTAAGGACAAGATCCCCTACTTGAAATTCTCTTAGATGAACTTTGGCATTGTAAGCACGTTTCAATCGGTCTTGATAAACTCGCAAATGCTCTAAAGCATTGATTCATTTTTCATCTATGAGTGTGAGTTGATCAAGACGTGCTTGTCTAGCAGTATCATCATCGATAAATTCCTGCAAAGAAATTCGCAAGGAAGGGATCTCGAGCTCAAGAGGCATGATTGCTTCAGCTCCATAGACCAAAGAAAATGGCGTTGCCCCAATGGGAGTTCGATGCTTGTTCTGTAAGCCCATAATGCCAAGGGGATTTGTGTATGCCAATCTTTATGATTTTCTTTAACAAGTTTCTTAAGAATAGCAATTATGGTCTTATTGGAAGCTTCAACTTGTCCATTGGCTTGTGGGTAGTAAGGAGTTGAGAAACTATGTTGGATATTATACTTTTCGCAAAGAGCTCGAACATCCTTATTCTTAAAAGACTTGCCGTTATCAGAAATGATTTTAGAGGGAATACCAAAATGACAAATGATATGGTGAAGTATAAACTCCACAATTCTAGGACCTGTCAGATCTGGTTAGAGGAATAGCTTCAACCCACTTTGTGAAGTATTCAGTGGCTGTAATGATGAAAGTATGTTGTCCTGAAGAGGTAGGTGAAATCTTGCCAATTAAATCGAGACCCCATTGTGAGAAGGGCCAAAGGCTTTGGATGGGCTGTAAAGCTTGTGATGGTATATGGGTTAAATTAGCGTGTTCTTGACACTTTTTACATTGTTTAACATATTTGCAACAATATTGTTCCATAGTGGGCCAATAATACCCCATACATAAAATACGCTTCGCAATGGCCATTCCACTAAAATGACCACCACAAGTACCATCATGGGCTTCAGCAATAGCTCTATGTGTTTCACCTGCTTCTAGATAGTGGAGGAGTACTCCATCATATCCACGTTTATACAACACATCCCCCAAAAGAACAAAACGAGCTGCCTTTTGCTTAAAACAATGACGGGCAGTTCAAGACAAATTAAGGCTTCATACTCTACCATATTATTGGTGCATTGGAAGTCTAGTTTGAATGATAAAGGGATGGGAACAATTCCTCGAAAAGGATGAACTCTGAAATAGATGGAGAGGATGAAATCCGATCCATGCCAATCAGGCTTGGGTTGATCAGGATTGGCTTATCCGGATCATATGGATTATGGAGTGGTGTGAATAAGTCTTCAAAATTCATTGTCGACTTATGGAAGAAAGGATGGGCGGAATGGAAGGGAAAACTGGTGAAGACCTCGGAAGACCTGAGATGCAAAACAACATAGTTTTTGAGTTTTTTTTTTTTTTTTGTAGTTTGAGTTTTTTTTTTTTTTGTAGTGGTGAAAACCACTATTACACACATACATAAAGCAATAAAGTATTTTTATATATTTTGATTTTTTTTTTTTTTTGGTAGTGGTGAAAACCACTATTTTAGTATATACATATAATACAGGTTTGGATTATGGCTTATGGATGTGGCGGAGGGGGTGGTTCACCTCGTTCTTGTGGAAGAAGCAAGTGAAATATGGCCTCTTGGAGAGGGAACAATTGGAGATAAAACTCGTCTTGTTTAATGAGGGGAACAATGGGCGCCGACTCTTCTTCAGATTCATCACCATTTGACATGACGTAAAATTCTTCATAGGCTTCATCTTCGGATTCGTCGGGGTGGAGGATTTCTTCTTCTGAATTAAGATTAATTCTTTGAAAAGCTCATTCAAAAGAAGAAAGGGATGGAAGTGGTTGGTAGCCCAGACCAAAACGCTCAGTGGGTCTCTGATATGGCATATCGATGCGTTCAGTTACCCCTTGCTCGTATCGACCTAGGCCAAATTGCTGCCAATTATGTCTGTGGAAATAGCGAGAGGGAAAACCCTCCATCCTTTCGATATTGGCAGGGACTGGATGCTTGGGTTCTAGTATGGTGATTGGACTAGAAGATGACTCTATTCCCCCATATACAAAATTAATGGAATTTGGCATAGAACCCATGTTATAAACCGATCCAATGGATAAATGTTGGTCATGTGGATGACCAAAATATTTAACTGTTTGCACATTGAACGGTGTGATGTGGACATCTTGGATGGCATACTCACCAATACCTGCATCAGTTAGATGGACCTTGACTTGGGAGGGAGATGGACTAGATGAATGTGGGATAGAAGAATTGGAAGGATTTGGTTGGGTTGATGCTTCACTGACTTGTGAAACATCACCTGGTGATGGTTGGGAAGATGGAGGAATAATAGGTGATGTTGAAGAAGGTGTAGAAGAAGGGGGTAATGACATGGAAAGAGATGATTGGTCATGGCCACATGTGCATGTGGTCACTGATGAAGAAGAAGGAAGATTAATTGATGAAGAAAGTGGTGAATGAGATGGAATAGCGGAAGAGGAAGATGGTTGCGATATGATGGGTAGCTCCTCAGGAATGGGAGCTTTAGAAGAAGATGGTATAGAAGAAGTAGATGGGGTCAAGAAAAGATGAGTGGATGGCAACACAATCTCATAAGGATTTGAGACATAGTTGCAATTTTTGAAGGGTTCAATGTCAACAGGTACACAATGAACTCTGTCCCTCATATACATACTTTAGACATTGATGCAGTATAGAAGGGACACATCTCATCTCCCTAAGCCAAGGCCGTCCAAGCAATACATTGTATGCCATGGACCCTTCCAAGATGTGAAACAAGGTATGCAAAGTTTGGGCCCCTACCTCAATGGGCAAGATAATCGTGCCAACCATGGAAGATAAAGCATCATTGAATGCTTTAAGAGTAAAAGTCGACTTTGTGATAAGGGATGGCGACAGCTTTAGATGACTCAACGCCGATGTTGTAATGATATTGATTGAGGAACCGGTGTCAATTAAGACTCTCTTGAATGGCTTGTGATCGATCTTGGCCATGATATGCAAGTGGAGGATCTATACTTTCTGTTGACATAGGTTTGATTTCAAAATCATAGAAAGTGATGGAGGGCTCCATGCATGTTTGAATACTCCCCACAAAGTTGTTGAAGGCATTAGTATCTTGAGTTTGAAGCTCGATTGACTTTAATATTTCCATTAATGCATCTCTATGCGGGGGAGATTGTTGAATGAGGTCATAGATCGATAACTTGGTAGAAGCCATTTTTAAACTGGTAGTTAATCGACTACTCAATGACATGATGGGTCGTTGGCATTGAGTAGAATGATTTAGCGGTTGTTGAGAAGTACTAGCACGTCGTTGGGTCACTGTTACCTGAGGTGGACTGGGGTTTGTACAGGTGGCTGTGGTTCAACCTGATTTGGTTGGTTCGCCCTTTGACCCCGGGTTACTACGTTAATAGTACCCACAAAACCTTGGTATTGTTGTACATGGTTGACTTGATTAGGAGGAGTTACCTGAGTTACTCCCCCGGAAGTTGTTGGAGCTTCCTCCCGATGTGGAAGGGGTGTTTGAAATATACCAAGATTTTGATTTTGTTGGGCTAAGGGGCTATCCAATTTAATGGCTCCAATCTCAATAAGATCTTGGATCACATGTTTGAAAGCTGTACAATTATTGATATCGTGCCCATTTTGCCTATGATAAGGACAAAATAGGTACTCCTTGTAATACTTCCCCCTTCTAGATGGTTCTAAAGGTTTAAACTCAGGTAAAGTTAACTGATTTGTGCTATATAACTTGTTGAATATGACCGCATATGGTTCATCTAAAGGTGTGAACTGTCGCTTGGGACGATTATTTTGCCAAGGTCGAGTTTCCATGGTTGGCCCAGTATTGTGAGCTGGTTGAGGAGGGGCGGGTACCGCATGATAAGCAATTGGTTGCGGTTGAATTTGCATTACTTGTTGTTGTTGAGCCATTATGGGCTGACTCGCCACCACTTGATTAACTTGGTTAACATTTGAGGCTGTACTAGCCTGTGTTTGTTTGTTTTGGCCATAATTATTATTTCGTTGTTGGCCCTTTTGTTGCCATTCTTTTCTACGGGGTTTTAAAACACCCTCTTGGACTTTAATGTCTTCTATGATACTTGCTTGGGCCAAAGCCTCTTCAAAAGTCCTGTATTGTTGTAATTGGAGTAACCAAGAGATAGGTTTTAGACAACTCTGGGTGAACATTTTGGTTAACTCCTCCATTGGTAGGGAGAATGGCAATTTATTAATGATAGCCCTCCAACGGTTTCCAAAGTCATAAACAGTCTCATCGTCATGTTGCTTGAGCTTGTATAAGTCGGACAATGAGACTCTCTTTTGTACATTTAGGGAGAATCGTTCTAAAAATAGATTAATCAATTGTTCGTAAGCATAAATGCTATGGTGAGCTAAATGATTGTACCATTGTACAACATCTCCCCCTAATGTCTGAGGAAAAGTTCTGAGCATAAGAGCGTCATTATTTTGGATTCTAAAGCAGGCATGCATGAATGAGCTCACATGTTCATGAGGATCCTCAGTTCCTCAAAATTTGTCAAACTTCGGTAATGTGAAATTAGTCGGATATGGCGGTGAAGGTACCGAAGGATGAATTGGTTGATTGATCAATGACCTTAGCGTAGGTTTCTGACTAGATGAGCCAGGCATGTTGAGCATAAGGTTGTCAATCTGTTGTTGTATCGCATGGAGTCGATAATCTTCATGAAAATTTTGACTTGTTTGATGATTATGAGGATGCAATGGAGGAGTTGAAAAATGATGAGATGGGATGAAATTGCCTGGATTAGGCGGTGTGGAATGGACAGGTTGTTGGTATGGATGATACCGAAAAGAAGGTGATTGGTTTGAATGATGAACTGGACTGGGTTGGGAGAAAGGTGGGGTAGGAATGGACACCACCGAAGATTGGGGTACCCAAGTGGGGCCCGAGCTAAGAAAAGTCGGGTTGGGTAGAAATTGGTTGGGGTGTAGGATTTACTACGATAGGTGGTTGAGCATTTTGTTGCTGTTGTTGCTGAAGCAACTTGTCGAGGTACTCCCTAACCTTATTAATCTCTAACCCAAGGGAGGTGGGATGATTGGATGAAGGTGGAGGGCAGGCTGCCATGGTAGTCACAGGAGACTGCATAGCAGGGGCAATGAAGGTGGCTGAAGTAGGCGGTACCTGGGAAGAAATAGTAGACTGTGCCCTAGGTAGGGTGAAACCATAAATGGTTTGGGAAGAAGAGGGTTGAAATTGGTCATGGCTAGAGGAGGTTCCACCAGCCTCATAGAGAGAATTGGTGTACACCCGGGTAAATGGAGGAGAAAGTGGTCGGGAAGACACTACATTTGTCTCCAAAGGAGGACAATTGAGCATCTGGGAAGATGTTGGAGATGAAGCCGGATGAGCAGATACAACATTAGCCTCAAAAAAAGGGTTAGTGTAGACCTGAGTGAAACCAACGGGTATGGTTGATGCAATATCCTGCTCAAAAATAGAATCTTGCATAGGGGAATCTTGGATTGGCTCAAGGACATAACCAGTGCCATCTCTTAAGTGAGTTTGCACTTGGGCCATATCAATGTGGGTAATATGACAGGAATTGTCTTCCTCCATGGGCATGGCCATGTGATAGACGGTAGAAGGACGTGAAAGACCTACAGGCGAACCTGCCTGAAATTCACTAGGATAAGTGGCCATGTTGGTGGTGGGGATGTTCTGTGAATTATTCATTTGATTATTTAGATTTAACACTTTAGATTGATTCCTTGTTAAGACCATAACGCAATAAATCTAAACAAATTCAGAAAAGAA
Source organism: Wollemia nobilis (assembly GCA_028583015.1). NCBI lineage: Eukaryota > Viridiplantae > Streptophyta > Pinopsida > Araucariales > Araucariaceae > Wollemia > Wollemia nobilis. Next base: position 943,619 of record JAQPPZ010016554.1, read on the forward strand.
GAATGCAAAACTTGAATGATAAATTTACACTAAAGAAATTATCAAAAAACAATCACAACCTAGGTTTCAACCAATATGTCTTACCTGCGGTTAATTAATTATTTTCTGATCTTAATCGGTAGTAAATTTTAAGTGTCCGGTTTATGAGTTTTGCATGTGATCTAATCTTTAATTATTCACAAAAAAAGGTAAAAACTATGGCTAGGAAAGGACAACGAGATTCTTACTGGTGATGAAATCCAGCAAGTTTGCTCGGGGGTGACCTATGGTGTCTAAGGCATAAGTTTAATGGATGGAGATGAATTCCACCGTCACTAAACTTCAAGCAATACCTGGTGATGAAATCCAGATATTACTATTTTAAATGCAATATGAAATGCAATGAATTTTATTTTAAGTGTTTTAGTTGTCTAATGTATACATACAAAGCTATAAATCAAAAGTTCTAATGATCTAAGCAAGAGGCTACTGAAAACATGCCATTTCCTCTGAAGAAGTGGAGTACACCGTTTAAAACCCCCTGCCTACCAATGATATCGGATATCAAAGGAGCAACCGGAAGGTTCGTCCACTTCTCCGCTCGGAATCACCCAATGGCGGAGTACTATTGACATCCAATCAATAGTCCTACTTAGATAACTAAAAAGATAATTCGTAGCTATTCTAATATGCACTAGGTATGCAATTTTTTTTATGCAAGCAACAACCAATAATGCAATGCAAAAAAATGTAACTAAAAAAAAAAAAAATAACTTTCTTTTCCAGATTACTTAGTTTTTGTTCATTTTAAAGCAATGATCTGAAAAATAAACATAATACAAGCAGAAAAACCAAAAACGTAAAAAGTACAGTTTAACAAAGAAAAAAAAATGCACTTACTCGGAAGCCTACGCTTTTTCGTAAAACTGCCTTCAAACGCCCAAGGGAGTCTGCACAGGCTGAAACGCACCTCTGCGTTTCGGATTGGACTTCCAGACGCCGCTCTACGTCTGCTGCATTTTCTGCAAGCTCAGAAACCCTAGTTCGCTGGAACAACGAATTTCATGATTTCTGGAACCTACAAAATAAAACAGAAAACAGGAATAGATTAGTAAAGCAAGTATTAAAAACATGAAACCCTAGGGGGTCCCACCGTGATCGCCATTTGTAGATTAAAAATACAACGCCAAACAGAAATAAAACCACAATAATGGAATACAGGAAAGTTGCACAAAACAAACAATTTTTATTAATCAGTGGAGTTTAAAAACTCCTTTTGAGTACAACAGGGCCTGTAACCCTTTTTGTGATACACAAATTACAGTTTGTGCTAGGGTTCTCCGAAACCCTAGCTGGCATAAAGTGGTGGCGTTTCCGAAGACGTATCCTTAATCCCAACAAAGTGAGTGGGTTTTGTTGTATCCTTTGGCTCGGACCACTCCAGCTTAAACAACTGCTATCAACACACCGGATCTGCCATTAAAATCCTGCACACATTAACACTATCAATGAGTTAGAAATTAATAAGAGGGCTCCACTGTGTGAGCCCTCAGAAACAATTTAAAACCCTAGAAAAATAGAATGCAGGAGTTCAACAACAGATTAATAAAAGAAAAGAAGTTACTTGCTTTAAACTGATTTATACCTGTTCTCTGTTAACGCGGCTAGACCAGGCGGCATCTGGAAGTAATGTGGCTATCAAATCGGCTACAGAAGGTGCCCTGGTGCACTCGTTGAACGCCCGCATGCTTTTGGATCAAGGTTTCAGACGCCGGTCTGAGTCTGTGGCTGCGGGTAAACGCCCATGGGCACTTGTGACAAGAATGGGGAATTCTACAGAGTACTGCAGAAGAGATGGCAGCGAAGTTGGCGACGGATGCGGCGATGGATGCGACGAAAAGGGGCGGCGATGGATGGCTGAAGAGATAGATGAAATAGAAGAGATAGGTCCAAAAGATAGCAAAGATAGCAAAGATAGCCAAGATAGAAGTAGGGTTTGAGCCATCAAGGTGGCTCTATTTATAATCTACTCTTAGGGCACACTTTAGGGTTTTAACGACACTTTGAACGTGTGGCTAAGATTAAAGTGGATCCAAGGGTAGAGAATAAATCTAGGTTGTGAAACGGATTAAGAAGGATGGACGGATGAGATTAAATGAAGGATGGACGGCTTAGATTAAATCACTTAAACTATATTTATATATATATATTAAAATATATTAAAATATTAAAATATATATATAAATATTAATTTAAATAAATTTGGGAATGAAAAATGGCGGGAAAGGCCAAATAATGGCGGGAAAAGGTGAAATTGGGCCAAATAATGGCGGGAAGGTGTGGATTTGGGCCAAATAATGGCGGGAAGGTGGATGACTGACATGTGGCTGACAGGAAGGTATAGATGACTTACAAGTGGCTGGATTTTGGTGTCTACAAAAGGGTTAACAACACCCATGGCCTCGAGCAATTCATGTATTTGAAATCGATCTCTTATCTCCTTTGTTAATGATTTTGCTATGTTGAACAATTTTATTTTTGTATTGTGTAAAAAACTTCATACCTATTGTGTGTTACACAAACTTTTTCAACATCGTCAATAGCTACACTTGAATGTCTTTCATAACAATATAAAGGTATCATATTTTCACGAACATTAATACAAAGATTATCATTAATGTCAAACTTCAAAAAACTATTTGCATCTTTCACATTTTTCAATATTCTCCAACTTTCAATTAAAGGATCTGTAAAATATGGTTCGGACATATAACCTATCAATAATCAAACATTGCTTTCTCATCCTCATGAAATCAACGATATACATGAATCTCTCTTGTGTAAGTTTAGTCAATTTGTTCATTTCTTGTAACATTGGAAGAATACCACATAATGTCAAAATAGTTTCCAAGATAGTCAAATGAAACAACATATTGTTTGCCTTATCATTTTATCTACTATTTGTATACATAAACCCCGTTAAATATTTATATTATGTAAAAACTCTGAGTGCAGCTCATTACAATGAAATCCATCTTGTATCAACATGTTTAAAAAAAAATTCCTTTTGTAACTCTTAGTGCAAACTGTTGAAACTTTGCAAACCTTTTAGGACTATAAGAAAAATAAGAATGTATATCACGAATGAGATCTTCCACTTTAGCAACATTTTCAAAAGTGCTCACAATTTTATAAGCAAGATTCACTCTATGAGCCATGCAATGAATGGGTATCATATATGGGGTAACTGAAGTTTGGAGTCAAACACATAGACCGTTCTTGTGCCCTTGCATTATAGTAGCACCAGTAGCTCCAACGCAAATTAAATTTATGGCTATGTCAATATCATTCATTCTCACAATTTCCTTTAAACTGGTCAAAACAACATTGTAGATGTTTTATGCATTTGAAATTTCAAACATCTTATGTAATCCTAGCAAACTAGGCCTTCTTACATGATTTTGAAATGTGTACACATGCATTCAAATCCAAGATGTGTTTTCCATAGCTGCCATCTCATCAATGGAAAGTGAAATGAATTTGGCATGTTTTACCTGCTCCCTCAGGTCTTCCTTCTCGACTAATGATAAGCATTTTGCGATTTCCCAACTACTTCGATCTGACCAATTGGAACTATGAAGGTTTTTCACATCATCTAGTTGAAATCGGACATGGGTATACCCTTTTTTAGAATACTAGATACAATAGCAAATAGCAAACTTTTTGAAGTTAAAATGTTCTTTTGCATTTTATGAAATTGGGTTTCAATCGTTCCACCTTTCTCAATAAGGGATTGTTGTTGCTTTAAGCGATTATCATAATTTATTGCATATCTGACATGCATACATTTTGATGCATCCTTCCACCTAAAAAATTTTGTAATTTTACCATAACTTCCTATAAATTTTACATATACTTTTCCAACATGTTTTTATATTGTATCTTTCTTATTTTGCAGCCTATGATTCTTATTGAGTTTCCAACTACAAATTTTGCATCTACATTCTTTTTTATTGACTTGATTGTCTTATGTCAGGACCGCCTCAATCCAGGGAAATTTTTCTTCCCATTCATTCTTAAATGATCTTCCAATAATCCAATTAGAATATGTCTTCCTCTTTTTAGGTTTTTTGCTTAAAGATTCATGAGAAGTTTGTAGTGTATTTGATTTATCTCTTTCATTTTCCACTTGCATATCTTGGCTAGCAATATCTTCAAGTGATTGTTGGATGTCATTAGTAAGGGGATTTTTTGTAGAAGGCATCTCTTGGTGAATAGGGTATTCTGCATAGTTTGGATTTAAAAAATTACAGAAAAAATTCATATCGTTGACGGTTGAGCAAATACTAACAACTAAATTTTTGAGGAAAAAAGAAGTATTGAAAATTATTATAAAATATACAACTAAATGTTTATAATTCAAAAATCATTTGTACCTAGAATTTTTATCGATGTCGATGGCTTGTTTGATTTCAGCGTATGGCAAAAATATTTGAGGATACTCTTTTCAATAGAATATTTGCTCCCCTTCATTTCATTTTTGGCGGGTGACATTTTACTTGTAAAGAAAGTGTTTTTCATTTTAGACAAGTAATACAATGTTAAAGAGATGTTACTTATCATAGACCTCAAGATAATATTGTAATTAGAATCAACAGATGGTCGTTGTTAGAAAATAAATACCTATTTCTTACCATGTTTAATTGTGATTTTGTTAGTGTATGCCACTACTACCTTTTTTGGTGATAACACTTGTAATTGGTAAGAGTAGACAAATATGCAATATATAAATTTAAATTAAATTTTATTAATAACTTCTCTATGAAAAAAATAACTAGAGATACATATTTTTAGAAAATAAGCATTTACCAAATTATTTACCCATTTATAATATTATAACATAAAAGTAGATCTGAATAGAAATAGAGAATCAAAGAATTTTTAAGGTACAAAAAAATCGAAGAAAACCTTCAGAACAGGGCAAAATAGGGAACCTAATGTAGATTGCATTCTGACAATCTATTCTAGTATAGAACAACGTTCGAATATTGGTGCTGAATACATGTAGAACATGGCAAAATAGAGAAAAGCATGGGAAACAGAGCATTGAAATATTTTCAATAAATGATAGAAAAATAGCAAAAGAAAAACCTACAACTAGTTGACAGAAAAACAAATCTTATTACTATAATCAAAATGTCTTAAGAGAAATAGAGAACCTAGTGCAAAAGATGATCTATTGTAGAAATTGTTCGGGTATCAATCTGTTAGAGAATTGGTTTCAGTTATCGATCTGTTGCAAAACTGGATTTGGATACCGATATATTGCAAAACTGGTTCTAGAAATTGTTCCTATTGGTTTTAGAACTTTCTTCACAAACTGGTATGTTGTAGAAATTGATTCTATCATCGAATGATTGTAGAACTGGTTTTGGATACTGGTCTATTGTAGAAATTGATCCATATACCGGATGGTTGCAGAAAGTTTTTGGATATCATTTTATTGCAGAAATGATACCGAACGGTTGCAGAAGTGGTTTCAAATATCGGTTTGTTGCATAAATTGATCTGAATACCGTACAGTTGAATTTTTTTTTTGAATACGACTCTATTGTAGAAATGAATCTGGACGGTTGCAGAAGTGGTTGCCGAAGTTCGGTAGAATTCTTGATTCTGTAATAGTTTGAATGTTTTAAGTAGAAAATTATTGCTACTATGTTATTTTTATATAGTGGTATACTTGGAAAACTTGGCGGGATAATTTTAAAATTTTTGGGAGAAAAGTGTCCTCATACTAGCAAAAAATGATGGTGAAGTTTTATAAAAATATGTAATACTATTATAAACAGATGACGAACCAATATATTTAAAATAGAATTAGAAATTTTGGGCAAAGGGGCCGACCTCTGAGTCCTCCATACTCACCAATTTGATTTTTTGAAAATGCAAATATTAGCCCAAATGACGAATATTCACCGCTATGCTTAACCCTACATCCCATGTAACCTAGTATGGTATAAGACTAATCAAGAGTGAGGATTTAGGGAAGCTCTTGATCTAGATTTTTATCTAGAACTATACATGGATGGTTATATAATTCTCAACCCTAGTGTAGATAGGATAGTATCAGACCATTTGACTATAGTGACTGATATCAGAGAGGCTATAGGTTGACTAAAGGATGTGAGGAGGAAAAAGACCACAAGAGGTATAATAGTAAATATTACCACTTGTCAAGTAGTGGTGATAATATCAATATTGCTACTATAGGAAAAATATAGTAGCCATAAGATCCTAATGATTTATATTGATGATCATGATGGAGGAGATAGGATTGAGCAGGTCACCTTAGTCATCAATAGATATAGAAAGGGATATGATAGCTAGATGTATAGTTAGTATATAGGTAGTAGTGGAATCCGCTATAGTAGAGTGAGACAACATAAGTAAAGGTGATGACATTCACAAAGGAGTGGAATTTCCTTAAGAAATAGAATTATATGATGTACTAAACTATTATTAGTTTTATTATGGAGAGGAATGCAACCATGGTAAGGTTGTAACCCTTTCTACTGGTAGAAATAGACAAGTGGTTCATATACTTCAAGATAAAATGGTTGTAACACAATAAAATCACATAACTAAGTTAGTACAAATTTAGGTAGAGGTAGCATAGCTTCAAAATGAGGTGATAGTGGAGGTTGAGTAATTAATGCATTATAGTCATGTGATCAAGAAAATGTAGTTTCTATTGATTGATGAATTTCTTCTCTTAGTCACATAAGCATTAAGGATGATTATGTATTCATAGGCTATAATTTGTTACTTACAATACTTGGTTATTATGTAATAACTATAGGGAGGAGTAAAAGATCCTAATACCAGCTCAGAGTATTGAGCCATTAAATTTCATCCTCATTACTCATTTTTAGGGGTTAATCCATGATGTTCTATAGAGATTAATGGTGTAACTATTTTTAATAAGATCTATGTGGATTCTATTGGGGGCCACTTCCAGTACAAAACAAAAAATTACATTGCCCTCATTAAATTTCTAACAAGTTAATTAAAGCATACCCATCTTTGCCTTTCTATCAGAGATATTCTCCATCTTCCTCAAACTGCTAAGTTTCCATAGTCAACTTTTTTTCTAAGAAACTAACAAATAGAACAACCCTTACATGACACATAAATCCAATAGATAGAAGGAAAACAAACATAACAATCATCCATCAAAGAAGAAATCAATTCAATTATTTTTCTTTTATAGCAGAGGTTATTCCTCCTTTAGAGTGGTAAGCTCTGAGAATGTAGTTTTACACTTCAAGCTCCTATGGTAAAATCTAGTTGTAACACATTTTTTAGGATCTTCATTTTCAAAAAATTGACCTCACTGATTGTTTCATAATTAGCTTCAAGAATACCATTGCTAATATTTTCCATGGAATCTTTTGGATGGTTTTTAGTAACCATTTGGATTTTATCAATGATTTGATCCAAATTTTCCTTTTGGGGTTGAGTCTTCTATTGCTCACATGATTCCTATTGGACAATTGGTGCATCTAGAGGATGAGATTTTTTATTTTGAACTAGGATATTTGAAGGTTTTAAATCATTCACATGCAGGGTCTTCTCCTCCACCAAGGAGGAATTAGAGCATGATCGAATGATCGAGCATCTCTTCTTCAGGTGGCCATATTGCTAACAACCATAACATCTTAGGGAGAAGTTTTCATATTCAATATTTTGGATACATTCCCCTTTGCTTGAGGATATAGTAATGGATTGAGGTCCAAGAACTGAAACATCCATCCAAAAAACCAATCTTTCTTTACTCATATTAATTTTAATAGACAATTTTTCCTTTGTTTGGGCATCCATATACTGGAATGAACCAATGGCATTACCAATTTTGGTAAATATATTCTCTCCCTAAAACCCTATAGGGAGAGCATAAAGATTTACCTAGAGTGGAAAACCATTAAATTCTTCTATAAAGGGGTTGAAACTAGGAGTCCAAGGTCTTATATAGACACCCCTTTGTCCAAAATACCAATTATATCTATAATACATACCCTATATCTATCCACTAAATTAGAAAAGGAAACATAATTTTTTGGGATAGGAGAGTTACTTAGAATTCTGTACTGGTCCACCAATATTTAATGTATCCTTTGAGCTCCTCTAAGCCTAGTATTTTGCCCTTGAGTTTGTAGATAATTGTTTGGGCTTCATGATAAATCAGATCCAATCCAAATTCATCCTTCAAAATCCTAATAGAGGGTAGAGATTCATCCACCCATGAACCCAAATATCCCTAAGAGATGTGTTTTTTGATCAAAGAGGCTTTCTCATAGACCGAAGAAATGGTCTATGAATAACCATATTCCTTCAATGCTTGACTACACCTACGATTTGTATCCATTTTATGAAGGTTGTAGCCAAATCTATTGCTTTGTTACATGGGTTAAATAGCACCTAGGGTTTACACCCCTTTTGTGAAGACTGTAGTGAAATTTGTTGCTTTATTCCATCACTTGACTACACCTATGATTAATGGTGTATTATATTCAAGATGTATAAAAATTTATATGATATATAGATATATATTAATTCATGTAGCTTATGATTTTGAAATTTATGTGTATGCTAACTTTATGTTTGTGGCTGATAATTATTTTATTCTATTATGATGATATTAATGATGAGTGATGGATATATTGTTATATGGTATGATCTACTTGATAAAAATGTTATGATAATAATGATGATTATGGTTTTTTTATATGATTGTGTATATTTTTTACTAAATTGAAATGGAAAACATGATTTGAATGTATATTAAGTTTTAGATGTAACATAGTGGCAATACTATTGGGAAACTATATATAAATACCTATAAAAAATATACTTATTCCCAAGGGGACTTTGGATACACCAAATAGTGTTTTTATAATATAATATATGGTACAAGATTAGATGTTCTCAGGGTGACTTTAGATACTCCTAATGATGTTTCTATGATACACAATAAATATACATAATAGATGTACTTAGAGGGATTAAGATATGCCAAATGGAATTGCTATGATATAAAATTATGATGCATAGCATATTTTTCCATTAGGAATTTGAATACACCAAATTGAAATGGTATGATACAAAAGAATGATACATAATACATATACCCAAGGGGAATTTGGATATGCCAAATGGCATTGCTATGTTACAATATATATTATCTATTATAACACAATATATGATACACAATAGATTTATCCCAAAACAAATGTCTTTGGGTACTTTTGATGTGTTAAATGGTGATAGAATTACCTCAAGATAAATGTATTATAGGGATTTGTTGTACATTTTGAGTCAAAGTTGTCATTGATGTCAAGGAATGAAGTTGTCATTGATGTCAAGGAATAAGCTACTGTTGATGTCAAAAGGTCAAGAGGAACAATGAAAAGGTTAAAGGCAAAAGAGATTCATAATATTTTTAATATTATGTGGAAGCATATGTTAAGAGGGTTTTCATTAAAACCATGGTTGAGAAAAAATAAAAGGTTTTTCATAAAAACCCAAGGAAGCCCAAGGAGGTTTTAATATTTACTTTATAAATATTTAAATTCAAATTGAATTTAAATTTTATAAATAAATATTATTTGTGTTAGTCTCACAATGCCACTGAGAGGGGGGGGTGAATCAGTGTAGCTCTTTAAACTTAAATACATAGCTCTTAAAATAGAAATAATGAAACCTTAAAACCAGATAGAGCAAGTATCACAAGAGAACATCACACAACACAAGATTTAACGAGGTTCACCAATGTGGCTACTCCTCAAAAATGACCGCTTGGACTACCATCCAAATCCAGCCTTTGCAAAGCACCAACTTTACAATCAATTTACCAGCACCCACTGGAAGGAGCACCAACCCCTTATTTATCTGCACCAATAGAAAGGAGCACCAAACCCTGATGCCAAGCTGCAACCTGGACTTCAATTTTGAATCTAGAAGTTTACCAGAAAAATACCTTTGCTTTTACAAGACCCTGACTGGTCTATAGCTTACCCAATCTCTTTCACTGTTCATAGAACAGACACTTCGCACACTTCTATGATCTACAACCGCACTACGCCTTCTGCTTTCTCTGCGCAATCACTTCACACACTCTGCTTCGCTATAGTCAACCTTCACGATCATCTTCTCCCTTTCGTGCACTCTGCTCTATTAGCGAATTCTGCACTTAGCTCGATTCGACACGACTTGCTCTCTGCGCACTCCGACCGAACTTCGCACACTTCAACAACAACCCAAATCTCCAAACAACCCTCCTTTTATAATAGAATGTTTGAGATGAAAACCCTAATCTTAGTCGGTTGTAAATCCTAATCTTAGTCGATTTTCATGACAACTATAAACCCTAATTTTAGTCGGTTGTTCATCGATCTTCGTCAGCTTCAACTTAACCGTGAGAATACAACATGTCACGATATCGTGACACTTTTTCTCCTTGCTCTTTCTCTTAGCTTTGGCCCATAAAAATACAACATGTCGCGATATCGCGACACTATTTTCTCTCTCCTCTTTCTCTTTGCTTTGGCTCGCAAAAATACATGTCGCGATATCGTGACACTATTTTCTCTCTCCTCTTTCTCTTTGCTTTGGCCCATGAAAATACATGTCACGAAATCGTGACACTATTTTCTCTCTCCTCTTTCTCTTTGCTTTGGCCCACGAAAATACATGTCGTGAAATCGTGACACTATTTTCTCTCTCCTCTTTCTCTTTGCTTTGGCCCACGAAAATACAACATGTCACGAAATCGTGACACTTTCACCTTCGTATACTTCGTCTTAGCTTTTGTCACGAAATCGTGACACTTCTGCTTCCATACTTAGCTTCTTTGCTTTTGTCACGAAATCGTGACACTTCTACCTTCGAAGTCTTCTTCTCTACTTTTGTCATGAAATCATGACACTTCTGCCTTTGAAGTCTTCTTCTCTGCTTTTGTCGTGAAATCATGACACTTCTGCTTCCGTACGCTTCCTCTCTTTCTTTTGTCACGAAAATGCGACATGTCACGAAATCGTGACACTTTTTCTTTCTCTTCCTCCTTGGCCTTTTCGAGTCACGAAAATGCGACATGTCATGAAATCGTGACACTTTTTCTTTCTCTTCCTTTCTGGCCTTTCCGAGTCACAAAAATGTGACATGTCGTGAAATCGTGACACTTTTTCTTTCTCTTCCTTCCTACGCATTTTCGAGTCACGAAAATGCGACATGTCATGAAATCGTGACACTTTTTATTTCTCTTCCTTCCTGCCCTTTTCGAGTCGTGAAAATGCGACATGTCATGAAATCGTGACACTTTTCAAATTTACTTTCTCTCTCCTATTTTAGTCACGAAAATGTGACATGTCACGAAATCGTGACACTTTTCAAACTTTACTCTCTTTCTTCGAACTTGTCGCGAAATCGTGACACTTCTTCCTCTATTTTTTTCTTCCAACATGTCACGAAATCGTGATAGTTTTTCCACTTGCATTTTTCTCTGCCAACATGTCGCGAAATCGTGACAGTTTTTCCACTTGCCTTTTTCTCTTCCAACATGTCACGAAATCACGATAGTTTTTCCACTTGCCTTTTTCTCTGCCAACATGTCACGAAATCGTGACAATTTTTCCACTTGCCTTTTTCTCTTCCAACATGTCGCAAAATCGTGACAGTTTTTCCACTTGCCTTTTTCTCTGCCAACATGTCACGAAATCGTGACAATTTTTCCTGCTTCTTCTCTCTCTTCCAACATGTCACGAAATCATGATAGTTTTTCTAGCTTTTTCTCTCTCTTCCAACATGTCACGAAATCATGACAATTTTTTCAACTTTTTCTCTCTCTTCCAACATGTCGCGAAATCGTGACAATTTTTCTTGCCTATTGTATATGTCGCGATATCGCGACACTTTTCTTACTTGTCTTTTTCTTTGATCTTTTGCAAATGGGCCACTTCGGTCTTCTTGGAAACTCACTGTCCATACTCTGAATAACCTTTGAACTCCTGTCTTCTGCATCTGAATAGCTTTTGAACTTCCTGTCCACTGAAACAACAGATCTATCTGACCGTGTTGACAACAATGACAATACTGTTGCTGCACCTTGCTCAACAATCTCCCCCTTTGGAATTGTTGGCAACACATGTGCAATTTCCTGTAACTCTTCTCCCCCTTTGACAATAATACCAAAGGGCTACAGCAGACTCCCCCTGAGTCCATGCACAACATTCTCAAGCAAAATTGATTATACTTAGCAAAAATCATGAACATGAGCAAAAAGATAATCAAATACTTAGATGCTCCCCCTGAGAATGTGATCCCTATAGCTAGTCAATCTTTGGGAAGTGTGACCACTCCCAATTTATTGTGAAGGTACTCAAAAACTTCCTTGGGCAATGGTTTTGTGAAGATATTTGCTACTTGCTCTGTAGTTGGAACAAAATCCAACTTAACCTCACCTTCCGCAACTTTGTCCTTCAAAAAGTGATACCCGATAGCGATGTGTTTTGTGCATGAATGCATAACCGGATTCTTGGAGATGTTAATGGCACCGGTGTTATCACACTTAACCGATATTGGCTCACTGAAGCAAATACCAAGATCTTTCAGGGTTTGTTTCATCCACAATACCTGCGTACAACATGTTGTCGCTGCAATATATTCTCGCCTCTACTGTCGATAAAGAAACTGACTCTTGTTTCTTACTGTGCCATGCGACCAATCTGTCTCCAAGATAGAATGCACCTCCACTGGTACTCTTTCTGTCATCTACACATCCTACCCAATCTGCATCTGAATACGAAATAAGGGTGAAGTCTTTACCTTTTGGATACCATAACCCATACTCCATAGTACCCTTGAGGTACCGAAGAATCCTCTTTACTGTTGTCACATGAGTCTCCTTGGGATTGGCCTGAAAACGTGCTACCATGCATACTGCCTACAAAATATCTGGTCTGGTAGCTCGTCAGTGCATGTAGGCTTCCAATCATAGATCTGTACATGGTTTGATCAACGAGTGGAGATTTTTCATCTTTGCTCAACTTGTAGCCTGTCGTCATGGGAGTGCTAACTGGCTTACAATCCTCCATTGTGAACTTTTTTAACATCTCTTTTACATATTTAACTTGAGAAATAAATATGCCCTTCTTACTTTGATTAACTTGCAAACCGAGGAAATATGACAGTTCACCAATCATTGACATTTCAAATTCTTTTTGCATCTTATTTGCTAAATATTTACATGACTCATCTTTTTTGTTGCCAAATATGATATCATCTACGTATACAACAAGAACAATAAGATGCCCATTTTCTATTTTGACATACAAGTTACTATCCACCATACCTTTCTTAAACCTTTGTTGAGTGAGATAGTTGTCTAGCCTTGCATACCATGCTCGGGGTGCCTGTTTTAAGCCATATAATGCTTTCTTCAACTTGCAAACCAAGTTTGGATCATCACCAAGTTGGAAACCATCTCGGTTGCTCAATATAAACCTCTTCTTCAAGTTTCCCATTCAAAAACGCTGATTTCACATCCATTTGATAAACTTTGAAATTCTTGTAGACTGCTAAAGCCAAAAACATTCTAATTGCCTCAAGTCTAGCTACTGGTGCAAAAGTTTCCTCAAAATCAATGCCTTCAACTTGAGCATAACCCTTACATACCAATCTTGCTTTATTTCTGACTACCTGTCCGTCTTCATTCAATTTGTTTCAAAAAATCCATTTAGTTTCGATTATATTTTTATTTGCAGGTCTAGGTACTAACTCCCAAGTTTCATTTTTCTCGATCTGATCTAATTCTTCATTTATTGCCTTCATCCAACTTTCATATTTGCTTGCGTCAGTAACATTTTTGGGCTCAATGCTGGATAATAGAGAGTAGTTACTTACTACTCTTCTTCTTGTCTGAACACCAACTTTGGGGTCTCCAATTATTTGCTCTCTAGGATGATTTTTCTGCCAGCTGCCTATTTTGAATTTCTTATTTTCTTCCACTTCGAATCACAACTTAAATCATCTCGAGTCAATTTTTTGCATCTTTTCCATTTCGTTTTCCTCATCTCCTTCAATAACCTCTTCATAAATTGGGTAGTTCGTTTCATAGCTAATTACTCGTTCTCTACCTTCATCAAATTTAACATCGGCACTGTCCATAATTTTCTTTAGCCTCTTGTTGTAGCATTTGTAAGCTTTGCTTTTTGATGAGTAACCAACAAAAATACCTTCTATCATCAAACTTACCAAGATTATCTTCAGTTCTTTTGATATAGCACTTGCTGCCAAAAACTTTGAGGTATTTTGTTGTTGCCCTTTTACCGAACCATAATTCATAAGGAGTTTTGCTTTCATGTGTTCTCAGCATGTACCTATTTTGGATATACACCGCAATATGGACTGCTTCTTTCCAAAATCTATCTTGCTACTCTGATTTCAACCAACATAGTCCGTGCCATTTCCTACACTGTCCTGTTCTTTCTTTCAACCACTCCATTTTGCTGAGGTGTCTTGGCTACTGAGAACTGTCTCCTAATACCATATTTTTCATAGTATTCTGCAAACTCCTCCGAAATGAATTCTCCTCCTCTATCCGATCTTAAACATTTGATCCTCTTTCCTGTTTCATTCTCAACCTGGTTTTTGAAAATCTTGAACATATCAAAAGCTTTCGATTTATGCTTCAAGAAAAATATCCATGTCATTCTGGAATAGTCATCAATGCACAACATAAAATATTTGTCACCATTTATGCTTTGTGTTCTCATGGGTCCACATAAATCAGTGTGTATTAGTTCCAAAGGTTTGCTTGTGTAGTATTCTTTTGTTTTGAAAGAGACTCTAGTTTGTTTCCCCTTTTGGCATGAAGCACAAATGTTGTTTGCAGGTTTGCTGATGGTGGGAATATCTCTCACTGCTCCTTTTGAGGTGATTTTTACTAGGTTATCAAAACTGATATGACCGAGTCTCTTGTGCCACAACCAATTTTCTTCTTCCTGTCCAATAAAACAAGCTCCTTCTGAAGTCTCTGAGAGCGTGTACAGGTTTCCAGATGTTCTTGATCCAGTTGCTATCAATTTTCCACTATTTGTCTTTCTGACTTCACAACCCTGCTTCTTAAAAACTACCTCATGACCTTTATCACAAATCTGACTTACGCTCAACAAGTTATGTTTCAAACCATCCACAAACAAGACTTCTTTCGACTTAATTTTTTCGTTAATAATTTTAACTCGAACCTTTGCCAACTATCTTAGCTCCATCATTATTTCCAAATTTTATCGAACCACCTTCATATTTCTGTAACTTCTCAAATTTTTGTTTGTTACCTGTCATATGATTGGAACATCCACTATCAAGTATCCATGGTACATATTTATTCTGTGCTTTAAATGTTGTTTGTATGATTAAGGATTCCTTTTCTTCCTTAAGTTGTTCCTTTTCTTTCCACTCCATTTTGATAGTGGTTTTGGGCTCTTGTTTTGCCTTTCCCTTATCAACAGCTTGTGCATGTATTACGGGAAGTTTTCTATTTTGTCTCATCCTATTTGGTTGAAATTTTCTTCCCTAAAACTGATTTGATGCAAATGTGCTTCTACAGTTTCTTGCAATGTGCCCAAAATTATGATAGTTATAACATTCTACTGTATAATTCATCAGAGGAGAAAAAGCATTTCTACTGGTGAAATTCCTTGGTCTTACATTATATTTGCAGTCTGAGATTTTATGTCCATAGCCATTGCATTTAAAATAGAAACCAGAGAAGGGATAATTGAACCTGGGAGATGGTCTTTGCCATGTTGCCGTAGGAGCCATAGGTCTTCTTCTTCTTTGATGTGTGACATTGGTGAATCCATCATTGTCAGTTCTCCTTTCGTGCCTGGCATTATTGCTTTCTTTTGCATGAGACATTTTCCCTTGATCAACCTGTTTCTTATCTTCATTCTTTATGGATTCTACATTTCTGGTCTTTGATCCACTTGATGATTCTCCTTCGATGAAACCTAGACCAAACTTGATGCCTGCAGGCCTTTGGTCATTTATGATCTTATCCAGCTTCATAGAACTTTCTTCACGTTTGTGATAACAACTAATTTTCTTATTCATCTCTTCTAGCTGCATTCTCAAACCAACAGTCTCTTCTTCTAGCTTGCTGCAATAATCTATTTTCATGGTTATTTGCACTTCGAGATCTTCGAAGATTTTCTTGGATTCTTCTATCTGTACTTTCAAACTGGTTATGATTTCATTTGCATCCTCAAGATTTCTTGAAAGTTTCTTATTCTTTTTCTTTTCTATCTCCCACTCTTCAAGTGTAGAGATCAACTCACCTTCTAGATCTACTTCAACCTCAGGGTTTTCACCACATACTTCAGAGATCACTCCTTCTTCCTTTTCTGATTTTGCTTCTTCAAATGCCATGAAAAGAGCTTCACCTTTTTCCTCTTCAGACTCTTCTCCGAAGCTGTCTTCTGATGAACTGACATTCTTGGAGATGAAACTTTTCTTCTTGAAGTTGCCTTTTCTAAAATTCATTTTCTTCCAGTCACTTCTTTCATGGTGCGATCCTTCATCATTTTTGTTCTGCTCTTTAAGTGGACATTTAGTCGCAAAATGCCCGACGCCTCCACAGTTGAAACATTTAAATGGTAGCTTCCCTTTGTATTTTCCTTTTCCCTTTTTTAGTTTTCTAACAAAGTTTGCTTCCATTTCATCTGATGTCCCTTCTTCCTCGGACTCTTGTTTAGTGTTTTTATTTTTAAGGGCTTTAAAAGCCGCTTCTCTATCTGTGGGTTTAGATCTTCCTATCCTCATCTCATATGCGGTTAAAGAACCATACATCTCATCTATACTGAAATAATTTAGATTTTTAGCTTCTTCTATTGCTGAGACTTTGGAATCAAACCTTTGAGGAAGAGATCTTAGTACCTTTTTCATGACGGTAGAGTCTCCAATATCCTCGTCGAGTCCTCTGATCGCATTAATGATTCCATTGACTCTCAAGCATATATGCCTCAATGTTTTCATCATCATTCATTTTCAATGCTTCGAACTGAGCTCGATGTGTCCATAACTTGGCCTCCTTGATCTTATCATCTCCTTCATGAATACTCCTTAGTTTGTCCCATATCTCTTTTGTCGTATTACAGTTCATGATCTTTACTAGTTCACTGTCTGCTAATCCGCACATGAGAGCATTTTTTGCTTTTGAGTTGTTTTCAAATAGTTTCTTTTCATCAGCCTCTTTTGGAGGAGTGATGGGTATTGTGTATCCACTAACTACTGAATCCTAGATGTCGTAACCCAAAGCACAAAGATATGTCTGCATCCTGATTCTCTAGAACGCGTAATTAGATCCATCAAACAATGGTGCTTTGTTTGATGAGAAACCTTCACCACCTGCCATTGTGTTACTTCCAAGATCACCCTAGCCGGTTAAGCTTGTATAGGAACTTGGCTCTGATACCAATTGTTAGTCTCACAATGCCACTGAGAGGGGGGGTGAATCAGTGTAGCTCTTTAAACTTAAATACACAGTTCTTAAAATAGAAATAATGAAACCTTAAAACCAGATAGAGCAAGTATCACAAGAGAACATCACACAACACAAGATTTAACGAGGTTCACCAATGTGGCTACTCCTCAAAAATGACTGCTTGGACTACCATCCAAATCCAGCCTTTGCAAAGCACCAACTTTACAATCAATTTACCAACACCCACTGGAAGGAGCACCAACCCCTTATTTATCTACACCAATAGAAAGGAGCACCAACCCCTGATGCCAAGCTGCAACTTGGACTTCAATTTTGAATCTAGAAGTTTACCAAAAAAATACCTTTGCTTTTACAAGACCCTGACTGGTCTAATGCTTACTCAATCTCTTTCACTATTCATAGAATAGACACTTCACACACTTCTATGATCTACAACCACACTGCACCTTCTACTTTCTCTACGCAATCACTTCGCACACTCTGCTTCGCTACAGTCAACCTTCACGATCGTCTTCTCCCTTTTGCACACTTTGCTCTATTAGTGAATTCTACACTTAGCTCGATTCGACACGACTTGCTCTCTGCGCACTCCGACCGAACTTCACACACTTCAACAACACACAAATCTCCAAACAACCCTCCTTTTATAACAGAATGTTTGAGATGAAAACCCTAATCTTAGTCGGTTGTAAATCCTCATCTTAGTCAGTTTTCATGACAACTATAAACCCTAATTTTAGTCGGCTATTCATCGGTCTTCGTCGACTTCAACTTAACCGTGAGAATACAACATGTCGCGATATCGTGACACTTTTTCTCCTTGCTCTTTCTCTTAGCTTTGGCTCGTAAAAATACAACATGTCGCGATATCGCGACACTATTTTCTCTCTCCTCTTTCTCTTTGCTTTGGCCCACGAAAATACATGTCGCAAAATCATGACACTATTTTCTCTCTCCTCTTTCTCTTTGCTTTGGCTCGCAAAAATACATGTCACGAAATCGTGACACTATTTTCTCTCTCCTATTTCTCTTTGCTTTGGCCCACAAAAATACATGTCACGAAATCGTGACACTATTTTCTCTCTCCTCTTTCTCTTTGCTTTGGCCCACGAAAATACAACATGTCACGAAATCGTGACACTTTCACCTTCGTATACTTCATCTTAGCTTTTGTCGTGAAATCGTGACACTTCTGCTTCCATACTTAGCTTCTTTGCTTTTGTCATGAAATCATGACACTTCTACCTTCAAAGTCTTCTTCTCTGCTTTTGTCACGAAATCATGACACTTCTGCCTTCGAAGTCTTCTTCTCTACTTTTGTCATGAAATCATGATAGTTTTGCTTTCATACGCTTCCTCTCTTTCTTTTGTCATGAAAATGTGACATGTCACGAAATCGTGACACTTTTCTTTCTCTTCCTTCCTGGCCTTTTCGAGTCACGAAAATGCGACATGTCATGAAATCGTGACACTTTTTCTTTCTCTTCCTTCTTGGCCTTTTCGAGTCACGAAAATGTGACATGTCACGAAATCGTGACACTTTTTCTTTCTCTTCCTTCCTAGCCTTTTCGAGTCATGAAAATGTGACATGTCACGAAATCGTGACACTTTTTCTTTCTCTTCCTTCCTGCCCTTTTCGAGTCACGAAAATGCGACATGTCGCAAAATCGTGACACTTTTCAAATTTACTTTCTCTCTCCTATTTTAGTCATGAAAATGCGACATGTCACGAAATCGTGACACTTTTCAAACTTTACTCTCTTTCTTCGAACTTGTCGCGAAATCGTGACACTTCTTCCTACTTTCTCTTTTTCTTCCAACATGTCACGAAATCGTGACAGTTTTTCCACTTGCCTTTTTCTCTGCCAACATGTCACGAAATCGTGACAGTTTTTCCACTTGCTTTTTTCTCTTCCAACATGTCATGAAATCGTGACAGTTTTTCCACTTGCCTTTTTCTCTGCCAACATGTCACGAAATCGTGACAGTTTTTCCACTTGCCTTTTTCTCTTCCAACATGTCGCGAAATCGTGACAATTTTTCCACTTGCCTTTTTCTCTGCCAACATGTCGCGAAATCGTGACAGTTTTTCCTGCTTCTTCTCTCTCTTCCAACATGTCACGAAATCATGATAGTTTTTCCTACTTTTTCTCTCTTCCAACATGTCACGAAATCATGATAGTTTTTCCAGCTTTTTCTCTCTTCCAACATGTCACGAAATCGTGACAATTTTTCTTGCTTGTTGTATATGTCGCGATATCGCGACACTTTTCTTACTTGTCTTTTTCTTTGATCTTTTGCAAATGGGCCACTTCGGTCTTCTTGGAAACTCACTGTCCATACTCTGAATAACCTTTGAACTCCTGTCTTCTCGCATCCGAATAGCTTTTGAACTTCCTGTCCACTGAAACAACAGATCTATCTGACTGTGTTGAAAACAATGACAATACTGTTGCTGTACCTTGCTCAACATATTTATACAAAGTGGTAAAATAAAAAAGGGCTTTGATAAAGCCAAAAGGATTTAAAAGTTAATTTATAAAATTTAAATTCTAAAGAATCTAAATAATTTATAAATTAATTATCCAAATTTCAAAGGTGCCGACATTCAAAATTAAAAGAGTAAATTAGTATATATATGCCTTAGTGGCATTTAAATTATCCTTCATTCGAAATAATAAAGCATGCAATTGTTGTTGTGAGAATTCATGTGAGGAAGAAGAAAAAAAACCTTGTCTTAAGTGTTGGCGAAAGATTTAAGTTTATCATGTACTAAAATGTAATATCCACCGAGGTAGCATGGCCTAGTGGCAAGCGGATGAAGTGCTAAGCCATTTTTGGGTGGAGTATCCGCATTCGATTCACGATGGCAACATTTTGTTTATGTATTTTTAAGCATCGAGGAAGCGGTGCATGAGTTTTTGTTTTGGTGCATGCAAAGAGGAATATAGATCACGTTGGGCTCTTGCTTGCCAAACGAGAACCTAGCTTGTGTAGCAGTTGGAGCTATGGCTAGGGCACTGGTAGAGGTAGTGTCATGAGTTCGAATCCCACCAAGGTAAAGGTAATAAAATTTTTAATATGTGTTGTGATGCCTAAGGTTTTGACATAAGGTCCTAGGGAGTTAAAAGGGTTAGTCAAAAAGGTTTTTAATTAATCATTATTTTTGGATAATTGAAGGAATACGAAGTTGGTTTTATTTTTGAATAAAGTATTTTTGACATATTGGTTATTGAAGATTTATAGTGTTGAGAGGATTTATTTCCATTGAGTTATTTTGAAAAGGATATTGTATTGACATTATTCTTGGTATTAAGTATTATTTTGATTGAGATATTATAAGGTGTATTTGGTTAATCATTTTTGTATATGTTGATGGATGCTTTATTTAAGAAGTATTTCAAGTTATTTGGGTTGTGGCAGAAGTTATATAAAGGATCATATGCTTGGACTAGGGTTTGTAAACAAGGATTGTTTCATTGAGTGATTGGTTGAGTAGAGTGGGTTGAGCCTAGTCAAGTAGATGTGTGAAGTGATTGTTCAAGTTCCATAAAACAAACTATTCTATATTCTGAATTGATTTGAGAAAGTGATTGAGTATTTATTTGAAGCATATTGAGTCTCTAACAATTATCTATATGTTTCTAAAAGAGTGATTGAAAGTGATTGAGCATTGTGATGAGTATAGAGCATATTGATTCTCTAACAATTATCTTTATGTTTTTATGAAATTGGACAAGTCCTAGTGTGGACTTGTTGAGCAGATTTAAGGCAAGTCTTTGAGAAGACTTGTGGACAGATTTGGGTAAGCTTTTAGTGGAAGCTTACAATACAGATTGAGAGCAGATTTGGATAAGTTCTTGAGAGAACTTATTGAGCATATTTGGATAAGTTCTAGTGAGGACTTGTAGAGTAGATTGGACAAGTTCTAGTGATGACTTGTAGAGCATATTGGAAAAGTTCTAGAGAGGACTTGAGGATAGATTGGTGTGAGCTTTTATGGAATCTTGCAAGGCAGATTTGAGACAAGTCTTTGTGAAGGCTTATGAGAAAATTTGATTGATTGATTTGTTCAAACCTTGAGTTAGGGTTTGGGAAAGATCCAGATGAGTTGATTTAATATTGAGTCAAGCTTTGAGTTAAGGCTTGAGGATAGATATTGAGGATAGATTTGTGCTAGACCGAAGGAATGTGTTTAGTACAAATTTGATGACAAAGTTTGATGCAAATTTGAGGATAAATTTGTACCAGATCAGAGATAGATTGAGGATAGATTTATGCTGGACTAAAGGACTATGTTTAATATAGATTTGTGATAGAGCTTTGTACGTGACAAAGTTGAGGATATATATCTCCAACCAGATCATGGAAGACAGGTGTCTTCTCTGGATAGAGTTCAATTTGCTAAGGGTGGTGGATGCAGAGGTCTTCTAGAGGATCACTAGCCAGAGTAGATATTAGGATATTGGTGTCTCTTGTGGATAGATATCCACAAAATTTATTTAGGGGATTGGTATCTCCTTTGGACAGAGGTCCATAAACATTATAATAGGTAAAGGATTCCCAAGATATTGATTAAGAAAATTTTAGTGAAATATTTTCTCCATGGAGTAGCCCACATTGGGTGAACCATGTAAATTGTGGTGTCTCTATTGTGTGTGGTTATTTGTACATTGATTTGATTACTGCTATTAATATTGCTATCTATACATTGTATAATATTGATTGGAAAATAAAATTAAAAAATGGTCTTATACTATTCACCCCCCTCTCAGTATAAGCTTGTGTTCTTCAATTGGTATCAGAGCGGGTTTCTTCGAAATAGTTTAATAGCTTGAAGGAAAAGCTTACAAGAATACAATGGATTCTAAGAATGTATCATCAGATAATACATCACATGTATTTTATGGAAGTGACTATATATATTGGAGTTTGAGAATGAATATTTATCTAAAGACACTTAGCAATGAAATTTGGGAATCAAATGAAAATGGATACAGCCCCTCAATTGATCCACCTATAGACAAGGAAGGTAAGATTCTACAACATTACATATCAAAAGCAATGAATGTAATTTTGAGAGGTTTACATAGAATAGAGTCCATAAAAGTTATGCATTGTCCAAATGCAAAAGAAATGTGGAATAAGTTACAAAATATATGAAGGAGATAAAGGTGTTAAGAAAGCAAAGATACAAAATCTCAAAGGACAATTTGAAGAGTTAAGAATGAAGGATGAGGAAAACATTAGTAATTATCTACTTTGAATTGATGAGGTTGTTAATGCTATGCAAGGACTTGGACTTAATGTGGATGAATCATATGTTTGTGATAAGATCTTAAGGTCTCTTCCAACAAGGTTTAGTGAAAATATTTTATCTATAGAAGAATCAAATGATGGTGATTCTTTGACAAGAGATATGTTGTTTGGTATTCTTACAACTTTTGAGATGAGAACAAAAGAACCTAATCCCCAGAAGGAAGCAACCTTCAAAGCAATTAAGAAGATAAAGGGTAAGAAGTCAGAATCAAGCAATGAGTCATCTAGTGATGAAGAATCTAATTATGGAAGAAGGAATAAGGATTCAAGAAGATCTAGAGATATAAAATCCATTAAATGTTTCAATTGTGGAAAGTATGGTCACTATGCAACTTATTATCAAGAAGCAAAGAATAGAAATGATGAAGAAAAATATGATCACAGAAACAGGAAATCAGAAAGCTACTGGCACCAAAATAAAAGCAAGGATGGAAAAAGAAGACAAGGAAATAAGTTCTTTCAAAGGCAAAAGAGGAGCTACTATGCATATAAGGCAAGTAAGTACTCAAGTGAAAGTGATACTAGTTTTTCAGATAATGATAGAGATGAAGTCCTATTTATGATTGAAGAAAAAGAAGTCCAGAAAAGGGCACCAATAACTATCAAGTGTTTTATATGTGGTAACTTTGGGCATCTTGAAGATAGTTGTACTAGGAATGGTTATAGTTTCAATGATGATGATGAATATGAGGATACACTTGAAGGACCAGATGAAAATATTCTAATGGATCTAGAGGAAGAAGAAAGTGATCCTATAGAAGATAAGTCAAAAGAAAATAAATATGTGGAAAAAGATAAACAAATAGAGGAAAAATCAGATAAAGAAGGATATGATCTCAAGGGAGAACTTATTTATGCTCTTGAAATAGTAAAGAAGGTAAGAAAGAAAAACTCCAAATTAGAATCTCAATTTCAAGAATGTGATGAAGAGAGAAGAATGCTTATAGAGGATCTAGACAAATCAAAGGCTAAGACAAAGAAGTTCAAGGATAAGCTAGAAGTAAAAGTTTTAGAATGTGAAAAGCTAGAACAAGAAGTAGCTTCATTAAGATTGGAAGTTAAAAACTCCAAAGTCAAGCTACAAGGGTTCAAAAATAGCTCAAAGAACTTAGATAAGTTCATCAAGATACAAAAGCCTACATCAAACAAGATAGGTCTTGGATTTGAATAGGAACAAAAGAAATGGGAAGGAAATTCAACCTCAAGTTTTGAAGGAGAAGACACTTTAGAAGAAGATAATTTAGAAGAAGAGAGTGTGAGAGAAAATGAGACATATGAGGATGAGTTGGACAACAAAAATTTCAACAAGGACAGGAACAATGCACCAAGAAGAAACATATTGAACAACAATCAGAATAGGTCAAGAGAGACTAAGAGACCAATGAGTTCGAGACAAGGAAACTTCAATGGGAGATTTTTTTTATTTCACAGGTTTGGACACATGGCTTCACAGTGTAGGAGACATAAAAGACAAGAATAAGGGAACAAAAATCATTTCCATTGGTATTTCTACTCATGTAATCAGTTTGGTCACAAGGTAATGAATTATAGGGTTCATGACAGAAGAGGATATGGCTTCTCTAGGATAAATCCTAAGACATTTGCACCTCCAAGAAATAACAAAATTAAGTGTTATAAGTGCAATAACTATGGACACACAACAAAGTGGTGTAGAGTAGACATTCCAGAATCAAGTATGAACAGGAATAGGAATAGGAAAATGAATATGGATATGAACAGGAATAGGAAAAGGAACATGGATATGAACAAGAATAGGAACAAGAACAGGAACAAGAAAATGGACATGGACATGAACATGGACATGGAAAGGAACAATCAAAGGAATAAAAAGGATCAGATAATAAGAAAATAAGACAAAGGTAAAGACCAATGCTTTCTGGGAGTAGAAATACTCCCACCCCAAAATTAACCACCTCAAGAGGAGGTGGGGGAGGGGCTAAGCTAAGAAACTCATTCTTAGCCCCGAGCCCCAAAGGTAACCCTTTGCCATTGATGTCAAAGGGGGAGAGATTTGGTAATTGAGTAAATAAGAGAGATTTGAAAAGAGTATTGAAACAAGGGGAGCAATGTCCTAAGGGAGCAAAACAAAGAAAAGGTTAAGTTTTTGGTAAAAAGAATTTGGGTTGCCATCAATGACAAAGGGGGAGATTGTTGGACATTTTGAGTCAAAGTTGTCATTGATTTCAAGGAACGAAGTTGTCATTGATGTCAAGGAATAAGCTACCATTGATGTCAATAGTTCAAGAGGAACAATGCAAAGGTTAAAGGCAAAAGAGCTTCATAATATTTTTAATATTATGTGGAAGTATATTTTAAGAGGGTTTTCATTAAAACCATGGTTGAGGAAAAAGAAAAGGTTTTTTATAAAAACCCAAGGAAGCCCAAGGAGGTTTTAATATTTAATTTATAAAATATTTTAATTCAAATTGAATTTAAATTTTATAAATAAATATTATCTATACAAAGTGGTAAAATCAAAAAGGGCTTTGATAAAGCCAAAAGGATTTAAAAGTTAATTTAGAAAATTTAAATTCTAAAGAATTTAAATAATTTATAAATTAATTATTCAAATTTCGAAGGCGTCAACGTTCAAAATTAAATGAGGAAATTAGTATATATACTATATGCCTTAGTGGCATTTAAATTATCCTTCGTTCGAAATAATAAAGCGTGCAATTGTTGTTGTGAGAATTCGTGCGAGGAAGAAGACAAAAAACCTTGTCTTAAGCACCAGTGAAAGGGTTAAGTTTGTTTTGTGCTAAAACGTAATATCCACTCAGGTAGAATGGCCTAGTGGCAAGTGGACGAAGTGCTCAGATGTTTGTGGGTGGAGTGATCCACGTTCGATTCATGGTAGCAACATTTTGTGTATGTATTTTGAAGCATCGAGGAAACGATGCATGAGTTTTTGTTTTGGCGCATGCGGAGAGGAATATAGAGCATGTTGGGCTCTTGCTCTCCAAAAGAGCACCTAGCTAGTGTGTCAATTGGAGCCGTGACTAGGGCATTGGTAGCATGAGTTCGAGTCCCACTAAGCAAAGGTAATAAATTCTTTAATATGTGTTGTGATGCCTAAGGTTTTGACATAAGGTCCTAGGGAGTTAAAAGGGTTAGTTAAAAAGGTTTTTAATTAATCATTATTTTTGGTTAATTGGAGGAATAAGGAGTTGACTTTATTTTTAAATAAAGTATTTTTGACATATTGGTTATTGAATATTTATAGTTTTGAGAGGTTTTATTGCCATTGAGTTATTTTGAAAAGGATTTTGTATTGACATTACTCTTAGTATTAAGTATTATTTTGATTGGGAGATTATAAGGTGTATTTGGTTAATCATTTTTGTATATGTTGATGGATGCTTTTTTTAAGATTAAGTGATAAGGTGTATGTGTGATTTTATATTTGCACTATATTTTTGAGATAACTTATCATCTTCTAACTCCTTTGATCTTGGCAAAGATGTATTTGTGGTTGTGGAAGATTTTAGAGGTTCCTTAATTATCAAGAAAAAGGTATGAGCACATTCTTCCATAGTTGAGTTGATTGGTTGGTTTTATGGAAAGTAAGTTTGGAGTGAAAAGGACTTGATTATGATTTCCTTATTGAGTGTGTTGAGTTAATACTTCAAGATTTTCTTAAATAGTTGTTGTTAAAACCTTGTCTTATAACCATTGTTATTGAAACCATTGGTTGTGTGAAGAACTTGATCTAGGGTTCAAAATAACATGAGTATCATTGTTATGTGAGATTGTCGTATAAGCATTGTTGTTGAAACCATTGGTTGTGTAAGAACTTGAACTAGGTTTTGAAAAGAACGAGTATCATTGTTATGTGAGAGTGGTTGATAAGAATTGTTGTTGAAACCATTGGTTGTGTAAAGAACTTGAACTAGGTTTTGAAAATAACATGAGTATCATTGTTATGTGAGAGTGGTTGATAAGCATTTTTGTTGAAACCATTGGTTGTGTAAATAACTTGAACTATGGTTTGAAAAGAACATGAGTATCATTGTTATGTGAGAGTGGTTGATAAGCATTGTTGTAAATATTTTATGTAAAGGATCATATGCTTAGACTAGGGTTTGTAAGCAAGGATTGTTTCATTGAGTGATTGGTTGAGTAGATTTGGTTGAGCCTAGTCAAGTGGATGTGTGAAGTAATTGTTCAAGTTACATAAAACAAAATATTCTATTTTATGAATTTATTTGATAAAGTGATTGAGTATTGAGTTGAAGCATATTGAGTCTCTAACAATTCTCTATATGTTTCTAAAAGAGTGATTGAAAGTGATTGAGCATTGTGATGAGTATAGAGCATATTGAGTCTCTAACAATTCTCTTTATGTTTCTATGAGATTGGAAAAGTTCTAGTGTGGAATTGTTGAATAGATTTAAAGAAAGTATTTGAGAAGACTTGTGGAAAAATTTGGGTAAGCTTTTAGTGGAATCTTATAATAAATATTGAGAGAAGATTTGGATAAGTTCTTGAGAGAACTTATTGAGCAGATTTGGACAAGTTCTAGTGAGGACTTGTAGAGGAGATTAAACAAGTTATAGTGAGGAATTGTAGAGTATATTGAAAAAGTTCTAGAGAGGACTTGAGGACATATTGGTGTGAGATTTTGTGGAAGCTTGCAAGGCATATTTGAGACAATTCTTTGTGAAGAATTATGAGCAGAGTTGATTGATTGATTTGTTCAAACCTTGAGTTAGGGTTTGGGATAGATCCAACTGAGTTGATTTGAGATTGAGTCAAGCTTTGAGTTAATGATTGAGGATAGATATTGAGGATAAATTTGTTCTAGATCAAAGTACTTTGTTTATTACAAATTCAAGAAAAGAGTTTGGTGTAGATTTGAGGAAAAATTTGTACCAGAACAAAGATAGATATTGAGGACAGATTTGTGCTAGATCGAAGGGCTCTTTTTATCTGCTTTGGCTAGGGAAGACCTCTATCCATAGGAGACACCAGTCTCCTAATATCTGCTTTGGCTAGTGATCCTCTCGAAGACCTCTACCTCCACTACCCTTAGCAAATGGAACTCTATCCATAGAAGACATGTGTCTTCCCTGCTATGGTTGGAGATCTCTATCCTCAACTCTGTCACCTCCAAATATCTATCTCAAATTTTTACTAAAAAGAGTCCTTCGGTCTAGCATAAATCTGTCCTCAATATCTATATCTATTCTGGTACAAATTTGAGACAGATATTTGGAGGTGATAGAGTTGACGATAGAGATCTCCATCCATAGTATGGAAGACACGTGTCTTCTATGGATAGAGTTCCATTTGCTAAGGATAGTGGAGGTAGAGATCTTCTAGAGGATCACTAGCCAGAGCAAATATTAGGAGATTGGTGTCTCCTATGGATAGAGATCCATGAACTTGATTTAGGGGATTGGTATCTCCTTTGAATAAAGGTCCATAAACTTTGTAATAGGGAAAGGATTCCCAAGAGATTGATTGAGAAAATTTTAGTGAAATATTTTCTCTATGGAGTAGCCCACATTGGGTGAACCACATAAATTATGGTGTCTCTATTGTGTGTGGTGATTTGTGCATTACTTTGATTACTTCTATTGATATTGCTATCTATACATTGCATAATATTGATTGAGAAAAAAAGTAAAAAATGATCTTATACTATTCACCCCTTCTCAGTATCAGCTTGTGTTCTTCAATTGGTATCAGAGCAGGTTCCTTCGAAAGAGTTTAACAGCTTGAAGGAAAATCTTACAAGAATATAATGGATTCTAAGAATCGATCATCAGATAATACATCACTATTATTTGATGGAAGTGATTATATATTGTAGTTAGAGAATGAAGATTTATCTGAAGGCACTTGGCAATGAAATTTAAGAATCAATTGAAAATGGATACGACCCCTCAGTTGATCCACCTATAGAAAAGTAAGGTAAGCTTCTACAACATTACAATTCAAAAACAATGAATGCAATTTTGAGAGGCTTACATAGAATAGAGTCCATAAAAGTTATGCATTATCAAAATGCAAAAGAAATGTGGAATAAGTTACAAAATATATATGAAGGAGATAAAGGTGTTAAGAAAGAAAAGATACAAAATATCAAAGGATAATTTGAAGAGTTAAGAATGAAGGATGAGGAAAACATTAGTACTTATCTACTTTGAATTGATGAGGTTGTTAATGCTATGCAATAACTTGGACTTAATGTGGATGAATCAGATGTTTGTGATAAGATCTTAAGGTCTCTTCCAACAAGGTTTAGTGAAAATATTTTAGCTATAAAAGAATCAAAGGATGGTGATTCTTTGACAAGAGATATGTTGTTGTTAGAATTAATGTAATGTGCACTATGCCTTCCTTGACACTTGTCAGTTTCACTTGACAAGTGTTATGCATTTCATATAGGCTTATGCCTATATATTGTAACCCATTTGTATCAATTTATCATCCCATTAGTTTAATGTTGACTTGTTTTGTTTCTTCTTTAGTTAGGATAGTGCACTTTAAGGGGGAATGTTAGAATTAAAGTACACTATGCCTTCAACTTGACACTTGGTAGTTTCTATTGACAAGTTTCATGCATTTCATATAGGCTTATGCCTATATATTGTAACCATTTGTATCAATAAAATTAATCCCTTCAGTTTCACTCCCAACAATATCACCAAAAGGGCTAGGCAAATCACTGCAGGCCATCATCTTGTAATGGTTCAATGATCGACTTGACCATATAGTGTGACAGTTTTTACATATATCATCATTCTTTGGTGATATCTATTTGGTGATTTTTGACATAGAATTTCTAAAAGTTAGTGATGATTGAAATGCCTCTATCTTTGCTCTAGTATTTGCATCATTTTTAGGTGCAATTTGATTATATTAAAGTGATTTATTACTATAGCTTTGGTGGATTTCAATAGGATTCTACTTTTAGTAAGAGATGAACTTAGAGGATAAGGCCTTTATCTATTGGATGCAAAGTCACTAAAATGTAATTTTGGGAAGCATTGGACCTCTCTTTTATAGCCTTCTTTTGAGGATAATGCAACTACCCATTTTTATTTTACTTTCCCTTGGCTTGTGCTTTATTTTTCACTATCTCTACCACTAGCTTAAGCCCATTTCTTTCATTTGAAGATGATATAATAATATCTTTAGTCCATCATTATTTCATGCATGATCTTCTCATCCTTATTTTTTAAATTTATCCTAGGGTTATTTTATCTATCCACCATGATTGATTTGACTCTTTTCTTTTTTTGGTGTTGATCTCAATAGTACCTTTATTAGTTGCCCACCAACTTCTTCCACATTTTGAAAATACATCCTACATAATAATTTTTTTTTTTTTACATACATAGGCTTAGATTTTGCTAGCTACTATCCCATGCATTTTTGTCCACACACTATTAGGGGATCTAAATCCTAGATATTTATTACCCAATGATCCATATTATCTTCTAGTATGGATGAAAATAGCCCATTGGTCATATTGTAAGTCAAAGTCCATTCTCCTTGACTGCTAGGATTTGATCATCATTCAATTTTGGTAGAGGTAGCTTCTCTACATGATGCGATTGTAAGGGCTTCATCAAATTTTTTATTATGGTTTCATATGGAGTTCTTAGTACCATTAAGGTATAATAAAAATATAGAAACCCCCATTTTATAGTTAGATGCAAAAATATGGGGGTAAGTCAATTATTGATATACCCTGCACTACCATTTGTCTTGGATAGGTGTATAGAGTGAGTGGAAGCCCCTCCATGGTCCTTAATATTTGAACTAAGCTCTCATCCAATTGTAATACTATTATTTCTATAGGTTGGTATCTCAAATCCAATGCATAGACTACTCCCTTTATCATAACAAACATGTTGGCCCCAAGATCTATTTTTCAATTGTAAATCAATTTGTTTTAGTAGACAAGGGTTAGATAAAATGGGGGGGCTTTGACTTCCTAAGTCTAAAGGATCTGATCTGCAACATTGTGGTAACTTATGCATATCTTTTCTTTATTTCTTATTATTATAGGTATTTTTGTAAATGCTTCTTTTGCCCTAGAATGACTAGAATGTCTCAGACCACAACTGGTATCATGAACCTTTTCAAGCGATCCACTACACTAAAAGACCCAATAATTACCATTTTTTATGGGATGAATTATGATTTTTATCCAATTAGTTGAGTACTTTTAGTTGGTTCCAGTGGTAGTGTCTACTATCTTAGGACCTCTAGGGTGGTTTCATTAGTAAACATTAGGAATTTTGATTATGCAATTATTGGATGTCTCAAGCTATTACTGGCTATTTTAGCTTGGCTACCTAGAGCTCTTTTACCACTTTGCTAGGTGATAGGAGACATAGATGCTCTTGATTATCGAGATATTTTAGTTAGACACTTCCACTATGATTGGGCTAAATTATGTTGTCTTCCAAGGGTCATCGGGTTGCTTCTTTACTCAATTTCCCACTTCTTAGACCATGTTAGATAGTCTGATTGGACTTGTGGTGTTTTGGCCATTATATTTTACATCTCTTCAAATATGACATAAATATCCTCTTCATGCTAGATGACCAAGACTAATTCTTGGGGTAAATAATCAGGCTCTGAGATAGAGGAAGTAGAGGTATGTTTTTCTAGCATCTGGCTTCCATTTCTTAAATATGTAGTAGATTGTCGAGACGATGTTATTTCACTCATTGTAGTAGCAAGGAGATGAGATATTTTTTTTTTATTGGGGTTGACCTGTAAAGGGGGAAAATACTAGGAGGTGGAATATTCTACATAAGTGTTTTGGATAGGGTTTTATTTCCATAGCATGGTTAGGGATTTCTATTTGTAGATAGGTTACCACTGAGACTATTTAATGATTTTGGCCATAGACTTGTCCATTTTCCTTATTATTGTGAAAATGAAGTTTAATATATCCATTAGATGGGGCTCTATATCCTTGGTTCCCTTTTAGGAAAGGAGGTATCAAATTTATTTTATAAGGGTAACTATGGGTATTCCATTCCCTCCTCATAACCAATACTTCATTGATAATTAGTGTAAAAAGTTCTTTTGATGCTTATTTTTTTGAGTCCTTTGAAGTAGGTGGGATTAGAGTTTGTGGGGTAACAACAACCATATGTGATACTAGGGATGACTAAAAGGTCATTGGTTAAGCAACTAGAGTAGGTTCATAAGGGGATAGTGTATTAGGATATAGGGGTATGGGAGGACTAGGGGCTAGCCTTCCAATCTAAATGAAATAATGCTTAGCATGAATGGCTATACCATAAGATTTTGGTAGATAATTTTCACCTTAGTCCTTAATAATTAACATGATTTCAAAATTTAAGGCTTTCATGTAATATATAAATTCCATACCTAGGGGAGGATAAAGCTATTTAGGTCCTCTATGCTAGGACTTATGAAATATAAGATTGAAATCCTCAACTACTTATCTATGCTAGGACTTATGAAATCTAAGGTTGAAATCCTTAATGAATTCCTTGGGAGAGCTCTTGATGATTGATAATTGTTCTAGGAATTATAACCCATCTTCCTTCTCTTTGAATCTTTCGTAGAATACATTGTTGAATTGGTCTTAGTTGGCTATTAATTGGGTTGGAGTGTAAGGTACAACTCTTTGGCTCTTCCACTCAAAGAGGTTGCTATCAGTCTTAGATCCATATTATACTATGAATTATTATGGATTATGCACATACTTGATACATGGTTCAAGTGATAAATTGGGGGGGTGAGATCCTTCCCAATGAAGTAAGTGAGAAACTTTAGAGAAGATTGGGATATTTCATCCCATACTTCATGTGGAGCTATAGTTGCTAAAGGACCTCTATAATTCCAAGCAAGGACTATTCTAAGTTGTGGAGGTGGAGTAGACATATTATGACCTATAGCTCTTCTTCTTCATAGAATGGTGGTGAATGGTAGTAGAAAATATTATCACTTTCTATGTCATAAAACCTGCTAAAAGGCTAGATGAAATGCAAAATAAAACTTAAAATAGGTAGAACTTAAAAGCATCACCACTAGATATCACCTTGAGGGTGTGATGGAGAGATGAGGAATGAGAAGCATAAGGCCATGGAAACAAATAAATATGGACAAGAGTGAATTTTTCTAGCTCACTCATAACCATTATCTGGACTGAACCTCTGCTATTGATGAGGCTTTTTGAGTTATCAACAAAAAGGCTCATTAGACACCATTAATAGTGGGGTTTGATTTAGATATCATTGAAAGGGCTAGGCAAAATCACTATGGACCATCATCTTGTAATGGTTTGGTGATCAACTTGACCACACAATATGAGGGTTTTTACACCCATATTCATCCTTTGGAGATATCTATTTGGTTATTTTTGACATGAAATTCTTGAAAGTTGGTGATGATTGAAATGCCCTTATCTTTGATCTATTATTTGCATCATTTTTAGGTGCAATTTAATTAGATTGTAGTGATTTATTACTATAGGATCTATTAGCATACAACCTATAGCTAACAATAAAATGAAACCTAACCTAACTATAATCATTCATTTCCAATAAGAGAAGATGGTCACTTATTATGATGACATAAGTAGTCAAAAACCCTATGCTTGTCAATATTGGATCCTTTGGCCTAAAATAAGAATTACATTGTCCAATTTCAATCTTAAATACAAGGTAACAAGATTAATGGGCTTAGAAGGTTAAATATAAGAATAATATATATTTGAATGAATAGATTGATGCAAGAAATATATTTTGAGGTTAGTGGATATTTCTATATGTAACTATATCGCTCCAAATTTTTTGCATCCCTACCTTCAGGCTATAGGATCCGTGCCTAAAAGGAGGATGGGAAAAGGATGGCGCGGTACCTCGGACTGAGAGGCCTTGCGAAGGTCCCGCATCTCGGGGGAGGTGTATTATGGTGATTTTTTGACGGATGGTGGGTTCACCAGGAAACATTTGAATGGCAGTTTCCACGCCTAGGTTGGGAATGTGTTTGATGTGTTCAGTTTTATCTTTAATCATCCAAGTCCTAGGTTTGGCCAAATGAAACTAAGTTGTTCTATTATGAAAGTGCAGACTAAATGCATACAAAGAACAAAATTAGACAGAAAACAAAGAGAAAAAGCTAAATTACAGAGCCATACCTGATCCGGATGTCTGATGGAGATTCTGATTTTTGAAGCAGTCAAGATCGTCTGGAATTTGACAGGATCGTCTCCTATCTGACAAGATCATTCGAGATCAGACGAATTCGTCAGAGACCTGCAAACAGAGAAACAGATGCAAAATACAGAGAATGCAACTATGATAACAGAGGATAATGATGTAAAATGGCAGTAAGAACATTAAAATGATAATATCAAACTAAGACACGAATGCATTATAATGATCTAATGACAATTTATGCTTTTATTATGCATTAAAGCTACATGGGTGAACTCCAAGATGCAGGATAATAAAGAATAACCATAGAATTAACTAAATGCAGAACAATGCAACGAAAAAGAGTGGAGAAAATGCAAACTCTGGGCACTGATTGCCCCCAATGTGGACTGCAGTCGAAATCGTCTTGAATTAGGTCGAGATCGTCCAATATTGTACAAGATCGTCTGAGACGAATTGAGCTTGCTCCGACTGAAAAACAATGAAGTTCCTGCAAACAAACTTGGAAAAATACAAATGCAAACAGTGATTTAAGATGGTCTAGTGCGTGTAGAATTCGAGTTATAGGGAATTTCAGCCAGGGGGATGCTAAGGGGAGGGCCTAGGATTAAATAGGCTTAGGATAGATGTTGGGAGGTTGGAGATTATCCCAATTTGGGAGATATCCAACGGGGGAGGTCTCTAACAGCACAGACACGCTTCTAACCGGATTAGAGACGTCGTTGGAACAGAGTCTAACTATGCACAAATCAGTTTGGGACGAGATCGTCTGGACGTCCTACGCCAGACGAAATTGTCCAATTTGAGGCGATATCATCTTATCGGAGACAATATCGTCAAACGAACAAAACAAACTCTAAAAATGGTGTGGGAAATGAGGAAACAGGTTAAACGACGGTTTGGGAGAGGTTTTGGAGGTTGAAATTTGAATTTGAATATTTACTAGAGTAATTGTAATTATTAAGGTTTTACTGCGCCAATTTTAGGGTGCTACATTTTGCCCCCTCTTTAGCAAATTTTCTGAAGAAAATGCATTAAATATGAGTTCTTCTCAATCTACGAGAAAGCAAAAATTATTCCCATTTTTAGGCGACGATTCTTGGTCGAATCGTACGACAGCTTACTATGGTGCCCCCTCCGTGTTTTTACCCAAATCGAACGTTTGAGGTAAAAACACAGAAAAGCAAAATTTTAAAATGTTTTTAATTGTGTTTTGAATAAAATTAAGAAAAATAGGGTAAAACCCTAATTCATTGTTACTGTTCATTTTTCTGGTTTTTAGAGCTCTGGAGACAAAAATGGTCGAGACAGCGCACAGATCGATAGAGGTCCGGCATGGGCTATGGGTAAGAGTCTAAACTTAGTTTAGAATGCTTTAAGTTGAATTTACATGCTTTTTAGGTGAATTTTGAGCAATTTTTGAGCATCGCGGCCATTTTTGGGCCATCAACGTCGTCGGGACGAAATCGTCAAATTAGGGACGATTTCGACTTGCAAAATCAGAGATGATTTTGCTCAAATTTGGGACGATATCGTCCAATAGTGGACGATATCATCATTTATATAAAATTGAACTAATTTTACTTGCATTATTAATTACTGAGTTTTTATTAATGATTTTTATTATGTTGTTGTTTTTATGTTGCAGAGAGGATTACTGAAGAGCAGAGAATGGAAATACAGCAGGTTGAGAGATGACTTGGCAGCTCTATCTCAGGCAGAGCGAGATCAGCTGGCATAGGTCAGCTTATAGCATGTGGCAGATATGCCATAAGTTTCTATATACATGGGGCTACTGACAGCCCTGGCAGAGAGGTGGTATCTGGGTTCTTCTTGTTTCCGATTATCGACAAGGGAGATGACTCCCACACTAGAGGATGTATGGTAGATTTTGAGGATCCTCATACAAGGATGACTAATCACTCTCGTGGCCAATCAGGGCCACGTGATGATGCAACTGTGTGGTGATCCGAGCTTTGCCTTGGAGAAGGGCGAAGTGAACATTGAGTCACTGTGTCAAATGCCTAGGGCATCGAGACTCACACAGGTTTTGGCTGGGGTGGTAGGTGGACTTCTGTTGTGCCACCAGAGCGGATGCAGGGTACCATGGGTACTGGTAGATGTGGTCTGTGACATGAGAGACCACGAATACAGGTTTTCTTGGGGCAGCTTTGTTTTATGCCGATTGTACAGGATCCTACATGGGGTCGTGTACAAGGGCGATCGATGTCTGGTTATGACATCGCTACTACAGGTTTGGTGCTGGGAGCACATTGTGGTGCGGAGGCCGGTAGGGCTCCCACTGACAAGGATTGATGAGGAGAGGCCCCGATATTTCTACTGGTGGCTCCGGAGAGGGTCACAGCGGTGGATAGATCTACTGATGTCCCGAAGACTACTTGATGACCTTGTCTTCGACCAGATCACCTGGAGGCCTTGGAGGGACCATCTAGGGTGGGCCGAGGATGGACAGGAGTTGGCTCGCATCAGGCGAGTCTACTGGCTGAGGATGGAGAGGGGAGATGTGGAGCTCCACTGGTACGATCGAGTTTTGAGGCAGTTCGGTATACAGTAGGGGATTCCATCTCTGAGAGACTACGAGTTTTCTCGGACTGTCCAGGATAACACTACAGTTAGCGAGGTTCCAGATATGTAGCGATTCTAGAGTCAGGACATAGATGATGCCCCCATTCAACCAGTGG
This sequence comes from Wollemia nobilis, assembly GCA_028583015.1. Taxonomy (NCBI): domain Eukaryota; kingdom Viridiplantae; phylum Streptophyta; class Pinopsida; order Araucariales; family Araucariaceae; genus Wollemia; species Wollemia nobilis. The sequence goes on from JAQPPZ010016554.1 coordinate 980,356, forward strand.
ATGGGGACAACGCTAGGGTAGCCGATGGCTATGATGCCTGGTACACAGGCATCCGCCCTCCTTGAATGATGAGGGCTTAGGGTCTGATTCACGTAGTTGTGCGTTGGATGGGGAGGCGACACCAAGCGGCCATTGAGGTGGCCCAAGGTTGTGATGGGAGAGAGTAGAGGAAACCACAGGCGCAGTAGAGGCCGCAACAACGGGAGAGGAGGGAGGAGAGACCCCCTTCTCCATAGAGAGAGATTCCATCATCGCTCGATAAGGGCAAGGGTGTTGACACTGGGGAGAGCAATGAGACAACGACTCTTTGAGCGAAGACAATCCATCTTTAGGCACAGGTGCAGACATTGCAAGATGAGGCTGCACGCCATCGAGCTGAGGTTACACAGCTCAGAGATGAGATTGCATGCCTCAGAGCATGGGGTGGAGGAGCGAGCACCCAGGAGCTAGCATGGTCAATTGCTCAAACCACGTTCTACCAGGGTATCTACTTCCAAATGGTGCCAAAGGGTCAGAGGGTACAACTTCCAATCGACATTGCTGACCCGATCAGGATTGGGTCATCGAGGACTTCATCTCGATCGACAACAAGGACTCGTAGTACCACAAATATTGTGATGGGGCCACCTCGTCCACCTCAGGGCAGGGGAGGAGATGAGGCTAAGAGCTCGAGGGGCTCTCGAGGCTAGCTACTACAGATTGCATTGCACAGATTGATATATAGTATTTACTATTTTTGATAGAGGATTGAGTATGCCGAGGTACAGATTGTGGCATACCGATTCGGTTTTGATATGATGTATATTATGGTTGATACAGATATAGATGAGATATTTTTGATCATATGACTTGTGTCTTATGTATTTTTATGATGCTTTTAATGTTTTGATTGATTGATTTGATGATTCATGTAATTACGTCGTTTGGAAATATTATGGTTGAAATGTCATGCTTGAAAAATTTAAATGAAATAATCTGATAGAACAAATTGGTTGTTTGTGATGTGATGATTTGATAAAAAAAATAAAAGGGACTTTTAACAATAATTTCAAAGGACATTGTTGCTATTATAGACCATTTCATGGAGTCGCCACTCACTCGGTCGTCAAGCTAATCCTAGTATAGAAATATTGTTAAAAAGTAAAAGAGTGCTTAAGAGACTGTCTTAAGACTTTGGTGATGATGATGATGGTTTGTTTTCAGAGTTTCATAAAAATAGTATGCATGAAATAATGTTAAAATGATTTTTGCTAGGCATAAATTCCTAAGTGTGATAAATTTTTTGGATAATTCCCTAGGAATTATACCATCATTGCAAAATTGAAGGTTGACATAATGACATGAAATAGTGATAATGTGCATGCTTTTTGTCAAAAAACATAATTGTATAACAGAATGATTTAAGTCATATGGTTTTCATGATTTTCAAATAAATGGGGAATAAAAATTGGTACAATGGTTTGCGCTAGGCATAGAATATGTAGGTATAGACTTATACCATCATCGCAAAAGTCGACAATATATATATATATATATATATATATATATGTGTGTTTTGATTGTATGGTTTTGAAAGAAATTTTGATTTTTTCTATTATGTATGTAGTTGTATTTATACTAAACAACTGTACTTTAAAGAAGAAAATGAATTATTCCAGACAATTTGCAAAAAATATTTCAAAGTATGTTAAAGACAAAAGTTAGATTTATAAGGAATCCCATGTGCATATGTGAGTTCGTTTCCAATCTTGATTTATCATAATGATACACAAAATCTCTCAAATACAAATGTGTGTGCAATTGCTTTGTTCATTTACAAGTTTTGATCAAGATAATATGATACAAGTGATTTGAATGAACCAAATAAGTGTTCATTAACCATGATGTAGATGCATATAACCATACTAGACTACTATGTAAGTTGGATTATCAAGAGCTAGCTAATCCATAAGCGAGACATAGGTCTGTACAAAAGAAGGTCGCTAATGTGACAGACATATCGCCACGCTAGGAGTTACCCAAGGCCAAGCGGTTGGGCACAAACCACCAGTTATGGGGCTTACCTCACGCTTTTGAATAATTGAGAATTCCGGGGATTCAAGCTCATCAACCCTTCTTTTCTTTTCAAATGGTAGGGAAAGGGATTTTATTGCTTTTGCTTTTGCTTTCATTTCTTTTCTTTTTGTATTTTTTCTTGATAATGCTTGGAACATTGCTGTAATGATATAAAATAACATTTTTCTTTTTCTCTTTTTCTTGAAATTTGCTTTTCTTCCTATGCTAGGGATACTTGCTCGGATTACCTGTAGAGCAAGGGATTTTTATTCTGGGTAGGGGTGAGCTTGTCCTTTTGCCAATTCTCGAAGATTCTAGACCATGTGCATGATAGGATAGCAGGGGAAACTTTTCGCTCAAGAAACCACTTCTACTATGTAGCATAGCATGGAAATTACAAATATAATCATTTTATTGTGAAAGGATATGCTTGGTTTAAGTAAATAACAAGATCAAATCTCTGTGCTCAAACTTTATTTAATTGAATTTTGTGGACTTTGATATAAGAGAGATTAGTAATCATGTCAGATAAAAAAATCAAGATATTTATTTTGTGTTTGTGAAAGTGAGGGATTCCAAATAAATGCTAATTTTTCCAAAATAATTTGAAATATATAACTGCAACATTTGTAAGAAGAAATATATATAACAAATATTTTTAAAAAAAATTGATAATTTTGACTCTCTCTTTCTTCTTTTTTTTTTTTTTTCTTTTTTTTTTTTTTTTTTTTTTTTTTTTTTTGAAAGAATTAACAAGTGCCATAAATAAATACAACAAATATTTTTGAAGATTTTGATGATTTTGATTTTTTTTTTTTTTTAATATTTTGATTTTAATTTATGAAATTGGTGGTATATACAAGATGATCTATATACACTATACAAGGTTATTTGAATATATGATGTCTAAGGTTGCTTCAAAATCAAAGGCGGTTTTGAAGGATAATTTGGTTGTGTTGAAGGTAAGAACAAAAGGTGATGAATAAAAGGTAGTGATAACAAAAGCTTTGTTATAATGTAGAATAATGTAGCAAAATATTTGACTTTTATATGTGTAAAATTGATCATGTTACAAAATAAAATGTAAGAAGGATAAGAAAGTTCTTCATTCTTATCACTATCTTCCAAGTCTTGATAAGATGGAGGGAGCATATATAAAATATATGCATGGGTGTTATTTGGCAAACAAGGATGATCATATATGAATGAAGAAAAGTGATGGATAAAAAATAATTGTGACAATGGAGAATGTATAGAACTTGATGTTTCAACCGTTAAATATTCTTCAAATGGTGTTGGGTCATTATGTATGGTAACAATTTTATTTGCAAGTTCAAACTTCAAACATTGGTGAAGAGTGGAAGGGGCAACCCTCATTGTATGCATCCAAGGACTTCTAAGAAGTAGGTTGTAATGTGAAGGGCAACATGCTACATAGAACAAAGCATCCAGGATCTTGGATCCAATATTAAGGGGAATAATTATAGTACCTTGAGCTTCTTGAATTTCATTGTTAAAAGATTTTATAATAACATTTGATTCATTAAGATCTTCTTCCTTTGATTTGAGTTTTTGGAATAATTGATAAGTGCATAAATTAAGAGAGGAGCCATTATCTACCATGATAGTTTTAATAGGTGTTTCTTTACTAGATCCTGTAATGTAAAGATAGTAGTCTCCTTGTGGAGTAGAGGAAGGAATCTCCTCATCATACAATGAAATATGGTTAACCTCAAGAGGGTTTACACCATTAATGATGTTCTTAGAGAAAATATGATGAGGAACAAATTGTTGGCTAGGTATCTTGAACAAAGTTTCCTTATGAGAACTTTGTAATACTTCTAAAAGGGATATCTTTGCTTGAGGATTAATCACTTGTTGTTGGTTATCAAAGTGGACTTCAAATTGAGATTTTGATTTTAAAGATAAGCTTTCTATGCTTACATTCCATTTTGGATCATTCTCTAGAGTCAAAGATAGTTTTGAAGGTTGGTCAAATGAGGAACCCATATCTTGAATATCGGATTGAGTTGATTGAACTTGAGGTTGCTCATTTGTAGTTTCTGTTACAATATTAGTAATATCATCATGATGGGACACATTAACATGCAATATTTGATTGGTTTCTTGTTGTTGATAATTGAATAGGGGTTCTTGGGAGATCCCCATGTCTTGATTGATTATTGGTATTTGTTGTGTAGGAATTTGATTGTTTACTGGAGATTTATAATCAGTTGTAGATTGTAATTCCTTTATATTAAAAATACCTCATCAATCAAATCTTGAATTGAACATCTTAAATATTTACATTTTTGTGTCATTTGTCCATCTACTCTATGATATTCACAATGTAGCTCATGTTTAAACCAATCTGCTGTGGTATCAAGTTGTCTTATGGAAGGAAGTTCAATCTTATTTGTATCAAGTAAATGCTTGAGAATTATATCCATTGGTTGATTGAGCTTTGTAAATGTACGTGATGAAGTTTTTCGAGAGGTTTTTGATATGTGCCTTAGGAATTCAGTCATAAAAGGGCTTAATGGTTTCTCACCTCTACTTTCTTTATTATGGGTAGAATGATGATAGGAAGATTGCGAAGTAGGAGGTGAGTGCATGGTAGAATTGGAAGAATAAGTATTTTCTTGTTGAAATGGATGTGTTGTATTGAAAGAAGAGTATTGAAAAGGTGGTGGAGGATTATATGTGGATTGATAGACATAATATGGATATATGGGAGAATAGATAATATCGTTATGAAGAGGATTGGAAAATGGATTGTTTTGTTGGGTTATGGATGAAAAATAAGAAAAGTGTGATGGAGGTGATGTTGAATAGGGATGAGGTTGGTCATAATCAACAAATGTATTTGGCTGAATTCTTCCAACATTACTGATGGGCTCATATGGATTTGAGTAAAAACTCATGGTTTCTTTAGTACTTCTAAAAGTAATATTTAATATTTACTATTTAGAATTGAATCTAAAACATACAAACTTGAAATGATGATTTTGTTATATATTTTTTTCTTGTATACATATACATTTATATTTTTTTTTTGTTTTCAAAAGGTTTTTGTTTCACGTCGGGTTCACCAAAATGTATCACTCCAAATTTTTCGCATCCCTACCTTCAGGCTATAGGATCCGTGCCCGGAAGGAGGATGGGAAAAGGATGGTGCGGTACCTCGGACTGAGAGGCCTTACGAAGGTCCCGCCTCTCGAGGGAGGTGTATTATGGTGATTTTTCGACGAATGGTGGGTTCACTAGGAAACGTTTGAATGGTAGTTTCCATGCCTAGGTTGGGAATGTGTTTGATGTGTTCAGTTTTATCTTTAATCATCCAAGTCCTAGGTTTGGCCAAATGAAACTAAGTTTTTCTATTATGAAAGTGCAGACTAAATGCATACAGAGAACAAAATTAGACAAAAAACAGAGAGAAAAAGCTAAATTATAGAGCCATACCTGATCTGGATGTCTGATGGAGATTCTAATTTTTGAAGCAGTCAAGATCGTCTAGAATTTGATAGGATCGTCTCCTATCTGACAGGATCGTCTGAGATCTGACGAATTCGTTAGAGACCTGCAAACAGAGAAACAGATGCAAAATATAGAGAATGCAACTATGATAACAGAGGGTAATGATGTAAAATGGCAGTAAGAACATTAAAATGATAATATCAAACTAAGACACGAATGCATTATAATGATCTAATGACAATTTATGCTTTTATTATGCATTAAAGCTACATGGGTGAACTCTAAGATGTAGGATAATAAAGAATAACCATAGAATTAACTAAATGCAGAACAATGCAGCAGAAAAGAGTGGAGAAAATGCAAACTCTAGGCACTGATTGCCCCCAATGTGGACTATAGTCAAAATTGTCTCGAATTGGGTCGAGATTGTCCGAGATTGTACGAGATCGTCTGAGACGAATTGAGCTTGCTCCGGCTGAAAAACAATGAAGTTCTTGCAAACAAACTTGGAAAAATACAAATGCAAACAGTGATTTAAGATGGTCTAGTGCATGTAGAATTCGAGTTACAGGGAATTTCAGCTAGGGGGATGCTAAGGGGAGGGCCTAGGATTAAATAGGCTTAGGATAGAGGTTGGGAGGTTGGAGATTATCCCAATTTGGGAGATCTCCAACGGAGGAGGTCTCTAACGGTGCAGACACGCTTCTGCCCGGATTAGAGATGTTGTTGGAACAGAGTCCAACTATGCACAAATCATTTTGGGACAAGATCTTCTGGACGTCCTACGCCAGATGAAATCATATGATCTGAGGCGATATCGTCTTATTGGATAAGATATCATCAAACGGACAAAAAAAACTCTAAAAATGGCGCGGGGAAGGAGGAAACGGGTTAAACGATGGTTTGGGAGCGGTTTTGGAGGTTGAAATTTGAATTTGAATATTTACTAGAGTAATTGTAATTATTAAGGTTTTACTGCGCCAATTTTAGGGTGCTACAGTAACTTAAATGCTTTACATATAAGAAAAAGTTAAAGATTTATGTCCATTATTTAAAAAAAAAAAGCATTTTAAATTACAAGAAAGAACACTCTAATGTAATATTTTTAGAAAAAATAAAATATGACTTAAAGGTATAAGATTTGAGGTGGACCATTTGGAATCAAAACTCTAGTGAAAATAAGAATATAAACTAGACCTAACTAGAATCATCCTTTTCTAATTAGAGATGTTTTCATCAATGCTTGGATAGTTAGATGAGTGAATTTTAATGTTATATTTTGATACAACATGCAATGGGAGATAACATTCACAAGATGTAGAATAATAAGAAAGAAAGTAAATCTGTGAGATGATGAAAATATGCTATAAATAAAAATGAAAAAAATGAGTACAATAGTAGCTATGGAGGAAATGAACACTTCATGATACAAGCTACTGCTCAATGAATGAGCTCTAAGATTATATCTCACACACACTATACTAATGTTTATCCTACACTACTGTGTTATCTCTTCTATATCTATGAACCTTTATATAGGAAGATAATTTCCTTGGCCAACACTATACCTAGTTGTACAAGTGGACACCTTGCACATTACAACTTGCACATTGACACTTGTGAATTTATTACATTGCATGAAGTAACTAGATAAATTCCCCCTAAAGTAATCTAATGTCCTAAGTATGTACCAAGGAAGGTACATTTACATGACCCAAATAATGTAATATAAGCTATTTCTAGCAGTTAAGATAATTAGAAGATAAGATGCATACCCATAAATATCAACATCTTGTACATAAATGAAGGGATAAGTATTCCATTTCTCAATCTTAGATATAAGGGGGTCATACTAAAAATTCTAAAAGGTGATGATAATTTTTGATGAGGATGGTAGATGAAAATTATTTATTAAAAAATATAGATAATCTTGATGATTCACACTCATGCCTTTAAGACACATATCCTTGTAGGGATAATCATACATTTAACAAATAATCATAAATTTTTGATCTCCTATCATATGATATGCATGGCCTTGAGGATACAATACAAGGAGGTCTACTTGCATCAAACACCTATTGAAAAGCAAGATAACTAACCTAACAAAGATCATAATTTGTATGTCATCATGGGTCCCTAAATATTTACTCCACAAGAAAATACAAGAATAGACAAATGATCAGGCATGCAATTAGATAATCCTAAATTATACAATTAAATAAAAATTGTTTTTTGTTAAGTATAATATTTCTTATGATGCATGGAATTCATAGGCTCTTTAATTTCTTTATCATCAAATATGGCGAGGCAGTATGCACTTGAATAATACTTAGTGGTTTTATGTATGGACCTAGCCATTTGGGCTTGAAAATTCCTTTAAGTTTGGTTTTGGCATTGGTGTTCTTTTGGTTTTACTTGAGAACTAAATCACCAAACTGAAAGAATTGGGGTCATACCTTTTTCCTATAGGATTATTTAAGTCAATTTTGGTGGAACTATAGGTTTTCTAGGGTATATTTATTTTTCATCAAGAATTTCTAATTGGCTAAGGTAGCAAGATGATACTAATCTCCTAGAGAGTCATCTTACAATAAAATTTGTATGGAAAGGACTTGGAGCTTAAAGAAAAATATTACTTTAGTACCATACATCAAATCATAAGGTGTCACACTAGTATGGGTTTTAACACTTGTATGATACACCCAAAGGGATAGGTATAACTAGATATGCCAATATCCTATTTATTAACATTATTATTAAGGATTTTGATAAGAGTTTTGTTAGAATATTTGGATTGGTCATTACCTTGAGGGTAATAAGGTGTATACCATTTATGTTGTATATGATACCTTGCAGATATTTTTAAGATATCATTATATTTAAAAAGGTTTACTATTATCTAAAATGATGATAGAAGGGATGCTATGATGACAAATTATTTGGTTATGGATGAATTTAGGGACTTGCACTCTAGTTGTTAAGGCTATAGGTATAGCTTCAAACCATTTGGTAAAGTATTTTTAAATCAAAATTTACAATTTTGATTGCTCCAAAACTTAGAATTTTGAGTTAAGGAAGATCAAGAAAGAATGCAATGCAGAAATAGTAGAGTATAACAAACCAAAACACAATATTACATAAGCAAAATATGTGAATGATTTTATTGCTTAGAAAATAGAGTATAATGAAAGAAAACTCTAAGAATATATGTGAGGATATATTATAGCTTTCATTAGTCTTGCTTCTTACAATCAAGGGTGCATCTATGTTTATACAAGAATGGGTGTGTTGGAAATCCACCATATTGAATATGGAAGATTACCCATATGGAAATATGGTGGTCCACCTTTCATGAGTTAGAAGGTCATTCATATGGAAATATGGTGATTCACCTTAGATGATATATGAAGTTCCTTTAATTAAAAATTACATATATATGAATTTTCCCTTTATGTTTTATCTCTTACTAATGTGTCAGCATGGCTAGAGATGCATTTTGGGTATAAAAATCTAATCTAAAAATAAAACTAACAAAATTTTGGTAACTATTTTGTTTTGCATTTTTTAAGGCACTCTATAGTATGCTTTCAATGTAATTGGTAATAAATTCATATCAATCAGCATAATTTTCCTATCAAAAATTCTATATATTTCCCTATCTTTCCAATGCAATTTGAATAGATCAAAATAGAATTCCAAACGTAAAGTTATGCCCCTAAAAATTCAATTAGGATAAAAAGAGTTTTTTTAATCCTTTTTTAAGCATAAATTCATGCCATGAAAATGTAACATTCCAAGATAATTCAATGGAAATGATTATAAAGTTATGTCCATCAAGAGACATGGGATTTATCTTCCTAATCATACCCAATTTCCAAAAGGAGAAAGAATAGGGTGAGGTGATGGATTATAGGACTTGGGAATTGGCATGTATAATGTTGTCATGTTTCTAACACTTATCACACATTTTACATATTCACAAGGATCCATATCCATGGAAGGACAATAATAACCCATCCTAATGAGCTTCTTAGCAATGGTGATATGACTAAAGTTCCTACAATAGGAACTATCATAGGATTCTTGGACTACCATTTGTGTCTTGAATTAATTTAAAAATTTAAATATAATTTTATCAAGATTATGGTGATATAGAATATCAATGATATTGAAACGTATATTATCTCTTTGCTTAAGGTTCTTCCATTTATTATGTTTACAACCTTTAAGAAAATTGTCCTTTTTAAGATAATCATAGATGTCCTTATACCAAGGAGTAGGGGACAAGATAATTTTGAGTGAAAATATTTATAAGGATGTTTGGATGGATTCTAAAGTTGTAGGGTCCCTAACTTGTCTAATGACAATTATGGATTTCTCATCATCTAACTCTAGTAGGATCAAAGAAGCAACAAAATCCATAGCATTGACACAATGGTTTCTATACCTAGGGATAATGTCAATAGTGACTTTTTTGAAAGTAGCCATTAAATTATAATAATTAGTTTTTATGGATTTAGTTTTCACTTTCAGTTTGATATACACCATTTACTTGGTTGATGATCAGCTTCGAATCTTTAAATATAGCAAGGATCCTAACATTAAGGGTTCTAGAAGCATAGATTCATAGGATAACTGCTTCATATTCTACTATGTTGTTGATACAAGAGTACCTCAATTTTTTTTTTGAGAAAAAGATAAAAATTGTATTGAAAAAACTTAAATTATACATTTACTATTGATAACCTGCCTTTCTTGGCAAGGCTCAATATGCGGCACAAATCTGTTCCTTTGACTGTCCAACTTTTAGAATTTTTAGTCCCTATTGGGTGACCCCTAAAAGTGTTCCATTTACCCTTTCCTTTTGAATACATAGACTTCATCCTAAGTCTATAAAGCCCTCTTTCTATTATTATCCTTGATTTATTATTTACCATATTGTAGTTGTGTCCATATATCTACTTCATCCTCTACCATTTGAGAGTCCCCTTTGGTTTTAGCCTACACTGTCTCTAAAATTTTCCTAATTAGAGTGCCCTAGATTATTTCCTATGGTCTAAATTCCTTGTTAAAAATCATGTTATTACGTTCCAACCAAAGTTACCAGTAAATGAAACCCAAACCCAAATCCCAAGCTATCTTCAAGGTCTTTGATTTGAATCTATTGGTCTTCCAATAGTCCTAAAATTTGTTCTCAGTGAGAATGGATCTTTCTGATTGACAATAAATATTGTACCACAAACTCTAGACTATTTGGGCATAAGAACACAAAAAAAGAAGATGGCCAATTGTTTCTACCTCTTGGTGACACATTACACCAGTTGGGTCCAATAAATCCATGTATCCTCATGTTATCCCGAGTCATAATACTTTTATGTGCAACCAACCACATAAAGCAATTTATCTTTGGCCATGCTTTGGGTTGCCATAATTTCAACCAAGGGAGTTTTGGACCAATTTGAGTGCTTTGGATAAGCTTTCTATAAACTTATTTGATAGTATAAATTCCTAATTGGGTATGTCCCCAACTAAGTTGATTAGGTCCATTAATCCTTGGCCACTTTCGTCTATCCAATATTTCTTTCAATTTTCTCTTGTCCTCAGCCCATTCTTTCCTCAACTTCTCTGGGACTTACCACTAAATAAGATTATCTTGCAGTTGATCTGGCATTTTAAAATAGTGGCTTATGATATTACACCCTTTCCTCTAAAAGTTTTCCTTGAGCCCTATTAAGTGGGGGTATTGATAAATTTTGGGAGGGAAATATTCCCAAGAATATTCTCACAGTCTAGCAGTTTTTCCATCTCCCACTTTCCAGTATAACCCTTATTTGATAAGTGATGCTCCTTTATTTAGATATTTCCAGGTATTTTATCCCTCTTCTAAAACTGGAAGACGAGGAAGATATTTTATATTTTGTAAGGGATAGTATTTAACTTTCAATACTTTGCTCCAGATTGGTCAGGATGAGTTAGTCATCTCCAATACAACTTGGATGTTAGAGCTTGGTTGTTTGTCATTGTTGTTCTAACTCCCAAACCTCCAACTTTCTTAGGCTTGAAAATCTTGTTCCAACTGACTAGTGTCCTTGTGTGGTTACCCTACATTCTAGACCAAAGAAATTGTCTCATCATCTTGTCCAAATATTTAGGATGCTCATTGGGGCAACCAAAATGGAAAATTTATACACTGGAATTGCTTGTAAAACTGATTTAAGCAATGTTACTCTTCCTCCAAAACTTAACCACCTATTGGTCCAATGCAAAAAAATTGAGTGGTTTATGTCTCTTATTTATTTCCAATATTTTTTTGAGACCATTCTCTGTTAATGGGACACCCAAATATTCTAAGGGCAGTGATGTCTCTAAGAATTTGAGGATGTGGATTATCCGTTCTCTTAATTTTTTTATCACATTAAAAAAAAACCACTATTGATTTTTCTTCATTTAGTAGTTATCCATTAGCTGATATGTGGCACTCCAAAAAAAATCTAATATTGGTTGCTTCTCTTATTGTTGCTTCCCCCAACATTCCTGTGTCATCCACAAATTGGAGGTGAGTAATCTTTATGTTCCTACTTATCCTTACCCCTGAAATGATTTTTTTAGTTTTTCTCTTCTGTTGAGTCTTCCAGCCCTCTGCAAAAATGGTGAAAGTGGATAACCTTTCCAGATTCCTCTAGAATATTTGAATAGTTGGGATGGATTACCATTGATGAGAACTAAGAAATAAACTATAGAGATGCATTCCATAATCTATTTTATCCATTCTTCACTAAAACTAAATTTTTGCAATATTTGGGCTAAATATTCCCAACTTACTCTGTCATATGCCTTGGATAAATTTAGCTTAAGAAACATATCTTTATTTCAATTTTGTAAAATCTCATAAATAGTTTCTTGTGCTATCACAACTCCATCCAAAATTTGTCTACCTTGCACAAATACCCTTGTTTTGGAGAGATTAACCCTGGTAAGATTTGTTTCAACCTATTTACTATCAAGATGCTTATGATCTTAAAAACCACATTACATAGAGAAATTTGTCTATAGTTAGTGAGATTTTCCATATCTCCACCTTTCGGGATGAGAGCCAAAAAGGTGTGATTCAAGGCTTTAAGGATTCTTCCACTAGTCTTGACTTCTTCTATTGCTTGGGTTACATCCTTTGCAATTATATCCCAATAGGCTCTATAGAACTCTACTGGAAATCCATCTAGACCTGGGGCCTTCCTTGTTTGCATATTAAAAACTATTTATTTAACTTCGTCTCTAACCTCTCTTAAGAGCTCCTCATTTTGTTTTTGGGAAATTAACATTGGTATGCTTTCTAAAATTTCCTCTTGGTGCTGAGTAGAAAGGTGTGGATTTGCAGTAAATAAAGTTGAAAAGTATATATTTGTAGTTTCTTGCATACCTAGGGTAGTAGTTTCCCTATTTTCATCCCCTGTAGATAAGGTATCAATTCGATTATAGTGATTACATGTTGTGGCTAAGTGATGGAAAAACTTTGTATTTCTATCTTCCTCATGCAGCTAGATTATTCTTGCTCATTGTCTCCAGTAGGATTCCTTTTTCTTGTCTAAATTTTCTTTCTCTTGCATAAAAAGACTTTATTTATGGAGAAGATCTTCAAAGATATATTTTGAGCATATCCTTTTTGCTATTTCTTGCACTCAAACTGAAATATTTGCTCTATGTTGCTAGAAATCTATCTGATGAGATTTATTCTATTTTTTAAATTTACCTTTGATAAACTTTAATATGGAGTGAAGCTAAACTTGTGCTATCCCATGTTCTCATTTTCCTTGTTCCCACCATTATTTCATTGCTCTGCTAAGTCATTATTTTAGAGACAAAAAATCTCAAACCTAAAAGGACAATTCTTGACCTGAGGCCTTTTTCCTATGTAGATAGATACTGGAAAGGTCAGATGCTAATCAGTTCAAAATTTGTGATTTACAATGCCAAAGGGTGGAGAATTTCTCCCCCATAAGAAACCTATCTAATATATATTTTATTGTGAATGCTCATTTTCTCTTATTAGTCCATGTATTGTTGCATTCTTGTGGGGGTATGTCAATCAAATTTAGGTACTTTGATTGAGCCAGCAATAACCTATCCTTATCATTGAGCTGGGTCAAACCTCCTTCATATTGCACTAAAATTTTAGCATTGAGATCCCCTCCCACTATCCAAAAGTCTTTCGGATGGGTTTCCCTCAACTTTTGTACTGCCTTCCATTAGATTTTTTGAGCTCATACCTCTATCATACCATAAAAATTAATTATCATCCAGACTAGCCCATAGTCCCTCTCCCTAAGTCTGGTCATGAGGATTCCTTTGGCTGAAGTCGATTCCATAAGTTAAAAGCAGTTTGTATTCCATAACGTGGTAATTCCTCCTAAAAATCCTTGAGAGGCATGGGCCACAAAATCTGCCTTCCCAAATATTTCTTGGCAATATTTTCCATAGCTTCTAAGGAAGTTCTAGTAGCAAAACCACATATGGGTTATTTTCTAAAATCATTTTCTTAACAAATAATTATCTAGGTTGAATGTTTAAACCCCTTACATTCCATGTATTTATAATCATTGAGGGTCTATATTGTAGAATTTGGCACTGGATTTCACCAATCTTCGTTCTCCTTGTATTTATCCTGATTTTTTTCTTCCCATCCTTTGTTAACTTGCATTATTTGATCGCTTCTCTATATGGCTGATTTCTAGTGTTGGATTCTCTCTATTTTCTCTGCCACTCCCTTAATGATGTCTTTTAATTAATTTTGATCTTGTACATGCACTATCATTACCCATACCATATAATTTTGTTGAAACATAGATATCTCTAGTGTTTGTTGTTGCTCTTTCCAAACCCCTAACAAGTCAATTTGTTGGGGCCTAGATGTATCTGATTCTTGTTGTTGTGTCATAATATTATGATTTTCTTTACTCTCCCAAATTTTAAAATTTTGAGCAATTATAATCTGGGAGGGTTTTGTCTCCTATGGGATGGGGTTGTGCTCCTGATAGATCTGTTGTTCTCCTTCTTAGTGTTGGCCCTTGTCATTGACTGGTTCCACCTCTGAATCCTCTTGCCCTTCCATTGGATCATCTAATTTAATAATTTCATATTTATTAGAATATGCCCTCCAATATGGATATTGGTTCATTTTTCTTGCTTTAGTTGGATTTCATCCTCTTGCTTGATAATTATTTCTTTAGACTCTCCTTGTTACTGTTTGAAACCCTTCATCATTTTATTTCTATGGGGAAGGGTTTTCAGGATTAGTTTTAGGTCTATGCATCTCCTCTCTCCCTATTTTAGGGTAGTTTCTTACCATATTCCCATACTCATGGTAAGCTCTACACCTAAAAGGAATTTATTCATAATCCACTTGATTTCTCCATGTATTTATTCCCACTCGTAATTCAATTTCTATCAAGAGTGGCTTTTCCAAGTCCATATCCACACATATCCTTGCATATGCTACTGATCCCCCCTCTACTAATTCTCATGACATTCCTATATATGTGCCCAAGAGATTACCAATCATCCCAAGGATATCCTCTCTCTAAAATTTATGTGGGAGAGCAAAGAGATTTAGCCATATTGGGGTGGTCGATGGCTCCACACAAGGATCAAATGCAGGTTACTAAAGTTGCATGAATAAACCTGTCGATCCAATGTTGTATGGTCCCCCTTCAAAAATATTGTTACTATATGAAACCAATATAAAATCTACTACAAAGTACCCATTTGAAAGAAGTAAAATATCAAATTCTCCTTGGGGATCCTAATATTTCCTTGCCCAGTTGTATAAGAAATGATGGGATGGCCTTAACCCCATAAATTTATAAATTAGAGTATGGGTGGATTTGTACATGATGCCTTCTACAATTAATTATTCTGCAATCTTAAGGATAGGAACTGAGTCTACTTGATAAAAACACCCATTTATTTGTGTTTACTCTGGTTCTATGTCTTTTTATTTGTTAGATTCTTGCATTTTTTTTTGAGCTTGTACCTCTATGTGGATATCTCTCCTATTGTTACCCTTAACTATTTATGCAAAAGATCACTGGTTGAGGGACACATCTCCCTGATTGACTTGTGAATCATCAGTAGTAAAAAATTTTGGGGATGCTATATGGGTTCCATTTTTTCTTATCTTCTCCTCAATATTTCCAACACTATTTGATGGCCTACCAAGTTTTGGGGCCATTAAAACCCACAAGAAATTAAAAAAACCCTAAAAATTCACAACAAGAGAAAAATATACAAATAAAAAGTACCTACAATTGATCTGAACATAGTTTGATGCAAATAAGTCCCAACCTAAGCCTTGCATTTTGCCATCGCTTTGCCTCAAACCCTAGTTCTCCTCCTCTTGCTTATAGCCTTCATCCATAAGAGTACGTCAACTTAAATAATAGGGGGATCAATTGTTGTTGAGTGACTAGAATAACCTCTACCTCCACTCCTTTGACACATTCTATGCCATTGAAGTGCAATGTCCAAGAGTTTTTTTTGATCATCTTTGAGGTTGATGTTGAAAATAGACATATTTGAAAAAACCTCTAAGTGTTGGCTTGCTCCTAAGGGTGTAGTTATTAATTTCACCAATCACTTGACCTTTCATAAAATTTTGAGTAATAAATTTGCTAAGCATAGTGACCCATTTAATGATTATTATTAAAATATGAGGCTTGGGCATGATGTATCTTAATGTATCTACCCTTATGATGACAAAAGTTTTATGTCTAAGCATGTAGTGTCTAAGATTTTGAGATGCAAAAACTATAAATAAGTAGATATTTTTAACGGTATGTACTTAGTCTCATGATTGACCAAGGATCAAATAATATATAAAATAACCATTTATCTATGTTTGTCATTATACTATTCCATGAAATCCCCTCATGTATAGTTGGTGGTTGTTATGTATACAAATAAAAGGTTTGTGAGTGTTAGTTGGTACAAGGATGGGGAGACATGAGATAGGATTTTATGGCATCAAATATGGATTAACATTCATTATCCATTTTGAAAATTGAATTAATTTTTAGTATTTTTGAAAAGAGCTAACATTTATTAGCAAGTTGGTAAATAATTCTTCTAATATATTGGATTTTGACTTGGAAGCTATAAAATTAGGTTATCATTCAATGGGGTGGCATATTGATAATAGTTGATATTTTATCAGGATAAATTTATATTCTTTGGGATATAATAAATCTTATCATATGCCCTAATTTCACCCTAATGATACACTTTTAAGGCTTCAAACAAGCCTTGTAATCCCTTAGAATTTCAAAAATATATCAAATATCTTGAACATGATCTTTGTATTTGAAAGATCATCTACATAATATTCCATGATATCATGCATCAAATCATGAAATATATAGGTTATGACTCACTGGTAGGTAGATATTATTTTATTTATGCCAAAGCACATGAATTTATAGTAGCAGCTCCCCCATAAAGTAGTGAAAGTTAATTGGGGTTGATCTTCAAAGGCTATATTGATCTAGTTATATATGAAGAACCCATCCATTAAGGATATCATTTCACACCTTGTGAAATTGACAATTATGTAGATATTATAAAGAGGAATTCATATTTTAAATATGCCTTACTGATATCCCATAAGTCTATACCTACCATAATATTACTAGTTTTCTTAGCAAATGACACAATGTTGAAGATCCAACAAAAACATTCTATAGCCTTGGTAAATCCCACACCAAGGATATTTTGAAGTCTGTCTTTCACCAGGGGTGTAACCTTAGGGTGCATCTTCCATGACTAGTGTCTCATGGATTTTGAACTAGGAGTGACAACCAAATAAAGGATGATGAAATAAGGCTAGACCAGACATATCAACATAGTACCAAGCAAAGATATCCTTAAATTCTTTTAGTATCTTAGTTAATTCCTCATATTTTTCATAGTTAAGACTTTCTTTAGTTTAAGGATTTTAGAATCATCTAGTATCCTAATGTTGGCATCTATGGTTTCTTCAACAAAAGTATAAGATTTTTCTTCCAATTGAGGAAGGGTTGGAAGGCCTCCTAAGTTTTCTAAAGTGGTAGGATTTATAGATGAATGATCATTGTTTTATTTTTGTGATACCATTAAGTTGTTGTAGGGCTAGGTCATATAAGCTCTTCAAAAATAATTTTAGGATCAAAATCTCATTATAAGCAATGTTGTTACATGTGGTTCCAAATAACTTTATGTAAGGAACCTAGGGGATAGGGATATGGAATATAATATTATATTGTGTATGGGTATTATGGATAGTTGGCATGGGCCACACATAAACCCAAGGTGGATTATATTTTAATATTTTATTATATTAATGAGTGGGAAAAGGGTTTAGAAAGAGGGGTATATAAAGAATAGAGATTGTCATTGTAAAGCAAAAGTGATGTGAATTATTCTTTGTAATATTCTTGTCTCATGGAGCAGAGATTGGAGTAATTCCTTCCTTCAATAATATTATTTGGTGTTGCCTTACCACAAGGGTATTTTCATATTTCTATGTCTATTTTATGGATTTTTTGGTGCATAATATATTGTGGATGAATGTTTTTATTATTTCTACATAAAAAGTGAATTATTTCTATTAATAATAAGTGAGGTTCAAAACAAGTGGTATCCGAGTGTGGGCTTTGTGTTTTTTGTGCATTGCAAAACTAGGACATATTTTTTCAAAAAAAGTCTGATTTTGCAAAAACTATATCTTTGCAAAATAAATTCTGATTCAAGCAATTTTAGTGGCCATATGAAGGAATCCAAGTAGTTTTGAGGAAGATACAATGTTATGAAGTTAGCCATCTGGAACAAGGGTAGTGACAAATTTTCAAGTTATAAAAACAATAAAATTAAAAAAAAAAATCATTTGGAGTAAGCAAATTTGTTGTAATCTAATTTTTTTCTGAATAAAATTTATAGAATTAATGGTTGGTAGCAAGGATTAGAGTAGAATTGAGAAAAAAATATTTTTTGAGAAACCCTAGTTTTTCAAACCCTAGCTATTGTGGGAATTTTATTTTGGGTTGAGGTCATGTAGATATAAGAGTTTTATTGGAATATATCACATTATTTGGTACATGACAATGTACCACCTTGGATACATATCTAGATTATGAGTTTGATTAGTATTTACTTTGTGCAATGTAATAAATGAACAAGTGTTGTTAGAATGTGCAAAGTACTTGATGATGTAATTGTGCATGTAGTCCATGTGTACATGAGTCATAAAATAGGAAGATGAAGAGTCATAGGTAGGTGAAATGCCAAGTGATATATCTCATTATATATAGGCCTTTGATAGATAAGAGAGAGCAACATAGAGGATAGTATATAATTGATAGGATAGTAGAATACAAGTTAGAAACAATGTAGAACTTGTATGAAGTATGGAGCATTTGAGATCTCCACATTTTGTATGAACATCCTATTTTTATGATATTTCATTAATGGAAGTTTTATGAGTTATTGTAGAAGTTTATTATGAGTTTTTCCTACTTAGTATATTGTCATTATCATATATTTAATATTGCATGCTCATTTTAGTTCTTGTGGTTGCATTTTCTTAAATATATAACATCAAAAGCTAATAGTGGTACCAAAGCACAATGCATATTGATAGGATATAGAGAGCCACACGAGAGATTGAGAGGATATGGGGAGATTTTATTTCTAGAATTTTCAAAATTTCTAATTGGCTAGAGTCTTTCCATAGGGTTGCAAGAAAACTCGTGAAGACTAGGATTCAACAAATATCTCTTTTTCCATTAGATTAAAGGATCAAAAGTGATGTTTATTGAATTATATATATATAGAAATTTGCATGGATTTAATTTCTACTGTCTAAGTTTTTATTGTAGAAAAATAGTTCTCAGAAGTTGAGAAGCTTCCTACAAAAGATAAAGAAGAATTTCATCTTTGATTGCTTGAAAGTATATGTACTTTACTCATGTAGGTATTAGTTCTTTGTTGCAAAAAAATTAGAAATTGAAGATTAAGGAGGCCCAAGAAATAAGGTCCCTTGGATATCAAAGACCAAGGAGATCCAATAAGGAGGTCCCCATAGAATATTGAAGATTGTATATTGAAGAAAGTAGAAAGCAACTCTAGAAGGAGGAGACCCAAGAAAGAGGTAACATTTAATAACTTCTAGATTTAGAAGATAGAAGATTAAATATTGAATATATATAAGGACTAGGAAAAGTATTATTGAAGGTTTGAGAAGTTTTAGAATTTGAAGACCCAAGAGAAGAGGTCTCAAGAAAACTTGAAAGGAGAAAGAAGAAGAAGGTTAGAAAATATGCTATTGAAGAAATTTAGAGTTCCCATTGGAGGATATTTGAAGAAAGCTCAAGAAATAAGAAGAAATCAAGGAGAAGCTCCTAATAAAGAAGAATTTGGGATAATTATCACCATTTGAAAACAATCCCAAAAGAAAAAAGGATTTGCCAAGAAGTTTGCCAAAATTTGGAAAGAATTCTAGAATACCTCAAGACATTCATATTCTTGAGAAGGAGGACAACAAAGAGGTAAAGCTTGAAGTTAAAATTCAATGAGAATATTGGATAAGAAAGAATCTAGAGGAGGCCACCAGATTTGAAATTTTTGAGGATAGTCATAAAATATTTAAAAGTTGATTTGCGAAGGAGAAAATTTCTGGTTTTTATAGTAGAAATTGAAGAGTCATAGGACAACAAATTGAAGATAACAGAAAGCTACGATTTGGAGAATATTTGGGTAGATTTTGGAGTGTCCATGAATAGGCAACTAAATAAGGCTTGACATCAAAATAAGATAACAACCAAAGCTACAATATTGATAATTTTAGGGTAGTAAAGCATAAGGAATTGAAGCTATAAAATTGATAAGGTTGAGGCAGAAATTGAGTAGAAAGGAGAATTGCAAAGTTTATAAATTTGGGGTAGAAAAAATATGAACCAAATAACCTAGAATACTAGCTACAAAAAAGAGGTAAATAGGTATGCAATATTGGTGTTATAAAAAGTTTATTATTCGAACATTCACATTAGTCTATTATAAAGTTTTTAAAAACATAATATTAGAGTTATTAATGGTACCATAAATATTTTAAGTTAAAGGTCTTCAAGCCAAGAAAGGCGGTAGCATTTTCATATCACAACCTACAAAATACAAATGACAAAATATAGATTTAAAATATTACTTGAAATATGAGTAATAAGAAGAAGTTATATAGTGAATGGTATTTTTGTAAGCTAACAGAGTGCAGTATTATTAAAGCAAATGGAGACAAGAGCAAGTCTTGGCAGTAAGATAAGCACAGAAATAGCTACAAATTTGAGAAGTTTGAATAGCAAGTTTGAATAACAAAAAGACAAGGTAAGCTACAAAAGGAGATAAAAATGTCTAAATTTTTTTGGTGCAATAAAGGTATTTTATCTAAGTTAAAACAAAATCATGTATAGTTTTAAAGGCACCACATTTGAGTTTCTTTAGAAGTAGCAAAAAGAAAGGTAAGAGTTAAAGTATCTAAAGACACCAAAGGGGCATAAAAATTTGTAGCCATTAGTGGTAAAATAACCAAGTGGAATAGGAGAAGCCACAAAGTGAAGAGGAAAGAGTCAAATAAGTGCTCAAAGATAACATACTCAAGGTGTCTAAAGATACTAAGTAAGGGACTAAAACTCTAAGAAGGTAGCACCCACATTGGATTAACACCTGTAGCAAAAGCAAGAAGTTAAATATAATATAATGATAGAACCAAATCAAGGATAAATATGCAAGTCTTATGGAATATATATAAAGTAAGAAGCAAAGTTCTTACCCAAGTAAAGAGGCTTGTATATTTGGCAGAAGAGCATTGAGAAGCTATTGAGTAAAGTGGTGAAATAGCCACCAAGGAAGAAGTGTTGAAGCACCACAAAAGAAGGAGGTACCAACATAGAAGAGGATCATCCATTGAAGGAGAAGAGCCACCACCAACCATTGGAAATCAAGAAGCACCAAAAATCATTGAAGAACAAATACCAAAAATCTTGCAGTTACAAAAGGAAGACCAAAAATGTTCATTGAAATAAAAAAGTGTTGGCAAAATATACTAATAAAATTAAGGAAAGGAAAGTAATATTGAGTGCCAAATAAAGGTGAAGCATTACATACAATTATTTAAAGTAATGGATCCACCACTTGTCACGTAAGTTAAATAACTCATATGCCACTTGGCATAGAAGAAAATAGTGCCAACAATCATTAAAAATGCTTCAAACTAGCACTCATTGAGAAAGGATGACACATGTTATAAAGTAATTCCTACTTTATAATAACACCATGTAACTAGGCAAAGCAACTAGAAGTAACACCTAAATAATACGTTGAGTCATGTGGTATGTAAGAAATTGAATATAGTCAGAATTGAAGAGTCCAAACCAGCAACAACACGCATTCAAGGTGAGAGAACGTGGAGGAAGAACAAGGAGGACAATCAAAGTTGAAGAAAGTACTATACACAAGGAAGAGCAATAAATGTATTGAAAGAACATCGTGTAAGCATTGAAGACTGAGAGGATAACATCGCTTAATTAGAGTGCAAGTTTTAGTTAAAGGAGTAGCAGACCAATATGTAGCGCTTCACCTCCAAGAAGGTATATTAATATTTAAATACTATTTGCATTTCATAAAAGTCAAGGAGGCATAAATTTTATCAATAATAACGTTAATTTTAGTTAATTAAATGAATGGATATATAAGGAAATAAATTGGTAAATTACAACCTTAGATGATTTATTGATTTATTTGAAAGACTAGTGAAGTAAGGAGAATTTAACTTGAGAACCTTTTGAAATTGCATTATTTGAGATTCAAGTATTGAAATATTTGCAAATAATTTAACTAGGAGCAATAATTTAACTAGGAGCAATAAGGTTTTCTAAATTTAAATTGAAACATTAAATTTGCAAATATCCTTTATTTTCTAGATTTCTAATTAGGGAGTTATAAGGAGTTAAACACCAATTTAGGTTTTTAAAATTTAGAAGCCTTACTATTACAAATTGAAGGATTGCATAATTTTTTTGAAAAGTTGGAAAACTACATAGAAATTAATCTCTTGCTCAAATTAATGAGACTTAAGGAATCCAACTCTAAAGTCTTGAAGATAGAAAATTTTATCAATTGAAAGTGCATTAAAATTATATTTAATTTTCTATTCACAAATAGGGAGAAATAAGGTGAAGAATAGCAATTGAACATTAGAGAGATAAAAGGTATTCAACTCAAAGGAAAACTAAGAAAGCTAAGCACTTTATCAAAACCATAGTATATTCAAAACACTTGGGAGATACAAAGCATTCTACAAAATTTAAGTATAAAAAATATCTTAGCAAATTTGATAATATACTCAAAACTAGGGAGATGTAAATTAGTCTACAAGTGTTATTAAAACAACAAATAAATCCATACTTTCAGAATTCCAACTCCTTAAAGGATATAATTACATTTCATGGAAAAACAAAGTGAGGTCAATATTGATAGTTGAAAAGTTTTGGGATATTGTTAAAGGATCAAAAACTTTAGCCAAGATATTTGAAGGAAGGAACAAAGCCACTATATTGAATCTTCAAACTCAATTGCATTCTCAAAAAGTTAATAGTAGTGAAAGTATAGAACTGTTCTTAAGGAAAGTAGTAGATATAAAAGGAAAATTATTAACCTTAGGAGAAAAGGTAGAAGATAAGTTTATTGTTCAAGTAACCCTAAGAGCACTTCCAAAAAGTACAAGCATCTAGTTACATCTTTACAAATTCTAAGTAAAGACACATCATTTGATGAGTTAGTCAATATACTACAAGAATATGAGGTAGAAAATTCAATGAAATATGAAATGACTAACAATACCTTAGTCTCAAAAGATAATCCACAAGGAAATGTTACCTCATTCTCAAAGGATAGATCAATATGGAATAATAGATATTATCAAGTATGCAAAAATAATAGACATAGTACCAATTATTGTAGATTCAATACAAGAAATCAATATCAAGGAAATCAAACAAATTTTGGAAGCCAATCAAATAGGTCATTTCAACCAAGACAATATCAAAATCAATATAATTCACATCAGCAACAATTTCAACGTCCATATACTTCTCAGAATCAATACAATCATCCTCAAATTTAATATAGAGAAGAGAAACAAAAAGGACATTTTGTTCAAGAGAGTCAAAAAATTCAGGAACTAGAAGAACCTACAGATGAACATGAAGTTAAAGTTAGTTAATATAAAATAGTATTTCATGAAGATAACAATTATTTACTTGATCAAGATATAGACATAGAGTACAATAAAGAAATTAGAAAAGAAGAGCTCAAGTTCCAAAACTAGTACGTCGACCATATTGAAGACTAAAGTCTTAAATAACCAATAATTTAATACACGGGGGTGTTGGAATATATTACATTATTTGGTACATGCCAATGTACCACCTTGGGTACATCTCTAGATTAAGAATTTGATTAGTATTTACTTTATGCAATGTAATAAATGCACAAGTGTTGTTAGAATGTGCAAAGTACTTGATGGTGTAAATGTGCATGTAATCCATGTGTACATGAGTCATAGAATAGTAAGATGAAAAGTCATAGGTAGGTTAAAGGCCAAAAGACATATCTCATTCTACATAGGCCTTTTATAGATAAGAGAGAGAGTGGCATAGAGGATAGTAGAGAATAGATAGGAGAGTAGAATACATGTTAGACACAATGTAGAACTTGTATGAAGCATGGAGCATTTGAGATCTCCACATTTTGTATGAGCA
The DNA here is from genome assembly GCA_028583015.1 of Wollemia nobilis. NCBI lineage: Eukaryota > Viridiplantae > Streptophyta > Pinopsida > Araucariales > Araucariaceae > Wollemia > Wollemia nobilis. The sequence goes on from JAQPPZ010016554.1 coordinate 1,004,724, forward strand.
TCCTATTTTTGTGATATTTCATTAGTTATAGTTTTATGAGTTATTGCATAAGTTTATTATGAGTTTTTCTTTCTTAGTATATTGTCATTATCATATATTTAATATTGCATGCTCATTTTAGTTCTTGTGGTTGCATTTCCTTAAATATATAGCATCAAAATCTAACAAGTTTTTGAGGAAGAAGAAATACTATTGGTAGAATCATTCTAAGCATTTAGAAATAAAAGTTATTATATCAATTTTAACCTTGGCCAAAAGTATATATTTTTAAGATCCACCACTATTTTTGTTACCTTTAGATGCCTTTAGTATGGTGTATAATGCACCTCTTATAGCATATTTTCTCTCAAATTGTTAATATTTGGTACATATATGCATCACATCAATATTTTTAGGATCAATAGGGTGTTGGACAATTGTATTATCAATAAAATTATCCATATATAGATATAAAATTGAGTTAGTTATAGCTAGGTGGCATAATGATCGATAACCAACTTATGTGTATAGATAAAATCCATTAGTACTTAACCAAACACCCTTATAAATGATGTAGTAAACCTAACATTCTAACTTGTTACATCAATTATCAATACGATCATAAAATAGATAATTAAACTAGGCTTAAAATAATACATGTTAGATTAGCCAAAACTTATGTTGGATTATCCAATAAGTGAAGAGTAAAATGTGCACTTATTCACACACTAAAGTGATGCATTGAACCTTTTAATTTACTCCTCACAATAACAAATTTTTGTAACCATGAACATGATTGTTAAATAGGCAAGGTCAAATCATCATCTCCTTGCACAACACAATAATTGAAAACTTCTTAAAATATTGCATACTTCGATAAGTATATACAAGTGTATCCCTCTCAATTATGTGAACATAATCAAAGATAACTTCAACATCTAGCATCATGTTTTTGTAGACACATAATACTTGGAAAGAGATTTCTAACTACCATATATCAATGTATCTTCCATAAGAGTATTTAGGTAAAAATAAGTAAATCTGATAGTGTCCTAGGTCAAGGTCCATGTCTTCATTTATTCCTAAAAAATTACAAAAAATAAAGGTAAAGCTTATTAAAAAATATCCTTCATAAACAAGGAAGGATAAGGAGTAAGTATTTATTTCATTAGATAATATATTTGGTAGGATAAAATATCCAATTTTTTGCACACTTTCAAGCAATATCCTTAATATTCATAATTAAATATTTATGAAAAACTTATTTCACATCATATAGTGTGCACTATATATATGAACAGTTTTGTGTGTGCACCACACATCAATTTTCCACCACATGCTCCATAAAAATATAAATTCAATGAACAATATTGTCATAGGCCTTACACCACATGAGTGTAAACTTTAAATAGTCAAAAATATATACAAGCACCACAAAAAAACTTTAGCATAAACCATGTGGGATATCAAATGAAAAATTTTCATAACATCTTCAACATGTCCCACATTCACTACGTGACACCAAATACAATTGCACATGCTCCACAATTGGTGCTCTCTCCATGACATTGCTATAATTATATTTTTTATCTTAATATTTTACCATCTATTAAGATAATTGGAAAATATTCCTTAAATGAGTTTAGGTTTTGTCTAAAAATTTATCTACCAAATATCACCTCAATTCTACATCATTTTAAGATGAACATATTCAATATTACCTATTATTTTGCTAGTATTTTTTTATGGCTTTTTAAGACTTAATACTATCACAAATATCATAGGTTAAATATCACAAGATCAAATATAATATAGCCACAATAAGATAAAAAATAATGATAAGAATTAGTACAAATAAACTTATAATATTAACCAAAAATAACACAATTTGAAGTATTTTATTACATGAACTTGTGCACCCATTTATGGAGTTTTATCGCCATAATATAGGTTTACAAAATGACCTTTGGATTCATCTTGCCACTTGTCTAAGTGACTCTTGATATTTACTCATGACATATATATATATATATCAAATAATGTAATATACTCCAATACCCCCTGTATTACATTATTTTATGTATGTTTCTCTAGATCTACATAAATGATTTCTAAATATCTAAAAATTACTTTGACTCAATGCCTTTATAAAAGTATTTACAATCGTATCTTTGGTACAAATATGTTTTAGTTGAATATGATGACTTTGGAAATGATCCCTAATAAAATGACATTGAGCTTCAATATATTTTGTTCTTTCATGAATAATTGGATTTTTGATCAAATTTAGTACTCCTTTATTATCACAATTTATTATTGTTGGAGTTCTTTTGATTTCTATATCTGACAATATGTATTGTAACCATAATGCTTCATAGACTGCATCCTTAGCTGCATGATACTCTGCTTCTATAGACAAAATTGCTATTGCATGTTGTTTTCTATTGTACCAAGAGATTGGTCCTAAACCAAGATAGAAAATGTAGCCTAATGTAGATTTTATATCATCTATAGATCCAACATAATCAGAATTTGAATATCCTTATAGAAAAAACTTCTTATCATCCTTTTTGTAGGTAAGATCATATTCTATAGTCTTTTTGATATATTGTAATATTTTTTTAATGGATTTCTAGTGATTTTCTCTAGGATATTGCATGAATTTTGAAAGATAATTTATAGCAAAAACTATATTTGGTTAAGTATTTGTTAAATATAGGAGACTTCCAATTAATTTATGATAGATTGTAGCTAAAACTAAAGGTGTCTCATCATATCTAGATAACTGCAATTCCATAGGAGTATCCTTATGTTTGCAATTGAAATGAGAAATATATCTCATTATATTCATATGTTGGCCCCAGGTTACATTATATAGTTCTCACCAAGAACAGAACATAGTACAATATAGTTGGAGCTACACAAATCTCGCAAACAAATCTCCTTTTATTGGCTATATGACTCACCCTACTAACATAGCTAATACTAACTTAATCCCTAGATGCTCTCTAACTTATTCTAGAATAACATCACACTTAGCTACGTAGGAGAAACACATTCAAAGTCCAACATTCTCCCCCTTAAAGTTGAGAGGGCTGACAAGCCCACTAAACATAGTCTTTGATAAATCAAACCTAATAACCTAAAATCACTAAAATTACAGTTGGATGATTGTAACAACAAATAATATCAAAACTATAATAATAAATAATAAATTCTAAACACTCAGAATTAGGTAAATGTTAAATATTTCAACATTCTCCCCATTGATGCTGAAGGAAATCTTCCAAGATTTCTTAAGCATCACAAACTATTGAACTAATCTTCATTTATGCTTCTTCCAGTTTTGAATTAGAAAATTCAAGAACTAAAAAAAGTTTTGTTGGCACCCACCACACTTCTGCTCTTCTTGCAGGCTATCCATTAAGTTTACTTTCTTCAACAGAATAAAATTGGGTGTCTTTTTATGATCATATCCCCATTCATCAAAATCTCCTTCAAATGATGGCATTACCATAATGCCACAAGTATTGGTTCTCACTAACCAATCTAACACATTTCTTTCATCATTCTTTCTATGGTCTTCTAACCATATTTCAGCACCTAATACTCCTCCTGAGTATGTACAATATATCATCTTATGTAGATGGTTTTGCCATATTACAATTTCGCATACCTCTACATAGATATTAAAAAAAATATAGCTATGCAATAGCTAGTTACAAATGCAACAAACAATTGTTGCTCCTCACACATATTTCCACTCCTCTCAATGGATTTGCATTCCTTCAACTAAGGAATTTTGAACACAAAATACAACCAACACATATCCATGGTTTTCATCACCATGCTATCCATGTCCTTTGCAAATGAAAGAACTTCATCCAAAGATGTCTCTACAAGACAATATTTTTTCAATAATGCCTTTGGAAGACATTCTCCTTCATTCTTCAAATACCTGTTCACAAAAAACAAATCATTAATCACAAAAAAATTACCTCCAATGTGATTAGATTTGGTGCTCCCCATAAAGCTATTTTGTGGCATATCTCTTTCACTGTATGGTTCTTCAAAATCAACCATCAACTCTTCACTAAGAGTTCTCCTCCTTTGTTCAAACCATGTTGGTGTGTTGAAACACCATTCATTCAAACAATCATACATTGTTACCTTTTAAAGAAAACTATTTTCCTTCAAGGTAGACACTCCAAGTGAGTGATATTCATTCATGAGGTATGTTTCCTTTGCCATTACAACAAGAAAATCAACAATCTCATTTTTATTTTCTGTTTCTATCTCATTTTCTCTCTCACTTTCCACCTCCCAAATGAGATAATCATTTGTGCTATTTTCTTCACACAACATATTGTCTTCTTTCCATACTTCTTTGGCTGATGAACAAGAAGCAACTCCATTTGTCACTCTTAATGAGTGATATTCACAATTGAGCATGAAGCTTATAGTCTTCATCTCATATTCATCAAACTTTTCTCGTGGATCAACATCCCACATCACTTCATTTTCTCTTTCAAGAGAGCACACATCCATTCCAAGTGAATGGTCTTCAAGCCAATGATCTTCCATGAACATTGCTTCTCCATCATCATCTTATTTATTCTCCTCCATGAGAATTGTAGGTGCATTCTCCATAATACACTTTTCATTTGTGAGACATTCTCCATCATACACCATCTCATCATCTAGATGGTCTTCAAGCAAGGAACACTTCAATGTGAGTGTTTCTCTTCCTTCATATTCAAATTCTTCTTCCACTTTTGAGTGGTCTTCACAACAAGGTATTTGAGAAATTGTCTCTCCATTAAGACATCCATCCTCTTTGCTATCAATGTGATTGCTTTCCAAGCATGCCATTACTACAAAAAAATCATTAGTATAAATTTTCTTTTCATCTTTTTCTCCTCCTAAAATAAATAATTGACTATTACAATTTTCCATGCCTTTACAAGACATGTCTTCAACTATGGGTGTCTCACAATAATATTTTTCATGACTCTCTCCAATGAGATTTGTACTAGGCTCCTTCTCCTTCTCATCCTCTTCTCCATGAAGGGATTCCTTATGTTCTTCTCTCTTCTCTTCAAGAAGAAGTTCATAATCACTCTCTTCCTCACAAGGCTCTTCTTCAAACATGTCTTCCTCTTCAAGGAAGAATTTATCATCATAATAATGTATGTCTTCTTCAAAAGATATATCTTCATATGAGTCTTCACAAGACTCTTCAAAAACTCCTTCAAATAAGCAAGGCTCCTCCTTACTCAAATAATCTCCATGATTGTCACACATGGTTTTATGGGTATTCTCATCAAACCCATAAGCATCCTTCAAAACTTGTCATGCTATTGTAGCTGATATACAATTAGCTATGAGAGGGAAAACACTCTTTTCCACTCCTCTTCTCAAATCCATAAGGGCTAAGCAATTTTCATATTGCTTTCCTTTCTTCAATTTCTTCTCCTCTTCTCCAAGCATGCTCCAATCCACAGGTTCTTCATAACCAACAACTACAATGTCCCATAATCCTTTTGCCAACAGCAGAGTCTTCATTTTTACTGCCCAAAAAGAATAGTTGTACCCATAAAATTTGGGCACCTTCAAACCTTCAAACCTGATGTCCATATTTCATCAATTTTGTCACAAATATTAAAATACCTCAAATTGGGCAAGGATTGAAACATCATCAAATGTTATTTTCCAAGTAATGTTCACCAAGAAGCAAGTGTTCACCAAGTAGAAAACATCCTCAAATGTTGGCCTTCGCTTGCACGTACCTTTACATCACAACTGTTAGATACAAACAACTTCTCCTTGCTGTGTGATCCTGTGGATAGATGATGATTTCACCGTTAGTGATATGCTACGATTAGATCAATTTTTTGCCCTTATAAACGTCTTTTGGAAGTCACTGAACTTCGCCAGAGTCTCCATCAAATTGCTAGCCATGATTTTGTGGGTGTGCCATGAGCTTGTCACAGATGGAGCTATATGGTGCCTTTGCTTTCCTGGAGAAACAAACATAGATTAAAATCTTACAAAGTGGTACTCGATCGGATGTTGGCTCACATAGAGAATTTTGCTCCTCTCCGCTCCCTGTATGGCGTCAGGTCTAGTAATGAGCAATATTCTCTAAACGTTCTACACTTTCTACTTGTTGTGCATCACATGCTAATGATGTATTTCATGGCACCTTCGATCATATGCATCTTGAGATTTTTCACCTCTCCATAGATCTACTAGTGCCATTATTTTAGATCCATCGCCTTTAGAGCCTTTAGAGCCTTCGCTACCTTTGCCTACACTTTGAAATATTTTCTCCATCAGGATTTGATTACTGTCCCTGATTCGATGACACGCCAAGTGCAACAATCATATCTGCTCATAGATCAATGCTTAGCTTTGCCAACCGCACATGTATTCTTGCTATCGTGTGTGTCTGAAAATTGAATGATCTACAAATCATGGGCATCTTCCATGCCTATTTTTTATTACCTACAAAGCACTCGATCAAAACCAACATGTTGTCATCTGCGTGTATCGAAGTTATCACCTACAGGATATGACTGCAAGTCTACTGATAGAATGTAATCGATTCTACCCAAAAATTGGTGATCCACGATTACAAAAAATTATGAAATCACCGATGCTCTTATGCCTGCAATATGATCATACTTGTCACTAGCACGATCGGTGATAAACATCACAGGATATCAGATCTAGCTTGGAGTAATGGTAGTGTCTTGGTATATGTCTATCCTTCTATGAATCCTCCATTAGGAACTAGCATCATCGCGGGATTCACTGATGCTTGCTTCTAAGTGGCGCTCCCTCGTTGTCAATGGCATCTGCTCTCCGATGTGCCTGTGTGTAAACTTTGTTTGTAATGATCACAAATCACCCACAATATTGCAATTGTGGGATGGCTATGAGCTACTATTCCTTTGCACTATTCTAGTTGCTTCGTCGGCTTGCCTATTATTAACTAGGCCCTTTGCACTAGTATTTCACACATAATGTTACATCAACAAGCTCTCCAGGTACATGCCATCCTTTATCAACAAAATCAGAGCTTTGAATTTGTTTTCAATGCCTAAAAAATAAACTTAACCTATAAAAATGAAGAGGAATTCATGTTCTCCCGTATGTCAGGCCAGTCTATATTTATTTTGTGATCTTACCAATTTGATCTTGGGACCTGTGACTACAACGAAACTGGAGATTTTATCCCACATCGGGGGTGTGGGGAAGCATAGGAAAAAATAAAAAACAAATAACACATTAAGCTTAATGTCCACAACCTAGTGAGTGGCCCTTCTTTACGTGATATTTTATGCGTTAAAACCTCAATCATTTACCACGTGTTATCAAAAGTCTATGTCAGCTTTAGGTTCATCGGTGTCCTACGAGTCTTTGTCCTTTGTATACGTAGATCCACGTGGCTGAGTTGACCACATGCATCTAGAGTCTAGGTGTTGATTCCCATTAGGATCGAGTTCTTCAATTCGCTCCACCTAGGTCTGTGCATCTAGGTAGATTTCCTCATCTTAAACATCCACAATCTAGGTAGATTTCCTCATCTTAAACATCCACACGCATCCATGTGTTCACATTGTGTCACCTCTAGGGATCCAGTTCTATTCCAAATCTACCCATTAGTGATAGATCTATGTCGTGCAGTCCATGTAGTTAGGGTCAGGAATAGTTAGTCACATCCCACGTAGCTAGTGCTTTCAGCCCATTGAGCATTCGTGTCTAGTTATTTTTTTTTTTGCGTCAGTTAGGCTTCTATCGTCAACACTTCACACAACCATGTTCTAGTCTATATCCAATCCACCCTCGTGTTCGATCCATCCGCCACTTGGTGTAGTCCAATCTTGTAGCCATCTAGAAGTCCAAATTTGGCCTGATCCACCAAAGTCCTCAATCCATGTCAACTAGCTTAGCGGGTTCATTAGTTGTATACCCACAACATCCACATCACCACATTACAAGATGCACATTAGAGTCCCTCACAAGTTGTTGGCTATCAGATGTAGCCTACCCCATATCCTTATTAGATCTGCATCGAAGTTAGAACTCCTCCATCTGCAAGCTATCCAACGACTATTGAGATGGTTGTGATCACCAACAATGGTGCCACACGTGTCACAATAGGATCTTGACCATCCTGTAGATGGATTCAGTGAGTGTGGTCAAAATACCATGCAGGATATTGGCCACCAAGCTTTAATAAAAAAATAGGCAACAAATACATATTCACCTTGGTCTATGGACCAATGGCCTACTCTGACTTTAGTCATTGGTTAGGTCACCTCGGAGCGTACCCGATATGATACCAAAATGATAAATCTATCTCATTATATTCATATGTTGTCCCTAGGTTACATTATATAGTTCTCACCAAGAATAGAATATAATACAATATAGTTGGAGCTATACAAATCTCGCAAACAAATCTCCTTTTGTTGGTTATATGACTCACCCTACTAACATAGCTAATATTAACTTAATCCCTAGATGTTCTCTAACTTATTCTAGAATAACATCACACTTATCTATGTAGGAGAAACACATTCAAAGTCCAACATTCTCCCCCTTAAAGTTGAGAGGACTGTCAAGCCCACTAAACATAGTCTTTGACCAATCAAACATAATAACCTAAAATCACTAAAATTACAACCGGATGATTGTAACAACAAATAATATCAAAACTATAATAATAAATAATAAATCCTAAACACTTAGACTTAGAGAAATGTTAGATATTTCAACAAATTGTTCACTCCATATTTTTCAATTATAAATTTTGCATACTTGGTTTGTGTTATTGTAATATTATTTTCATTTTGATGGACTTCTAAACCAAGACAATAATGAAGAAATCCCAAATTTGTCATCTCAAAATCCTTTTCTATATCCTTTTTCACTTCGTTTGTCAGAGTCTTTGAACTTCCTATAATTACTATATCATCAATATATACCACAAGTATTATTATATCATTCTCAACATTGTTTGTATAGATATTTGAATTTGAAAGACTCCTAAAGTTATGTTGTAATAAATGATTATTAATTTTTATATACCATGCTCTTGGTGCTTGCTTTAGACCATACAAGGATTTGTTCAACTTGTAAACTTTGTGTTCTTGTTCCTTAATTACAAATCCTTCTGGTTGTGACATATAAACTTCTTCTTCAAGATCACCATTAAGAAATGCACTTTTTAAATCCATTTGATGAAGTTTCCATCCACAATTTGTTGCCAAATCACAAATTGTTCTGATAGTAGTCATTCTTGCTATTGGTGCACATGTTTCTTCATAATCAATTCCTTATGTTTGAGTATATTCTTTTGTAACTAATCAAGCCTTGTATTTGTCAAGTGATCTATATGCTTTATATTTGATCTTGTATATCCATTTACAACCAACTATTTTCTTTCCTAATGGTAAATGAACTAAATTCCATGTTTTATTTTTCATCAATGTTTCATATTTTGATTCCATAACTTCCTTCAATTTTTGATGATTTAATGCATGAAGTGTCATTGTAGGTTCTACTACAAAGCTTATTAATCCCCTATTCATTCTAGTTAAACTATGAATTTGAGATCTTGTAGTTGTAAGATCTGGCATTTGCTCTAATTTTGAATCTTTTAATGTATCTCTAAGCCAAATAGGTTATTTTATTTGCAAGTTTATAAAAATTTCTATATTTTTATTCTATTCATCTTGTAACTATGATTCTATGTCTTCACTGGATAATTCTACTTCTAAAAATTCTAGAATAGTTTTTTAATCAACTTTTTATTCTTTAATGATATTTTTATTCCTTTATCAAATACTACATCTCTACTTATGTAGATTTTCTTGGTCAATGGATCAATTATTTTGTATCCTATTGAATCATCATCATAACCAATAAATATTCCACACATAGTCTTCCCATCTAATTTTGTCTTTTTTCTTTGGAATATACCTATAAGCCTTACATCCAAAAATTCTTAGTCGTTTTATAGTCTATTTTTGTCTTGACCATACTTCTTCTAGTGTAACAGTTTTTAGTATTCTTGTCAGTAATCTATTTTGTAAATTTACACTTGCTTTAACTATTGGGACTGAAAGAAGATATATTATACATGAAAAGAGTACAATATATAGGCATAAGCCTATATGAAAACATGACAAGTGTCAAGGACACATGTCAAGGAGAAATAAGGGGTAAAGTACACATTAACTTTAACATTCCCCCTTAATGTGTACTTTCCAAAAAAGATAAGTCAACATTAGAGACATTCCCCCTTAATGTTGACTCCTATTACATGATTTGGAATAGTGTCTAAGATTTTGCTTTTATTTGACTCTTGGATCTTCAACTATGAACAATAATTCTAGATCTATGGTGTATACGTCTAGGTTTGTTTCCTTAGGGTTAGTCACTTCCTCGGATCTATTGCTCTGGATCAACCTTGTCTTAGTACCTCAAATTTAGCCTCTTTCTCAGGTCTATTGCCTCTGTAGATCACTTACTAGGTTCACCATGGGTATGATCCCCTCATCATGGTAAAATATTTATCTAGAAGGTGTCAGTCTCTATCGAAAATGCACCTTTATACAATAAATTAAGCCATTTAAGAGTGTCAATATCTATAAAAAATAGACTCTATATTACAAAAAGAAGCCATAGACAAAAAATTAAAGGATTTAGAAAAATAAGAAGAATATTCTAAAGTGTTTATATTTGTAGTCTTCAGAATTTGATACGAAGTGTCTTCATGAATAGTCTTTGAATAGAGTGGTAAGTTTCCTTATAGTAACCTTATCATCCTACCAGAATGCATGGATAACCACTCACTGCATCCACCAAGTGTGATAGAGAAGATGACTATATACTAGGATTACTTATATTTGCCTTAGAGTGTTGGGCCAACCAAAAATGCACTTCATAATACAAAAATCTTTGAGGCCAAAAAAAAAATTTAAACTACCTCAAAAACCAAAATGGACACCAATTATCAGTTTTGCATATCATTTAAAAATATATGGCCAAACAAAAAGAGTTAATCAAGTCCTTGAAAGATATGCTATGCATGGCCACAAGACTAAGTGGAAGGAATATCTCTACTTAGTAGAATTTGCTTATAATAATAGCCATCATGCTTCCTTGGGGATGGCTCCTTTTGAGGTCATGTATGGTAGATGGTGCATAACTCATCTATCTTAGAATAATCTGAAATATCGAGTAGTGATCTAATCAGATATTCTAAGGGAGATGGAGGAACAGTTGAGAATGATCCACCAATCACTCAAAGAAGCTATGGATTGATAAAAGAGATATGTTGATTTGAAAATATCACCTAGAGAATTCTCTATGGGAGATAGAGTCTTTCTAAGGGTGAGACCTAACAAAAGCTCCATAAAATCAACCAAACTTGATCCCAATTTTTTTGGCTCTTTTGAAATCATAGAAAATATCAGTCCGATGGCCTATAGACTTGCCCTTCCACCTAATCTATCAAAAATCCATGATGTCTTCCATATATCCTTGCTCAAAAAATATGTTGTTGACCCATCACATATTTGAAATGTGTCTAATTTGTAGATGGTAGATCCTCTCACTATTGATGTTTATCCAATTCATATATTAGCTTATCATACCAAATGCTTAAGAAAAAGAAATATAAATCAATGTAAGGTTACCAATTTTCAGAGAGGAACACTACATGGGAGGATGTAGATTCTATGAAAGAACAATTTTCTTATATTTTTATTTAAAATGTATTTTTAAAACACATGGGATTGTGTTTAGAACTAGGAGGAGAGAATGTAATGGCCCTCCCAAAAGCATGTTTTATGATGTTGTTATTTGTATATATTGAACACCTCTTTTGAATTATTATGCTTTATTATTTTTGGATATGGTGTTACTAGTGATATCTATTTTTTAGGTACAGGAACTCGAGAAATAAAATAAAAAATGATGGTGGTGTAAATCTCACCGCGATGAGGTATACGCTTTGGTAGGGATGAAAAATTCCCTAGCAATGAAACACTTACGAATGGCTCATGGGTACATGGAAGCTAATATAACTATATTTATATAGGTGCATTATGAATGTATGCCTTGCATTATGAATGTATGCCTTGTATTGTGAATGTATGTTGTGTATTGTATACTTTATATCTCTAATTGAATGAGTGTTTTCTTGTGAAAATCCTCCATGAAGCATGGGAGTTATTCCTACTCGACAGATAATAACATTGAATTATTATCAGATTTTTGATATGGAAAACATTGTTGGAGGTATAGACACATACGATAGTTCAAATGATTTGTTTGTTTGTTTAATTAATTACTCATTTAACAAATTAGAAAATAAAGTAAAAAAAAATAAAAAAATAATTAATTAATTAATTAATTTAAAATTTATACATTCGAGAATGTTGATTTAAACGTAAAATATAATGTTAAAGTCACTTGGCCGATTAATGGGGATAGTAGCTGGCAGGCTGCATGATTATACATTCGTTCGGCAATCTCTCATCCATCTCCATTTTAAGTAGAAGATAAAAAAGGAAGTAGGGTATCTAAAGAGGGGGAAGGAATGGATAAGGAGATGCGACAAAGACAAACAAATACATTCAGGTTATAAATTTCTTACTGAACCAGCTAAGTAACGTAGAATACGTGATTATGTTTGATTGCTTAAAATTGATTGTGCTTGCCAAGTTTTTATTTTCTTTTAAAAGAAAAGAATGAGAAGTTTTCTATATATAAATAATCTGCTTGAATTGTTTTGTTAGCCTATTAGTCTATTTTAAATTATTTTTATTAAATTATGGTGTCCGTCAAACTCTAACCACCTGTGTAATTTGAAAATGTGTTCCTTTAATTTGTTCTCCGTTTGACAAATTCAAACAATAACTATTTTCCTTGCCTAGTAGAAATTATTGTGAAAAGTTACTTTGTTTATTTTATTTGTTTGTAATTGATTAAATGAGAAGCTTCCTATTTTCTTGAACGAATCATTTTATGGTCTAAGATTTTAATGTGTTGATATTTAATTTTTTTATGTGATATTCTCTTACTTGGGCCAAAGCTAAGTGAAACTATGACCCAAGCTTAAGAGCTATGTGCACTGCCTGATATTATTTTCTAGCCGTGTGTATCATTTATTTAATTTTTACATTAATGTTTGTGCGCATGGCTTGAATTATATCTCTTTTATTAAAAATATCACCCATGGTTGTATATTGGTTGGTTGTGCATTTTAGCTGGTTTAAATATTTCTAAAACCTTCATTGACTGTGTGTTTTAATTGGTTTCATCTTTTCCTACCATAAAATTATGGTTTCTCTTTGTTTATAAATTTATATGCATATGAATTAAGAATAGCTTTTCAAGGTATTAATGTAGTTTCATGCTAGAATTTTTCCACTAAAGTAAATAATAGCTAAAAGAAAGAGTCATATAGGTTGGGAAGTTAGATTGAATAGAGATTTAATAAAGTGTATGTGTAATATGTATTAGGAAATTAAGTACGTTGATTTATTTATTTTTAAAACATTTTTAGATTGTTTAATTACTTTTGATTTTCTTTTAAAGAATTTATAAATCGGTATTAAATTGAAAATAAAATAGATGATTTTTTTTAATAGTTTCTTTGCATGAAATTAGGTAAATAGGTGAAGGAAAAGATCCTATTTATATGAATTTGATTATATCTAATCAACGTAATTTTATTGCACAATGATTAGTTTTCGAATAAGCCTTAAACTTACATATTATGATTTCATCCCTTCCTTATTGTTAGAAGGTAATTCGGAATCATTTTAATATGGTTTTGTTTATTGGAAAAGATAATTAAAGCTTTCATTTCCTGAAAGTTAGCATAAAGTTTAAAGATTCAAAGTATTAAACCACCGCTTACAACCTTAAGATTATTAAAACCATAGTTTTACTTTATTTAAATAGATTTTTACTTCATAGCTGATAAAGAGCCTTTAAAGACTAGGTAGATTGGTAAGTGTTTGTTTAGCCAAACATTTATTAAGAAGACATTAGGTTCAAACTTCAAGGGTAGCCTATTTGCAAAGGTAGTAGTCTGATTTAAATCTTCTAAGTGTGCATCAGATCGAAGAAACCCATAGGTTTGATGGAAGAAACCAAAATAGGTTTGGTGGAAGAAACCCATATGGTTTGAACTGTTTGGTGGGAGCAATCCATGTGGTTTGAATCCTACCTTGGTGGTTCCCTTCAAGTTAGATAAACAATAACGAATAAAATAGGTTTGGTGGAAGAAACCCATATGGTTTGAACGGTTTGATGGGAGCAAAGCAACCCATGTGGTTTGAATCTAGTTATTAAAAATAATGTGGTTATGACCAACTCTCTTATTTAATCAAAAAAAAATATGTATTTATAAAAAAAAATTCATTTTCATAGGAAAAAAATCACTTTCAAATTTATCATATTATAATTTTATATAAGCTTGGGGAAAGGGAAATTAGAGAAATTAATCTCTCTTAGAAGATATTCATTAGATACGTTAAAATATATCTTTGTTTTAGTTAGTAGATTATTTAATTATTTTATCTATTTTAAATAATTAGAAGAATTGTTTATTTAAATCAAAGAAAAAATATATATATTTTAAATAGATGGTATTTATCTAGATAAATTATTAATGTTTTTTTTTTTAATTTACATGGTGGAATCGGTAGCCCTCATCAATCCGGGCAGACTGTCCAGCTTTTTATGGCCGCCATAGTATTCTGCGTTGTCTGCCTCAGAATCCACCACATAGATCTTCGCGCAGTACGCCCCTATAACCACCATGCCACAATCATTTTAAACCTTTTATGCCATTGAAAGCACCAAGAAAAGGACAAGCGTTCAGTCTGGTAAGGCCCGATATTTGAACCTTGGACCTCCGCCCCTTATGGGGTTTGGATGAACCAATCGGACCTATAAATTATTAATGTTATGGTTGTATTTAAATAGTTAATTTAAAGGATTTATATAAATATCTTCAAGAAGGTGAAAAGGGTTAAATATTTTTACCCAAATCAAATGGTATTTATTTAGAAAAATTATTAATGTCATAGTTGTATTTAAATAGTTGATTTAAAGGATTTACTTAAATATTTTCAAAAAGAGTAAAAAGGGTGAAATTTTTTTTATCAAAATTATATTTATCTATGTAATTGGAGAAGATGAATAAATATAGTCACTCACAGTTAAGTTGTGTATGCAATTAACGAGGTCTTCAAGAATGGTGAAAAAGGTGAGATTTTTGTTTATCAAAATTACCCTTATCTAATTCATGAGAGAAGATGAATAAATATAGTCACTCGACACCCTTAAGTTGTGTATGCAATTAACGATGTCTTCAATAATGAATACCACGGATGGGCAGTATGGGACGTCCATCTAAGTCATTGTACGAATAATACAATGGTGGTCCTTACATGAAATTGTTAAATAAGAAATTTTGGTGAGATAATTATAAATCTTTAAGATAAGACTCCACATAACATGTTAATAAACATCCTCTAAGTGATATGGGCCCTAGAGGATAACCCACACCATGATTCTATATTCACTAGAAAAGAGAGTGAGATAGAATTATTAAAGACACCTCCTATGAGACCCCGACGAGTCTCATCCACTTAATAGGCCAACTCCAATAAAAAAATCCCAAAATATAGTATTCAATGATTACTAATAAATGCATAATTAAAAAACAAAAATGAAAAAATTTACCCTTGTTAAACCATCTCCTTTAATTGCCAAACTTATAAGTGAGTTTAAATTGTTTCAACCTGTGTGTATTTGACTAGGTTGTTATAAGTTGAGATAAGTTTTTTTTACCAAGTATCTTTTATGACTATGGTAAATGTTTACAATAAAATCTAAACTGAACCATCAACATCCATTGGATTCGTTAACTCTATCAAAAGTGGTATGAATTTTTTTTATTTATTTTTATTTTTAAGAGATATTATTATTAAAGATCGATCTAACTTGTTTATCTATGATTAGATCTAAAGGTTAAATATTATCATATGTATGTCCATGTGGAGGAGTTGGAGAGAAGTGAATAGTTAAAACTCTCGAGGGTGTTGGAGAGGCCCCAAGTTCAAATATTTTCCTCTCATATGTTGCGGATACGCTATCTAATAAATGCAAGGGACCCTACTGAAAGTGTGTATAACCATCCACTTGATGTAATATTGTGCCTTAATATAAGATCAGCATTTAAAACTATATATTATTATATCTTTTAATTACTATAAAACTATATCATCATTACAGGGGACCCTACTGAAATGTGTATAACCACCCACTTAATGTAATATTGTACTTTAATAAAAAATCAACATTTAAAACTATATATTATTATATCTTTTAATTACTATTAAACTATATCATCATTACCGTTAAAAAAAAATCTTAACATTGTGTATAAGACATTTTTCAAGGCAATACAAATTTAATTTTTTTGGCAAATGGGTAGCACAACACATATCCCTAACCACAATTAAAACTCGTGTATAAAACATTTTTCAAGGCAAGAGAAATTTAACATTTTTCTAGCAAATGGGTAGCACACCCCATATCCTTAACCACAATTAAAACTCATTTGTTCTACCAAATTGTTATAAATTACTAGATTCCAATACTTAACAGAATATTGCATTAATTACTACATAAGTTGTATTAATTGAAAGTGTGAGATCACTAGATTCCAATACACAAAAGAATATTGCATGAAGTACTACATAAGATGTATTAGTTGAAAGTGTGAGATCTATGAATAAGTTAGTTGAAAATAAAAACTCCATTTTGGTTTTAAAATTATTATTTTAAAACCAAAATGCAGACTAATTTATTCAGTAGAATAGTTTTTTTTTTTAAATCTTATATAATATATGATATCTAAGTACAAGCTTCAGTCGAATATCATATTTGATTATTTATTGATAATATTATTTATAAGGTTATTAATTAAATTATAAGTAGCCATTGTTTTAGGGGAGACTTTGGAAAAGTTTAAGATGTAAACCTTAGGATGGGTAGTGTGTGACGGGGTGAGTGTGTTAAATTCCTTATTGATAAGCATAGCTCTCGGTTTTGAGCAGGTGCGAGGTAAATGTGTCTTAAATTCCGTATTGATAAGCATAAATCTTAAGATCATGGTTGGAGGAACCTATCCAACCCTATAAGTAAGGGTTTCTTACACTTTTTATTATTTTATTTTTAACAGGTTGGAAGAATACAAGGATGGATGTCTCTTCTTCCCGCAGTATTGATTCGTTTCATCACAAAATTACTCTGTCGTCCAATTGATCTCCCAAATGTAAGACCCTCCGCTGGGCAATCAAGTCCGATAGAAAGAGTTGATGTAATTTGAAATCAAAGTATTGGCGTGCCAGGGATTTTACAGCCATACCGATTTTGCTGCATTTCTTTGTGTTTTCTGGATTGTTACTGTAATATAATTCTGTTTCTTGACTGATGAAAAGTTTTAATTGACCTGAGAGAAAAATGGCCTGCCAATGGTGTGGCTCTGTGTGTGGATTCTTCTGCCCGAGAAAAGTATCTTTTAATCACCATGGCAAGGGTTTCAGTGCTCATGAGGAAGCAATTTCTCTCTCTTGTTCTTGTTTTCATTGAAAGCATTTCTTGATAAATGTTGACCTATTTCTACTTGTTAGGGTAAATGAAATTCGCAAAATGGAACGGCGGGAAGTCCTCACTGCAGACGATCTGATTACGGTAATGCAGAAGCTTAGAAATCAGGTACTGTTCTACTCTGTTCACATTCTCTGGAGCTTGAACAAACACAATTACACATTATAACCTGATCATTTAATAAATATTTACATGTCCGATGTACAGATGAATAATAAGCTAACTGACTTCATTTTTTAGTATGCCTGGTGTCGAATAGTACTGATATTAGTTCTTTAGTTCAACATGTGAAATTTGGCAGAAGGATCATCCTTAAAGCTTCTTAAAAAAAAATGTCGTATGACACTGCAAATTATAATTTCTGGATGCAGAGATTGAAATGAGAATTTTCTAGAATTTTTGCTGTTTATTTCCATTTCAAGATGAAATTTAGGGTAGCGGAGCGATTTAAATGAGAATTTGTTGTAGCTGTAAAAGCCAAACTCGGCCAGGCAAGAATCCATTAACCATATCAATATCAATTCTTTACCTGGGTTTTTATCCTGACCATGCATACTTATTTTTTAATGATTTGGTAGCTCTGTAAAGAAATACTATATGAGCTGAATCAGAAAAAGCATTTTCCAGTACTAAATTGCAGTCGTTTGAAGATTATTTTCTTAGTGCTATTTTCTTTGCGTTATTGAAGGAGGAAACAAATGGATTGAGATTGATGTTAATTCTAAAATTGTTTTTTAATTAATTTTTAAATTAAAAATTAAGTTGGTTTAAATTAACTAAATTCATTGCATGTTTTTTACTTGGAAAGAGTGGATTTAAATTAATATCACATTGACACTTATATTAGTATATTTTAAGGCGTTCTTAATGGGTATGATATAATGTAATAGAAGGATTAAATTAAAAATATATTTAAGATAATATAAATTTAATTATTTTTAGTATGAATAATATTTGTTTTTAAATATATATTATACTTTTTATAGGATGAATGAAATTTTTTTAAATTTTTTATAATATCAGATTTTTTATATAGTTAATATGTTTTTAATTTTTTTTTTTAGGAGAACGTTTGTAAATTAGCAACAACCACCTTCAAGGGGTTTGATCCATAATTAATATAGTCTCAACTTTATATATGCTTGATATATCTATCTTATAAATACTTCTATGGAGAAGTTCTATCCTATACAGTTATAAGATATTGATCTCTTTAAAAGAGAAAAGTTATGAATGTAGTGTAAAAATGGATTGTTCAAGATGGCAAGATGCTCTTAACTATTGTCTTAAGCTTAAAGAGGCTATAATAATGCAAGCCAAGAAAATTAGAAAAAAAAATGAGGTATATAATAACCTAAAGATACATATTAATAAAAAAGAATGATGATAAAGATAGTTTATTATTCAATTTTTTGTAAAATTAAAATGAAAAACAAGATCTTTTATCAAACAGTCAACATGTATGTATATAAACTAAAATATAATAAATCTATGGAGGGTGAAATGAATATCATTGTTTATTTGATGTCCATATTCATATGAAAGTATCTTTATATTTATTAATGGTCAATGTATTTTATATGGGATTGCATGGTTGAATATTTATACAAGGTAAAATTAATCTAAAAAAGGTAGTGGATCAATTGCCTTTTATTTTAAAGATAATTTGATTGAAGTCATTATAAAGAAGGGATTAATTATTGCATAGGCCAATACCAATATAACACACCTAACTCTCTTTCATACAAGAAAAAGCATTACAAAAGGCTTTTACCTAAAAAATTATTTAAAGTTGTCTTTTAAGTACTTTTGGTACCACCTACCTAGGAATACTTCTTAAAAGTTGAGGAAATTAACTAGTTGAGGTCATACCATTCAATAAAGTTTTGAAAAAGGTTTTTGATAAGCTTTGAAATATATTTGTTAATTTTGGTTCAATTGATATTCCAAGCAAAAGATAATGAACATATTGTATCTCCACGAAAAATTGACAAGTATTAAACCATATAGTGCGGTATACATTATTACCAAAATTTTCTTAATTATATTTTCTAAAATAATAAAGATAAAAATTCTAGAGAATATTTCAAAAATGCATAGGCATTCAAAATATTTTAATTAATATTTCTAAAAATTTAAATGAGCATTTAACATTATCCTTTGAAATATTCATACTATCATTATTGATAATTTGTTCAAACTCATATATTTTCAACTATGTTTCTTTGATACACTATATTATTTTTGTAATTAAAAGAAAATTCATTTTACTTTTTCAAACAAGATTTCAAGATTCTTTGATGTTTCTTTTCTTGGGATAGGGTTTGCATGAAGAAAAATTAGGGGGGATTGGGCTTTCGCAAAGTTAGCAAAATGAATTTAGCTCTTATAGCTAAATAGGGATGGAGGATTATAAATAATTGTCAAGCAACCTAGATCAAGATCATCAAAGGTAAATACTTACAACAAAGATCCTTCCTAGACGATTATCCCCTTCCTCATGGATCTTGATTTTGGAATTCTATCATCCAAACCAAAAACCTCTTAAAGGAAGGAGTAATATGGAACCTTGGCTATGGAAGAAATATCAAATTTTGGGAAGACACTTGGCTCAAGGACCAATCATTGATCAATGATCCAAACCTTATTTTTTGAAGCCTCACACTGATCATATCTTTGGTGAGAAGATGGATAACTTCACTTTTAGGTGGCCGCAACGTGCAACATGGAAATCTATTTCGATAACCAGCCTTAGCGTTGAAGGAAAATTAGCTGCATCTAAAATCAATAATCTTCTCAAAACTTGCATCATCTCTGCTAATTTGCCTAGAGATATGCTTGTATGGAGGTTCTGTGAAGATGGTCATTTTTCTGTAAAAATAGACTATTACCTTCAAGATCATCCCGTTGATTATTGGTCTACCTTCAAACGGGTTTGGATCACTAAACTTGTTCCTAAAATCACTTTTTTCTTTTGGTTGGTGGTCCAGAACAAGGTTCTTACAATAGACAATCTTCTCATTAGAGGTTTGACTATTCCTAACCAATGTTATCTATGCAAATCCAATTGGGAGTTAGTGAGTCATTTATTCCTTGAATGTCCTTTTTCATGCTCTATTTTTGACTCTCTATTTCAGTTGGTCAGCTTAGCCTAGGTAAAATCAAGAACCATTTTGGAGTTATGTGAGCAATGGTCTAATTTGTTCTCCAACGTGCACCTTAGAGAATTTTGGTCATTTTTCCTTCCCCACTGCTTGTGGTAGCTTTAGTTAGAAAGAAATTGTAGACCCTTCTATGATAGATCCAATGATTATCAAACTATATTCATATGTGTCGTCACCTTTATCATGGAGAAGGCCCGATTATTCCTATCCTTGAAATTCCCCAAAGGAATATTGGAGTCTGAGTTGTATGAATATCTTAAAATTCATTTTGAACCTCATGGTCTTACTGCACCCAAGATTGATATATTAATGGTCAGTTGGTCTTTTTCATTGGATGGATGGCTTAAACTCAACTTTGATGGAGCTGCCAAAGGTAACCTACGCAAATTTTGAGGTGGGGGTATAGTCAGGGACTATCAAGGGAAAATAATATTAGCTTATGTCAAAAATATGGGTATTCAATCCAATAATTTTACTAACGCAAGAGCTCTGTATGTGGGACTCTCCATCCTTGAAGACCTTGGTATTGAGAATTTAATCATTGAAGGGGACTCAATGAACGTTATCAATTATATAACTCAGTCTCAATTCCTTGCTCGAAGTGTAAGAAACATCATCAGTGAGTGTAAAAGATACATGATCAAATTTAATAATATTTTTATCCAACATGTTTACAGAGAAGGCAATTAGGCTACAAATATCCTAGCAAATTTAGGGGTGTTGGAATAGAATTTGCGTATTTGGCATAATAACTTTCCTTTAAACCTTAGCATTCATATAAATTCTATGGAAAGCTCTTTCTTTGATGGTTGGATGTGGTTGTTGAGGTTAGTTGTTTTATTTTGGGCTTGTGCTCAAGTGCGGTGGTGTTACTTTACTGGGAAAATTCATCATTTCAAGTGCAGATGGTAATCCATTTACAACATTGAGATTGTCGAAAATAGGACAGGCTTGTCAATTGATGCAAACGATACCATTGTGGTGTGATTAAATGTGTTGGTAGTAGATCTTGGTATTGTGTGTTTAGAGCTTGTATGTTCAGTGTCTTCCTGAGTTCTTGTTGTTTTACTTTCTTTTTTCCTTTCATTTGGTGCTTCAGTTGTGTTGTTCTTTCTTCTTTGTTGCTTGTGGCTTCTGTTTAGTTGTTGTTCCAGTTTGGTTGTTGTTCAAGGTAATCCCAAGTGGATTACCTATTTCTAATTAGCTTTGTAAAAGGTTTCGGGATCCTTTCAAAACCCTTTTACCAATAAAAAAACAAGATTTCAAGATCAACATTGGAAATTTTATTTATGAAAAGTAAATTGTAAGTAATACTAAATTTATAGAAAATATTAGTAGGCCTTTTATTAAATATTTTAGAGAATGTTCGTTGAGCTTGAAATATAAATAATGACATTAATATCTTATTACATCCATTATGAAATATAATTTTTTATTTAATTAATAAACCATTTATTAGCTACCTCCAAAATCTAGATATACTATAATAGTTAATAAGGAAGCCATTGTAAAAGGTTCTAGGGCTCCTTTTAAAACCCTCTTCTCAATCTAATAAAAAAATAAATAAGGAAGCTATTAGAAAAGAAAAACAATTATTCCTTCAAAAAACAAATTGCCTTAGCTTTTATTTGTTGACTTGATCTATACTAATTTCTAATAATTCCTCTTAAGACATTAATTCTTCTTATAATAATTATGTTAACTCTTCATTATTTAGTATCTATATTTTGCATGTTAGGTTTTAAAAAGTAGTTTTTTTTTTTTTAATTCACTATCTAGCTTTTATCTTGATAGATTACCTTTATGCATAATGAAAAGAATGTAGTTGTTGAATTAAACGTAGTTTAAAATATATGGTTCTAAACAAATTTTCAAGAATTACAATGTAAATATTTTAAGGGATAAAGCTAAATTCTCATTTGTTTTATTTTAATTTGGTATAATAAGGGGTTTTGGAAGGGTCCCCAAACATTTTACATAGGGGTTTTGGGAGGGTCCCCCAACCTTTACAAACCACAAAGATATTCAAAACACACCAAAGAAGATCACAAATGGGACTGCATCCCTAAGGGGAAATTGATTCAACATCCAACAAAGATTGATCTAGCATCCGAGATAGTCAAATCCTGCAGATCCAAAATAGATAGTATTCTTGCCTAAACTTAAAAATTTAAAATTAGACCTAGAAAGGAACTTCCCACCCAAGCCAAAATGGGAGAAGTAAATCTAGAAAATGGGAAAGTCAACCATGCCATCTAATGACGATTTAATTTTTAAATTTAAATAGAGCACTCAATTTGGAAAATTTTTGATGAGATATTAGGATCACTTAAAAAAACTAGAATAAAAACATTAGGTCTTCCTACCAAGGATGGGAATCCTAATTCTAGAAACTCAGGTCTCCACCAACAGGTACCCAACACCTTCAATAATCACTCCAACAACAACAAATTGGAATCTTGCCCAAATATGGGGTTTTGAAAGGCTCCCCAAACCTTAAACAAAGGGGTTTTGAAAGGATCCCTAAACCTTAAACAAGGGGGTTTTGGAAGGATCCCCAAACCTCTTTAAGCAAGGTTTTGAAAGGCTCCCAAAACCTTTAAAAAATTTAGGCCTCAAGCAAAGGACCAAAGGGTTTTGGAAGGCTCCTTGAACCTCATTAGGAGTCAAACAGGATTTTGAAAGGCTCCCAGACCCTTGTACAAGTGGATCAGGCCTCAAGCAAAGGATCATTGGGTTTTGATAGGCTCCTCAAGCCTAAACAAACACAAGGATGGAAATAACAACCATTTCCCATCCAAACATAACCAAAAGCAATAAAATGATTTGAAAATCAAATTCCTACTCAAATACTAAAAGTGAAATGAAAAAGCAAGGCTCCCAAAACCATCTATAAATGGAGCTTCCAATAGAGGAGCCTCATTTAAGTTTTTAAAAAATATGAATTTGAAATATTTTGAATGCTTATGCTTTTTTGAAAGTTTCTATATAATTTTTATTTTTATTGTTTTAAAAAATATAATTAATAAAATTTAAGTAGTAGTGTATACTACAATATGTGGTTTAATACTTGTCAATTTTTCTTAGAGATACATTATATTAACTATATTTTGCTTACAATGATCAATTTGAACCAAAATTAAAAATTATATTTTAAATATTATCAAAACCTTCTTAAAAGCTTTATTAAATGGTATGACTTCAACTGGTTAAATTCCCCAACTTTCAAAGAGGATACCTAGATTCAAAACATGCTAAGCACGATACATGCATAATTGCTAAAATTTTAAACCACTATGTAGCTATGATACAATATGGGTTGGTTCCATTCTAATCACATATATCAAATTTAATTTTAAAAGAAAAAAATATATAATTAGTTTTAATATGATCTATACAGTGATGTATGTACTTTACTTCCATGTATGTATATATAAAAATAATGTTACTTAAATCATAAAGTTATTAATTAATATGCTATTAACAAGTAGTAGTAATATATAATAATGGTATTAATGAACATGTTATATTTTCATCCTTTATATACTATCGTATTTCTTTTGTGTCTATTGCTATGTAAAGATAATTGTAAGATATAATTAGTACCAAAAATTATATAGTATTAGGACAGTGAATAAGCTCTCCAATTTTTATTTTTGATACATTGCACATGATGTTATTGAAGCCTTGTAATCATGTCTTCTAGTAATTAAGTTAGTATCCTTAAATTTGTTTATCTAAGTATGATATTTGTTGCTTGATATTAAATCATTAATGTACTTTTAAAATCTTAAATGAATATATAGATTCTAAATATAATTTTAAAATTTATTGATATATTTTCAAATTTATGGACCACTCTTATTTTTTTTGTTAAATTTGTTGGTAAGATGGTTTAAAGAATAAATAATTCAATAAGCAGACTATATAACTTTTATATAATTTTTGAAAAAATTTTTAGAGAAGTGTATTATAAAACCTTCATACTCAAGGGATATTTTAGAACTATGCATAAGTTTAATTTTTTTATTAGGTTGGAAAAGAAGGGGTTTTGAAAGGTTGCCCGAACCTTATACAAACTTAAAGGAAAAATAACCATGAAAGTTGAGTCTTTAGGAATCTGAAGAAGCTAGAGGAAGAATTTGCATGCATTAGGGTTTCGAGTTCTTGGTACCATACTACCTCTCCACTCTGGAGTGTGTGCGGGACACCTCTTAGGGCATTTTTTTGCTGCTTTCATCAACTTTACTTTGTCGTTAAGTGGATTGAACCTCTTTTTTATGGATGGAGCTCAATCAACAACTCCAAATTTTTTTGAAGCTGCAAAAGGTTTCAATGGTGCTAAAGGTGAAAAAGAAACCACAGAATTTCATTCCCAAAGTTTATCATGAGGTAATATTTCTCCTTCGGATGTTGTTATCCCGTTGAGTGAATTTAATACTACTTGTTCTTGGTTGGAAAGCCATACGTTGGTAGGGTATTTTCTAGGTCGCATCCCTAGAAAGACCCTCCTTCGAAACTAGATCCAACAAGATTGGCATAACATCAAGGTTGATGGTATCTAAGACCTCACCAAAGGGTTTTTTTTGTTTCGTTTTGTTGACCCTACTCAGGTCAAAGCGGTCCTCAGCTTGGGCCTTGGTCTGTTCGTAGCTTCTTGTTGATTTTTTAGCCCTGGAGCAAGTTTTTTTTGTCACTAATGATGTTTTCTTGTGGGTTTCACTTTGGGTTGAATTCCTTGGTCTTCCTCTGCTGCTTTGGCCTTACTATCAGAACCTTGTGGCCCCCATTAGTGATTTTTTCTATTATGAAATGGATAAATTTTATGCCTCACGCCCTCAAAAGTATTTTTATGTCAAAGTTGATATTTCTAAAGACCTTAGGGAGACTATTGATGTTCAAGTTGGTGACTATAGGTTCAAGTAATGTATTGTCTACATAAACTTGCCTAAAACATGTTATTGTTTCCAATCAACTGCACATAAGATAAAATATTGTCCGTTAATGGCGGATAATATTAAAGGCTAAGGAGACAACTACGACTCATGTTACTACTAGCTCTATCCCTTATTCCAAAGGGGGCAATATGAATGGAGTGTAGTCTAGAATAAGGGTAATAATGGGAAAAATTTAAACCCTATAGCAACTCCTTTCAATCCCTTGTGTCTTTTGCACTAGCTAGGCATGGTGTGGTGACGGAGAAGCATACCACGCAACCAACAACACCCAGTGCTAGGACTTCACATATGGTTGCTAATGTACCACTGACTATTGCTTCTTTTGCAAAAAATGTTACTTCTTCTATTCCTACCCAGTCTTCAGATTCTCTAGTTCTGCATATCAATGGGTTGTCTTCCTCAACATTCATGAGATTCTATCAATGGTCGAAGATCCCGTAGCCCACCTTGGAGAGACTCCTTGGTTCATCAGGATAAAATACATCAAACGAAGTTTTAGAAAGTAGGTCAGGAGTAT
The DNA here is from genome assembly GCA_028583015.1 of Wollemia nobilis. Lineage (NCBI taxonomy): Eukaryota > Viridiplantae > Streptophyta > Pinopsida > Araucariales > Araucariaceae > Wollemia > Wollemia nobilis. Next base: position 1,031,054 of record JAQPPZ010016554.1, read on the forward strand.
TTTCTTAGTAATATTTGTGATTCTCTTTCAAACCTCAAATACATTGAAGATGTAGTCGAACATATGAGTCTTGATCAATATCCATGATTTTTTTATCATGAAATCTCTTAGGGCTAATGGCCCTAGTCCAAAAATACTTGGTCTGAGATGATATTGCTTTGTGCTCTAGGTTTAATGGTTCTCTTGACTTTATCTGTCTTCAAGAGATTAAGATTGTTTATTTTATTCTGCAATATACTTGCCCTTTTCTTTGTCTAGGTTGCTTTTCTTATGCCACGAGTCATTCCCTAGTAGAGGGGGAGTTGTCATTATTTTTCCAACTAGGTGGAAAGATATTTGTATCTCATGGGGTGTGGACACCTCCAATCACACAATTTGGATTTTACTTGAGGTTGGTGGGTTGTCTTTTGGTATTATTAATGTCTATGCCTCCAATGACACTCGAAAGCAATGTAGCCTCTAGAGATGGTGTGTTTTTTCTTGAACACCTGTTGTTCGGGTTATGTGCAAAGATTTTATATGACTCAAAAGCTTGTAGATAATATAGGACAAATTCCCATGCGATGGGCTACTACGAAAAAAGAGACCTTTTACTTCATGAAAAATATATTGGATTTGTCAAACCTCAATTCTTATTTTCTCCCTAGGATTTTCTTGAATATTTGTGGTATACGTGGTTTAATTTCCAAGTTGGCCATGCAAGAAATCTGAGAAGGCTAGATAGAGCCATGCTTTCAGATCATGTATAGTTTTTATTTCATAGGAGAAAAGTTGTAGCTCCATTTGTGGAAACCATTCCTAGTACCACTACTTTCGACCATTCACCCATCATGTTTAATGTGATGATGAAATACCTACCTCAAAGACACTACAAGTCACAATTTTTCTTAATACTTCCTTTCTATTCTTTTAATACTTCCATTATTTAATGTCTATATTTTGCATGTTAGGTTTTAAAAAATAATTTTTTTTATGCGATGTTGAGAGGGAAGGGAGCTCGAGGACACGAGAGAATGCCTACGATTGGTGGTCGAGGATCGGGGATTAGGACAGGCGATATTGATCTAGGATATGGCTTTGTTATTGATCGGGTGGGAGATTCTTCGCCGAGAGAGATAAAAGTGAAGTTCGAAGAAGGTTTACGAAGGTTATCATGTGAAAGGTCCCATGAGGACTTGGCAAAGCTCAAGCATGATGCTTCACTGTCGGGATTCAAAAACCCACTTTTATTTGGTGAATCGTTTGAAGAAGACATGAAACTTTATGCTCTAAAAGAGTTATCGAAGATGTCGAATGAGAAAGTCTATGCTTCAAAGAAAAAGGTCTCTGGAGGAGGAGATCCATGGCTGCCTACGAAAACCTGTGAGCATGATGTTGCAAACTCTGGAAGCAAGTGGGTGGACATGGCTAAACATGTCGGATCACAGATTACAACGACTAAGAAAAATATGGATGGTTCTGAAACAGAAAGCGGGAAGAAAATCTCTGTCGTTCTTGTCAATAGGGTTCATAATCTTGACCCTACTTTTTTGGTGAGTCTGAGTAAGGTTGTTGCGCAGTCTACAAAAAATTTGAATACATTTTCTTTAGACCAAGCCTTTCAAGGTAAGGGTGGGGAAGATAGGACCTTTTTTTAGGTGTTGAAGGAAGCGCATGAAGGAGACTTGGTGATAAAGGGTTTGGATGTTGAAAAGTATCGTTTAGGAAAATACAAAGGCAAATAGATTGATTTTAGTGAAGGGTTTGGTCATTTAAATGAGGATGAACCAGAGGAGGATTTGGCCTTGAAATTGGATCGTTTGGATTCGATCATGGCTGATGAGGATGTCATGGCTGATGAGGATGATGAATTTATGTTCTTCGCTACTAATTATGATGAGTACATGAGCATTCATAAGTATATGGAGACAAAAGGCATCATCCTTTTTTCCTTGCGTAGGGTTCCAGCTGAAGCTAACTTTTATAACTGGATCCGATTTAACTAGGAGGCTGAAGGGTTACATGTAAAATCCTATTGGGGTTTGGGTGGGCACTATGTTTCAGTGTTGTTCAAGATGGTAGATACAGGTAGGCATGTCTTGCAGTTTGGCACATGGAATATTGTAGGATCTACGACTTTTGTGCAGACATGGCATCCAAATTTTGATCCGATGAATTCTTCTCAGACCCATTACCCCCTTTGGATCAAGTTTGTGGCCATGAAATCTGAAATCAGGTGCATGTTGAATTCAATGCCTCAGTGTTTTGGAAAGATCCTTTTGGATCCGGTAGGGAGTAAGTCTCTTAGGTTCAGCTCGTGTGTTTGTGTTGAGATGGATTTGATAAGGAAACTTCCTCAACAACTCAAAATTGTTACTCCAGAAGGTCCGATGGTTCAAGAGGTAAGATATTTGAATTTACCTAATGTTTTTTTTGGATTCCAGTCACTAGATCACATGATTCAAAATTTCTTGTATAAAAATAAATAGCCTAAGGAGGTGGAAGAAGACGCTAATAAGGAAGAACCTAAAAAATCAACATAAAAAGAAAATAAAAATAAATATGAGAAGGAAGTTGACGATGGTTCGAGTCCTCAGAACAACATTTCCAATTCCTCTATTGGGCAGCATGAATGGAAATTTGTTCAAAAAAGAGGGGAGGTGCATGACTCTCCTGCTAGGTGTAATAAATCCAGGAGAGGACCAGTTTCAGGAGATAATTTGAGTCAGACTCATAGGAGCAGTTATCTAGTTTCCAGATATGGGAAAGCAAATAATGTTGTTGATTTTGGGGTTTAGGATGGATTTTCTCCAAGTAGTACTCTGTAGATAGCAAAAGAAAGCATTGATAGGGAAGGGAATCAATTTCAGGTTCTTGATTCCTTAATTTCTCAATGAATTTTGATATTGTTTCATGGAATGTAAGAGGTATGAATATCCCCACTCGTAGAAGTTTTATGAGTAGTTTTTTGAAATCTATTTTTGCTGATGTAGTCTGTCTTCAAGAAATTAAGATTGTTGGGTTTGAGTTGCATAACTACCTAAACAACTCATGGAATGGCACTTGGTGGAGCTCTTCTCATCATCAAGGGTTTGGGGGTGTTGTTTTGGTTGTTAGACAATGGTTGACCTCTCTTTTGCTAGATCAGGGTGAGGACCCGGAGGGGCATATTTTTTGGGCTACTTTTGCTTTGGTTGGTCAAGTGATCGAAATATGTTCAATCTATGGTCCTAATGCTACTAATGATCAAGCTCGTTTGTGGGATTGGATGCAATTTAATCTTCCTGAGGCATGTTGGTTCCTAGAAGGGGATTTTAATATGGTTGAGTGGGAAGGAGATAGAGAGGGTGGATTGGGTTGCTACATTGCTGGCACATAAAAGGATTCGTGGGAAAAATTGAAGGTTGCTCTTCAGGTGTTCAACGTGAATTTCAAGCAAAAACAGTATGAATATGGTGGTTGGTTTACTTGGTCAAACAAAAGAGCAAGTGCGGAAATAATCTTTGTGAGACCTGATAGATTTTACATGGATAACTTTTTTACTTATGTTGGCAAAGGAAAGAGGCTCATGGATGTTGATCTGGAGTTACTGGATCTGACCACTCTCCTATTTCTATATGTGTTCACATTGGTGTGATGTTTGTTGAGAAGAAAAATTTACCTTTCAAATTGAATGTCTCGCATCTTGATTCTATAGATTATAGAGAGTTGATTCGTTGTGTCTGGAATCTGGAGCCAAGGCCTTCTGGGAAGGGATGAGTCCCTTGGTGGGATGCTACTGTCAAAAGGATGGTTAAATTTTTAAGGGGATGGGGGAGACTTCTGGCTAGAAAAAAGAGGATAAATATGAAGTCTCTTTGATAGAATCTTGAGGAGGACATGAGAAAGTTGAAATATGATCCTATTAATTCTTCCTTACAAGAAAAAGTTGCTACTTGTTGAGTGTTAATTTGTCACATTACAAATAATAACATGCAACTTAGAGTCTCGAACAAAAGACTCTTTCTTGCAAAGAAATAATTTATTTTATTTTCCTTCCTTTTATTATTTCTCCAAGCTTCTTTGTGAAACAGCTTTTACGTATATAAAAATGAATTTCAATTTAATACATACAACCGATATATCCCGTAATAACTCAAATCCTGCAGATAGTCATTAACAAGGGGCCTTTGTTGATTCTCAATGAACTTTATAATCTTGACTTGTTTGATTAATCAAAAATAAACAAAAATCCTTTTGATGTTCTAATATTCACAATTTATTCTAAGGTTAACCTCGTTCGTTTTATCTCTATTCAATAGTTCTCGTTATTTCAATGTTAGTTTCCGACATGAAATTAAGCATATCAAGGAATAAAACAGAACCGTTATTTTTGAGTCACTGGAAAATAATGAAGGATATTAAAATGGTTAACGATCTCCTCCCTACAAAATCCCAAGTTAAGAGATGAAGTCCCCAAAACAACCCAACCGATCAGATCCGTACTAACACACAATCTAATCAGATCAGATGCAAGACTCTAAGGAAAAGAATATAACCGCATCATTCTACCATTCACCTATCGTAACCCATCCCATGGCGTAAACGAAATAGATACAAGACAAAATTATGCAACGGAAATATTGACAATAAAACAATAGTTTTGGCTTCGATCTCCTTTTGATTTTACACACAAAAGTCGTGTTACCAAAGAAAAATCCTTTATTTCAATAAATAATGCTTTTTGTTACAATATCCAACCCCGTATCCATCTACATTTCTGCTATTTAACCTTTCTATCACGCGTTCTCGGCTGTTCCATGACGCTTTGTTTTGACTCCCGGGACCCTTCGCTTCAATTCCCGCCTTTTGATATTCTAACCTTTGCGTGCATTCGTAACGCTCGATCTCTGCGGCCAGAATCGTTGTTATGAAACGTTACTCGGGTTCTGTCATTTCTGCCACGTGTCCTGCGTCTCCTGCACCTTTCGTAACGCTTTCCCACGGAAATCCCGATAGAATTTGCATTTGGCCTCTTCCGTTTCCTAGCCGCGATAACGCGACATGTCACAAAATCGTGACATGTCGTGATATCGCGACATGTTATTGGTCCGTACGCCCGTAGTAGCTCGTTGTAGCGATATCGCTATCGACTTTGCTTTGCCTTCTTTTCAAAAAGTGGTAGTGATATCGCTACCACTTTGGTTCCGAGCCTTCCTTCGATGAAGCGGTAGCGATATCGCTACCACTTTGGTTCCGAGCCTTCCTTCGATGAAGTGGTAGCGATATCGCTACCACTTTTTGTCTCGAGCCTTTTGCTTTGTAAAGTGGTAGCGATATCGCTACCACTCTTCTTTCACGCCTTCGCTTCACGAAGTGGTAGCGATTCGCTACCACCTTTCTTTCGGCAACTTGTAGCGAAATCGCTACCATTCTCAACTTTTCGTACGCTTCCAAAAAACGTGTCGCGATTTCAATTTTTCGCAGCGATGGAGAGACAGGTCGCGATTTCGCGACCCTTTCAACACTTAGGCATTTTTCTTCTTTTCTTCATTTTTAGCATCCGGGTCTTTGAGATCTTCCCTAAAACCCGCAAAAACAAAGGTGGGTCCCCACTTTTGGGGTGTGTTGTGGATGAACCACAACAAATGGCGACTCGCTGTCAAATGCTCTTGAGCATTTTAGTAAGAACCCAACCTAACACAAATCACAAATTTGAAAACATGGGTTAGCCCATAATCAATATAACTAATGCCCAAAATTAGAAGTACATGAATTATCAGAATCATCAAGTACTAGCTTGGTGTGTGCAATGAATTCCTTTCCTTATCATTTGAATTTGATCCACATTCCATCATCGGTTTTGCATGAATGCATATGCGAAATTGTGAATGATTTGTGTATCCTACCGAATATGCCATGAGAAAATGCATAGTCACTCTTGTAGTATTATGTGCAAACATTCAAGACTCGCCAAACCCTCTTAGGATCCACTAGTGAACGGTTCATTATATCCCAAAGTTGGTTATGAGTCCCTACTATCTTGAACCCATGTGCAAGTGGATGTGAAATCGGAACTTTGGGGAATCAGACTCCCAACCAACCGATATGAGAGTTTAACCCTATCCTTACTATTCTGATTTAGAATTCTTTACCTCACTTTGAGCAAAATAACTAAACCAATTATGGAATAAATGGTCATGCTAGTCTAACCCTCTAGACAATCAGTGGTCTTATTTTTTAGGCAAGACATGATGCCATGCATGGGCCTATCTAACCCCATAATCCAAAACTTATCTTCATTTCTTTGGACCTTGGGGATGACTACCCATCCCTTGCAGAGGACAAGTAGTACGATCCTTACAATCCAATATAAGGATGAGATGGGAAAAATTTATTTATTTTACTTCTTGGACCTTGGGGATGACTACCCATCCTGGTTAGGGACAAATAGTACGATCCTTACAACCCAAGATTTTAAATGTAAATGGAAAATATTAATATTGTTACTTAGACCTTGGGGATGACTACCCATCCTTTATAGAGGACAAATAGTACGATCCTTACAATCTAAGACTTAATACGAAATGAAACATAAGAGCTTTGGGGGAATCGGATTCTCAACCAACCGAGATGAGAATTTATGCCCTATCCTTACTACTCCATGTGGGTCCAATCAAAGCTTTGGGGAATTAGATTCTCAACCAACCGAGATGAGAATTTAACCCTATCCTTACTACTCTGATTTTAGGCTTTAAGCTCTATGGAAGTGGTCAAAACCACTGTTTTTAGGATCATGTTGCATAATAGGATAGACATGAAAACCATTTTCGCCCAACCTTTTCCTCCAAGATAGGTTTTGATCATTTTGCTCAAGATCCCTTTTAATGTATGAAACGTGCTTGGTCCTAGATACTTCAAGACTCGGTTTCCAACCTTAGGATTTACTTAGATTTATGTTATAACATAACCCTAAGAGGATTCAACATACTCAAATGAATTGCACCTAAGATGCATATGCCACTACGGTGAAATGTATGAAAAGTGAGATGGAACATGAATGCATTATTTCTTGAATTGCAAATGAGATGATTTGTCATGCAAAACCGACTTTTTCATGCATCACAAGCTTCAAATGATCTAAATTAACTGTTTGTATTACATGTGGAGCTTTTACAACATGATTCCAATGTTTCATATTCTCCCAATCTTAGGCATGCGTTCAACATCAAGCTTTTATTCCCTTTTTTTTTTTTTTTTTAAGGCAATGAAAAGGAAATCAAAGGAACACCACCGCCTAAATGTCCAACCTGCAAGCACAATAGGTGGAAACAAAACTAACCACGTTAATTGTTAGAACAAATCAAAATTGCAAAGCAATACAGAAGGCCCTCCTTCTAGCGCCAAAATGTTGAGTGTTAATTTGTCACATTACAAATAATAACACGCAACTTAGAGTCTCGAACAAAAGACTCTTTCTTGCAAAGAAATAATTTATTTTATTTTCCTTCCTTTTATTATTTCTCCAAGCTTCTTTGTGAAACAGCTTTTACGTATATAAAAATGAATTTCAATTTAATACATACAACTGATATATCCCAGAATAATTCAAATCCTGTAGATAGTTGTTAACAAGGGAAATTTGTTGATTCTCAATGAACTTTATAATCTTGACTTGTTTGATTAATCAAAAATAAACAAAAATCCTTTTGATGTTCTAATATTCACAATTTATTCTAAGGTTAACCTGTTCGTTTTATCTCTATTCAATAGTTCTGTTATTTCAATGTTAGTTTCGACATGAAATTAAGCATATCAAGGAATAAAACAGAAACTCGTTATTTTTGAGTCAACTGGAAAATAATGAAGGATATTAAAATGGTTAACGATCTCCTCCCCGCAAAATCCCAAGTTAAGAGATGAAGTCCCCAAAACAACCCAACCGATCGGATCTGTACTAACACACAATCTAATCAGATCAGATGCAAGACTCTAAGGAAAAGAATATAACTGCATCATTCTACCATTCACCTATCGTAACCCATCCCATGGCGTAAACGAAATAGATACAAGACAAAATGATGCAACGGAAATATTGATAGTAAAACAATAGTTTTGGCTTCGATCTCCTTTTGATTTTACACACAAAAGTTGTGTTACCAAAGAAAAATCCTTTATTTCAATAAATAATGCTTTTTGTTACAGTCTCCAGCCTCGTATCCATCTACATTTCTACTATTTAACCTTTCTGTCGTGCATTCTCGGCTGTTCCATGACGCTTCGTTTCGACTCCCGGGACCCTTCGCTTCAATTCCCGCATTTTGATATTCTAACCTTTGCGTGCATTCGTAACGCTCGATCTCTGCGGCCAGTAACTGTTGTTATGAAACGTTACTCTGGTTCTGTCATTTTCGCCACGTGTCCTGCGTCTCCTGCACCTTTCGTAACGCTTTCCCGTGGAAATCCCAACAAAATTTGCATTTGGCCTCTTCCGTTTCCTAGCCGCGATAATGCGACATGTCGTGAAATCATGACATGTCACGATATCGCGACATGTTCTTGGTCCGTACGCCCGCAGTAGCTCGTTGTAGCGATATCACTACCGACTTTGCTTTGCCTTCTTTTCAAAAAGTGGTAGCGATATCGCTACCACTTTGGTTTCGAGCCTTCCTTCGATGAAGTGGTAGCGATATTGCTACCACTTTGGTTCCGAGCCTTCCTTCAATGAAGTGGTAGCGATATCGCTACCACTTTTTGTCTCGAGCCTTTGTTTCGCAAATTGGTAGTGATATCGCTACCACATTTGCTTTCATGCCTTTTGCTTTGTAAAGTGGTAGCGATATCGCTACCACTCTTCTTTCACGCCTTTGCTTCATGAAGTGGTAGCGATTCGCTACCACCTTTCTTTCGGAAACTTGTAGCGAAATCGCTACCATTCTCAACTTTTCGTACGCTTCCAAAAAACGCATCGCGATTTCAATTTTTCACAGCGATGGAGAGACAGGTCGTGATTTCGCGACATGTCGCGATATCGCGACATGTCACGATTTCGCGACCCTTTCAACACTTAGGCATTTTTCTTCTTTTCTTCATTTTTAGCATCCGGGTCTTTGAGATCTTCCCTAAAACCTACAAAAACAAAGGTGGGTCCCCACTTTTGGGGTGTGTTGTGGATGAACCACAACACTACTCTAGAGGGAGAAATCAAGAAAATCAAGGATTATATTGGTAGAGAAGTGCAAGTGTGAAGCAGGTTCCATTGAATGAAGGAAGGAGATGCTTCGACTAAATTCTTCTTCAATTACATTCATAAGAAGAATTCTTCAAAAAAAAAATTAATTATACAGCGGGAATATTGTACTCATACTGAGGAGGAGAGAGAGATAAGGGAGCTTTTTGGTAATCACTTCAATAATATTTTTGTGGCATATGAGAGCACTATGGATGTTCAACATACTAGGGAGTTGATTAAATATTGCATTCCAAAGAAGGTTTTCAGCTTTGAGAGTGATTGCATGGCCACTGATTTTTTCGAGGAATTGTTTGGTGCTTTATCTACAATGAAGAATGGTAAGTCTCCCGGTCCTGATGATCTTCCAAAAGAATTTTATGAGTATATGTGGGATTGAATAGGGGAAGACTATACTAAAATGGTATAGAAAGCATTTGAAGTGGGAGGATTTTCTTCTGGGATTAATCAAGGTGTGATTAAATTAATCCACAAAGGAAGTAATAAGGACAAAATTGGTGGTTGGAGACCTATTACTCTTTTGAATGTTTCATACAAGATAGTTGCTAAAGCATTAGCTTTGAGGTTGCGAGACATTGCTTCCAAATTTTTTAGAGAAGAACAAATTGGGTTTGTGAAAGGGAGATTTATCTTGGATACTATTATTTCTATCTGGGATACGATGGAATGGGCGGAAGAATCTTAGCAATAGGATCTCTTCTTAAAAATAGACTTTGACAAAGCCTATGATAGGGTTGATTGGACGTTTATCTTTAAAATTTTGGAATGACTTGGGTTTAGCAGCTCTACAGTTCAGGAGATCCATATGCTCTTCTCCTCAGCTTCTGCCAAGGTGGTGGTCAATGGGAGAATTTCTGAAAGTATTCAAATTTTTAGATCAATCAGGTAGGGTTGCCCTTTGGCTCCATTGTTATTTTTCTTGTCTGCGGATGCTTTGGGGTATATATTGGAAAAAAAGCGGTCAGCTGGGCTTATTAGAGGCATCACTCTTCTGGAGAGACATATTCTAAATAGTCATTTTGTTGATGAATCTTTTCTTACTGTGCAACTGGATAGAGATTCCATTTTGGGTATGCAATATTATCTTCAACAATTTTTTCTTGCTTCTAGGGCAGTGGTGAGTGAGGTTGAATCATATTACTGGCTGATAGGAGCTGAGGATTTTCTTGGTGGGATTAACACTGGCTGGAGGAAAGTTGATGATGGAGAAATTGTTAGTTATTTGGGTATTGCCTTTGGTAGGAGGATTTATCTCAAATCTATGTGGGATTGGTGCATGGATAGGTTTGAAAAGAAGCTTCAAGGTTAGAAAAATAAGTTGATTTCTTTTGCTGGGAAGCTCACTATTATTAGTAAGATTCTCCAGACTTGTCACATGTATTACTCCTCTTGTTGGCTTCCTAACTTGACTCAATATAGGAGGTTGGAGACTTGCATTAGGAGTTTCTTGTGGGCTAATATGGATGGTTCCAGGCATGTTCCCCTTATTTCTTGGAAATATTGCACTATTCCTAAGAAGGAGGGTGGTTTGGGACTTTTGGATATTCAGGTGCATGAAAAATTTCTTGCTTCTAAGTGGATTACCAGATGCTTGGAGGGTAATTTTAGATGGCAGCGGTTGTTGAGATACCAGATTCAAACTTGTATCAATATTGATGGGATTCGTGGGGCTTTCATATTTGAGGATATTGTTGGGCATCCTAGTCGATTCAAAATTAGAGACATCTTGATTAAAAGGATTTGGGAGGCTTAGAAAGAGGTTGTTGGAATGGTTAAATGGGATTTTTTGGATGATAGAATAGGTTGGACTCTTTCTTCCAAAGCTATTTGTCTTTGGCAGGAAAATGATATGTATGTTGTGGATAGGCCTAATCTACAATGTAAGAGGCTTAGCAAGAAATGTCTCTTTAAATGGGCTAATCTATGGGATGGGAATGTTTGGCAGTGGATTCCTTGGCAACAGTTACTTGTTAAGTTCAAATTAAAACCTTCTGATAAATTTTTTGTTCAACAAATTCAAGGCCTTCTTCCATCTGAGGAGCTATATAAGCTTTCAAGTGGCCTTTCGGGTCCGATTTGGAAATACTGGAGGTGGAATTATGGGAAGCCAATTTGGTGCTTTAAGGCTTCTAAAATTTATTAGATGATGCTTCCTAGTATCCCTCTTGGGGACATATTAAATGGTATATGGGGTTTGAATTGTACATGCAAGAAATGGAAGAAACGGTTATCTAGAGTTTGGAATTTTAGGGTCTCAATGCAGCTAAAGATTTTTGATTGGTTGGTGATGATGCAAGGTCTACAAAGTAAATCTCAGTTAGCCAAGTGGAAAGCCATACGTTGGTAGGGTATTTTCTAGGTCACATCCCTAGCGAGACCCTCCTTCGAAACTAGATCCAACAAGCTTGGCATGGCATCAAGGTTGATGGTATCCAAGACCTCACCAAATGGCTTTTTTATTTCATTTTTTTGATCCTGCTCTGGTCAAAGCGGTCTCCATCTGTGGGCCTTGGTTTGTTCATAGCTTCCTGTTGATTTTTTAGCCCTGGACCAAGGATTTTTTGGTAACTAATGATGTTTTATTGTGGGTTTTGGTTTGGTTTGAATTCCTTGGTCTTCCTCTACCGCTTTGGCCTTACTATCAAAACCTTGTGGCCCCCATTGGTGAATTTTTCTATTGTGAAATGGATAAATTTTATGCCTCACGCACTCAAAAGTATTTTTATGTCAAATTTGATCTTTCTAAAGACCTTAGGTAGACTATTTATGTTCAATTTGGTGGCTATAGGTTCAAGCAATGTATTATCTACATAAACTTACCTAAAACATGTTATCGATTCCAATCAACTGCATATAAGACAAAATATTATCATTTAATGGTGGATAAGATTAAAGCTAAGGAGACTACGACTTATGTTACTACTAGCTCTATCCCTGATTCCAAAATGGGCAATATGAATGGAAGGTAGTCTATAAAAAGGGTAAGAATGGGAAAAATGTAAACCCTATAACAGCTCCTCTCAACCCCTTGTTTCTTTTGCACCAGCTAGACATGGTGTGGTGACAAAGAAGCATACCACGCAACCAACAACACCCAGTGCTAGGGCTTCACATATGGTTGCTAATGTACCATTGACTATTGCTTCCTTTGCTAAAATTATTACTTCTTCTATTCTTGTCCAGTCTTCAGATTCTCTAGTTTTGCATATCAATGGGTTGTCTTCCTCAAGATTCATGGAACATGAACGGGATACTATCAATGGTTGAAGATCTTGTAGCCGACCTTGGAGAGACTCCTTGGTTCACCAGGATAAAATACATCAAATAAAGTTTTAGAAAGCTAGTCAGGAGTATTTTCTCAGTAATATTTATGATTCTCTTTCAAACCTCAAAGATGTTGAAGATGTAGCCGAACATATGAGTCTTGATCGATCTCCATAATTTTTTTATCATGAAATTTTAAAGGGCTAATGGACCTAGTCCATAAATACTTGGTCTAAGATAAGATTGTTTTATGCTCTAGGTTTAATGGTAATCTTGACTTTTTCTATCTTCAAGAGATTAAGATTTTTTATTTTATTATGCAATATACTTGCCCTTTTCTTTGGCTAGGTTGCTTTTTTTATGCCACGAGTCTTTTCCCTAGTAGAGGGGGAGCTGTCATTATTTTGCCAACTAGGTGGAAAGATAGTTTTATCTTATGGTTTGTGGACACCTCCAATCATGCATTTTGGATTTTACTTGAGTTTTGTGGGCTATCTTTTGACATTATTAATGTCTATGCCTCCAATGGCACTCAAAAGCAATGCAGCCTCTAGCGATGGTGTGCTTTTTCTTGACCATCTATTGTTTGGGTTACGTGCAAAGATTTTAATATGACTCAAAAGCTTGTAGATAAGATATGACAACTTACCATGCGATGGGCTACTAGGGAAAGAGAGACCTGGTACTTCATGAAAAATAAATTGGATTTGTCATACCCCAATTCTTGTTTTTCTCCCTAGGATTTTCTTGAATATTTGTGGTATGCGTGGTTCAATTTCAAAGTTGGCCAAGCAATAATTCTGAGAAGGCTAGATAGAGCCATGCTTTCAGATCATGTATAGTTTTTATTTCATAGGAGAAAAGCTTCAGCTCCATTTGTGGAAACCATTCATGGTACCACTACTTTCGACCATTCACCCATCATGTTTAATGTGATGATGAAATACCTACCTCAGAGACACTACAAGTCACAATTTTTTTAATACTTCCTTTCTATACTTCCATTATTTAGTATCTATATTTTCCACGTTAGGTTTTAAAAAGTAGTTTTTTTTTAATGTGATGTTGAGAGGGAAGGGAGCTCGAGGATGTGGGAGAACGCCTATGATTGGCGGTCGAGGGTCGGGGGTTAGGACGGGCGATATTGAGCCAGGAGATGGCTTTGTTATTGATCGGGTGGGAGATTCTTCATCGAGAGAGACAAAAGTGAAGTTCGGAGAAGGTTTACGAAGGTTGTCGCGTGAAAGGTCCCATGAGGACTTGGCAAAGCTCGAGCATGATGCTTCACTGTCGGGTTTTGAAAACCCACTTTTCTTTGGTGAATCGTTCGAAGAAGACATGAAACTTTCTGCTCTGAAAGAGTTATCGAAGTCGTCGAATGAGAAAGTCTATGCTTCAAAGAAAAAGGTGTCTGGAGGAGGAGATCCATGGCTGCCTGCGAAAACCTATGAGCATGATGTTGCGAACTCTGGAAGCAAGTGGGCGGACATGGCTGAACAGGTCGGCTCACAGGTTGCAGTGACTAAGAAAAATGTGGATGGTTCTGAAATGGACAACGGGAAGAAAATCTCTACTGCTCCTATCAACAGGGTTCATAACCTCGACCCTGCTTTTCTGGCGAGTCTGAGTAAGGTTGTTGCACAGTCTGCAAAGGATTCGAATACACTTTCTTCTGACCAAGCCTCACAAGGTAAGGGTGGGGAAGATAGGACCTTTGTTGAGGTGTTGAAGGAAGCGCATGAAGGGGACTCGATGATCAAGGGTTTGGATGCTGAAAAGTATCATTTAGGAAAATATGGAGGCAAACAGATTGATTTTAGTGAAGGGTTTGGTCATTTAAACGAGGATGAACCAGAGGAGGATTTGGCCTTGAAATTGGATCATTTGGATTCGGTCATGGCTGATGAGGATGATGAATTTACATTCTTCGCTATTGATTATGATGAGTACAGGAGCATTCATAAGGATCTGGAGGCAAAAGGCATCATCCTTTTTTTCTTGCGTAGGGTTCCAGCTGAAGCTGACTTTCATAACTGGATCCGACTTAACTAGGAGGCTAAAGGGTTACATGTGAAATCCTATTGGGGTTTGGGTGGGTGCTATGTTTCAGTGTTGTTCGAGAGGGTAGATACAGCTAGGCATGTCTTGCAGTTTGGCACATGGAATATTGTAGGATCTATGGCTTTTGTGTAGACATGGCATCCAAATTTTGATCCGAGGAATACTTCTCAGGCCCATTACCCCCTTTGGATCGAGTTTGTGGCCATGAAATCTGAACTCAGGTGCATGTTGAATTCAATGGCTCAACATTTTGGAAAGATCCTTTTGGATCCGATAGGGAGTAAGTCTCTTAGGTTCAGCCCACGTGTTTGTGTTGAGGTGGATTTGACAAGGAAACTTCCTCAACAACTCAAAATTGTTACTCTAGAAGGTCCGGTGGTTCAAGAGGTAAGATATTTGAATTTACCTAATGCTTGTTTTGGGTGCCAGTCACTAGATCACATGATTCAGAATTGCCCGTATAAAAAGAAATAGCCTAAGGAGGTGGAAGAAGACACTAAGAAGGAAGAACCTAAAAAATCAACAGAACAGGAAAATAAAAATAAATATGAGAAGGAAGTTGACGATGGTTCGGGTCCTCAGAACAACACTTCCAATTCCTCTATTGGGCAACAGGAATGGAAAGTTGTTCAAAAAATAAGGGATGTGCATGACTCTCCTGCTAGGCCTAATAAATCTAGGAGGGGACCAGTTTCAGGAGATAACTTGAGTCAGACTCATAGGAGCAGTTCTCCAGTTTCTAGATATGGGAAAGCAAATAATGTTGTTGAGTTTGGGGTTCAGGATGGATCTTCTCCAAGTGGTACTCTGCAGATAGCAAAAGAAAGCATTGATGGGGGAGGGAATCGGTTTTAGGTTCTTGATTCCTTAAGTTCTCAATGAAGTTTGATATTGTTTCATGGAATGTAAGAGGGATGACTATCCCCACTCGTAGGAGTTTTGTGAGTAGTTTTTTGAAATCTATTTTTGTTGATGTAGTCTATCTTCAAGAAATTAAGATTGTTAGGTTTGAGTTGCATAACTACCTAAACAGCTCTTGGAATGGCACTTGGTGGAGCTCTTCTCATCGTCAAGGGTCTGGGGGTGTTGTTTTGGTTGTTAGACAATGGTTGGCCTCTCTTTTTCTAGATCGGGGTGAGGACCCGGAGGGGCGTATTGTTTGGGCTACTTTTGCTTTGGTTGGTCAAGTGATCAGAATATGTTCAGTCTATGGTCCTAATGCTGCTAATGATCGAGCTCATTTATGGGATTGGATGCAATTTAATCTTCCTGAGGCATGTTGGTTCCTGGGAGGGGATTTCAATATGGTTGAGTGGGAAGGAGATAGAGAGGGTGGATTGGGTTGCTGCATTGTTGGCATAGAAAAGGATTCATGGGTGAAATTGAAGGTTGCTCTTCAGGTGTTCGACGTGAATTTCAAGCAAAAATAGTATGAGTCTGGTGGTTGGTTTACTTGGTCAAATAGAAGAGCAGGTGCGGAAAGAATATTTGCGAGACTTGATAGATTTTACATGGATAACTTTTTTACTTGTGTTGGCAAAGGAAAGAGGCCCGTGGATGTTGATCTGGGAGTTACTGGCTTTGACCACGCTCCTATTTCTACATGTGTTCACATTGGTGCGATGCTTGTTGAGAAGAAAAATTTACCTTTCAAATTGAATGTCTCGCATCTTGATTCTGCAGATTGTAGAGAGTTGATTCGCTGTGTCTGGAATCTGGAGCCAAGGCCTTCTGGGAAGGGATGGGTCCCTTGGTGGGATGCTGCTGTCAAAAGGGTGGTTAAATTTTTAAGGGGATGGGGGAGACTTCTGGCTAGAAAAAGGAGGAGAAATATGAAGTCTCTTCGACAGAATCTTGAGGAGGACAGGAGAAAGTTGGAAGTTGATCCTATTAATTCTTCCTTACAAGAAAAAGTTGTTGCTCTAGAGGGAGAAATCAGGAAAATCGAGGATTATATTGGTAGAGGAGTGCAAGTGAGAAGCAGGCTCCATTGGATGAAGGAAGGAGATGCTCTGACTAAATTCTTCTTCAATTACATTCGTAAGAAGAATGCTTCGGAAAATATTTTAATTCTGCAATGGGAAGATTGTACTCATACTGAGGAGGAGGGAGAGATAAGGGAGCTTTTTGGTAATCACTTCAGTAAGATTTTTGTGGCATATGAGAGCACTGTGGATGTTCAACATGCTAGGGAGTTGATTAAATATTGCATTCCAAAGAAGGTTTTCAGCTTTGAGAGTGATCGCATGGCCACTGATTTTTCCAAGGAGGAATTGTTTGGTGCTTTATCTAGAATGAAGAATGGTAAGTCTCCTGGTCCTGATGGTCTTCCAACAGAATTTTATAAGTATATGTGGGATTGCATAGGGGAAGACTATACTAAAATGGTACAGGAAGTGTTTGAAGGGGTAGGATTTTCTTTTGGGATGAATCAAGGTGTGATTAAATTAATCCCCAAAGGAAGTAATAAGGACAAAATTGGTGGTTGGAGACCTATTACTCTTTTGAATGTTTCGTACAAGATAGTTGCTAAAGCTTTAGCTTTGAGGCTGTGAGACATTACTGCCAGAATTGTTAGAGAAGAACAAACTGGGTTTGTGAAAGGGAGATTTATCCTGGATACTATTCTTTCTATCTGGGAGACGATGGAATGGGTGGAAGAATCTCAGTAGTAGGCTCTCTTCTTAAAAATAGACTTTGACAAAGCCTATGATAGGGTTGATTGGATGTTTATCTTTAAAATGTTGGAATGGCTTGGGTTTAGTAGCTCTGCAGTTTAGAAGATCCGTATGCTCTTCTCCTCAGCTTCTGCCAAGGTGGTGGTCAATGGGAGAATGTCCGAAAGTATTCAGCTTTTCAGATCAATCAGGCAGGGTTGCCCTTTGGCTCCATTGTTGTTTGTCTTGTATGCGGATGGTTTGGGGTATATGTTGGAAAAAAGTGGTCAGCTGGGCTTATTAGAGGCATCGCTCTTCTAGAGGGACATCTTCTAAATAGTCATTTTTTTGATGACTCTTTCCTTACTATGCAGCTGGATAGAGATTCCATTTTGGGTATGCAAGATTATCTTCAACAATTTTGTCTTGCTTCTGGGGCAGTGGTGAGTGAGGCTAAATCAGATTACTGGGTTGATAGGAGCTGAGGATTTTCCTGGTGGGATTAACACTGGCTGGAGGAAAGTTGATGATGGAGAAATTGTTAGGTATTTGGGTATTCCCTTTGGCAGGAGGATTTCCCTCAAATCTATGTGGGATTGGTGCATGGATAGGTTTGAAAAGAAGCTTCAGGGTTGGAAAAATAAGTTGATTTCTTTTGCTGGGAAGCTCACTATTATTAGTAAGATTCTCCAGACTTGTCACATGTATTACTCCTCTTGTTGGCTTCCTAACTTGACTCAATATAGGAGGTTGGAGACTTGCATTAGGAGTTTCTTGTGGGCTAATATGGATGGTTCCAGGCGTGTTCCCCTTATTGCTTGGAAATATTGCACTGTTCCTAAGAAGGAGGGTGGTTTGGGGCTTTTGGACATTCAGGTTCAAGGAAAAGTTCTTGCTTCTAAGTGGATTACCAGATGCCTGGAGGGTAATTTTGGATGGCAGCGGTTGTTGAGATACCGGATTCAGACTTGTATCAATCTTGATGGGATTCATGGGGCTTTCAACTTTGAGGATATTGTTGGGCATCCTAGTCGATTCAAAATTAGAGGAGGCATCTTGATTAAAAGGATTTGGGAGGCCTGGAAAGAGGTTGTTGGAATGGTTAAATGGGATTTTTTGGATGATAGGAGAGGTTGGACTCTTTCTTCCAAAGCTATTTGTCTTTGGTAGGAAAATGATATGTATGTTGTGGATAGGCCTAATCTGCAATGTAAGAGGCTTAGCAAGAAAGGTCTCTTTAAATGGGCTGATCTATGGGATGGGAATGTTGGGCAGTGGATTCCTTGGCAATAGTTGCTTGTTAAGTTCAAATTAAAACCTTCTGATAAATTCGTTGTTCAACAGATTCAAGGCCTTCTTCCGTCTGAGCAGCTATATAAGCTTTCAGGTGGCCTTCCGGGTCCGATTTGGAAAGACTGGAGGTGGAATTATGGGAAGCCAATTTGGTGCTTTAAGGCTTCTAAAATTTATCAGCTGATGCTTCCTAGTATCCCTCTTGGGGACATATTGAATGGTAGATGGGGTCTGAATTGTACATGCAAGAAATGGAAGAAACGGTTGTCTGGAGTTTGGAATTTTAGGGTCTCAATGCAGCTAAAGGTTTTTGCTTGGTTGGTGATGATGCAAGGTCTGCAAAGCAAAGCTCGGTTAGCCAAGTGGATGCGTATTTCTGATGCTTGCGCTAGTTGTGGTCGGAGTGAAACTATTAAGCACATCTTTTGGGAATGCCCAAGAACAAGGAAGGTTTGGAGAGCAGCGGCCTGGCTTTATGGCAGTGTTTCTCAGGGACATCTTGGGTGGAAGAAGGTTGTTTTTGGTGAAAGACATTTTGGGTGAAATACTACCTTAGAATAGATAAAAGTGCTAGATCTGATTGCTTGCTTTTATTTTGCAAGCTGATGTAATGAATCTATGTTTTCTATTGATGTATTTTTTATCCTTTCTTTAATATGAAGTATTTATTCAACAAAAAAAAAAGTTTTTTTTTTTATTTACTATCTAGCTTTTATCTTGATAGGTTACCTTTATGTATAATTAAAATAATGTAGCTATTGAATTAAACGTAGTTAAAAATATATGGGTCTAAACAAATTGTCAGGAATGATAGTGTAAATATTTTAAAGGATAAAGCTAAATTATCATTTGTTTTATTTTAATTTGGTATAAGAAGGGGTTTGGGAAGGGTCCCCAAACCTTTTACATAGGGGTTTTGGGAGGGTCCCCCAACCTTTACAAACCACAAAGATATTCAAAACACACCAAAGAATATCACAAATGGGACTGCATCCCTAAGGGAAAATTAATTCAGCATCCAACAAAGATTGATCTAGCATCCGAGATAGTCAAATCTTGTAGATCCAAAATAGATAGTATTATTGCCTAAACTTCAAAATTTAAAATTAGACCTGGAAAGGATATTTCCACCCAAGCCACAATGGGAGAAGTAAATATAGAAAATGGGAAAGTCATCCATGCCATCTGATGACAATTTAATTTTTAAATTTAAACAGAGTGCTCAATTTGAAAAAAATTTGCTGAGATATTAGGAGCACTTAAAAAAACTAGAATAAAAAAATTAGGTCTTCCTACCAAGGACGAGAATCCTAATTCTAAAAACTCAGGTCTCCACCAACAGGTGTACCAATTACAAAATCAAGAGATATACGAATATCAATTATCCTAGGAATACATTTTGCAATATATATGATGTGTCAGGGCATGAATTAGTGGATTGTCCATTTAATCTAAAATGGGTAAGGCATAAGACTTTGATAATCCAAAGGAGTGAGGAAAAACTAATTGTCTAAGGGAATGGACAAGGTGCAACTAGTGGTAATTAAGAGAACAATTGTAGAGGAGGTAGGCCATATCAAGGTAATTGGAAAGGAGGTTAGAGTCACTTATAGTAGGTAGGTCAATCATACATCGTAATTACCAAGATTGGGGGCATTTTGCAAAAAAAATTCCTACTCCTCAAATGACTAAGACAATGCAAAATAATGTAACACATATGTGTCAGTGGTGTGGTCTAGGTAACCACAATGAGTTTAATTATCCCAAGAAGGAGAGTACAAGTAACTTGTAGAATCTCAATTTTAATGACATTGATGCATCTCCAATATGAAAGGAAGAAAGAGAGAAAGATATATTGGTCATGACATGAAGTCAGGCTAAGAAGGACAATTACCAAGAACTTTCCAAAGATAAGGAGAGATGGTAGGAGGCATTGAAGGTAATTGAGGAATAAATACAAAAGGCTAAATATATGAGGTTAGAAGAATAAAAATTTTGAAGAAGCCAAGCGATTTAGAGGAGAAAGCACCAATGCAAAGATTGGCAATACAAGTTTTGAATAAAACCATAGAAGTTAAAGTGGCCAGCTTGCTAGGATTCATACCAACATTACATAAGGCAATGGGAGAATAATTACAACCCCACAAGGTAATGGAAGTATAGAGGTAGCCATTAAAGGAAATAAATAAGGATTACTTCATGGATCCTACAATATTCATGATTGATGTTGGAAATAAACTAGCCTTGGTTCATATGGAGATACTAGAGTACATATTAACACAAGTAATTCTGGATCGAGGATCTAATGTTAATGTATTGCTAGAGAAAACTTGGAAGGAGATAAGAGCTCCATTCTTATGGAAACCTAGTTTTAAGTTATATGGTGTTGATCAGTATGGTATCAAAATCAAAGGAGTATTGATTAGTTGATAAAGAGTTCATCTTATATTTTGTTGTGATTACAATGCAAAATCCAACATATGATGCACTGCTAGGAAGGGGTTGGCTGAGAGTAACCAAATTTAATCATAACTGGAGAAAGGATCAAATTACATTCAATAAAGTACAATACAAACACATATCTAATCTAAAAAATCAAACAATTATGAAGATGTAGCCATGATATATGAATCAGGGAGTTCCTTGGATGAGGAAGAACAAAATAAGTTGAATGAGGAAGGAATGTTGTACCTAGAGGAATGTAGCAATGATAAAAATTGATTAGATAGCGGACTTATCCATTGAAAAATGTTGGAGTATGAAGTGTTTCAACCCAACTGTCTCTATATCAATACAAAAATTTAGAATGAAAAATAAGTCAATAAGAAAATAAGGGAAGATGAACCATAGAAATGGACATTTCCAAAAAGCTTCGTAGAGTATACAGTTGGTGATGCAGGGATATACACAAAGCTAGCACATCCAAATAATATGGATAAGGCTAAATTAAAACTTAAAAAATATTAAGTATGAAGGACCTAGGATAGTAAAAGTGAATTTAGGGATGGATGATGAACCGGAATATAAATATGTTTTTACTTGAAATTATAAGGATTTGAAAGGGGTGCCTCCAGAATTATATGTTCATAATATTTCATTAATTTTGGGATCTCAGCCAGTGAGAAGACAACCTTATAGAATAAATCCAAAGTATGCAACTTTGGTAAATGCTAAAATAGAAAAGATGTTGGATGTCGATATTATTTTTAAAGTCACCACAAGTGAATGGGTCTCACCTATCATGGCCACACTGAAGAAAAAAGTAGATAAAATTCGTATATTCATAGACTTCCACAGCCTAAACACAGTAATGATTAAGGACCTCTTTTCCATTCCACTCACTAATTCTATCCTGGAGGAAGTAGTAGGACATGAAATTTACTCATAAGTTGAAGAAGATAATAAAATTTACTCATTCACTAATTCACTAATATTTATTTTGCTATAATCAAATTAGCATAGCAGAAGAAGATAATTTTAAGACCACATTTATCATGGAAAATTGTATTTATGCCTATAAAAAATGCTATTTGGGTTATGCAATGCCCCAAACACATTCTAGAAACTTATTTTATACATATTTGATCTATATTTTTTTTAAGCAAAAAAACCCTTACAGGGCTGCCTTGGTATGAGATACCACGAACAAGAGGTTCTACACCATCAAAGTCACCCGGGAGTCACACCCGACCCTGCCCGCACCAACATTATCAATTGGATTTTGGATACCCAATTCAGATTTTTGGTAGGGTGGAGATTTGAACCTGGGACCTCCCTTGGAGGATTACCCTCTCCTCTCCAACTCACCTACAACACCCGGGTTATTGGTCTATATATGGAAAATTTATGGAATATTTACCAACTCTAAGTGAATGTATGAGTTGATGTATAAATGCATAGATATCCTTGAATATTGAAAAATATTTCTTGATGGTGCCATATGGTAAGCTATTGGGACATATAATGTGCATTGAAGGATTGAAGCCAGATCCTAATAAGATTTTTCATTCTAAACATGAAAGAACCACATGATGTGATCTTGTTAAAAACCTTCTTGGGATCCACAGGGTAGTATCGAATGTTTATCAAGAATTATGCACATGCATCCTACCCATTAGACTCTCTAATGAAGAAGAATGTTCCATTTAGTTGAACAATGGAATGCCAAGGAGATTTTGAAGAGTTGAAGGTAAAGCTTGTATGTAGTCCCATTTTGGTATTTTCAAATTGGGATAAAAAGTTCTATATTAACATTGATGCATTCAATTTCACAATAGGATGTGTGTTAGCTAAGGAAGGACAATATAGGATAGATCAACCTATCTATTTTGCAAGTTGTCTACTGTCAATATAAAAAATGAACTATAAACCAATAGGATGAGAGGCTTTGGGGATGGTATATGTAGTGTAGAATTTTAGGCATTACCTATTGGTAAACCCATTTGCCTTTTATATTGATCATCAAGCTCTATTGTACCTAATTAACAAACCAATAATACAAGGATGAGTTAGTTGATGGCTCATCATATTGTAGGAATTCATGTTTTTGGTGGTGGTTAGACTCGATAAAAAATATGTATTAGCAGATCAATTATCTAGAATTTTCTCTAGATAATCTATGGAAATAGGAGTATTGGATGAGTTTCACGATGCTCAGTTGTTTGCAATCAATGTTGTACCATCATGGTACAAGTTAATTGATGAATATATATCCATAAGAGAATTATCCCAAGAGTTAACGGTAGCAAAAAATAAGAAATTCATAATGAAGTTAGCACGTTTCTCTTTGATAGATGGATTATTATATAAAATGGGTGTATATGGTATTTTGAGAAGATGCATAATGGAAGAAGTAAAAATAACATTAAAATAAGATCATGAAGGTTTGGAAGGACATATGGGGATATATACTATGACAAGGAATATACTTTTCATAGGATTGTGGTGGCCTATACTATACCATGATGAAAACAAATATGTGCAAGGATGCAATACCTTTTAAAGAGTAGGGAAATAATTACATTGAAATTTAATGTCTTGCATCCATCTCAACCTCAAGAACTATTTGAGAGATGGGGTTTACATTTTTTTGGACCACTTAAGACAATCCATAGGTGAAAGTATCAATACATCATGATAACAATAGAATACCTAACCAAATGGGTATAAGCAAGGGCATTACCAAATGATACGATAAAAAGTATAGCTTATTTCTTGTATGAGCAAGTAATTACAAGATTCAAAATTTTGTTACAATTAAAAAGTGATAGGGGTGGTCACTTTTTTAATGAAGTTATCAAGAATGTAATGACCAACTTTCAAATTTTGTATTCATTGTCAATCCTGTATTACCCTAGATCAAATGGGAAGGTAGAGGTGACTAACAAAATCTTGGTCTCTACACTATATAAAACTTATGGAATAAAAGGGAAAAATTAGGAGGAAATATTACCATTTTTTCTATGGGAATATAGAACAACCTTCAAACCTACAATATACCATACATCCTTTCAACTAATGTACGATCAAGAGGTAGTGGTGCTGGTAGAGTTTTTGGTACCTAGTCTACAGAGCATTGCTTAAGTGACCAAGAAATGTTAGAGGAAATATTGGTAATATTGATCAAGTTAGATGAAATATGAGTCATGGCATAGTGGAAAATTGAAGTAGCCTAGAAGAGAAGTAAGTTGTGGCATGACAAGCATCTTCAAAAATTGGAACTAAACCAAGGTGATTTAGTCTTGAAGTATAATGGTAAGTGAGAAATCTAGCCAAGGAAACTAAAAACATTATGGCTTGGTCCCTTTATAGTAGTGGATTCAATGGACAATGGTGTAGTGAAATTACAATTTTTGGATGGGATAATGGTACCCGAGACTATAAATGGATCAAAGTTGAAACCATACAAAGCACAATGCTTGTTCATTGCTTTCAATGAGATAGAACAAAAATGATGGCAAGAGGAAGAGTTTCATGAAAAAAAAGTTACCTAGAATATATTTGTAGAAGGGGAGGAAACACAACCAATTATGGAGTAAAAATAATTGGAACCTTGATCTGGTGAAATAAGGAGGATGCAAGTACATCGTAAGGTTCACAAATAGAACAAAAAATATTGAAGAAGAGGAAGAGCGTATTCCACCAAATGAAGTAAGGAATAAAGATATGGAACCATTATAAATAAACCTAGAGGTATAAAAAGAAGTATCATAACCATTAGAAGGAGTAATATATCCTTAGTTGGAGTAGCAAAAATTACCCCAACAAGTAGAAGAGCAAAGGAGGATACAATTAATGGTCTAGTATCTGGATAGAACAGATAATTTCAATATAGAAATACCCAACCTAGATGAAGGAGGTGTTTAAAATGATGAATTAATAAGACTTAACCCATTAGCTTAAACAGGCATGATACAACAATGGATGTGCAACCAAACACAACAGTTGTAAGAGAAGTATGAGATATTACAAGCGCATAATGCAAGACTTCGAGGATAGATCATCTAGAAAATGAATGATATGATGCAAATGCTTGATGACCAATAGGCCACAAGGCAAAGGGAGTTCAAACTAAAAAATGCAAAAAGTTAAGAGGTACCATAGGTACAAGGAAGAGCACAAGAACATTAGGAAAGCTCAATATAAAGTTCCAGTATGAATGAAAGATCACAAGTAGAACTAAGAGGCCTGATGCAAGATCTATAAATTATAGATGAAGTAGTAAAGATAGTTTAGTGAGAGATAAAAGAATATGTCATATTACCTAAATTACAAGGAGGATGGAAAGTGGATACTAGTGATTCTAGTGATAAAGGAATTCCCCTATTAACTAGGAACAATAGCTATAATAGTAGTAGCAAATAATTTTTACCAAGAATACAAGAACCCCAAAATCATCCTGAAATAGACACCTATATTTCAATATATCAACAATTGAGATGACAATGAAGGAAAGTGAGGAGACTAAAATATAATGGAGATTCCACCTGAATGGTCCTCATGATGCGATGATAGCCATAATGACTCAACTATTGATTTTTATTTTTTAGTTCAGTATTAGGAAGGTTTGGAAAAATTTTCCCCATAATTTTATTTTGAAGAATGAAGATGGATAACGTGAGTAAGGCATGTGGATCATAGATTAAGATTTCTATGATAATTATCACCAGGAGCTCATCATAATGAAGGGTAGTTTTCCAATATAGAATTC
The DNA here is from genome assembly GCA_028583015.1 of Wollemia nobilis. Lineage (NCBI taxonomy): Eukaryota > Viridiplantae > Streptophyta > Pinopsida > Araucariales > Araucariaceae > Wollemia > Wollemia nobilis. Next base: position 1,056,747 of record JAQPPZ010016554.1, read on the forward strand.
ATTAAGATGACTCCCAGCACATGGGAAATGGAGATTCAAATAGATAATAGGAACACCAACAAGGAATCCCAAGTACCATAGGATGATGATTATGTCATAAATGATGCTTGGGATAATTTGATCAAGGTAGAAATTGATAAGATCCCTTAGCCATAGAATTTTTGGGAAGGAATCAACCTTCGACTCCAAGATGGCTTAAGCAACATGATGAGTTATGACATACACCTCCAAATTTGACAAGAATTGTAAAAAGAGGATATATCATTTGGGGTGGACATTTTCAAAACCTTAGGGGATCATGCTCTAGCAAAGTAAATTCATGGTGACCATAAATGCATTGACAAGGACCAATATAGATAGAAGCAGGGAGATATTTGCTTTAGATAGATGAAATCCCATTTAAAAATCAACACGGTGCCACAACAAGGGGACAATGCCATGGAAAACACACACAAGGAAGAGAATATATAGGAATGAGAAGAGTGCAATTTAAAGGTAAAATTAGTTGAAGCAGGAAAAGGAATAATTCACCAACTCTAGAGGTAGAATTAGTCCAAGGTTATAAGGGTATAATTTGCCCAAACGGTAATTAAATAATAAGGGTTTCTTCACCAAATAATCATTCAATGGGACAAAGAGGAAGTCCAAATTTTATAAAGGATTAGTGAAGGTGCAAATAGAGAAGGTATGATTTCAAAAGTTGAAAATTATACAATTCTAAATCATACAATTGATAATTATATAGTTCCAAATCATACAGTTGACAATTGTATAGTTCCAAGTCATACAGTTGACAATTGCACAATTCCAAACCATGCAGAGATGAACTGTACAATTAGTAGTGAATAAAATCATACAAATAATCAATATACTCTCATTGTGGATAATTTGGTAGAACTACAATTTGACATGCCAGTAGAGAAATTCATACAAGTACAGGTGAATTTCATTATATGATTTCCATGATGGTAAATGAAACAAAAAAATATAAAAAGAAAGAAAGAGATAAAAAGTACAATAAGAAAGTGCATGCAAAAATCTAAGGTGGAAAAATAGGAAAAGCACATGCAAAAAGCTAAGGTGGAAATCATCCATGTACATGATAGTTAAAATAAGATGTAGCTTATAAAAAGGGGCTCAAAGAAAGATTTAAAATCAGTTCAAAGTATAGACCTACCAGGGTTGAAGAAACTTGAGAGTGCAAGAGCCTATGTAGCATAAAGAATTGGTAAAATACTAAATGAGAAACAAATATACACTCAATAGGAGTCTAAAAACAATTTACAACCACCCATGAAATAAATTGCATAGAAGGGTTATTTTGCATTTCATTTTCTCAAATTTTAGAGAAAGCTAGGGCACTATTGATTTTTCCATAAAAAGTAGACTGGAAAAATTGGAGGAAAATAAGGGTAAAACCAAAACTCTTACATGCATGTGGAAAATAATTTCCATAAGTACAACAATTATAGGCGATCAAAAGGAAGGGTAGAACTGTATGAGTACAAATTGTATGATTTGGAAAAGAATAATTGTGTATCTAAAATAGCATAAATGGTACAATAAATCAAGCTTAAGGTTAAAATTGTACAATGGAGGAGAACCAAATGACTATTGGAAAAAAATCTAAGGAGAAATCATACAATAATGGGTAAATTGTATAATTTTTGTGCATATTGTATGAATTTGAAGGTAATTTATACAATTTTAGGGTAGACTGTATGAATTTTAAGGTAATTTATACAATTTTAGGGAAGATTGTATGAATTTGAAGGTAATTTGTATGATTTCAGGGCATATTATACAAATTGAAGGTAATTTATATTATTTTAGGGTAGATTGTATGTTTATATAATTTTAGGGTAGATTGTATGAATTGAAGGTAATTCTTATGATTTTTGGAAAGATTGTATGAATTGGAGGTAATTTATACAATTTTAGGATGAATTGTGTGGATTTGGGACAAATCATATGGATTTTTGGGCAAATAGTATGGATTTGAGGAAAATCGTACAAAATTAAGGTAAATCATATAAATTTTAGAAAAATTGTATGATATTGGTGCAAATTGTATGGACTCAAAGCAAATTAGTACAAGTTGAAGATAAATCATACAGATTGAGGATCAAGTTTTTCATATGATGATAGTAGAGAAACATGAGCATCTTTAAAGGATGAGTGATGAGAAAAAATTTTAATCCCACATGTGGAGAATTATGGGAAGCAGAGTAGAACGCTCACTAGATCCCTTACATTAAAGGAATTCATGGCCCAAACAAGGAGGAAGATCCTTAACTCCATTGCAACACGAGATAACCTACCCCTTACAAGGGTAAGGATGAGGGTTTCAATCAAGATGAGGGTACCACTACTATCCTTCGAGAGGAAGAGGTTATCTATTATAGAGAAGATGTAGTAATTGGTATGGTGGTAGAAGTGAAGAGCAGCCATAATTTTTAAGGGAACCTCAAATGGAACCCTCGAGAGCACATCAAGGGAACTTTGAAGTGAATTTCACAAGGAAATTACACCATAAGATCTTAGTGATTTATTGAGTGAAGAAGAATGCAGACAAGTAGCATTGAATAATATCACCTTCACTCAGTTGATAGGTGAATCTTACAAAAATGGTGGAGTGAGCATCTATAAAATCATAAGCTAAATTTGGAATTGGAAAAAGTAGATGTAATAATTTTGGCACAAGTACCTCCCTTTGACAAAAATTTATTCAATGAATATTTGTTATAGATTGTATAATCATTTGATGCCAATAATAACTATACTTTGGGGAATCGACATCTCAAAGTTGAAATTTTAGCCAAGAATTTTTTATGAATATTTGGGTTGCCATGGTAAGGGCAAATTATCAAGACGGGGCACATCAATCCAATTGAAACACATAGGTTGATCAATTAGTTGATAACAATTAAATTTCCAACAACAACTAAGTCCTTTTGTCTTAAAGGATGAGGAATTAAGCAAAACCACCTGAATACAAAAGAGCTTCAATGTGTCATGAATGTGGTAATTTCATGACTATCAAGAGAGGCATGACCATAAAAATTTATGGTTTTGATGGCACAATATATAGAGGGAATAACCATGGGCATGTAGTATTATTGGGAAATGTATGTGGCTTAGCAGATATAGTGACTGTTGTAGTAATCGATGAAGAATTTCTTGGTGGTATTCTATGCAATTGCGATAATTCTTGATGTAGTAACCTAGATTGGCATACCATTCTATGGACTAATAGAACCCAAATATCTATCTAAGGATCAGCCTTCAATCCTAAAATGGTTCAAGATAATATTGATCAATAAGACCACTCCAAAAAAATAGAAACTAAGAGAAACATCAGGAAGTCAAAACCAATGGTGGTGGAGAAAAGTGGAACATCAAAGGAAGTTCACCAAAGGAGGAAAATGTATCATAAGTTATATTTAGGATTTGATCAAGAAGATAATGCACCTAAATGGTTATTGCAGGAACAGTTAATGTCTCAAAAGGAGGAATACGTAGAAGTATCTACACTAAGTCTTGTGCAAACAAAGTGATAATGGGAAAAAGGGAAAAGAAAAATATAGGAGAAACTTCTAGTACAAAGTGAAAAATACCATATAACATTCATCAACCTAGTTTATGAAGTATATTTAGGACTTCATGAATTGGAATTGATGTACATCAATCTACCAATGGAAGAAAATCAGCCAAAATCAGTAGTAGGATCACCTACATTGATTGATGTCAATGAATTTGAATTGCTAGAGGAAGAAAAATAGTGGTTAGACAAAGTGGAAACACCACCAAGATAAAAATAAAATAAAGTAGTGGTGGTACTGCAAGAAGAGAAGAAGAATAAGAAAAATAAATAATTCAAAATTACTATGAGAGGCGATAATAGCCACAAATCAGATGAGGAAAATAAGATGGAATAAGAAGAATTACCTGATCCAGTAGAAACACCTGAAGAGTAGGTGAAGGAGCAACAAAATCCATAAGAAGAAGTCCAGGTACAAGGTCAAGAACAATATTTAACTATAGAAGCATATGTAGAAGATATTAGGCCAAAAAAACAAGAACAAGAGTTAACTATAACACAAATTACACTACAAGAATAAACTAAAACTAGGCCAGTTGGGGAGATTGGGGGGAGATCTCTTTGATAGGAGGAAGTTAAATAGGATAACTAAACATAGGAATAAGATAAATAACTTTTAACATATTTTTTGATCAAAGTGCCTACATTTGGGATATTTGATAAGAAAGGAGAAGAGATAGATGAACGGATGGATCATTTCTTCGAATAGATATCTAAAATATTTTTTAACATCTAATTATAGTTGCAAATAGGCTATGTAGGACAACTAAAATACTAGAAATAACGAACATTTAATGAAATGGATAAAGTAATGGATTGGGTGTGCAATAAAGGTAGGATAAGAAAAATAGCAAAAATATATGCACAAAAATAGTGGCAATTACCAGCAAGAAGGGTACCAAAAAATTTAGTTAGTGATTTACCGAAGGAAACAACAACTAATTACAATGTACCTTCATGGTTATATCTAGATTTGGATAAAACCCAAACATAATCAATGGATATGATAGGCATAGAATACTAGAGAGCATCACCAAAGTTAGTTTTATGTTTTGAAATTATAGTTTCCTAACACATTGGATAGAATGGCTTGCCTTGAGACTAGATAAAAATCATCAAACCAAGGAAACACAACATGGAGAAGTATAAATGACACACAAAGAAATAGATGCAATAGAAGATGAGTTAGATTTCATTAATAAAGAAGCTAAATTAAAATAAAATGAGATAAAGATATAAATGAATAACATGAAATAGAGACCTTTGAATATAAGATCAAATTGTAGGAAGAATAAGGACAACTCTCAAGGCAACAGGTAAAATATCATAAGAAGAAATTGTTGTTAGAATATATTACATTATTTAGGTACATGTCAATGTACCACCTTTGGTACATTACTAGAGTAGGATTTTACTTTAGAGTAAGGTTAAGTAGTTACTTGGGGAAGAAGAAATAAGTGCACAAGTGTCAATGTGAAATTATGTAAATGTATATGGAGTCCACTTGTACATGAGTCATAGGAAATGTAGTTAGGAAGAGTAAGAGCCAAATATTACAAAGACCATAGTGAATAGAAGGGGAGCATAGCAAATATTACTTGGAGTAGTGAGTAGGTACAACGTAGTTTCCATTAGAGTTCTAGAGTCTTCATTTCATCCATTACATTGCATTGTACTCAAATTTCCATCAATTGCATATTTCAGCATTCTTGCAGAATTCCATTATCTTACTTATTTGTATATTTTACATCTTGTGATTGCTTTCTCTCATATCATACATTATCAAAAGTTAACAGTGTTATCATATCCACAATATATCATATAGGAATAGGGAGAGCCACAAGAGATATTGAGAGGAGAGAAGAAAGTCTTAGTTCCAAAAATTTTGAGATTGCATTTGTCTAGTCTTTTCATAGAGTTGCAAAAAAACTTGTGAAGACTAGGACTCGACATTCATTCCACTATATTGGAAAATCAAAAAGTGAAGATTTATCACTTAGAATTTCTTCCATTACAGTCCTAATAATTTATTGCAGGAAAAATGAGATTTGAAGAAATTTGGGAAGCTTCCTATAGAGAGTTATGAAGAATATCATCTTTAGAATCAATCCAGCACTAGAAGCAACAAATGGAAGAAGAGGAGATTCCAGGAACCTGAGAGAAGTCCTATTGTAGACCTACATAGTGTAGAAGAGGAAAATACCATAGGATCCTTGTTCCAGATTTGAGGAAGAGACTCTAGAGAAGAGTCCAAGAGAATATTGGAGGTTGGTGATCTCCATTGAAAAATTGCAAATAGTATATTAAAGAGACTCCAGAGAAGAAACCTGGTAAAGATAGGAAATTGGTGATATCCATTGAAGATTGAAAAATTCACCCTAAAGCAGTAGAATAAATTAACCTGGGAAACTGAAGAGACCTACTAGAGATCCCATTGAAGAAATTCTAGTTTTGAAATATATAGGAAAGGACTAGCAAAAGTCTTGTTCCTGAAGCAACATATTTTAGATATCTGAAAGGAATATCTCATTGCAAAACTTCCATAGTAGAAGGTTGAAGAGAAAGTCTCATTGAGAAGACAAAATAAGTTGTAAGATTAAATACCTTGAAGAGATCTCAAGGAGAAACAAGGAAAAGGCTTGGTGAGATTTATTAAATGAGTTCCTAGAAGAAATCATTGAATAAATTCACTACCAAGGATAAGCTCCTGATAGTGAAGGAATTGGGATAATTGTCGCCATTCGACAACAAGCCCAAAGGAGAAGAGTTTGGCAAGTTTGTTGAATTTTAGAGGACACTAGTGAATATCTTAAAAATTTTAGATTCTTGAGAAGAAGACCCTGTTTAAATTCAAAATTTGACAAGGAGTTTGAAGGAGAACACAGACAGAAGAAGTCTAATAAATCCAAGAGATTTGGATATTCTTTCATAGCTAGGAAGGCATATTTTGGAGATAGGGATTTGTTGAATCTACAGCAAAATATTGAAGGTTTCATAGTTGTTATTTACTACCATTCCAGATAACCAATCGGTGAATCTATTCATCAAGATCTACATCATCTTCAAAAACCATTAAAGGTAAGCAACTTAGGTGCAAAGGGTTCATTACTTGAACACTCATATTCAGATTGTTACTTAGTTACATTAAACACCTTATCAGAATTAAAGTTTAAAGGATAAGGGCTCATATTAGAGTCTTCAAGAGAGTGCAAAAAAATTCTTTTAAGGTTATTACCTGCACATTAAAGTAGAAGTTAATATTATTCCAGTAGAAATAAAAATATCATCTTCCTATTATCTAGTTACAACAAAGAATACTAAATTAGATTGTAGAGATTATAGAGCATTTGTAAATTCTTTAAGAGTTATCATTAGTGCATATTACAAGTTAATTTTTAAGGATTAATAAGGTGATTGAAGTTGCACTATATTAGTTTCTCTTAAAGCTTATTAGAAGTGCACTAAGGATTTAAAAGTGAAAGTGAAAATTAGTGAAATATTAAGTCACTCTCAGGGCATATTAGTTTCATGGTTATTAGCTTGGATTCATTGTTATATTAACCAAGCAAAGGAGAGAGTTGTCTAAAAAATAATACAACATCGAATCATCCCTTACATACAAAGGAATAGTACAAAGAAACCACCATCAAAACCAGTAGAAATCTTGCAAGAAGATATTTGAAGATCTCATATAGAGGTGCAAATCCAAGGTATTATATTCTAACTATTGTAAATCTATTTACATTAGTTCCTTGCACCATAATATCTTGTCCTACATAGAAAATAGGACAAAGTTCAAGTGTCTCAAGGACACATCAACTCCAGCAAGACTCATCACAAAGTGATCAATAGAAGGTCACTATCTGAGCAAGGTAAAAGAGTCAAAAAAGGGCTCACATTACGATATTTAAAGACACCCCCATCAACCACAAAATTGAGTGTCCATAGTAAGAAACCTGAAGCACAAGGTATCCACACAAAGGAGTCATTATATATTGTATAGCACAAGTAGGTTATCATAAATAATCTATCATTTATCTATGTTAGCTATCATCTAGTACACATTGCAAAGGTAGCATTCAAGATAACATATTAAAAGTATAAAAGGGTAAGGTATAAGGTAGGGTTAAAGGTGCAATACCCAAGTCCTAGCTTGGAGGAATCATTTTATAAGGAGCATCCAAATTCACCCTTGGAGTCCCATGCAACCACCATTACAATTCCTAGAATCATCACAACTATATATAACATTTGGACGACACATCTTGCACTTGTTGGAAAGAAGGAATAAGTGTTTGAAAGTATTGGAACAAACTGGAAATAACTTGCACTTATTAGCAAGATAAGAGTTATAAGGATGTTGGAGATACCTCTACATGTAAAATAAGATTCACCACTTGTCACACTAAGTTGCATATTATTCTCTCTAACACCTATCCTATAAGGTAATGCCCAAGATGAAATAATGCTCACCTTGGAAGTGTTAAAAAGCATCATTTGAAGAATTAATGGATTACAATCATTTCAAATAAGCATTATATATTAATGCTCATAAGAAGACTATAATGGTTTTTAACTACCTTGTAACACTCATAAGGAGACTACAACAGTTGTCCACCATCTACATGCCTAAGTAAAAATTGCACCAAGTGTTGAAATCATCAAGGAGGAATAGTAACGTGCCCAGTATTCCACATAGGAATAAATCTATTAATAGAAAATTCCAGGCACTATTCAATATACATAGATGTGAAGGAAGAAGCATGCATTTGTAACATCAAAGCATTGATACGTAGTGAGGTAAAAGTCTATTTAAGGAGGTTGAAAACTTTGATGAGACATCCATTAAAGGAGGAGCATTGAATGCTCAACGTCATACAAAAAATACAACGTTCAAAAAAATTCATTTGAGGAGCGATGATCAAGGAATATTGTACGTAAAATTATAAAGATAATATAAAACTAATTACCTATTTTTGTACTTTCTCAACACATGAAGCAAACTAGCAATACAAATCAATATTATTGTGATGATAGACTAACTCATCATGAAATAGAGATTCCACTAGTATCAATGTAGAATCACAGGAGAAGAAAGAGGAAAAGGAAGAAAAGGTATGCTAGGAGAGAACATAGCAAAGAAGATATAAATAGAAAAGAAACCACAAAGACTGAACCAGATGGACATATTCAAATTGGAGAAATAGAAGAACCCTCAGCAACAACTTTCTCTACCTTGTATGAAGATGCTAACTACTTACTTGAATAGATTACAGTAAGCAAAGAAGGAGACTACAAATTCTAGTACCATATTGAAGATCCATATTGAAGACTAAAGTCTTCAATACCCAAATAATGTAATATAGGGGTGTGTTAGAGTATATTATATTATTTAGGTACATGTCAATGCACCACCTTTGATACATTACTAGAGTAGAAGTTTACTTTAGAGTAAGGTTAAGTAGTTACTTTGGGAAGAAATAATAATGCACAAGTGTCAATGTGCAATCATGTAAATGTACAAGGAGTCCACTTGTACATGAGTAATAGGAAAGGTAGTTAGTAAAAATAAGGGCCAAGTAACTTATCTTCTTATATATAGGTCTCGTAGTGAGTAGAATGGGAGCATAGGAGATATTACTATGGAGTAGTGAGTAGGTACAATGTAGTTTCCATTAGAAATCTGGAGTGCTCATTTCCTTCATTATATTACATTGTATTATTTTTGCAACTTTTCATCAATAGCATATTTTAGCATTCTTGCATAATTTCATTATCTTAATTTTTTGCATATTTTACATCTTGTGATTGATTTCTCCCATATCATACATTATCAAAAGCTAAAAATTGTAGGAGCAAGGTGAGTTGTTAAATAAGTATGTTGTATAGTTGAAGCAATAGGAGAAGCAATTGAACTTGAATACTCAATAGCTCAAGCATCAAGAAGAGTAACTAGTAGCTAAACAAGAAAAATTAATAAAACTGATACAAATTGATATACTTGATTACTACAAGAGGAAGATTCTAGAATTCAAGGCCACAATTCAGCTAAAGGAAGAACAACAACAAGCTCATCACAAAAATTATAGCAGTGGTACCAAGTGATTATTGAGAAGAATGAGAAACTTACCATTGTTGGTAAAAGAGAGGTAGCTTTAGTACAAAAGTTATGAAAAGGAATATCTAATTGATTAAAGGAGCTATTGCTGGTCTTAGCCAAAGCTAAAGAGAAGGCAAATAAATATAGATTGAAGGCTCTAGAGCTCATTAACTATGATGCTATATTGTGGGGTGATTGAGCTATTCTCCATGTATAGATTCAAGGTCTCTAGAAGTAGGACCATCCAATTAAGGGCAAGCAACAATAGTAGGTAATGATGTCGACTAATTTAAAGGGGAGGGTAGATGTAGGTAGAAAATATGCCTAAAAAAAATAAATAAATGAAACCATACAACATAGTGGTTTTTGTACAATTTTGAGTTAAATGTACATAATATGTAAAAAATAAAGTTAAATGAAATGCATGTGAAATGTAATTTGATAAAAATTACATTAGACCTTAGTAAAATTAAATAGAAAGGTTAAAAGATATTAGTTGTGGATGGTAGTTGTGAATGATGCGATGTCTTAGGAACCACTTCGAAATAGCCTAGGCAGGCATTATAAGCACTCCCATTCTATTTTTGTAGGTTTTTCATGTGTAGTTCATATATGGTTATTCATAGTTATGCATGAGGAGTACATATTTTCCATTTTATATTTATGCTTATGATGAAGGCTCATACGAAATCTTGGAGATACATTCATGGAATGAGCATAGTGGTTTACTATTGCAACATGTGTATTGTCTTACTATGTTGTATATTTATTGTGTATAGCAACCATGAGTAGTGTGAATCCCAATTGAGTTAGACCTATGTATGCATGTGTGGAAAATGAATTTTATTTTCATTAACTATAATATCTATGATGTTTGATGGTTATTACAAATATTTTTGATCCTATATTTATGGTAGATAAGCATATTCATAAATAGTATATTCAACCATGTACTATGGCAAGGAATATACAATGAGGATATACCATGCTTAATTGACATTTTTATCATTAGCAATAATATTCATGCAATCGGTATGAAATTAAGAAATTATAGGATTAAGTAGTTTGGAGTATTGAGGGTTTGGTAAAGCATACAGTTGGATCACCAAACTATACATACAAATTTTTACCATCTTATTTTGGCACATATACACTTATTATCTATTTTGGGTTGAGATAATTTAATTTCCAATTGAATGATTGCAATGCATGATTGATAAGACCGAGGAATTGCCAAATGAATATATTTGTAGATTAAATATTTTGGAAAATCATACAGTTCATTGTTGTCTGTTTGTGACTATACAATCATACATTGTACATTTTGTAATTGTACAGTTACTTGTACATTTTGTAGAGTTGTATAATTGAAGTCATACGATTACCCCATTTGCATAATAAACATTGGGATATCATCCCAAAATCTATCATCATACCCCATTCATTGGGAGTACAACCACATATGCTACACGAGTAAAAAGTATTCAAGTGTAAAAGAGCACACTAAAGCTTTCCAAAGGCTTTCCACCTAAGTTGGACATCTAGAGTTTATTGTAGTCATAGTTTCAAGGTATGTAAATGGTCTCAAAATTTCTATTCAAGATGAAATCAGTATGTTGCATATTAAGAGCATGGAGGATGCATATCAATATGTTGTGAGAGTTGAGGAGAAGCTCAATAGAAATTTTGTATAGTCCTCTAGAGGTAGAGGCAAGGAAAAATCCCAAGGGGATAAGGATCATGTAGTCAAGAAGGATGAGGAGGCTACGAGCTCAAGAAGACCTCAAAGAGGTATATTCCAACCTAACAGAGGTAGGGGGAATGTTGCAAGGGGTTAGGAGAAGACTTAGTGGTTCAAAGAAACCTACTTTAACTATGGGGCTCAAGGCCATAAATCCATAAAATGCAAAGAGCCTCCAAAATCCAACAAGAGAGTTAAAAATAGAGCTAATGTGGTTGAGGGAGAGGAGGCAGAGTGTTGATGGATCTGAGTATCACACCACTATAGGAGACAGTGAGCAATTGATGGTTAGGAGAGCACTAACATCAAGAAAAGATGATGGAGAACCTTGGTAGAGAAAGAGCATTTTTAGGACTAAATGCTTGTCAAGAGGAAAAATTTGTAAGGTGATTATGGATAGAGGTAGCATTGACAATTTGGTATCAACCTATATGGTTGAGAAGCTTAATATGAATACTATGGATCATGCAAATCCATACAAAGTTTCATGGATGCAAAAATACCACCAAGTCACCATGGATAAGAGATGCAAGGTGAAGTTTTAGATTGGGAAATACTATGATGAAGCATGGTGTGATGTGATTCCTATGGATGCATACCATTTGTTATTGGGCATACCCTGGTAGTATGATAGATAAGCACTGCATGATGACTAATTGGATACTATCATAGTTGAGAAGGGAGGTAAGAAGTGGATATTGAGATCCCACAAGCCTAAAGCAACTGAAGCTAGTTGTGGTCTAATACTACTTGGAGAAAAGGAGTTCCTAGAGGAGACAAAGGGGTAGACAATGTGCTATGCATTATTTCCTAGAGAGGAGCAAAGGGATGAGACAATGCCTATTGAAGTTGCAACAATCTTGAAGGATTGTCCTAATGTTGTGGCTGATGATGACATGCCACCTGGTTTTCCACCCATGAGGAAGATCTCCCACTAGATGGATTTGATTCTTGGTGCTAGTCTTCCCAATAAGGCACCTCATAGGATGGATCCTATGAGAACTATGGAGTTGAACAAGCAAGTCAAGGAGTTGCTTGAGAGGGGCTTGATTAGAGAAATCCTAAGCCCATGTGTAGTACCTATTATCTTGACACCAAAGAAAGATGAAAAATGGAGGATGTGTACTGATTCCCGAGCCATCAACAAGATCACTATCAGGTATAGATTTTCCATCCCAAGAATAGATGATTTACTAGATTATTTGTGTGGATCTAGATTTTTTTCTAAGATTGATTTGAAGAGTGGTTACCATCAAATCAAAATAAGAGAAGGGGATGAGTGGAAAACAACCTTCTAGATGAAGGATGGTCTGTATGAGTGGTTGGTTATGCCATTTGGGCTTACCAATGCACCCAACACTTTCATGAGATTGATGATAGAAGTGCTGAAACATTTTTTGGAAAAGTTTGTTGTAGTTTACCTGGATGATATTTTGATCTATAGAAAGAACAAAGAAGAGCATCTCAAGCATGTAAGAGCAGTCTTGGAAAAGTTGTAGCAAGAGAAGCTCTTAATAAACTTGAAGAAGTGTTCATTCCTCAAGTTAGAGTTGATCTATCTTGGATTTGTGGTATCCAAGGATGGGCTTAATATGGATCCAACCAAATTTATTGCCATTAAGGATTGGCCAATCCCAAAGAGTGTAACTAAGGTAAGGAGCTTCCATGGTTTGGCAAGTTTCTATAGGAAATTCATTAGGGATTTCAGTGCAATTTGTGCACCATTGACCTCATGCATAAAGAAAGGAATCTTTGTGTGGACTCAAGAGGCTGAAAGAAGCTTCCAATTATTGAAGAAGAAGATGATAGAGCAGCCCATACTAAGGAGTCCTAATTTTGAAAAATATTTTCAAGTAGACTATGATGCCAATGGAAAGGCTATTGGTGTAGTGTTGAGCCAAGAAGGTAGGCCTGTTGCATATTTTAGTCAAAAATTGAATGAGGCTCAAAAAAAATATTCTATCTATGAGAAGAAACTTTATGCTATAGTACAAGCTCTAAAATACTGGAGGCATTATTTTTTCCTAGAGAATTTGTCTTGTATATTGATCATCAAGCTTTGCAATACTTGAATAGTCAAAGCAAGTTGAGAATTAGGTAAATCAAGTGGGTAGAATACTTGGCAAGCTATACCTTTACTTTGAAGCACAAGTTAGGAAAGAGCAACCAGGTTACATATGCTTTAAGTAGAAGGGTATTGTTGCTCAAGATAATGCATGTTGAATGCATAGGACTAGATGAGATGAAGAACCAGTACAAGGATGATCTAGACTTTGGAAAGGTATGGCATGAATGTAGTGAATTTGAGCATAGGGTGTGGAATGACTTCTTCCTTTAGGATGGATTCTTGTTCAAGGATAGGTAATTATGCATTCCTCAAGGATATATGAGGGAGAATATAATTAGAGAGAACCATGGTGGAGGTCTAGGAGGTCATTTTAGGAGAGACAAAACCATTGCTCAGCTAAGAGAGAAATACTTTTGGCCTAGTTTAGCTAAGGATGTAGAAAATTTTGTGGCCAAGTGTAGAACATGCCAACTTGCAAAGGGCACTAGGCAAAATATTGGTTTATATACTCCATTGCCTATTCCCAATGGACCTTGGGAGGACATAAGCATAGATTTTATATTGGGTTTACCAAGAACCCAAAGAGGCCATGATAGCATATTTGTGGTTGTAGACATATTTTCAAAAATGGCTCATTTTATCCCATGCAAGAAGACCACTGATGCCAACAATGTGGCTAGGCTATTCTTCCAAGAAATTATCAAATTACATGGATTGCCAAGGAGCATTACTGCTAATAGGGATGTCAAATTCATGGGACACTTTTGGAAAATGCTATGGCAAAGGCTAGGAACCAGACTAGATTTTAGTTTTGCTTATCATCCATAGACTAATGGATAGACTGAAGTGGTTAATAGAAGCCTTGGTAATTTTTTGAGAAGCTTAGTTGGTGATAAGCCAAAGCAATGGGATATTGTACTTGCACAAGTTGAGTTTGCATACAATGATTCCATTAATAGGTCCATAGGAAAATCACCATTCCAAATAGTCTATGGAAGGTCACCCAAAGGAGTGACTAATCTAGTCAAGGTTGTAGCTGAGAGGGAAAATGCTACAGTAGAGGACCTCATAGAGCACTTCAAGGAGCTACATGATGATATCAAGAGGAGGATCAATCAAAGTAATTAGTAGTATAAACAAAAAGTAGATAAAAAAAGGAGGGTGAAGTCATATCAAGTTGGAGATCTAGTTATGGTGTTCTTGAGAAAGGAAATATTTCCTAAAGGTACTTATAACAAGCTCAAGATGAAGAAAATTGGACCATGCAAGATAATCAAAAAGTTTTTTGATAATGCCTATGAGATTGAGCTCCTTGAGGGGATAGATATCTCACCCATTTTTAATGTATCAAACTTGCACCCATATGTTGGAGATAATATTATTGCTAAATCTCCTGAACCAGTTGGAAAAAGCATAGATTGGAGGAATCAACTACCTAAGAAGCAACTTGATCAAATTGAAAAAATTTTAGATGAAATAATGGGCAAGAAAACTAGGCACATGTAGTATAAGGAGTTCCTTGTGTGGTGGAAGGGAAAATAGTAGAGGAATATGCTTGGATAAGAGAGGTGGATTTAGATCACTTATAGAAAGCTACAATTTCAAATCGAGATCCATGAGTAGGGCTCATGATTTTTTTGTACTTGTGTTGATTGATGCAGAAGCATCCAAGTGGGATCATGATTTTTTTTTTTTTCCACATGTTGTAGTTTTTATGTATGTGGGTTGTCACACATGTTTTGGTGCATATGGTTTTATGCACATGGTTTGGTGCACATGATTTGGTACACATAGTTTGGTGCATGTGGTTTTGTATATGTGGTTTTATGCATAAGGTTTTGTGCACATGGTTTGTGAACAATATTTTGGTGTGCACATGGTTGGCTATAAAAATAAAAATAAAAATAAAAGGATGGCAAATTTAGTTAAGCTTTAGGAGTGATATCAAAGACTTGGACAAAGCTTGTATAAGTGTGGTAATTATGGCCACCATGGAACTACTCTTGGAGAGAAAATTGTGAAGTTTATGTGGTGTACTGGTACCTATTGTGTTCAAAGAATTCTACAAAAGAAAATGTTGTGTGTTTGTGTTTACTATTTTTTTATAGTGTACTCTAATCTTGCAAATTTAATTTTTGTTACTGTTTTTGTAAAATAAAGGTACCACGCTTCTTGACTGCATCATTTTATATATACTTGAAAATTTTCAATTATAGAACTTATATCTAGTGATAGTGATGAATAGGACAAGAAATGATGTAATAAAATAATCTTAAAATAAAATTATGGTCTTATATTAGCTTGATTATTTAAAAGGTCGATTCCTAGAAGTCATTATGGTAGATTTGTTAGGCTATAGACACAATATCTTAACATGATAGCTTTACCTGTAAATGCATGTTAGAGGTTTTATTTATATCAAATGCTATGAGTATGCTTAAGCATGTTTTTGGAAATTTTAAATAAAATTTCTTAAAACATTTGAATATATTGGTCACAAAAAAATGCACTTTTTACAAATTAAAAAAAATATACTATCCATCCTAAATTTTTCAAAGAAGATAAATATAAAATAATACATGTATTATACATGTGGTGGCAGCAGTTTACTATGGTAGGTTGCAGTAGCTATGATATCAATAGTAGTTTATTATGGTAGGGTTCCTATGATAGGGGTGCAATGGATGTAATATCAACAACAGTTTACTGTGGTAGGGTTCCTATGATAGGGGTGCAATGGATGTAATCTCAACAACAGTTTACTGTGGTAGGGTTCCTATAGTAGGGGTGTAGCAACTATAATCTTGGTGGCAATTTACTATGGTAGGATTTTTGTGGTAGAGATGCAATAGTTGTGATCTCAATGGTAGGATCAAGCCCATGTTTTATATTAGGAAAGGAATGATGGAGGGAGAGATGAAGAGTAGTGATAATGGGAGTAGCGATGGTGGGAATGAGGATGAGGGCAAGGGAGACAATGGGAGATATTTTTCTCAAAATGGTATTTATCTGATAGAGATAAATAATTGTTTGGACCTAAATTTTATTTTTAGTATTGATAATGTGGTGCTTTGTTTGGGGCTTGTTGGAAGGGACCCACATTCCTTTTGTGGGGATATTTCATGGTCATATGTGGTTAGTGGTAAGAATAAATCCCATGAACCTTGTTTTACCCTAATACCTAAAGGAGATAAATCTATTGTCCCATATGAGCTTGTAGATATAGATATTAAACAAGGAAATACAAGTCTTATAGAGTATTTCATGGGTGCTCATCTAGATCTAGACATGATTAGGAAATGGGTTGCATAAAAATGGAGGTCCAATGACCACATGAAAATAGTTGCTTTATCAAAAGTTTTTTCATGGTCAAGTTGTTCTCCAAGGAGGATGCAGACAAAAATTTGGGAGGAGGACCATGATTTTTTGGATGGAGGGGTCTCATCCTATGAATATTGATCCCAAACCTCGACCCAAATTCTCAAAGTTTTATCCAAACACCGGTTTGGTTCAAGACACCAAGTTTACCATAATACTTCTTAAATGAGGATGTGATAGTGGGTATAACAAGAGAAATAGAGGGTCTAGTGGCTAATGATCGAGCATAACTCATTGTTGACTAATTTATGCAAGAATATATGTCAATTAAGACCTTGAGAAGGATATTATTGCCTCAATTAGTTTGGTCTTAAATTTGGATGTTTGGAATTAGAATATTGAATCTAATTTGATGGAACCTAAAATACAAGTTAAATTTTATAAAGTATTTAGCACCATACAATTCATCCAATAAATCATATATAACAAGGATAGGGAACTTATCTTTGATTGTCATATTATTGAGAGGTAAAAAATTAGGACATATGTGCCAAGAATTGTCCTTGCATCATATTATAGCCACTAGAGAGGCATAAGGATTGATGTTTGGATGGATGATTCCTTGGTCTAACATTTCCTAAGCCAACCTCTCAATTTTAGAATTTTAGGGCTAGGGATAGTGGTAATGATGCATATTTGGGATATTAGGAAATAATCAATAAACATTAGAAAATATTATTCAGGTAGGTAGGTTTAAATAACATTGTACTTAGGCTATGAATAGCCTAAGGGGTAGTCCACCCATGAAGGTAGCTAACAATAGGACTTTAGGAATATTAGAAATATAATATCCCCTAGTTTAGCTAACAAATGCGCTAAGAATATTTAACGCCTACCAATTAACCTAATTACATAGTCAAGTTGACTACAACTACTCACCTACTAACCAAGATAGGTTAAAGGTAGAAAGTAAATACTAGTGGTAAAAATTAATAAACTACTTTTTACCATGCGGTAAATTAAATCTACCTAGGTGAATCTTACAAATTACCAAATGAGGTAATAATTTATAGTTACTATAGCATAGTAACTCTAACATCCCCCCTTATTACATTATTTGGGTAATGTATATAACTATCCCAATATAGTGAAAAGAATGTAGATCTACTACTTCTTGCTCTATCATAGTGCTTTGGCTACTCCTAAGCAAAAAATGGGTCATTCCTCACTTTGTCTTCACATCAATGAATGTCCTTATTGTAATATTGTCATCCAACCAGATTGCATGGGTAACCAACCGCTATAGCCGCTAGGTGTATTAGAGTAGATCACTGGATACGAGATTCATTTTGTTTTCAATATAATTTTGCAAAAAGTGTTGATAAGGTAGCTAATGTGTCGGTCGATGCCAAAAATGCACCCTTATAGGTTTCCCCCCTTGTTGCAAAACATGTTGTAATGGAATTTCTAAAAGAAGTGTGACTAAGGTGTCGGTTGTTGCCAAAAATGCACCCTTATAAGTCTTCTTCCCTTTTTACAAAAAATTGTGTGAAGTAGGAAAAGAAATGTTTATCCCCCATTAATTGCAAAAGATGTGCAACTCATAAAGATTTGTTAAGGCTTTTACAAATATTACCTCCTAGGAAAATTTTACATTGTAAAATCCCCCCCTTTTGTTACAAGTACTTCAAACAAAAAGAGTTTGCTATTTATGAAACCTAAAAGAGGTACAATCACCCCTTTATTTTAAGTACTTCAAACAAAAACTTATGCTATTTATGAAGTCTAAAAAAGAGAGTGTATATGGTACTAGCCTAAGGTGACAAATTTGTTTCCCTTTACAATGTTGTTTTAGCCATGAGCACTTTGTGTGCTCTTTTCGAACCAAAATTAGAATTGAAATTAGACACTTCACTAGCAACATGGCCTTTGTGATGTGCCTTTGCCATTTTAGTTTTGCTTGTTTTGAAACCAACATTGATTGGTGTCATGGTTGTCCTTTTTAAAATTTGTGCAAAACTTTGCCTCCTAGGCAATTTTATCAAAAAAGTTCACCAAATAATCCTTCCTTATTGCAAGTATTTCAAGCATGGTTGCTATTATGAAGCCTAAAAGAAAAAAGTATAATTTTGATGAATTCTACTTTTCTAATTGCCTTTACAAGTTTTATCTCCCTCTTGTCAAAATCTGTGTTTGAAGGAAGAAAGGAATTATCCCCCCTTAGTGCAAAAGATTGCTACTTTCAAGGTTCCTTATTTTACAAAAACTTGTTCTTTCTTTTGATATACCCTAAAAGAGTACCAAAATATAATTCACTCAAAAATATATTTAATGGCACCTGCCTAAAAATCCTCCTAAAGAGGGATAATCAGTTTGAGGAAATTGAGCCAAACAAATAAGAGTGAATTAGGGGTTTTGATTTAGGAGAGAATATCAAGAAAAATTGGCTTTATACCTATGCAATGAATTGCACAAATTATTGTGAAGTTTTGGGGTTTTTTAGTGCTCTTGATTTTGTGACTTATAATTATAGAAATTAAATGCAATAATCAATCAAAGAGTACCCACAAAATTTTTATCACTTAGGTGTCCGAAAATGCACCTAATTTGCCAATTTGTAATAAAGGTGTCAAGTAATATAAAAAATGCACCTTTATCACCAACTTTTGCAACAAAATTTGGAATTGTGTTGTGCAAAAATTTGATATATTATCTCCTCTTGTTTTTCAATTTTGCAAAGAATGTGGCATAAAACAATTGCCTTTCCTTTTTTTTTTTGCAAAATTAACAATTTTTTATTTTGTTTTAAGTGCTCCTCACTTTGTGTTACAATTTTGCAAAAGAAATACAATTTCTTGTCTTCCCCCTTTGTTTTGCAAAATTAACAAAATAGCACTCATTTCAAGTCAAGTCGACACACGACCCGCATTTGAAAGGCTTCCAGAACCAATCGACACACGACTTGGTTTTTATGGACCCAAGGTCTTCAATTTCTTCTCAATTTTTGCAAAAATAATAGAATGTGCAATTTCATGTATTATATCCCCCCTTGGAGAAAACAAATGCACACTTTGCCTTTGAATTTTACAAAATTTTGTGTCTCCTTGTTTTCCAATTTTGCAAGAAAGAATCAAATGTCTTGATTTTGTCCCCCTTTGATTGTGCAAAATTAACAAGGTTGAGAATATTTTAGGTTCCCTAGTTTTGCAAAAAAAAATAGGTGCTATTTATTTGTCTTATATTCCTCTCTTGGAGAAAAAACAAAAACACTTTTTTTATTTGGAAATTGCAAAAAAAATAGGTCCTCTTTTTTTTATAATTTTTAATTTGCAAAATTTAAACAAAAAGTTTTAATCATAAAATTTGAATTAATAATAAAAATAAAATTATGCTTTTTTTAAAAATCAATTTATAAAAAAGTAATTTTTACAAGCATAATTTATATTGGAATTATTAAAAAAAACTGATATAAAAAAAATTAAATTAAAACAAATATAAAAAAATATATTTTTATAATACCTTGGGCGCCTTGTTGTTATTATCCTTTTAGAAAAAAATGGAGTGGTTTTGGCCCCGACGGGAGTCGAACACCTGACTTCTCATCGGGTAGGGCCAAATCTCTTGGTGCTCGACCATTATGGTGACAACGGCGGATGGGAGTGTGAGGGATAATACTCCCTTTTATCTCTATTCCCGCTCAGCAGCAAGAACAAAAGGTGAAATGTGGAACATTTAGTCCCACATTCACCATGTTGTTTGCTTTGGCAGTGTATAAAAGCAACAAAGACCCCCCTTCATATCACCTCTTTTTGCCACAACAACCCAACGAATGGAAATGACACATCAGCACGAGATGGAGCAATCACCACTTGCCAAGTTAGTAGTGAACTGAAGGTTACCACATCAGCTCTCACACGACCACACCACATCACCATACCTTTTCGGATGCCACTTGTCCTCCTCGATCTATGGGACCATCTAGTCACCCATTATGTTAGCTGATTTGCCAACCGCAAAATGGAATTCAAATAGATCGCCACATGGCTACTCCAGATGCATGCCAGGTATCTATCCACTTTGAGATTCATGTCAAAGTTAGAGCCTATCAAATCAACTACTGGGTTAGTTTTGTGCTTTGCACAGTTAGAAGCTAGGATCATTGCGATATCAGATGTGGATATTAGTGTTAGTAGTTTGTGAAATTTTGGGATGGCAAGCTATTAGAGGATCCTACGCCACAGTCAATGCCTAAGTTTTAGTGTTGTTAGTGGATGGCCAATAGGATTCCGCTGATGTTAGGTGCTGGCGAGAGGCACCAACGTCGCCGACAGGATGAGGTTACCAATGTGAGGCACTGGCGGGAGGTCCAGCCGAGTGGTAGCCTATAACTATCATTTGGTAGCGTAACACTATTTACCACTGTTAGTGCCTGAGATTTTGCATTAGTAGTTGTAGCGCTATCAATGGTCAACTCAATTTCCATGTGATATTTCACCAAAAAATTGCTTTGGACTTCGTGTTGCCTTGGAAAATGAGCTAGCCTAGCATATTCTAGTGATGTTGCTGCTTTGGGATGCAGATCCTATCTAGGGGGTCCTATGTGTCAGGATTTGGGCCCCTGGTCCAACTGGAACGGGTCATTGCCCGCCTTGTCCAGGTTCGCTCTGTAGGTCCACTCAGGTAAGACGTTGCTTTGATACCAATATTAGGAAATAATCAACAAACATTAGAAAATATTATTCATGTAGGTAGGTTTAAATAAAATTGCACTTAGGCTATGAATAGCCTAAGGGTTAGTCCAACCGTGAAGGTATATAACAATAGGACTTTAGGAATATTAGAAATATAATATCCCCTAGTGTAGCTAACAAACACACTAAGAATATTTAGTGCCTAACAACTAACCTAATTACGTAGTCAAGTTGACTATGACTACTAACCTACTAACCAAGATAGGTTAAAGGTAGAAAGTAAATACTAGTGGTAAAAAGTAACAAACTACTTTTTACCATGTGGTAAATTAAATCTACCTAGGTGAATCTTACAAATTACCAAATGAGGTAATAATTTATAGCTACTGTAGCATAGTAACTCTAAAATTTGGATGGCATGATCATGTGTTCTCTTTGTAGGAAGACCTATGAGCTCACCAAAGACCTCTGCATAATCACCCACAATGTTTTGCAAGTCTAAAGAAAGAGCTAGAAGAAGTGGCTTTGAAGATTGAACCTCCATGCAATTGACCTAAGAGAAGAATCAATGACCACATTTCTTCAATATATTTTCCATGCTTTGGGAGCTAACCACCTTGGAAGGAGAAGGTGTATTTCATGGAGATAAATGACCCTTCCATTCTCCATCCACTTGACATATAATCATTATAGATGAATAGTAACATCACCAAGTGAACATAGCTATTATGGTCCTAAAATGGTATCTACACTACTCAAATTCATGGTAAAGAGATTGTTTGACCAAGCATAATCCACCATTTGAAGTACCCCCATTTGTAATCAATACTTGAATTTTTCCCTAATTATAATAATTGATATGCAAGCCCAAATAATTCACTATCTTACTATCAATAAAATTGTGTGCTACCTAAATCAATCAACACATTGCCATGTTATTCTTTCATGAATTCTTGGACCTTGATAGTATGTTATTCTTTCATGAATTCTTGGACCATAAGGGCATAAACAAAAAGAGTCATGGTATCATCCTCATGTTCAGCCTCATCTACTTCAATTGGTTGCTCCTACTATAATTAATATTCATCTTATGATATTATTAATTCTTCACATTTCAGTTGAAAGTTATGACATTCTTCATAGGCTTTAACATAGGAATGGTGAGAATAATATTAGAAATAATAGAATCTCTAAGAATACTCATTATTATAGTTCTCATATTTATGTTTGAGACTGAGACCTTGGAGCTTCTATTCTATCACCAAATCTATATAGTGAGCATCCTTGAGACTATAGGGGTTGAGCATGTTAACATTTTATGAAATTTTATCCTTAAGACCATGGCAAAAGGCTAAAACCACCACTATTAGATCCAATTGGTAGGTGTAAGTGAGAAAACTTATGAACTATATGCAATACTCTTCAACCATTCCTATTTGCTTCATTTGCATCAAATGAACCATGTATGGTATGCACAATCCTTTGTCAAACATTTAGAGAAATTATGCTTTGATATCAAACCACAAAAAATAGGTCCATAGTTGGAAAATCTCCCATAAAAATCATTGGTGAGCATGGGTTACCAAATTAGTAGTATCTAATATGACATGACCTTTTTCAGGAATGTGTTATAGAAAGATGTTGCTATCCATATTGGCTAGCCATCCATGTGAATTGTGTTGGCAATTTTGGGTTTGAGATCCTAGCTTCTTGTCTATGAGTTGTCATTGATGTCAAAAGGAAATGGCATTAATGTTAAGAGGATGTGTTGGCTTCAAAGGTGGAAGATTCCAAGAGAATATTTTTAAGAGAATCAGGAGAGATTCCATTGGCAAGGGTTTTTCATTAAAACCAAACCGGTTTTTATTAAAACCAAGTTGGATAGGGTCTTTATTAAAACCAAGTTAAATGGTTTTTATTAAAACCAATGGAGGTTCTCTTTATTATTTATTTAATTATTATTTAAAACCCTTCAAGGTTTTAATTAATTAATTATTTAATTAATTAAGGGAGAAATTATTTTTAATTTATTAAAAAGGTTTTTAAACCTTTTTTTATTCTTAATTTATTAAAATTATTTAAGGGTTTTTAAACCCTTTTTGAAAAGACTTTTGATTAATTTCGAAATGGTATTTATTTCCGCCGACGTCAAGGTGTCTTCGAAGAGACTATTTATTCTCCAACTCCTAATGTTGGAAGGCTAATGAATTCAAAATTCCTCGAATGCAATTTGCGGTGTTTGTGCTCTGTATTCGCTGCGATCGAAGGAAGACTTCGAAGCACGTGCGGTTGAAAATTCTTCAAGAGTTTTTTTTCGAGGGTGAAGTGGAGGGAAGTTCACTTGTGAACTTCATAGCCCACGTGGGCTAGTGGCAGCGAAGGCTGCTATTGGGTGCTGCATTTGTGGAGCTCACCGTTTCGAGTCTTGTGGGGGTGCTTTGCTAGAGTAACACACGTTTTTATTAAAACGTCTTTATGCCACAAAATTCGGAGTTTCTTGGACAGCGATTTATAAGGTGTGATTAAATTTTATGAGTTTTGGCTTTTGTGATTAGCATTGAATAAAATCTTAGGAGAAATAAGGGCATATTTCTTTGGATGTATTTTTAAGATTATTCTTTGCTATGCTAAAATTAAAAATGGAGGTATAAGGTGTGAGTCTCTGATTGTTGATTTATTGGCATGTTATGGTGGTTGTGTTTAAAGAAGTGGAGCTAAAAGGTGTAATAAAGGAAGTTTATATTATTGCTCATTTCTTTTTATTCTAACCCTAACTTGGTTGGAAGTTTGAGAGTTGTGTGTGGTGACAACTTGAAGGTTCAATTATCTTCTACTCCAATAAGGTATGGGCACATTCTTCTTATGAGTATGATTGGTGTATGTTTTCTAAAATAAGGTTGGATTGAAAAGGTATTCTACTAGGTATCCTTTGGTTAGGTGTAAATCCTATTTTCTGGTTTGTTGAAGACTACTTATGCATTGTTATCCTTAAGGAGAGTTTTTGGTGAATGCATAATTTCTGGTTTGAGATAGTGGAAGCTTTGTGCACTAGGGTTTATATTTGTGAGTCTAGCTACTTGCATTGAGTTGGTGGAACCCTTGGTTGGTTGTTTTGAGTTTGATGGTTGAGTTGCTTCCATAGAGGTTGTTTGATCAAGTTATTGCTTTACTTAATTCATGATATTGGGCTTACTCCATTGAGTTGATTTGAGCAAGTTATTCTTTGCATTTGGTGATATTGTGTTGGTGGCTATTTTGTTCAAATATCTTTGGAGGGAAAAGGATTTCTACTTGTTTCCTTTTCTTGTGATGATTGGTTGAATGCTTCAAGGTTGATGTTGAGTTGAATGGTGTTGGTTGACTAAACCTTGTTTGATGAGCATTGTTGTTGAAACCCTAATTGATGGTGAAAAGAACATGAGTATCATTGTTATGTGATTCTTTGCATAGTTGGCAATTGTTGGGGTTTCATGTTCTTTAAAGAAAACATTCTATCCTATTCATTTCAGATATTGAGTTGAGTTTTCAGATTTGAGATTGAGATTGAGCTGAGTTGATTTGAGTTGAGTTTTGAGATTGGGATTTGAGTATAGAACATATTGAGTCTCTAACAATTCTCTTTATGCTTATATGAGTTTGACAAATCACATTGGGTCTCTAAAAATTCACTTTGTGATTTCCTACTAAGAAAGTTTTTCTTTGTGAGCTTGCTGAGTTTTTGGACAGGTTCCGATGGGGACTTGTGAGCAGTTTTTGGACAAGTTTCGATGGGGACTTGTGAGCAAATTTGGACAGGTCCTAGCAGAAGACTTGTTAGCTAAGTATGATAGTTCTATCATAGAACTTGAGGACAGAGGTGCATTGGTTCTATGAGAAGAACCTGAGGACAGTTGGCAAGTCTTTGAGAAGGCTTGTATGTAGAGGATTGATTTGTTCAAGAGTTAGACAGATCTGACAGACAGAGGAAGACTTGTAATAGACCGACTGACTATGTTTGGTATAGGTTGTTGAGCTATTGTGGACATGATCATAGAAGGCAGAGGTCTCTTAGGCTAAGCATTTAGGACAGGAGGTCTTCGATGGAAAGGATTTCCACGTGCTGGCAAGAGGTAGAGGCAGTTGATCTTCTGAGGGATCATTTCCAGAGCAGAGGGGAAGGTATCTCCTTTGAGCAGAGGCTCATAAATTCTGATTGGGGGAAGGTATCTCCTTTGAGTAGAGGCTCATAAATTTTGATTGGGGGAAGGTATCTCCTTTGGGCTGAGGCTCATAAACATTGTAATTGGGAAGGATTCCCAAAGAACTTTGAGATAACTTTTAGAGAAAAGTTTTATGGACATAGCCCAACCATTCTGGGTGAACCACGTTAAAATTGGTGTCACTTTATGGATGATATTGTGCATTGCTTTGATATTGCTTTGGGTATATTGCTTTACTATTTTGAATTATAAAGGAAAAATTAAAAAGAGGTCTTATACTGTTCACCCCCCCCTCTCAGTATAAGCTTGTGTTCTTCAAATTGGCACCCTTAAAGCAATGGGTATCAATGCATGGAACAAGAACATCATGAGGTCAATAAAGGAAATTAGAAACACCTCTTGCAGAGGGATCCAAACTAAAATAAAAACATGACATAAAATAACTTATACCTAGAAGAGTACCTCTGATAGCATAGGGAGTCATTTGACTTCCACATAAAACTGGAGGATTATGATCATGTGGCAACTACTAAAGAAGGCATATGTCCCTTGGATTTGGTGTATGTTACATGCTTGGTGGTTGTTTCCCAATGATTTTTTGAGACTTATGGTCAAGGGAATGCATAGTAAAGGTATTTTTAAGGAATTTTTTAATTTCAATTAAGGTAAAATTGATGTCATATTGAGATATTGCAAGGGAATTAACCATCCTTTTTTATTTTTCAAGATACGTATGTAGACCATAATCAATAGTATTAAGAATAGGGTTTCTAGTTGGAGGGGTAATGGGAGGAGTAGAAAGGGGAGATTTATTTTGAGGATAAGAAGTATCAATAGTTTTGACTAATGTCTCAAATTAGTGTTAATGGAGATATGACAATGTGAACATAGCTATTCAAAACTAGGCAACGTTAGGGCATTTTTTTTAAATATCTCATCTTTTAGGAGTCATTTCTCTATGAAGGATTGTCCGATTCAGATGATTAATTTGTATGGAATTTGAATATATTTAAAATTAGTGGCCATATGAAGGAATCCAAGTGGTATTAAGGGAGATACAACCTTGTGAATTCAACAATCTAGAATAAGGGCAGTGACAATCTTTCAAGTCATGAAAAATAAAATTGTAGATATATGCCAGCTAGAGTTTGGATGATGGGAGGAGCAATGAAGATCTAGAGCATCAAAAAGGTAGGATATTATATTTGAATATAGACATTTTTAGGTAAGTTTATTTGTTTGCTTCATTATCTTATAATATTTACATGCAAATTATTTGAAGAACACAAGCTTATACTGAGAGGGGGGGTGAACAGTATAAGACCTCTTTTTACTTTTTCCTTTATACTTCAAAACAGTAAAGCAATATACCCAAAGCAATATCAAAGCAATGCACAATATCATCCACAAAGTGACACCAATTTTAACGTGGTTCACCCAAAATGGTTGGGCTACGTCCACAAAACTTTTCTCTAAAAGTTATCTCAAAGTTCTTTGGGAATCCTTCCCAATTACAATGTTTATGAGCCTCGGCCCAAAGGAGATACCTTCCCCTAATCAGAATTTATGAGCCTCTCGCTCAAAGGAGATACCTTCCCCTCTGCTCTGGAAATGATCCCTCAGAAGATCAACTGCCTCTACCTCTTGCCAGCACGTGGAACTCCTTTCCACCGAAGACCTCCTGTCCTCAATGCTTAGCCTAAGAGACCTCTGCCTTCTATGATCACGTCCACAGCAGCTCAGCAACCTGTACCAAACATAGTCAGTCGGTCTAGTACAAGTCTTCCTCTGTCTGTCAGATCTGTCCAACGCTTAAGCTTGAACAAATCAATCCTCTGCACACAAGCCTTCTCAAAGACTTGCCAAATCTGTCCTCAGGTTCTTCTCAAAGAACCAGTGCACCTCTGTCCTCAAGTTCTCTCGATAGAACTATCAAACTCAGCTCACAAGTCCTCTGCTAGGACCTGTCCAAATCTGCTCACAAGTCCCCACCGAAACTCTGTCCAAGACTGCTCACAAGTCCCCACCGAAACCTGTCCAAAACTCAACAAGCTCACCAAGAAAAAAAACTTTCTTAGTAGGAAATCACAAGGTGAATTGTTAGAGACCCAATGTGATTTGTCAAACTCATAGAAGCATAAAGAGAATTGTTAGAGACTCAATATGTTCTATACTCAACTCCCAATCTCAAAACTCAACTCAAATCAACTCAGCTCAAACTCAATCTCAAATCTGAAAACTCAACTCAATATCTGAAATGGATAGGATAGAATGCTTTCTTTCAAGAACATGAAACCCCAACAATTGCCAACTATGCAAAGAATCACATAACAATGATACTCATGTTCTTTTCACCATCAATTAGGGCTTCAACAACAATGCTCATCAAACAAGGTTCAATCAACACCATTCAACTCAAAACACAACCTTGAAGCATTTCACAATCAACATTAGAAAAGGAAACAAGTAGAACTCCTTTTCTCTCCAATATTGTTTGAACAAAAAGCATCCACCAACTCAAATCACAATAGCACAAAACAACTTTTCAAATCATCAACAAAGGAGTAAGCCCAACACTTTAACCAAGTAAAGAATAGCTTGATTATTACCAATTTAATGAAAGCAAATGTCAATCTCAAAGCTGCCCACTTAAGGTTTCACAACTTCACACAAGAAGCAATTTTAACCTTAAAACATCATGCTTTCATTTCCATAATCAACCAAAAGCACTCTCAACATTACAAGAAAAATTTATCCCTTATACACCTTATTTCTCCCTTATAGTCTTATCAAAAATAAAATTTATCTCTCATAAGAATGCAATAAGATATTTCAAACAACACCTTCAAAAGAATATTTTATCAAAATAAAACAAGCTTTAAACTCCTTATAACTCCTAAGCTGTTTTTCCCTCTAATAAACTTCCTCCATCCGCAAAATACACTTAGCAAAAATTAATTTCGAAAATACCTTGGCCAACATCAAAAATCGTGCTATGGAGAAATTGCGCACGAATTCTAACACCACCCGTTGCGTCCACTTCACGATGAAAAACCCTTTCACGTTATTCGAACGCGGAACCTCCCGTTCGGGTAGCGCGCCAATAGCCTAGCCGCTACCGGTGCGCCAAAGGCGCCCGGTGAGGTTTAAACCTCACGTTGTTAGCCTTGTTCCTTCAGTGCCAGGGATTAAATAAAACAATAGTGCCTCCCTTTCTTCTGACGTGAACACGAAGATGAAAACCTTACGACGGATTTACGACAAACGACGAGTACAAAAAAATGAACAACGGATTCACGAAAACGGCGAAGACACAGTCGAACAGCAGGTTTACGAAAATGGCGAAGACACAATCGAAGAAGAAATCCGAACAGCGGATCACGAAATCACAGCGAGCAACTCTTTTCAAAATATGGATGGGATAATTCTTGATTTTCATCGAGGGAGATTTATATGCATTTTTACCATAAGCTCTTGACGTCGGCGAGGAGTTTAACACGTCGGCGGAGGTCTTGGCTAGCGCCCACAATCTTAAAACATAGCGCCATGGGTTAGGAGAACCCATTGCAAACAATAATTTAATATTTATTTAAAAATAATTAAAGGGAACCTTAACAAGGTTTTTAATTATTTAAATAAATACTTCCTCCTGGACCCAAATGCATTAAACTAATGCATCCACCTGTAATCTTTAAACCTGCCAACTTGGGGTTTACAAAAGACCTTTGAAACTGTCATGCCGTAACCTTCATCAAAACAAATTATTTGACATCAAATCAAATTCCTTCAAGAGCTTCTTGACATCAATGACAACTTATACACTTGAGCAAAGGCAATGTACCCAAAGTACCCAAAATTGCCAACAATCTCCCCCTTTGTCATTGATGGCAAACCTTTACTGAAAACACTTCTCAAGAGCCAAAACTGAAACCAACTGTGCTAACTGACCAACTGTGCCCACAACCGAGAATCTTCCTTTGAATTTTTGCTCCCCCTGACTTAAAGCTCTCCTCTTCACTTTGAAGCTCTCCCCCTTACTCATATCTCTCCCCCTTTGTCATCAATGGCAAAGGGTCACCTTTGGGGCTCGGGACTAAGAATGAGCCTCTTAGCTTAGTCCCTCCCCCACCTCCCGATGAGGTGATTAATTTTGGGGTGGGAGTAAAACTCCCATTAGGCACTGATCATCATCAGTGTCTATAACTTCCTTGTCGGGCCTTCTCTTGAACTCTTTGTCCATATTCCTATTCTTGTCACTGTTCTTGTTCTTGTTCTCATCCCTGTTCTTGTCCATGCCTTGATCCTTGGACCTGATCATGCCACTGTTCCTGTTCCTGTATTCTAGAATTTCAGCTCTACACTGTCTGATTATGTGACCTTCATTGTTGCACTTGAAACACTTGACGATGTTGTTTCTCTGAGGTAAACCTGATCTTTGAATCCACCTGTTCTGACCAAACCTGTTCTGACCAAACTTGTTTTGACCAAACCTGTTTTGATCAAACCTATTCCTGTTATTTACCTTGCAATAAACTGCCTTGTGCCCAAACTATTTACAAGAGTAGCAATACCCTTGAAAGTAACTAGCACTTCTGAAATTGTCATTTACCTTCTTCACTTGAGCCATGCAATGTGAAGCCATGTGACCAAACCTATGACAAGCAAAACATCTGCCTTGAAACTTTCCTTTATTTGACCTCTTGGGTCCTGAAAACTTCTTCTTCTCATTCTGAATTCTGTTTTCTATTTCTGTGCATCTATCATTCAAGGACTCCTTTTCTGAAATACTTTCCTCATCAGAACTCTCTTCCTTTTGGAGTCTCTTACTAGACTCTCCAACTTGTTCCTTGTGTGGCTTAACAAAACCAAGGCCTATTTTATCTGTTGTCTTTCTTTGACCTTTGATGAGTGACTTAACCTTTTTGGAGCTATCTTGAAACCTGTAAAGCTTATCCTTGTACTCTTTAGTTTCCTCTTTCAAAGAAGCCATTTTCTGTTCTAACTCACTATACTCAAGAACCTTAGACTCTAACTCATCCTTGAGTTCTTGTGTCTTAGCTATAGAGAAGTCAAGACTTTCTATAAGATCATCTCTCTCCATACAACATTCATCTAACTTATCCTTGAGTCTAGCATTCTTCTTTCTTTCCTTTTTCAAAGCACTAAGAGCACTAATAAGTTCACCTTCAAGATCTACTTCACCTTCCTCTATATCTTCCTCTATTTGTTTGCTTTTTGAATCATCAAAGCCTTTTTCAGATTTCTTATCACTAGAGGTGCTACCCTTTTCAAAAACCATACATGCATCTTCCTTATAGTTTTCTGAAGCATCCTCATACATACTAGAAACCAAATCATTATTTGTGCAATCATCCTCAAGGTGACCAAAGTTTCCACATCTAAGACATTTCATGATAATGAATCTATGTTTCGGTTCTTCCTCTTTTTTTGATATGAACAACATCTCATTTTCATCATCACTTGAAGAACTTTCACTATCACTACTAGAACACTTACTTGCTTTGTCTAGGTAGAAACTCTTCTTGTGCTTGTGAGAATACCTCTTTCCTTGATTGTTGTGCTCATCTTTGTTCTTCCTGTGATGCTTGTGCTTTTCAGAATCCTTGCTCTTAGAATCCTGTTTATCTTCATCACTTTCATTCTTGGGAACAGTATGGTCAGTAGCATAATGACCAAACTTTCCACAATTGAAACATCTTATATTTTTCATACTTTTGTGCTTTCTAGAGAACTTGCCTTTCTTGTTGTAATATGCCTCTTCATCACTAGAAGACTCATCACTATCTTGAAGTTGTTTACCCTTGGATTTCTTGGTAGCCTTGAAAGTTGCCTCTTTCTTGACATCAACCTTCACTTGAGTTCTCAACTCAAATGCTTGCAAGTATACTATGGAGCTCATCCTTTTTCAACTTATCCAAATCTTTAGCTTCCTCAATAGCAGAAATATTTTCACTAAATCTATTAGGAAGAGATCTTAAAATCTTATCACAAACATCATTTTCAGCAAGCTCAAGACCTAAGTCTTTCATGGAGTTAACAACCTCATCCATACGAAGCATGTAGTCACTAATATTTTCATCATCATTCATCTTGAGTTGTTCAAACATACCTTTGAAGTGTCTCAACTTGGCCTTTCTGACATTTGTATCACCTGTATGAACCACCTTCAACTGTTTCCACATTTCACTAGTTGTCTTGCAGTGAATCACCTTGGTGAGATCTGCTTTCTGTAAGCCTTTCAGGATTGCATTCATTGCCTTTGAATTGTTGTGATGTAGGAGCCTTTCTTCCTTAGTAATAGGACCATGTACAGGAATAGTGTACTCATCTTCAATCACTTCCCAAACCTCATTCCCAAGTGCCATTAGATGAACCTTCATCCTTGCACTCCAAAGACCAAAATCTGACCCATCAAGAATAGGTGTTGCATTGCCACTTGAATGATCCATTGTGTTCTTTACTAGCTTTTCCTTCAAGTTATTAAACTTTTCGAAGGCACCCGCTCTGATACCAATTGAAGAACACAAGCTTATACTGAGAGGGGGGTGAACAGTATAAGACCTCTTTTTACTTTTTCCTTTATACTTCAAAATAGTAAAGCAATATACCCAAAGCAATATCAAAGCAATGCACAATATCATCCACAAAGTGACACCAATTTTAACGTGGTTCACCCAAAATGGCTGGGCTACGTCCACAAAACTTTTCTCTAAAAGTTATCTCAAAGTTCTTTGGGAATCCTTCCCAATTACAATGTTTATGAGCCTCGGCCCAAAGGAGATACCTTCCCCTAATCAAAATTTATGAGCCTCTGCTCAAAGGAGATACCTTCCCCTCTGCTCTGGAAATGATCCCTCAGAAGATCAACTGCCTCTACCTCTTGCCAGCACGTGGAACTCCTTTCCACCGAAGACCTCCTATCCTCAATGCTTAGCCTAAGAGACCTCTGCCTTCTATGATCACGTCCACAGCAGCTCAACAACCTGTACCAAACATAGTCAATCGGTCTAGTACAAGTCTTCCTCTGTCTGTCAGATCTGTCCAACTGCTTGAACAAATCAATCCTCTACACACAAGCCTTCTCAAAGACTTGCCAAATCTGTCCTCAGGTTCTTCTCAAAGAACCAGTGCACCTCTGTCCTCAAGTTCTCTGATAGAACTATCAAACTCAGCTCACAAGTCCTCTGCTAGGACCTGTCCAAATCTGCTCACAAGTCCCCATCGAAACCTGTCCAAGACTGCTCACAAGTCCCCATCGAAACCTGTCCAAAACTCAGCAAGCTCACCAAGAAAAAAACTTTCTTAGTAGGAAATCACAAGGTGAATTGTTAGAGACCCAATGTGATTTTTCAAACTCATAGAAGCATAAAGAGAATTGTTAGAGACTCAATATGTTCTATACTCAACTCCCAATCTCAAAACTCAACTCAAATCAACTCAGCTCAAACTCAATCTCAAATCTGAAAACTCAACTCAATATCTGAAATGGATAGGATAGAATGCTTTCTTTCAAGAACATGAAACCCCAACAATTGCCAACTATGCAAAGAATCACATAACAATGATACTCATGTTCTTTTCACCATCAATTAGGGCTTCAACAACAATGCTCATCAAACAAGGTTCAATCAACACCATTCAACTCAAAACACAACCTTGAAGCATTTCACAATCAACATTAGAAAAGGAAACAAGTAGAACTCCTTTTCTCTCCAATATTGTTTGAACAAAAAGCATCCACCAACTCAAATCACAATAGCACAAAACAACTTTTCAAATCATCAACAAAGGAGTAAGCCCAACACTTTAACCAAGTAAAGAATAGCTTGATTATTACCAATTTAATGAAAGCAAATGTCAATCTCAAAGCTGCCCACTTAAGGTTTCACAACTTCACACAAGAAGCAATTTTAACCTTAAAACATCATGCTTTCATTTCCATAATCAACCAAAAGCACTCTCAACATTACAAGAAAAATTTATCCCTTATACACCTTATTTCTCCCTTATAGTCTTATCAAAAATAAAATTTATCTCTCATAAGAATGCAATAAGATATTTCAAACAACACCTTCAAAAGAATCTTTTATCAAAATAAAACAAGCTTTAAACTCCTTATAACTCCTAAGCTGTTTTTCCCTCTAATAAACTTCCTCCATCCGCAAAATACACTTAGCAAAAATTAATTTCGAAAATACCTTGGCCAACATCAAAAATCGTGCTATGGAGAAATTGCGCACGAATTCTAACACCACCCGCTGCGTCCACTTCACGATGAAAAACCCTTTCGCGTTATTCGAACGCGGAACCTCCCGTTCGGGTAGCGCGCCAACAGCCTAGCCGCTACCGGTGCGCCAAAGGCGCCCGGTGAGGTTTAAACCTCATGCTGTTAGCCTTGTTCCTTCTGCGCCAGGGATTAAATAAAACAACAGTGCCTCCCTTTCTTCTGACGTGAACACGAAGACGAAAACCTTACGACGGATTTACGACAAACGGCGAGTACAAAAAAATGAACAGCGGATTCACGAAAATGGCGAAGACACAGTCGAACAACAGGTTTACGAAAATGGCGAAGACACAATCGGAGAAGAAATCCGAACAGCGGATCACGAAATCACAGCGAGCAACTCTTTTCAAAATGCGGATGGGATAATTCTTGATTTTCATCGAGGGAGATTTATATGCATTTTTACCATAAGCTCTTGACGTCGGCGAGGAGTTTAACACGTCGACGGAGGTCTTGGCTAGCGCCCACAATCTTAAAACATAGCGCCATGGGTTAGGAGAACCCATTGCAAACAATAATTTAATATTTATTTAAAAATAATTAAAGGGAACCTTAACAAGGTTTTTAATTATTTAAATAAATACTTCCTCCTGGACCCAAATGCATTAAACTAATGCATCCACCTGTAATATTTAAACCTGCCAACTTGGGGTTTACAAAAGACCTTTGAAAGCTGTCATGTCAGTAACCTTCATCAAAACAAATTATTTGACATCAAATCAAATTCCTTCAAGAGCTTCTTGACATCAATGACAACTTATACACTTGAGCAAAGGCAATGTACCCAAAGTACCCAAAATTGCCAACATTATTATAGGCTTATTTGTTGAGCAAGGTGCAGCAAAAGCAATGCAAAAGGATTGTAATTGTTGTCAACACAGACAGAGTGATGCAGTTGAAGCAGTTCAGAGGTCAGTCAGATCAAGGCAAAAAAATCTCAAGAAAAACAGAGGGGACCCAGATCCAAAAATTTGCAGAAAAAGACAAGGAAGAAAACTGTCGCGATATCGCGACATGTTTCCTGTCGCGATTTCGTGACATATCGTAGGAGAGAGAAAATGCATTGAAAAATGTCACGATTTCGTGACATATCGAAGGAGAGAGAATGTGCAAGGAAAAATGTCACAATTTCGTGACATGCTGGAAGGAAAGAAGCCAAATCGAGAAACTGTCGCGATTTCGCGACAAGCTTGAAGCAAAGGCACCAAGGATGAAAAATGTCGCGATTTCGTGACACATCGGAGGAGAGAGAAAGTTGATGAAGAAGTTGTAGCGATTTCGCTACATGTCTGAGTTTCGCCAGCATAAGCAAAGAAAAAGCACCAAGTAAGAAAAGCGTAGCGATTTCGCTACAAGCTTGAGACACTAAGGACAAAAGTGCAATGACTTAGATACAGCTTCGAGTTGCAAGGTGAAAAGATGTAGCGATTTCGCTACATGGTCAAAGTGCAAGGCAGAAAGATGTAGCGATTTCACTACATGGTCAAAGTGCAAGGCAGAAAGATGTAGCGATTTCGCTACATGGTCAAAGTGTAAGGCAGAAAGATGTAGTGATTTCGCTACATGGTCAAAGTGCAAGGCAGAAAGATGTAGCGATTTCGCTACATGGTCAAAGTGCAAGGTAGAAAGATGTAGCGATTTCGCTACATGGTCAAAGTGCAAGGCAGAAATATGTAGCGATTTCGCTACAAGTTGAAAGTGCAAGGTAAAAAGGTGTAGCGATTTCGCTACAGGTTGAAAATGCATAGTGCGAAGGTGTAGCGATTTCGCTACAGGTTAGAAACACATGTTGGAAAGGTGTAGCGATATCGCTACACGTCGAAGTTTCAATAGCAAGCAAAAAAACAAAAAAATTCTAAGGCAACAATGATGTAGCGATTTCGCTACATGTAAGGTTTTTCGCGGCTGCATGGAGTAAAAATTGTACGGAGGCCAGAAGCGTCGCGATTTCGTGACATCTATGAAGATGACGTCAGCAAAACCAAAATGTGTCACAATTTCACGATAGGGTGAATGAAGAGCCATTGCAAGCCGAAAACATCGTGATTTCGCGATGGCAATGAAGATGACGTCAGCAAAACCAAAATGTGTCACGATTTCACGATAGGGTGAACGAAGAGCCATTGCAAGCCGAAAACGTCGCGATTTCGTGACGGCAATGAAGATGACGTCAGCAAAACCAAAATGTGTCACGATTTCGTGACAGGGTGAACGAAGAGCCATTGCAAGCCGAAAACGTCATGATTTCGTGACATCTTTGAAGATGATGTCAGCAAGTCTAAAAATGTCGCGATATCGCGACAAGTTGCTGGAAAATCCGTTGCAAGCCGGAAGCATCGCGATTTTGCGACACCTTAGCGGATGACGTCAGCAAGAAGATGAAAATGTCGCGATTTCACGACATGTTTCCAGAGAAGGCTCATGAAGCCAGAAATGTCGCGATTTCACGATAGCTTAGAGGATGACGTCAGCAAAACCAAAAATGTCGCGATATCGCGACAAGTTGCTAGAGAAGCCGACAGTGTCGTGATATCGCGACAAAGTTAAGGATGACGTCAGCAAAGCGGAAAACATCGCGATATCGCGACAGGTAATGTTTTGGCAAGAAAAAGTCAAAGATACATGCATTGTGACAGGTGTCAAAAAGGCGCCAGTTACAAAAAGTTAACTAGAGTCAGATCTGTAGTTCCAAGTGACAGGTGGTGAGATTACAGAGGAGAAATTCATGCCACGGTTAACTGAAGTTAAAAGGAAAGTTACGAAGCATTGCATTTAAGAAAAGAACGGTTGTTGCAGGGCTGTGTTGCAGCATGGCCAGCTAAGGTAGCAGTTACAAAAAGTAGCTACTGAGCAATGCATTGAATGTAGAACGGCTGTTGCAGGGCCGTGATACAGAATTCTCGATGCTTGTGCTTGACTCACAAGAAAGTAACGGGTAGAATAGAAGGATTGACACCATTTAGAATAAAGTGCAAAAGAATTTTAAAGAGCAGTTTCATAGAGATAATAGAGCATCGAAACGCACAGAAGGGTTGTCAGTTCCAGCAGAGCAGAATGTCAGACTGTGCAGAGAAAAAGGCTGTCAGAAAGTCAGAATGTCAGATAGAAAGTGGCTAAAAGGCGAATCATGTCAGAGAAGGATTTGACACGTCAATTACAGTCGAGAATGCATGAAAAGTTGGAGGGAAAGTTAAACCGTTTGAATTTGAGCCATTCGAGGAAATCAAGCATATAAGGATCGAACTGGCACAGTTAGAAGGTTACCGCAACTGTGCTGTATTGAAAAAATAAAAAGGCAAAGTGTGGTAAGTGTGCTGCATGAAGAACAAAAAGAGAACTAAATCCTGTATATTGTTCTTGTAAAATAACAGAGAGGTTTTAGATTTGAAAGGAAGATATTGAGTCTCTAACAAGTCTCTTTATGCTTCTGATAAAATTGCATGAGCTATAGACCAGTAAGGGTCTTGTAAAAAGAGAAGGCATTTTTATGTCCATTTATCTTGCAAAATAGAAATCCAAGTGGGTGCTTGGTAAAAGGAGTTGGTGCTCCTATCTGTTGCTGCAGATAAATCAGGGGTTGGTGCTCCTTCCAGTGGGTGCTGGTAAACCGATTGTAAAAATTGAATCCTTGCAAAGACTGGATTTGGATTGTAGTCCAAACAGTCATTTTTGAGGAGTAGCCACATTGGTGAACCTCGTTAAATCCTATGTTGTGTGATGCTCTTGTGTGATACTTGCATTATCTAGTTTCAAGCCTGCATTATTAGTTTTAAAAGTTGCAGATTTAAGTTTTTAAGTAGTTACACTGATTCACCCCCCCTCTCAGTGTCATTGTGAGAATATCAATTGGTATCAGAGCCGGGCACTTGCACAAGCTTAATCAGCTAAGGTGTTCTTGGGAGATATACAATGGCCGGTGGTGAAGGTTTCTCTTCTAACAAAGCTCCTCTGTTCGATGGAACAAACTATTCTTTCTGGAGGCTCAGAATGCAGACCTATCTCTGTGCATTGGGTTATGACATTTGGGAATCTGTTAAAAATGGATACACCACTCCCACTGTTCCTCCAACAGATGCTGCTGAAAAGAAAAAGTTTGAGAACAACTCGAAAGCCAAGAATGCGATTATGTGTGGATTGGTTGACAGTGAGTTGATACACATCATGAACTACAAATCTGCTAAAGACATATGGGACAAACTGCAAAGCATTCATGAAGGAGACAAGAAAATCAAGGAAGCTAAGTCGCAAACACATCGTGCCCGATTCGAAGCATTAAAGATGACCGATGATGAAAACATAGAAGCTTACATGCTGAGAGTAAACAAAATCATCAATGCAATAAGAGGACTGGGGGAAGAAATGGAAGATGCAGTTGTTGTGAAGAAGGTATTGAGAACTCTCAAAAAAAGGTTTGATGCAAAGGTTTTTGCCATAGAAGAAGCAAAAGATTTAAACTTCTTCAGTATGGATGAAATGCATGGTTCTCTAACAGCTTATGAAATGAGGATTGGACAAACTAAGCCCTCTCGACGAGAAGCAGCCTTCCAAGCACGTAAAAATGTAAAATCTAAACAAGAGTCGGAGGAAGAAGAATCTCTAGATGAAAATGAAGCAAACTTTGTTAGGAAATTAGTAAAGGGAAAAGGAAAGTACAGAGGTAAGTTGTCGTTCAAATGTTTTAACTGTGGAGGCATCGGGCACTTTGCAGCAAAATGCCCAATGAAGGAGAAAAATAAAAATGATGAAGGAACATATCCAGAAAGAAATGTCTGGAAAAAGAAACCGCAGTTTAGAAAAAGAAACTTCAAGAAGAAGAGTTTCATTTCCCAGAATATCGATTCTTCTGAAGACAGTTCCAGTGAGGAATCAGAAGAAGAAATTGGTGAACCCCTATTCATGGCTTTTGAAGAACAAACAA
This sequence comes from Wollemia nobilis, assembly GCA_028583015.1. Classification (NCBI taxonomy): domain Eukaryota; kingdom Viridiplantae; phylum Streptophyta; class Pinopsida; order Araucariales; family Araucariaceae; genus Wollemia; species Wollemia nobilis. The sequence continues at coordinate 1,095,691 of JAQPPZ010016554.1, forward strand.
CTGAGAAAACATAGGAGTGTGAAGAAAAATTAGAATATGAGGCTGAGATAGATCTGGAAGGTGAGTTAGTTGCTGCTCTTGAAGAGTTAAGTGCAGAAAGGAAAAGAAATAAAAAGATTACAAGAAAATTTGAGGAGGTCAGCAATGTAATAATAAGTTTGAAAGTACAAACTAAAGAATACAAGAAAAGTTCTGAAGATGTTGAAGCTCAGCTGACCGTGAAAATAAATGAGAGCAATAAACTGGAAGAGGAAATAGTTGGATTAAGGCTACAGCTAGAAGAAATGAATCGAAAACTGAGTTGTCATCAAAAATTTGAAGATAGTTCTGAGAAACTGAACAAAATTTTGAATAATCAAAGGCCCACAGGTATCAAATTTGGCTTGGGCTTTGATGAAGGAGAAACCTCAAAGGACTCAAAGGTTGTAACTGTAGATCCAGTAAATAATAAATACAAGATTAGAGTTGATCAAGATAAACCGTATCATGCAAAAGAAAACAACAAGTCCAAGCTCGAAAGGAGTGCTGCAAATGATGGATTCACCAAAGTCTCTCATCAAAGAAGAAGGAGACCCATGGCTCCTACCTCCACATGGCAACATCCATTTCCCAGGTACACTCGTTCCTTTTTTGGTTATTGTTTTAAGTGCAATGCATATGGTCATAAAATTTCTAGTTGTAGATATAATATAGAACAAAGAAATTTCACTAGCAGAAATAATTTTTCACCTTTGATAGATTATGCTGTAGAATGTTATAACTGTCATAACTTCGGACATATTGCAAGAAATTGTCGTAGCTCTTTTGCAGGAAATACATACCAGGGAAGAAAATATCAATCGACTGGATCAAAAAAGTACATAAAATTTCCCAATAAACTATCACAAGCAAATGAAAGGGAGAAGGTGAAGAAAGTAACCAGATCTGCTGTCAAAACTCAGTGGAAAGAAAAGGGACAACCGAAGAAAGACAAAGAATCCCTGATCATTCAAATAGCTCTCAAAGCACATAATAAATCTGCTCCCTGGATTCTATACAGTGGATGCTCCAGTCACATGACAGGAGACAAACTGAAGTTTGATAAGCTGCAGACATACGAAGGTGGTTCTGTGAAATTTGAAAACAATGATGGAGCAAAGATAGTGGGTAAAGGATCAGTTAAGTTAAGTGACGATAAAATCAACTCTAAGGAAGTTCTTTTTGTGGTAGGACCGAAACATAACCTACTGAGTGTAAGTCAGATTTGTGACAGAGGTCATGAAGTAATTTTCAAGAAGGAGGGTTATGAAGTAAGAAAGACAAAAAATGGAAAGTTAATAGCCACTGGATCGAGAACTTCGGAAATTTGTATACTCTCTCGGAGACTTCGGAGGGAGCTTGCTTGGTTGGACAGAAGAAGAAAAGCTGGTTGTGGCATAAAAGACTCAGTCACATAAGCTTTGATAATCTGTAAAAATCAGCTCGAAAAGAGCAATAAGAGACATACCCACTATTGGCAAACCATCAAACAGCATTTGTGAGTCATGCCAAAAGGGGAAGCAAACCAGATCTACCTTCAAAGCAAAATAATATTTCACTAGCAAGCCATTAGAACTGATTCACACTGATTTATGTGGACCCATGAGGACAGAAAGCATAAATGGATACAAATATTTTATGTTGTGCATTGATGATTTTTCCATAATGACATGGGTACTCTTTTTGAAATAGAAGTCAGAAGCCTTTGAGATGTTTAAAACCTTTAAAAATCTGGTTGAGAATCAATCTAGAAAAAGAATTAAATGTTTGCGATCTGATAGAGGAGGAGAGTTTATTTCAAATGAGTTTACTGAATTCAGTGAAAAACATGGAATAAGAAGACAGTTCTCAGCAGCAAGAACACCTCGCGAGAATGGAGTAGTTGAAAGAAAGAACAGAATCGTACAGAAATGGTAAGGACCATGTTAACAGAGAGCAAAATTGCCGACGGTGTTCGGAAAGAGGCAATCCATACTGCAGCTTATATTCAGAATAGGTGTATGTTGAGGCCGCATGAAAGAAAAACACCATATGAACTGTGGTTTGCAAAAAGGCTACAGCAAAATACTTCAAAGTGTTTGGCAGCAAGTGTTACATTAAGAGAACTGAAAGCAATCTTGGCAAGTTTGAAGACAGAGCTGATGAAGGAATATTCCTTGGGTACTCAACTAAAAGCAAAGCCTATACATGCTACAACAAAAGACTTAAGAAAATAGTGGAGAGTGCGGATGTGAAGGTTGATGAAGGCAGGAAACAAGAAATCAGCAATAATGAAAACTACCCAACCTATGAAGAATTTATTGAAGAAGATGAAGATCAAGAAAAAGAAGAGAGATAGAAATCAGATTCAGAGGACTTAGAAAGAGATGAAAATAGAAAATACAGAACAGGCAGTTGGCAGAAAAATCATCCCAAAGAACAGATTATTGGGGACCCTACAGTCGGCATTCAGACAAGAAGAAGAGTAGTAAATAACTATTCTCTGTTATCCAGTATTGAGCCCAAGAATATTATTGAAGCAAGCACGGATGAAAGCTGGATGGAAGCAGTAAATGAAGAACTAGATCAAATATAGAAAAACAAAACCTGGGAATTAGTACCAAGGCCTGAAAATAAAAACATAATTGGTACTAAATGGATATTTAGAAACAAACTGAATGAAGATGGACAGGTGGTAAGGAATAAAGCAAGATTAGTCTCGTAAGGGATATGCCCAAGTTGAGGGGATTGATTTTGAAGAAACTTTTGCACCCGTGGCCGGACTTGAAGCAATAAGATCTGTTTTTGGATTTAGTTGTTCATAAGAACTTCAAGGTTTATCGGATGGATGTAAAATCAGCATTTCCGAATGGAAATCTTGAAGAAGAAGTATATATTGAACAACTCGATGGTTTTCAACTTTGTGATAATCCTAACTTTGTTTGCAAGCTGAAGAAAGCATTGTATGGCTTGAAACAAGCACCTAGAGATTGGTATGCAAGACTGGACAACTATCTCACTAAGCAAGGATTCAAGAAAGGTATGGTGGATAGCAATTTATATGTGAAAACTAAAAATGGCAATTTCATTGTTCTAGTTGTTTATGTAGATGATATAATTTTTGGAAGTAGCAATGATGAATCATGCAAAGACATAGCAAACAAAATGCAAAAAGAGTTTGAAATGTCTATGATAGGTGAACTTTCATATTTCCTTGGATTACAAGTTAATCAAACTGAAAAGGGGATCTTTATTTCTCAAATTAAATATGTGAAAGAAATGCTGAAAAATTTCACTATGGAAGATAGTAAACCAGTGAGCACCCCCATGACAAAAAGCTGCAAGTTGAGCAAGGATGATAAATCTTCGAATGTTGATCAAACAATGTACAGATCAATGATTGGGAGCCTGTCAGTATTGGATGACCACTAGACCGGATATCTTACAAGCTGTTTGCATGGTTGCAAGATTTCAGGCTAGTCCAAAAGAGACTCATGTGACAACGGTGAAAAGGATTTTTAGGTATCTCAAAGGTACTATGGAGTATGGGTTGTGGTATCCAAAAGGAAAAGACTTCACTCTCTTTGCATACTCTGATGCTGATTGGGCAGGATGCATTGATGACAGAAAAAGTACAAGTGGAGGAGCATTCTTTCTTGGAAACAAATTGGTTGCATGGCACAGTAAGAAGCAAGAATCAGTCTCTTTATCCACAGTCGAGGCCGAATACATTGCAGCTACTACATCCTATACACAAATTCTATGGATGAGACAAACATTAAAAGATCTAAGAATTCACTTCAATGAGCCCATTTCAGTCAAATGTGACAACACTAGTGCAATCAACATTTCAAAGAATCTAGTAATGCATTCCCGCACCAAACATATTGCAATCCGGTATCACTTCTTGAAGGATAAGGTTGCAGAAGGAGAGGTCAGATTGGAGTTTGTTCCCACTACAGAGCAAGTAGCGAGACATATTCACCAAACCTTTACCAAAGGAAGTTTTTGAATACCTTCGGAAGAAGTTGGGAGTAGTCACACTTCCCAAGCACTGACTAGCTATGGGAAATACATTCTCGGGGGTAGCATTCAAGTTATTTATGCTCGAGAATGTTGTGCATAGACTCAGGGGGAATCTGCAGCAGCCCTTTGGCATTATTGGCAAAGGGGGAGAAGAATTTGAGCAAGGCTACAAAGTGTTGCCAACAATTCCAAAGGGGGAGATTGTTAAGCAAGGTGCAGAAAAAGCAGTGCAAAAGGATTGTAATTGTTGTCAACACAGATAGAGTGATGCAGTTGAAGCAGTTCAGAGGTCAGTCAGATCAAGTGCAGAAAATCTCAAGAAAAATAGAGAGGACCCAGATCCAGAAATTTGTAGAAAAAGACAAGGAAGAAAACTGTCGCGATATCGCGACATGTTTCCTGTCGCGATTTCGTGACATATCGGAGGAGAGAGAAAATGCATTGAAAAATGTCGTGATTTCACGACATATCGGAGGAGAGAGAATGTGCAAGGAAAAATGTCGCGATTTCGCGACATGCTGGAAGGAAAGAAGCCAAATCGAGAAACTGTTGCGATTTCGCGACAAGCTTGAAGCAAAGGCACCAAGGATGAAAAATGTCGCGATTTCATGACACATCGGAGGAGAGATAAAGTTGATGAAGAAGTTGTAGCGATTTCGCTACATGTCTGAGTTTCACCAGCATAAGCAAAGAAAAAGCACCAAGTAAGAAAAACATAGCGATTTCGCTACAAGCTTGAGACACTAAGGACAAAAGTGCAGCGACTTAGATACAGCTTCGAGTTGCAAGGTGAAAAGATGTAGCGATTTTGCTACATGGTCAAAGTGCAAGGCAAGAAGATGTAGCAATTTCACTACATGGTCAAAGTGCAAGGCAGAAAGATGTAGCAATTTTGCTACATGGTCAAAGTGCAAGGCAGAAAGATGTAGCGATTTCGCTACATGGTCAAAGTGCAAGGTAGAAAGATGTAGCGATTTCGCTACATGGTCAAAGTGCAAGGCAGAAAGATGTAGCGATTTCGCTACATGGTCAAAGTGCAAGGCAGAAAGATGTAGCGATTTCGCTACATGGTCAAAGTGCAAGGCAGAAAGATGTAGCAATTTTGCTACAAGTTGAAAGTGCAAGGTAAAAAGGTGTAGCGATTTCGCTACAGGTTGAAAATGCATAGTGCGAAGGTGTAGCGATTTTGCTACAGGTTAGAAAAACATGTTGGAAAGGTGTAGCGATATCGCTACACGTCGGAGTTTCAATAGCAAGCAGAAAAGAAAAATGCTAAGGCAACAATGATGTAGCGATTTCGCTACATGTAAGGTTTTTCGCGGCTGCATGGAGTAAAAATTGTACGGAGGCCAGAAGCGTCGCGATTTCACGACATCTATGAAGATGACGTCAGCAAAACCAAAATGTGTCGCGATTTCACGACAGGGTGAACGAAGAGCCATTGCAAGCCGAAAACGTCGCGATTTCGTGACGGCAATGAAGATGACGTCAGCAAAACCAAAATGTGTCGTGATTTCGCGACAGGGTGAATGAAGAGCCATTGCAAGCCGGAAACATCATGATTTCGCGACGGTAATCAAGATGACGTCAGCAAAACCAAAATGTGTCATGATTTTGCGATAGGGTGAACGAAGAGCCATTGCAAGCCGGAAACATCGTGATTTCGTGACATCTTTGAAGATGACGTCAGCAAGTCTAAAAATGTTGCGATATCGCGACAAGTTGCTGGAAAAGCCGTTGCAAGCCGGAAGCATCGCGATTTCGTGACACCTTAGCGGATGACGTCAGCAAGACAGAAAATGTCGCGATTTCGTGACATGTTTCCAGAGAAGCCTCATGAAGCCAGAAACGTCGCGATTTCATGACAGCTTAGAGGATGACGTCAGCAAAACCAAAAATGTCGCGATATCGCGACAAGTTGCCAGAGAAGCCTCAGGAAGCCGACAGTGTCGCGATATCGCGACAAAGTTAAGGATGTCGTCAGTAAAGCAGAAAAAGTTGCGATATCACGACAGGTAATTTTTTGGCGGGAAAAAGTCAAAGATACATGCATTGTGACAGGTGTCAAAAAGGCGCCAGTTACGAAAAGTTAACTAGAGTCAGATCTACAGTTCCAAGTGACAGGTGGTGAGATTGCAGAGGAGAAATTCATGTTGCGGTTAACTGAAGTTAAAATGAAAGTTATGAAGCATTGCATTTAAGAAAAGAATGGCTATTGCAGGGCCGTGTTGCAGCATGGCCAGCTAAGGTAGCAGTTACAAAAAGTAGCTACTGAGCAATGCATTGAATGTAGAACGGCTGTTGCAGGGCCATGATACAGAATTCTCGATGCTTGTGCTTGACTCACAAGAAAGTAACGAGTAGAATAGAAGGATTGACACCATTTAGAATAAAGTGCAAAATAATTTTAAAGAGCAGTTTTGTAGAGATAATAGAGCATCGAAACGCGCAGAAGGGTTGTCAGTTCCAACAGAGCAGAATTTCAGACTGTGCAGAGAAAAAGGTTGTCAGAAAGTCAGAATGTCAGATAGAAAGTGGCTAAAAGGCGGATCAGGTCAGAGAAGGATTTGACACGTCAATTACAACCGAGAATGCATGAAAAGTTGGAGGGAAAGTTAAACCGTTTGAATTTGAGCCATTCGAGGAAATCAAGCATATAAGGATCGAACTGGAAAAGTTAGAAGGTTACCGCAACTGTGCTGTATTGAAAAAATAAAAAGGCAAAGTGTGGTAAGTGTGCTACATGAAGAACATAAAGAGAACTAAAACCTGTATATTGTTCTTGTAAAATAACAGAGAGGTTTTAGATTTGAAAGGAAGATATTGAGTCTCTAACAAGTCTCTTTATGCTTCTGATAAAATTGCATGAGCTATAGACCAGTAAGGGTCTTGTAAAAAGAGAAGGCATTTTTATGTCCATTTATCTTGCAAAATTGAAATCCAAGTGGGTGCTTGGTAAAAGGAGTTGGTGCTCCTATCTGTTGCAGCAGATAAATCAGGGGTTGGTGCTCCTTCCAGTGGGTGCTGGTAAACCGATTGTAAAAATTGAATCCTTGCAAAGACTGGATTTGGATTGTAGTCCAAACAGTCATTTTTGAGGAGTAGCCACATTGGTGAACCTCGTTAAATCCTGTGTTGTGTGATGCTCTTGTGTGATACTTGCATTATCTAGTTTCAAGCCTGCATTATTAGTTTTAAAAGTTGCAGATTTAAGTTTTTAAGTAGTTACACTGATTCACCCCCCCTCTCAGTGTCATTGTGAGAATATCATTATTTTCAAATAATATAATCATTATAGGATATACTAGTAAATTTTAGTAGATTTTAAGTTATAGTTTCCTTCCCATGGGCTAATTTATAACTAAATCCTTAGAATCATCCTTAGTAGTATATTTTAGTGAGGATCTCATAGAGAAGCAATCCTTGTTGCTCAAATATGGGGTAATTTTTGGTAAATTTAATGGGTCTTGGGGGCTTCAACCATGAGAAATTAGATTGATAGGAGATGAGAGTCTCTAGGAGTGAGCCTATCCTTTCTTTGCAAATTTTTATTCATAGCCATTTTTGTTCTATAGAGGAAATAGATATAATTATAAAAGAGAGTCCTTGGTTTATGGGAAGAGTATGACTCTTCCTTACCCATTGGTTTGAAGGTTTTGCACATAATAATGTAAATATATCCATAGTACCAGTTTTGGTTAGGAGGTATGGGTTTCCCATTGAATTTTAGGAAATCGATACTTTCAAAGCAATAGAAAAAACTCTAGGAGAATTCCTTGAGATTTCAAAAACTGCAAAACATGTATTCTTGGCTATTTATGCTCGAATATTGGTCATGATTGATATAAGTAAATATTTACTAGAATCAATCATTCTTAAGTATAGGGGTAAGTTGTGGACCTAAACCATAGATTATGAAGACAGGTCTTTGAGACATATAATATTTCATGAGGTGGTACATATTGAGAGATCATGCCTTAAGAAGATTCCAATTGAAAAACATGTAGAAAAATTTAAGAGAAACTTACAAATGGATATGGATGAGGATGGTTTTCAATTTCAAAAAAATAGGTCCAAACAAATGAAAGTAAATAAATAGTGGATACCAATAAAGAAGGATATTGGAAGAAATACCAATTCTTTTGAAGCTTTAGCCTATGAATAAAAAGCAAATCATAGCTTAGAGGACATGGTACAATAAAATCAGAATATTAAAAAGGAATCGTTAACTCGGTGTGATCCTGAATCAAGGATGAACATTACTATTGAACCTATGGAATGTGTCTCATTAAATGTTTAAGACTCTCTTGAAGTACCATGCACCATTTAGGAGAATAAAATTGGTAGATAAAATATAATTTTAGATGTTAATACGTCTATCATTAATAAGGAAATACCAAAAAATGAGTAGGCCTTGTCAAAAGCTTCCATAGCAAAGCTAGGAGAGGATAAATATAATAAAAAGGAAAGTTGTAAAATAATATTAAGGAATAGTATAATAAGACTTACTCCTAATATAGGTAAGGCAAAAAGAGGAAAACCCTAAAATTATCAAGTAAGATCCGGGGAAGCAAGAGCAAACATAGAGAAAGGAATACAATCAAAGTCAGATGAACTTCTCTTTACCAAACAATAAAATGATACTGGTAATTCACAGGTGGGGCCACTATCCCCTAATGATACATGATTACCATATCATGAAATAGAGATATATTAGGGACCTTTGTTTAATTTATAAGCATGATATTCTTTGTATCTAGAAAACTTAAATGACAAAGGAAGAAGTTTCTAAAACTGTGAAAGTAGTATATGAAAGATGTGAATATGATGTTGTGGATTCTAAAGGAGTGGTAGTGGGATTCTAACATGTTTAAATCCTATTAGAATATCTTGTACAACAATTCATAAAAGTAGGTATTATATAGCCTCATTAATCACTTGCTACTTTGTAGATATTTATTTCATCCTTATCTATATCTATGGACCTATAACTCAATTAGGTATATTGGAATTATGGAATGGGATTGAATCCTTTACAATAAATAAATACCAAGAAATTTAATTCATGATCGTAGGATATTTTAATCCCATAACAAAGCTAGATAAAAATTTTAAAGGAATTACAATTGTAAGATTATTGTAGTGGTAAGATATTTGGCCTCTCTTTGAGAGGTCCAAGGTTTGAACCCCACTCAGTATGAGGGGACCGGGACCCCTCATAAAAACCTATATAAACTCATTAAAAAAAGAGTTGCAAGTAAACTGCAATGGTAAAGACTTTGGCCTCTCTTTGAGAGGTCCAAGGTTCAAATCCCTCTTAGTGTGAGGGGACTAGGACCCCTCATAAAAACCTGTGAAAACTCATTGAAAAAAAAATTGGGGGAATTCGAAAAATATTTCAAATTATGAGATATTTCTTAGCTTTTATCTAAAATAATAATCTATGGGAGGTTGTGTTTGAATATGACAACTATAAATGGAACAACGACAAGAGAGGCTAGAACCCAATAAAAATAAATAAATAGATGCATACTCTCATATCATTGGCTAGATGAATGGACTTGTGCTAAAATTAATAACTTGACAATGATTGGTTCAGATCATTGGCCAATAAAATTTAAAATGGTGGTAAGTGAATTCAAAAATATCATATTTTAAATATGAGCAAATTTAGGAAGACCATCCTCAATTTCTTGATATGATAACACAAACATGGGATTCTTCATGAAATGGTGGGTTGTATACACTTCTAAAACAAATTAAATCAATGCCATCTAGATTAAAAGAATAGAACAATAACACGTTTGGAAACATTTTTTAGAAGAAAGAAGAACTAAAAGAGAAACTTTCAAAACTCCAAAAAGGTGATCATAATGATCTAAGCTTGGAGGAAAGGAAGTTTCTTAGTGAATATCATAATATTTTGAGTAAGGAAGAGAAAATTTGGATATTAAAAGCAAAAATTTGGTTAAAAGGAAATAAAACATAAATATTTTTGGCAATAGTATAGATATTAGCATATAGAATTAGTAAAATAAAATTAGTATAAGGAATTTTGATTGAAGACCAGAGTAAGGAGGTAAGGATTTTTTACTAGAATATTCTAGGATCGGAGGAGTTTTAAGTTCTTAATGATAAACTACTGCAAGTACCTTAAGTCATAACAGATGAAGACAATGGGACATTGATGGAGCCTATTACTCTAGAAGAAGTTCATTTAGATATTTTCTCTTTTGATAAGGATAAATCCCTAGGCCTGTATGGTCTCTCTCCAGCATTCTATCAACATTATTGGGATATAGTAAAGGATTATTTATTGGTGGTAGTGGAATAATCTAGGGTTAAATAGTACATATATTACCCTAATTCTAAAAATAAAGGATAAATAATTGTTTGATTCATATAGGCCCATAAGCCTATGTAATATGGCATATAAGATAACCTCTAAAGTGATGGTAAATTGGTTAAGACCACAATTAAAAAAATTATTTCAAAATAGCAAGGAGTATTTGTGAAAGGGAGATATATTCTAGATGGGATCATAGTAGCTCATGAAGTTATGCATTCAACAACTTCAAGAAAGAGAAAGCAATGATCTTAAAACTTGATATGAGTAAATCCTATGATTGGGTTAAATGGAACTTTCTTTTTGTAGTATTAGAAAAGTTTAGATTTGGTAAGAAATGGGTCGAATGGATTGTATATTTATAGTATCATATCCAGTGTTGGTCAATGGGTTAGTAATATAATCATTTAAAGCCCAAAGAGATCTTAGACAGGGAGATCCTCTATAATCATATCTATTCATTATTTGGAAAAGGTATTGGGTAGGAACATGAATAAGGCTAACAAAGGGGGGCTAATAAGTGGACTCAAGGCTAGTAGTAACATCAACAACATCATCCATAAATAATTTGTAGATGATACAACCCTTTTGGGAGGCTAGGGATAAACAAGGATAGAGCTTTGAATAAGTTATTAAAGAAATATGAAAGATTTTTAGGGCAAAAATTTAATAGGACAAGATCAAAAATTTACTTCTTAAACACTCCAACTAGAATCAAAGTAGGGATATACATGTTACTTCAAATGGAGGAGGAAAATTTACCAACAACTTATCTAGGGATGCCCTTATTTGAGGGGAGAATGATGATAGAATTATGGAATCCAGTTATAAGTAAATTTTAAAATAAACTAATGGCATGGAAATGTATATGGTTATTATTAGTAGAAAGAGTGCAACTAATTAAATTAGTATTACAGGTCATTCCAACATATTATAATGTCCTTGTATATTATGCTAAAATAGATAGAAACTAGTTTAATCTATATTATGCAGTCATTTTTTGGTCAAGATTACATGATAAAAGGAAATTTCCTTTGGTGAAATATAGCAAGGTGTGTGATGATAAAACTAGGGGAAGTCTCAGTTTAAAATTTCTTAGGGATGCAAACATAGCTCTTAGAGGAAAAATAAATTTGAAGATTGTACAAAGAGAGTCAAAGACAATGGGAAAGAATTCTTCGAAGCATGCACATTGAGCCAAATGACCCAAGATTAATATTTACTACATTCTCACTACCAGATGGTTCTACACTATGGAATGGTTTAAAAAAATCAATTGATCTAGTGATTAAAGGTCTAATATGGATGGTGGAAACTAGAGAAAAAAATTCTATTTGGATGGATACTTTGTGTGATAAAAAACCACTCAATCAAATCCAATTTTGAAACCATGGATGAGATTAATTCAAGATAAATATGGTGATAGAGTTTCAAACATTATGTACAAGGACTAGGAAGGAAGATACAAATGGAAAGGATATTTTTAACATGTATACAAGAAATTGATACTAGGAGGTAGTTGTAGACACCTAAAACACGTCATGTTTAGGAGACTACTCATATGGGCACCTTTGCAGACCATATGAATGACTTGGGACCTTTCCAAGACCAAGCAGTGGTTTTAACCACTCATATAGGGTAGTCTAGTCCTATGCAGCTCTAGCCATTGATGTCAATAGTAGCTAAGATCCCAGCCACTGATGATCAGAGTGGCTAAGAGCTAGCCATGCCTATCGATAGTGGCTAAGGGCAGCTTACCCCTAGCCATGTTGAGTGAGAGTGGCTAGCCCTGTAACAAACTTGGGCTCCTCAAGCCGAGAAAAATCAGTTGCATCTAACAAATTAGCAATGGTTTGGGTTCTAGAAGCCTCTAGCCTAACCATTCTAGCTCAACAAGTTCTTGATCTTGGCTTCCTGGAGAAGCTAGACCAAGGAATTTGGGAGTCTACTTAAGGCCCCAAATTTATCAAGCAAACCTTAGTTTTTATCCCAAATTCATTACAACGAAGCCCTATCGGATTGGAGAGCGATTTCACATCCCCTTGAGGAGTAACTGAAGTGTTGTCCAATTGAGCAATGACAAGTGCCTATCCACCAATGGAGACTACCACATTTTGAGAAGAACAACCATTGTTCAAGCACTCAATTCAACATGATTTGAGCCAATTTCCCACCCAAAGTCATTCTGAGAGAACGCACCAAGAACGTCAAACCCCTTTGCAGTGGAATCGATTGATGCCAAGCCTAATATTTAGAGAGTAGAACTCTTTCCTCATGGTCACTATCTTCAATAATGACCCATAGGCTTAGCCATCAAATTTGATAGTGGCTAGCAGAGCCAACTACTCTAGTTGATAGTGGCTAGGGTCTGATGTCTCTTTTCCCCTATTTTTAGCCATTAGATTAGATTAGTAGTATTTTCATTGGATTTCTAACCTAGTATAGCAACATTTTCATTCTTTATATTCAGTCTTTCAAGCATTATTTCAAGTTTTCAAGCATTCTTTATCATTTCATGCATTTCTTTCCTATTTGCATATTTCAAGAAATTAGCCTCATCTTGAGAGGCATCATGTGCTATTGATGTGTCTTCTAGTTTCTTTGTGTGTAGGTGATAGGGACAATCAAGGATCCAAGAGCATCATCGAGATCATCTTCCTTGGCATCAAAGAAGGAGGTAGCTAATAAGCCCTCTTATAAGCAAAGTGGTGGAGATCTAAAGAGCTTGTAGAATACATCACCCCCATTTTGGGGCTCAAAACGATTGTAATCATGTATCAAATTTGGTATCCCTAAGAGGGATGAATATGTAACCGAGCTTTGAAATTTATTAATACAAAGGAGGCATTTATTTTTATCAATTTATTTGGTTATACATGTTTCATAGCTTTAAATTTGTTATCATGTTGCAATTAGCCTAGATGTATGCTTTTTAGAGCTTTACAAGTGGCGATCACGATCGGACCGACCCTATTTTTGCGTTGTTTACTAATATTTTTGTATTTTTCCTTCATGTAGGTACAACCACTCTGAGTGACAGTGGCTAGTAGTCCCAACTACCATCGATGATAGCGGCTAGCATCATAGCCACCCTGATTGATAGTGGCTATGAGAAAAATAGTAAAAATAGTTAATAACCTATTTCTTCATCAGATGTGGATTTACTTGTAAGTGATCCTATCTTATTTTTTTGTTTCCTAATTCTACTATGTTTCTAAAAAGTAGTAGGATTAAATAAATCACATAGAAAATATTAAACAAAGTAAAATCAAAATTTTTGCTATGTTTATGCTAGTTACTGGGAACAACGACTAGTTTCTGCTAGCCGCCCCTAGAAGACAACGACTAGGATTTTAGTTGCTACTATCTATAGTGATCGAGATTGTGCACCACTATTTACAATAGTGGCTACTGTTTATCCTAATTTGTAGGTGTGCCTACTTGAATCATATGCAAAGGCTATTTCATATTTTAATTTGCATTTTTTAAAACGTGCTTTCATTCTACATTTTATAAATATAAAACACAAATTATATGCATGTATATGAAACAAGTATTTTATGTTGATTAATGCATTTATTTTTATGCAAATTAAAATGAACCAATCACACACCATGATCCAAGGATAAACATCAGTGGCATTGGGCTTTCACATCCAACCCACTGATCAAGACCAATGGTGGAAGTCATTACCACTCGGTTGGCTTGTTTGACATTGTATCATCATTACCCATCCATGGCCAAGGTCGATTCAAGAACTATCCTATCCATGGAAAATTGCATGCATTCCTCTTCGAAGGGGTGTATCACTGACCATGGTGTGTTGGGTGAGAATCGGTAGTACCTATGCTCCCTGATCGGGTATGGATTTCATCTCCATATTTTGATGGGTAGATAGCCTGGATGTCATTACCGGGTTTGTCATTGTGAGTGTATAGGTGAAAGATTTAAACAATCTAAGAATTACATCAACTATTGCAAACACGATAAGAGTTCAGATTGTATTCACAACAAATCAAAATACACAAAACAAGTTTTAGGAAACACAAACAAAACTTAAAAGAGATAATCACCCTGTATACTTTGTTTGTCTTAAAACTTACACAAGAGATAATTTCATATAGTTATGGTCACTACACGAGGCCATCCTCGATCTATGATCGAGGTGGCACCCAATTCACCATAGGGCCCAGACCATCCTAGAGGTAGCACACCTACCCAGAACATACCTGATCAAACTTCAGGTAGTCTCAGAGGAGACAACACCACTCACGATGGATCTCACCAAGAGACCCCACCCAGGAGAACTAACATTAGATCTGCTCATGATCTAGATGAGATAATTTCTAAACCTACTTCATCTCATCACATTGAGAGATCAAATCTACCCAATAACAAGAAGGGTAAAGGGATTGTGACTATTCACATGCCCATCATAATGCCAAATCCTTCCAAGCATGGAGGGTGTCATTTATCCTACCATAATATTGGTGAAGGAGGTACACCCCTTGCCCAACCTTGGAATACCCATCACCTTGACTTCTTAGATCAAGGTGTTGGAAGATCCCAACATGGGACAGTTGAGCATGGAAGTATATATCATGATCGTACTCCTCATGGATCTACTGGGTCTATTGAGGAATACATCATGGAAGAAGGAACTGTAACCCAGTTGCATCCTATTCATACCCATGGTGAATGTCCTAGGTGAACACATGACACCCCCATAACATCCTTACATGAGGATCATACCCCTAGGGAAGAGCTTAATGTCAATGCAACCTCGATTAATCGAGGGAAGCGAGTTGCCAACCTAGTTGCACAATTTGAGGTAAACAAAGCCCCTCGCATAGAGTTGCAAAGTCAGAGATCTCATACAACAAACTGATCAGATCGATCACATAGGTCAGATGTAATTCAAAGAGAACAAATGCTCCAAGATCAATTGGAGGATTTGTGCATCGAGCATGAGCATTTAGAGAACTTAGAATGTGAAAGTGCAAAACAATGGTGGTTGCACCAACAATGGTTATATGAACACCACCTAGAAGAACAATGCCTCCTTGATCAAAAGGAGCATGAAGAGTGATCAAATAGATTGGCTTGATCTGACCTACCTCCTCATAGTGAGTATAGGTAGCAAGCAATGAGAGATATGCTACATCGCACCCTGAGCTGCATACTAGGTGAGTAGATGATTATATTCACCATACTTCTCAACATGCTTCTCGACCACATAAGCATTTAGCACCAAACTGGCTAGAGCATAGTCAGTATGAAGAATCAAAATGGGATGACCAGGATCAATAGTATCCTAAACCATATTCTATAGATGTGGTCGATGAATACAATCGACCACCTCAAACTCAAAGGAACTTACCTCCACTTGCACCCCAAAGATCCCTTTGGGAGGAAGAGATCATCTCTTCTCAAGCCTACAAAGTGCTTACAGAGAGAGTCAAAACTCTTGAGAAACAAGAAGTGGTTGGTCAAAAGCCCACTTTAAGCAAGATACATAATCAACCATTGTGTCCATCAGTGCCAAGCCCTGCTTATCCTAAGCATTTCGAAATGCCTAGATTGGATAAGTTTAAAGGTGATGAAGATGCGTAGGAACATATAACAAGCTTCATGAATTCATGTTTCCAACTACAACATGATGATGCCTTGATATTAAGAACTTTTATTATCACCCTCTCAAGTGCAGCCATCGAATGGTATAATCAATTACCTAGGCACAACATCACCAACTTTGAATAGTTGGTGAATGCTTTTCTTGAATGCTTCTCATTTGGCATCAAGAAGAAAACTAATCTATCTAACTTGGCCAATCTACGATAATATGATGATGAGCCAATCATGGATTATGAGAATAGATGGAGAAAACTAATGGTAAAACTACCATTCTCCATCCCCACTATAGAACTCACCCAAATATTCATAAAAATTTATGCCAAGCACATATCATTATTGCTCCAACTACAACAATATACGACATTCGAAGAAGCTTTGGTGCAAGCCAAAGTAATTGAAGATATCAAGTTGCAAGAAGGAGACCTAAAGCTCCATACAAAGAAATATTGGAACAACAAGAACACATGACATCAACCATAGTATCAAGGTAAACCTATGCCTATAAATTAGGTCATGTTAAATATTCCAAAAGTAGCATAGAGCCAACAACCATAGAATTATCAAGCTCAACCTCCTCCTATGCATTACAACCAACGCAATAGGAACCAAGGCAAGGACAAACAACAATGAGCACCTCATAATTACACACCATTACCTAAACCTTTGGCATCTATTTTCAACCACCTATGTGAGGCCAAGGCTCTAACTTTACTCGAGATACGCACCCTGGATCCTAATCACCCCAAACCTAAGGGGTATAGGGAAGATCTCTATTGTGTTTATCATCGACAAAATAACCATGATATCCAGGATTGCATCACATTCAAGAATTTAGTGCAGAATATGTTGGATAAGAATGAATTACAAATAGATAGTCCTTTGGCTATCGATAATCAAAACATCGACATATTCAAAAACCCTCTTCCCAATCATGGGGCCAACAACAATCAAGTTGAGCATGTCAATGAGGTGCACATAGATCCACCTGAGGAGGGCTTTATCGGTAGGATCAATACTACAATAGGAAGCAAAAGATACCTCGATCAACCCAATGTATCAAAAAATTCAACTAAAGCTGATCATTTATCATGGTCCATACCAACAATGAATTCAATTCACTTAAAAAAGGACCCTGTGATTACCTTTTGTAGGTAGGAGATTAAGCCAATCTCTAGAGATGAACCCGATCCACCGCTACACATCATAGCGAGCATCAATCAAATTCCATACAAGAGAGTCTTGATTGACATTGGGTCATCTATCAATATCATCATGGTTGTAGCTTTGAAATATTTAAATCTACCATCCTCACACATTAAGGACTCAACATTCACATTGAGAGCCTTCAA
Source organism: Wollemia nobilis (assembly GCA_028583015.1). Taxonomy (NCBI): domain Eukaryota; kingdom Viridiplantae; phylum Streptophyta; class Pinopsida; order Araucariales; family Araucariaceae; genus Wollemia; species Wollemia nobilis. The sequence continues at coordinate 1,113,043 of JAQPPZ010016554.1, forward strand.
TGATGCCACCTCTCCGACAATCGGTACAATAGTCCTACCTATACAGGTTGGGATAAATATAATACATACATTGTGTCATATCCTAGGGGGTGAGAGGTAATATAACATATTGTTAGGTAGATCATGGATGAGGGACATGGAATGCGTACCTTCCATAGTGCACCAAAGCCTAAAATTCATACACCAAGGACAAGTGTATGTGGTCCCCAATGATCCTGAACCATTCAAATATTACAAGAAGGTCGATGAGCCACAAGAAACTCTGGTGACATGTGAGCCTCAAAATATTCACTCAGATGAAATCATCAAACATTCGACTGAAGCTTGCATCAAGAAATCACCACCTTCTCCCATCACCAAAACTCATGGTATCACCTTACCAGATGAGGAGAAGAAAACATCAATTGACATAACTGATACAGAAGCCTCTCGAATAGTTGATGATCCACCCACAACTAGTCTGAAAGCCAAAGCACCTTCTCACGAGTTCATGGGAATGGTCAACATCAAGATAGAGAGTCGAATAACTCTAAAGTAGATAAAACAATAGATGATGCAATCAGATGTTGCTTCCACATCGAAGGGGCCAAAACCATTGAAATTAGTCACTCCTGATTCATTTCTCATGGCACCCTCTCAAGAGCAAGAAGAGATGCCTCCCCCATGTCAAACTAGGGGTACTAAAGCTAGCACAGTTCAACACTACAAAGTGAAACAGAAATATGAATTGAGTAACAAACCAGAGCATGTGGATGCCACTATCAAAGTGGATCATCAAGAAGCATCCACATCATCTCAAATGAAGGAGATCGGTGATTTGCATTTACCTAGTGGATCTTTAGCACCCACTCTTTCATCTCCTTCAATCGATGATGGTGATCCAAACTCATCGCTAGCAATACACATGAAAGCCTTATCAGTCTTGGAACATATGCAAAATCACCTTTATAATATAGAGGTATAGATGGAGCAACAAAATGAGATATTGCAATTTATCCTACTTTACCTCGAGAGTTTAGAATTACAAAAGCAACCCATATCCGATCCTGAACCACCTCCTATGCAACCACAGGAAAAGCCTTAGCAAGAGCAAGAGCCAACTCGGTCACACCAACAACCTAGCAAGTATCCACCATTACCCAAACCTATGATATCAATTTTCAATCGATTATGCACCACAAATACCATCACCTTACATGAGGTTCGACCTTTAGATCCAAATCATCCAAAACCCTAAGGATATGAGGAGGAGTTGCACTATCTATATCATAGACAAAATAGCCATGACATTCAGTCATGTCATAATTTTAGAGCCACAATATACAACATGCTTGAAAAGAAGCAACTTTAGGTTGTCAACCAACAAATAATCATAGTCAATAATCCATCCCTTGCACCAAAAAAGCAAGAAAATCCCCTTAAGCCAACAATTAAAATACCTAGGGCTCAACCTAGTCATCAAACTAAGCTAGAGCATGCTACATGCTCAAAACATAGCACATTTGGACTCCTTTAAACGAGCCTATGTCAGATATTTTTAGAAGCTGCAAGAAGCTAAGCTCATCACTCTACCTAACATAAACCCTCTAGACCCAAACAGAGCTAAACCTAAAGGTTATAGGGAGGACCACTTTTATCTCTATCATCGAATAGAGGGCCATGACATTTACAATTATTATGGATTCAAAAATATGGTTCAAGATCTCATTGATAGTGGGGCCTTTCCCATAGATGGCTCATCCATAGTGCCTCAACCTACCAAAATAGAAGCCACATCTTCCCATTTGTGACCCCAAGGTCATCCACCACCTTGTAGGCCCAACAACCCAACTCACCGAGTAGTTTCATTTTAGATGACTACCGCAACCCTATTTCAAAAGCTTTATGAGGCAAATGCAATCGCATTACCAGAGGTCAAACCTAGAGCACCTAAACCTGGGTCACAGGATGAAAGCCTTTATTGTGTCTACCATCGTACACATGGGCATGACATCCATGACTACCATTCATTCAGGAAGGTGGTCCAAAACCTGATAGAATGAAATGAGCTCCACGCAGATGGTTCACTCATTTTACCCCACCAAGACATTGGCACCTCATAGAGGTCCACACCCAAATAAGGAGAGTTGATTTTAGTCACTCTTCCTAAACAAGATGATTATATTATGGTGAACAACATACACAATGGGGGTCCTCAAGGTAGCATACCTTCCCCACCATCCACATCAAGATCAATGAAGCAAAGTGAGACCTCCAAAGGTATCACACCTTCCTCACTTTCATTGAGTGGCACACACATTGGGGTACCTAAGGTATCATACCTTTCCCCTTAAAACCATAAAATCCAAAAAATCATAAAATCATAAAATTTCAAAAATAATTTAAAACATCAAAAACACAAAAACATTTGCATTTACATTTTGCATATGCATTCATTTAATTGCATTGCATTTAGGCATTTTCATCCATTGCACTTGCATTAGGATAGGTTGTGTTTACAATCTTACAAATGACACCACATTTGTATGCTAATCATGCATCCTTACATCATCATCATCCATCACCCCTATGAGTAATTATATTTTTCAACACAACCCATCCAGTTGCTATAAGGAATATACTAGGGTTTTCTAGTCATTCAACCATACCTAGTGATCTTCTCAGATTTTGTAGAAAGCTATCTTCACTTTTGAAGATGAGGTCTAGTTTTGATAGTACCTTGCATATATCAAAATCCTATCACAATTTAAACATTAATAATCCTAGTTTGAACAAGGAAATATGAACACTACAAAGTGGTCCTAGTCACCTTAAGTGAAAGGTTTTTACTTGCTCATCTTGTGATGTGCATGGTCTAGGATGTTGATCATTGAAAAAAGGACAAGCTCCCCCTACCCAAATAAATCCCTTGATTTCATACAAAATAAGAAAAATCCCAAAATCAAAGCAAATCCCTTGCTAAAAAAAAAAATGCAAAATAAATAGTGATTTTCATCACTAAGCATGAGCAAGTATCCCAATAAATGAAAAGAAAAGAAGGGGGTGAAGAGCTTGAATCCCTGGAATGGTCAGTATTCGAAAGCCATTGAGTGATCCCCATTACAACAATGGGCTGAATGAATCCCACCTGGCAATGGGGTAGTTCTAAGAAATTTACAAATGAGCTAGCTTTAGGTGGCTTGTATTACCTAGTAGTCTAGTCCAACTACATCCAAACCTAGGATCATGATGAACATTTGGTGATCCTCATTACAACAATGGGCTGAATGAATCCCGCCTGGAAATGAGGTAGTCTTATGCTTCATCTAATATATTCATTTGCACACACAGGGATAATGAATATCTTGGTCTTCATAACAAAAGCTTTTATCTTTCAGAAGTCTTGTGTAGTCATTATACAACTTTTGATTAATCAACTAGGGTGTTTGAGTCTCATGGAAAACCTCAAAAATCCCTTATAGCAACAAATCATCTCATCAATCAATCACAATTTTCCTTATGAGGTTTTGTTTATTAAAGGATGTTCATGAAATAGGATAGATACCGGATGGATATCAACAATGATATTTAGATGACCACTGACTATTTTGTGCATATATTTTAATTTATAGAAGCTTATAAGGAAAACCCATACATCTCACATCATCTCATCTCACATATGGATGCTTAAATGATTAATTCTTATGATAAGAGTTACCATTTTCATTCATGATTTTCATACATTCTGTGGTGTCATCCATTAGTTTGTTAAACACATATTAAATTCATTCCTTATGTTTTAAGTGATTAGAGCATACAGGTTCATTTGCATTAGATCATCCTCATGTAATTAATGCATTACATTACATCACATATCATTTATCATATCATATCACATAGATTAAATGCATAAACAATTGAAACAAATTAAACATGCATTTAACATTCATCATTGCATCCATATATGCATACATAATACTGCATCTACACATCTAGATCACAACATCTAATCATACATCTATCATCTAGCTAGTGCATGTCATTAGTACATAGCATACATATAGCATAATCAAAGCATCATATAAACATTGCATCTATAACTGCATCACATGAACAATAAAGCAACAATATAATACACATAATGAGAAATAAAAAAGTATCATATATATATGTGTGAATGTCAATAAGTACATAGGGGTACAAAATCCCATAGGCTACAAATGTGTAGGTCCTCAGACCTTACACTCAAAAATGATATAGTCATCATGATGTATCAAGTGGTGCCTACACCCCTTGAATCACCTCCACCCTCAGCTCCCTCTCTATGAGGCTATCTAGAGCTGGTACCCATCGATCTCTCAGATCGAGCACCTAACCTATGACTAGGGCACACTGATGACTACCTAGACTCACTCTACCTACTCTATTATGAACCTTCGATTGTAGACCTGGCTGGCACAATGCCACCACACATCCTAACCTGAGCCTCTAGAAGAGCTATATGGGCTACATTTGAGGCCTATCACCTAGCATCATCCTCCAAGAGACCCTACAGCACTGATCTCTAATGCATCCAAGCCTATTCGACTCTTGAGCAGTAGAGTAGATGGTGTAGATCACCAAGAGTAACCCCAACTATGTCTTGAGAGCATCTCTCTCAATAGTCCTAGCATCCAACTATACCTACAAGAGATCCCTCTATAGTGACCTAATCTATAGTGGTCTAATCTGAATCCACCTATACCTATAGAGTGGTCCTCTCCTCTACATACCCTCACCACTACCTCTACCCTACACTCAATTGGCTCTATGCTATAGTGAGAGATGTATCTCACTCCATGATCTATCTCTATGCTATCTACAACTATACCTATAGACTATGTACCTAAGCTCATAGCTAGGACACCTCATCATCTGGGTCCTCCTCATCCCCCTCCTCCTCATCATGTGGCTCATCCACCTACTCTACAGCCTAGCCCCATGCCTCATCTACCCTATGATGCACTCATCACCCATCACCATCACCACCCTCTATTCCACCTCATCCCTAGCCCTACCTAGGCTACCACCACCCTACCATAGCTGAGTAGTCCACCAGGTGTCATACTCACCAGTAGTCCTAGCATTCGCTACCCCTATATCTACTATAGGAGCATCAACCTCCTCTGTCAGAGCTATAACCTAGGGCCATGTGAGCTACATCTCTACCTTTAGGTAATGATATAGGACTAGCTCCTCAAGGACATCCTATCTAATCCTAAACTACCTAGTCACCCAAGAGAAATGGAAGAACTCCCTCACCTCAATTTACACCCAATGACCCATCTATCATGCCTCATCTAGGCTAGGTACCTATCTACCTCCTCCCAAGCTAGATAATCCAAATAGGGTCTCCATATGATCTAGCTCACCTATAGCCCTATCAATGACCCCATATAATGAGCTAGATCCCCAACATGAGATCTACTCCAATGTCTCTACCTCTCATGGCCATCGAGCACCATAGCACTATGCCACCATCACTACTACTGTAATCCCTAGGGGTAATCCACCAGGCCTATCTATCCTGATATGCTCCCACCCCTAGATCTATAGAAGCAAGCTGCATCCAACTCTAGATCACCCATCATATGTAATCTAATATAGCTCATCATAGATATGGGCTAGCAACATGCTCCCCATGCCATAATCAACAATGTAGTGCTATCCAGCAAGTCTTGTACCATAGCTAAGAGGTTCCAAGGGAACCTCACACCTAAAGTGTCTAGTAAAAGCACATTATAGATAATGTGCATAAGCATAACCTAGCACCACGAGAAGACATCCTCCCTAAACCAATAAGTAACTGAAACTCCACCATGCTCAATGTCACCTAGTACCTCAACAACTCTATCACCAAACACCCTCTAGAAGACTACCACCTTAGTTATAGTCAATGAAGAAGTGATAGCCCAACCATCGATCAAGATCCAAAAGATACGGTAGATATCCTCCAACATCACCATCATATCACCAATAGGGAGATGGAAAGTGTTAGTCCTAGCATCCCATCGATGGGCTAGGGCTATGATGTAGGCCTAGTCCAACATTACTATCAATAATCTAACGACATAGTTGAGGCCCAATACCCCAAACTAGTCCCAATCCCCATCGTCTAACTAGGGTAGCAGCTCAAGCAGAAAATCAGGCTCTCACACCCGTGCTATCAAGGTCTAAGGTGCAAAAAATTCAAATGCATAATCAACCTAAAAAAAAAGCAAACAAAAATAAATTTAAAAAATTTTTCTAAGGTTTCTTAGCCACTCACGTCAATAGTAGCCGCCATGACCGCCATCGATGTCGATAGTGACTAGCACCAATGATCAATTTTATAACCATTGGGGTTTAAACCTAGCCACCCACAATGATAATAACCCCCTTTGGCAGATTGGGAGCCACCATCACCAATAGCGGCTATGGGAAAGACCCCTTGTGAGGTCATTTCCCACCCCAAAAATACCCAAAAATTAAAATCTACCCTTAACCCACCTAAGCTAACCTAATGCTAAACCTAACTAAGGGGTGAGGTTCATTACTAGTAGTTTAATGTGGTTCATTTAACTTCATTACTTAATGAGGTTCATTTTATTGCTAAAATCATGAGTGAAGGATTTCAAGTCTACCTTAGGAGCATCGACTCCACCACTCATCGATGCCTCTAGCTGGTCCACCATAGAAGTCTAGGGTAAATCTGGTAGCGTTCCATGTCAAATACTTTCTACCTCTCCTCAGAGCTCACTATTCACTCAAGCTAGCTAGAAATAATGAAGAATAAAAACCCTAATTTTATTTTTATATTTTCCATTTCTCCCCCATCATTGATGTCGATAACGAGTGCAGATTAAGGCAACCCCGACCACTGACATCGATAATGGCTAAGGAAATTACAAAAACCAATCATGGCCCTCGATAGTGGCTAAGAAGCAACACCTAATGTACATAATTTCTCACCATGAGGAGCTTCAAAATGGACATTAATGCATATCTACCGGTCCAAAATTTTCAAAAATCATCAAAATAACAAAAAAATCAAATAAATCAAAATTCAAATGTGCCTCGTATCCAGTTATTTACCCTATACACTTGGTGGTTGTAGCGACTTGCACTCCATGCAATATGAAAAGATGAGTAAATTACCATAAGGCCATTTGAACCAAATTATTCATCATTGACTTGAAATGTCCTCACTTCAATCCCCAAGAAGGCCATTGTAATTGGATTGCTCCATGGGAATGAGGTATTCATTTCATTTCTTCTATGAAAATTTTAGTAGATCATCGAACATAGTGATTCATCACATGCTTAAATTGAATTGCTATCATCTTGATTCCCTAAGAAGGCCATTATGGTTGGACTGCTCCATGGGATAGAGATGTACAATTACTATTAATGGTTGAAATCATAACTATAATAGGACCTACCTTACAACAAATGCAATCATCTTGAATTATCCAAATCAATCATCTTGGTCAAGTGACTCATCACTTTCATCACTTGTCATTTTCCTCATCGAATCATCGCTTGAGGGGGTAGTCATAATAACAACATTCATAATATAAATCAACAATTGAACACTTAATCTTGTGAATCATGTTTGTCTTACGAATCATTGCTAACAACTATCTTAAGCTTCCCCATTTATAGGGGTAAAAAGCAAATATAATGAATTAAGCCTTTATCGTATCGCTTATCGGACCTATAGTAGCTTGTATGCTACCCGATTATGCTTGGATACGTCAGAGCACCATTTTAAGCCTTCCATGTCATTGGAAGCAATGATTCTGAGATGTACATCCTTTCTAGGATTGGGGCATCTAGCGTTGACCAGATCAATGAACATCAACAAACCTATAATATGGCTTTAGGTGGTCTATTTTTGCTCAACGTCATGTTTTCCCACAATGCATCCCAAAAGGGGCATCTGTAGACACCTAAAACATGTCATGTTTAGGAGACTACTCATATGGGCACCTTTGCAGACCATATGAATGACTTGGGACCTTTCCAAGACTAAGCAGTGGTTTTAACCACTCATATAGGGTAGTCTAGTCCTATGTAGCTCTAGCCCATGATGTCAATAGTAGCTAAGATCCCAGCCACTGATGATCAGAGCGGCTAAGAGCTAGCCATACCTATCGATAGCGGCTAAGGGTAGCTTGCCCCTAGCCACGCTGAGTGAGAGTGGCTAGCCCTGTAACAAACTCGGGCTCCCTGAGTCGAGAAAAATTAGTTGCATCTAACAAATTAGCAATGGTTTGGGTTCCAGAAGCCTCCAGAAGCTTCACCTAACCGTTCCAGCTCAGAAAGTTCTTGATCTTGGCTTCTTGGAGAAGCTAGACCAAGGAATTTGGGAGTCTACTTAAGGCCCCAAATTTATCAAGCAAACCCTAGAGAATTGATGAGCATTTACCATAGCAAAGCCCTATCGGATTGGAGAGCGATTTCACATCCCCTTGAGGAGTAACGAAGTGTTGTCCAATTGAGCAATGACAAGTGCCTATCCACCAATGGAGACTACCACATTTTGAGAAGAACAACCACTGTTCAAGCACTCAATTCAACGTGATTTGAGCCAATTTCCCACCCAAAGTCATTTTGAGAGAACGCACCAAGAACATCAAACCCCTTTGCAGTGGAATCGATTGATGCCAGGCCTGAGATTTAGAGGGCAGAACTCTTTGCTCTCATGGTCGCTGTCTTTGATAGCGGCCCATAGGCTTAGCCACTAAATTTGATAGCGGCTAGCAGAGCTAGCTGCTTTGGTTGATAGTGGCTAGGGTCTGATGTCTCTTTTCCCCTATTTTTAGCCATTAGATTAGATTAATAGTCTTTTCATTGGATTTCTAACCTAGTATAGCAGCATTTTCATTCTTTATATTCAGTATTTCAAGCATTATTTCAAGTTTTCAAGCATTCTTTATCATTTCATGCATTTCTTTCCTATTTGCATATTTCAAGAAATTAGCCTCATCTTGAGAGGCATCATGTGCTATTGATGTGTCTTCTAGTTTCTTTGTGTGCAGGTGATAGGGACAATCAAGGATCCAAGAGCATCATCGAGATCATATTCCTTGGCATCAAAGAAGGAGGCAACTAATAAGCCCTCTTATAAGAAAAGTGGTGGAGATCTAAAGAGCTTGTAGAATACATCACCCCCATTTTGGGGCTCAAAACTATTGTAATCATGTATCAAATTTGGTATCCCTAAGAGGGATGAATATGTAATCGAGCTTTGAAATTGATTAATACAAAGGAGGCATTTATTTTTGTCAATTCATTTGGTTATACATGTTTCATTGCTTTAAATTTGTTATCATGTTGCAATTAGCCTAGATGTATGCTTTTTAGAGCTTTACAACAATTAAACAGAAATATAGTAATTATGATTATTTCGAGTGGAGTTAAGGATAATTTGATTTAGAAGTTGAATAGCTTAGGAGAATACACAAGTCGATATAATGTAAAACACCAACAAATTAGGAAAGCCACAAGAATATAGAGAGATATTTGGGATAGCCTAAGTAGTCTTTAAATCAAAATGTTTGTTTGATTAGTAGGTCAAAAGAATTTTATTTTGGGATAACCTTATGAAAAAGGGTTTTTATGCCCCTCACAATGTTTTTTATATAATATGAAGTATAGACCATCTCTTGGGACACTATTCTATAGTCTAGAAACTATGGCAATGGGTTCTTAATATGTTTTATAAATGCATGGTGATGAATGGCATAATTGAAGAATAGTTAAAGCAATAGTAGAGCACTTTTAAAAGTGAGGTTTTATAGACAATTTGGGATATATCAAAACATACAATACTTTGGATTGTATGGTTGGAAATAAATAGAAGAATATTTAAAGGAAAGGAAAGCAATTTAGAGGTAATGAAAAGGAATATTTGTTTAGCCATAAAGGAGTCTACACTAATCCTATAAAATCACACAATTTATAATCTTGAAGCAAAGAACCTTGATAGATGAAGTTAAGTCATCAAATGGAATTATGATGTTGGGTACAAGAGAAACAAAAAGAAGACAAATAATATAAAGTGAAAACCACCAGAAGTGGAGTTGGTCAAATTGAATTTTGATGAAGCATCTAAAGAAAATCTAGGACCAGCAAGAGGATAAAGAATAATTAGAAATAATAGGGAAGATATTTTGTCTCATTATGCTTTCAATAGTGGATTTAAGACAAATAATGAAGTTGGAGCTTGGCTAGCTTTGGAAGGGTTAAAAATGATTCATTATTAATAATAAATTCAATTTTGAGGAAAGGTTATGCTCCATGGAACATACAAGAGATAATTGTGGAAATACAAGACCTTGCTACAGAGTTTGAAGAACTTAGGTTTACTCATATGTTAAGGGAAGAAAATAAATGTGTATATAGGCTAACCAGTAGAGAGGTTTTAATTGAGGATTATGAAGTTAAATTCTCTTTTTTATGGTTAGATCTAGTAGTAACTTTAGCTAAAGCCAACAAAAAAATGTTGACTTCCTAAATCATATAATGATTAAGATTTAATTTAATGTTTTCCATTGGTAATATTTTCTTAATTTTATAATATTAATGTATTTTTATATAAACTATTTAACAATTATTGTGGTTGCACTTATATTTTAAGAAGGAATCTAGAAATCCAAATCTAGTAAAGTAGATTATGATAGTGCAAAATTTTGGAAATATTACTCTACTAAGATGCAATTCATAGACAATAGAGGTGGATTTTGGTATTGTGAAGGCTACTATAGGAAAATGTCAATAAATATGTTGAATTTTGGAATATTTGTATTCACACAACAAATTGAAGAAGATTCAAAAAATGAAAATCAAAAACTCAAACTTTTTATGAAAATGTAGGTATCTGGATATAGCAACTCAACTGAGATGAAAATTGAATATATTTGTAAACTCTCAAGCTCTAAAGGAGAGAGTTGTGATTTTTCAAGGGTGAGGGACCCAAGTACAACCCCTTGCTCTCTAGAGAAAAAACAAAAGAGCTACACTTCTATAAAATCATGAAGTACTTGAATTATTTTTTATGTATTCTTGTTAAGAAAGCAATCCTCTTTACCTGATAAATAACAAATTATAGGAAGAGGAATGGTATAGTTTAATAGATATATCTTAAATAATTTTTAAGAAATAAAATGAAACTTAAAAATTTGAATTTAAAGTTGAGTGGAGTTCAATTAAGAATATAAATTTGAATGTACTAAATGTTTCATAAACTTAAATTTTAAATTTCCTAATGTATTGTGCAAAAAGGGGAATAAGAGAAGAAAACAAGAGAAGAACATCATAGTGTATCTCTAACACTAAGAATAGAAGTATAGGCACCGTAGTAGTTATACCACATGTTAAAAAATTAAAAACTCAATGAGTGCTACAATAAAAATTTGAAGTGCAAGACTTCATTGACTTTTTAGAAAGGAAAGCAAATAGAAGCACACATACCTTATGTAAAGATTGACAAAATACCTTGTATTTTGAAAGCAAGAAGTTTTAAGGGTTTGGAATGAGAGTAATTATGCTACAAAAATAAAATTGAGAGGCATATCAAAATGAAATACAGTTAGCAATGTGCTAGAAACAACACCAAATATCTATTTTAACAAAAAAACATAAAAACTTCATGCACCCCAAACTTAACAAACATCTCCAAATATCCATTTTGTAAAAAACAAATCATACACCTTGCACCTAGTAATAAATAACTTTATTATTATGCTATGTCATGTAGTTTTATCCTTGACATTCAGGGTCTATGATTCATGCAAATTAAATGTACTTGGATCATTATTTTCAAGACATTAACAAATTCATTCAATACCTGATAAATTTTGCATAATCCATTATAAAGATAATATTGTGTTGGGCAAATGAACTAAGGTTAGAAATAGGTAACATGATTGTCATATTATAATAAATTAAACCAAGCTTTCTTTATTTTTTTTTGGATAACAAGTGGTTGTACTCGGGTCCCCCACCCTTGACAAATCACAACTCTCTCCTTTAGAGCTTGAAAATTTACAAATAGATTCAATTCACATCTCAATTGAGTTGGTATCATCATTTTTCATAAAAAGTTTGAATCTAAATTTTCATCTTTTCGATCTTCTTAAATTTTATGTGTGAATATAAATGTCCAAAATTCAACATCCTTCTTGAAATATTTCTATAGCAACCTTCAACATGCCAGAACTTAATCTCTACTATCTATGCATTGCATCTTAGTAGTGTTGGAATTTTTGCCACACTAAATTTTATTGTAAAAATTCCAAAAGAATGATTTCGCTCGTGGAATTAAAGAACAAGTGTTTTGCCAGCAAGGGAAAAATCAAATGGTCTACCATCGTTTTTAAAGTTAAACTCCAGATAATGTTTGTTGGGTAAGTATATTTTCGCTAGAAAAAATAATCTAAGAGGGTTTCATGAGCAAAAATAGTATGAGGTCTTTCATGGATGAAAATGTAAGAGAGGGAGTTGCATTGGCAAAATAAAGCAAAGAAAAAACTAAGTGCAAGTCAAGTACTACTTTCGCTGGCGAAAGCAAGTAAAAGGGGCATTAAGATAATTTCGCTCGAAATCATGCATTTCTCATAGTCAAAGTTAATTTCACCTTTCCTTTGGGTGATTTTTTGTTTTAAGATAATTTCACCCCAGTTGGAGAGAAAGTAATGAAAAGCGCTCAGTTCGAAGTGAATGGAAGATTTTACAAGCAAAGAAAAAGTAAATTTAAGTGATTTCACCCGAACTTATGCATTCAAAGGTGATTTTGTCTTTTTTTGGGTGAATTACTATTTTTTATTGAGTTCGGGGTAAAAATAATAAGTGGGCATCAGTCAAAGTCAATTTCACCCCAAATAGGGGGCGAAATTCATTTTGTCCTTTTTTCGAGCGAATTGCTAGTTGAAGATATTTTCAGAGTGAAGGTACTAAATAGGCATCATTTAAGTGGAAGCAATGCATTGGTCAAAGTCAAATTCGCTCCAAAATAAACATGTATGATGATTAAGGCATTTCCCAAAGTAATTTCACCTTATTTTTAGCAAATCTAATGATTTCATAAAAGTTGGTGTGAAAACAATGAAAGTGCCCAAGTTGAAATGAAAGATGCTAGTCAAAGTCAAAGTCGCCCCAACTTGGGATGAAAATCATTTTTGCCCTCCTTTGGGGATGAAATTCCCTTTTTTACCCCTAATTCAAGCAAGACAATGTTTTGGGTGAAATCCCTAAGAGAATACAATTTCGGGGTAAAAACAACCGAACAAAGGGTGAAACTCCATGTTTGAGTGCAACTCTATGTGAAGTTACTATTTGAAGGCACCATTGTTGCAGATATTTCTTAGGAAGGGCTAGAAATTGATGGCATTTAATTCTTGAGGCAACAAAATTAATATTTCCAAAATTCTTGCTGAAGGGTTTCCAAGATTAAATGCTACATCCTTGATATTTGTATGATCTCATTCATTCCTAAGGCACCTATTGAAAATTTTGTCACATTGCACAAGGGGTAGATAAAAATCAAAAAATTCTCTTTATAGAGTGTTTTGTTTGTTGCTTCGAAAGCATTTGTAAGTGTTGCAGCAATTTTGGCTTTCCATGCCACCCCCTTGTATACATAATGAAGAAGAAAAAGCTTCACTGCCAAGCAGGCCAAAGAAAATAGCTCCGCCAAAAGAAAGAAAAGTTGTTGCGATATCGCGACATGTCGCATTTTTGTGGCTCATAGCAAGGAAAAGTGCCAGAACGAGAAAGTGTCGCGATATCGCGACATGTCGCATTTTCGCTGCTCACAGCCAAGAGGAAGACCAAAAGAAGAAAAGTGTCGCGATATCGCGACATGTCACGTTTTTGTGGCTCAAGGCAAAGAAAGTGCTGAAGGGAAAAAAGTGTCGCGATATCGCGACATGTCGCAAAATCACAGCCGAAAGCGAGGAGAAAGCCAAAGGAGGAAAACTGTCGCGATATCGCGACATGTCGCAAAATCATGGCTCAAAGCGACAAAGAAGACCAAACGAAGAAAAGTGTCGCGATATTGTGACATGTCGCATTTTTGTGACCAACAGCAAGGAAAAGTGCAACAAAGAAAAGTTGTCGCGATATCGCGACATGTCGCGTTTTCGCGGCTCAGAGCAAAGAGAAAGCACAACAAGGCAAAAGTATCGCGATATCGCGACATGTCACATTTTCACGACCAACAGAAAGGAAAAGTGCAGTAAAGAAAAGTTGTCGCGATATCGTGACATGTCGCATTTTCGCGACTCAGAGCAAGGAGAAAGCACAGCAAGGCAAAAGTGTCGCGATATCGCGACATGTTGCATTTTCATGATGCAAAAAGAGGAGAAGGTGCAGCAAGGAAGAAGTGTCGCGATATCGTGACATATCGTGTTTTTGCGGCTCAGAGCGACAAAGAAGTGCCAGAAGGGAAAAGCGTCGCGATATCGCGACATGTCGCATTTTCGCGATGCAAGAAAAGGAACCAAGCAAAAGGCATAAAAGTGTCGCGATATCGCGACATGTCACGTTTTTGCGGCCGACAGTGACAAGAAAGCTCAGAAGAGGAAAAGTGTCGCGATATCGTGACATGTCATATTTTTGCGATGCAACAAGAAGAAACAAGCTGAAGACATAGAAATGTCGCGATATTGCGACATGTTGCTTTTTCGTGATGGGCACACACTTCAAGTCGGGTATTTTCCCGAGACAATCAAGTGCCTCATAAATGCATTCTTTCTTGCCCAATAAGCTCGCTGTTCTTTTTTGGCAATTGGAAGCGAAGTGTCAGTCCCTAAAGGAGAAGTTCGGCGAGCATGGCGGCCACTCGAGCATTGCACCAAGGATACTCAGGCGGTTCATCAATGCATATTTCCGCGGTTGACCCGGTCATAGTTGCCCGTTCTGGTAATGGATTAGAAAGCTCAGTCTCGAGGGCCACGAGGAGCCGACTTCTCAGATCTCAAGAACATACTTTGCCATCCTATGTAATAATGACTCAAAGGATCGGGTCCTCTATAAAAACCCAGGCATTGTAATGTAAAAGTGGGGGGAACTATCTGCTAGAAAGTTGTTGTAACTTGATGTCCTGCGATTAATACTAAGAGACTTTGAGCTCAATTCTTCTCTTTTATGCTGCCTTCTGTGCTTGATTCTTTTATCTCTCCTTATTTGTATGTTGGATGCTGAACCTCTGCATCCGGTGTGTGATCGGGGACAGTGTCCTGAAACTCGTTCTGAAGGATACATAGGAGTTGAAAAACATCCTATTGACTTTCTTTTATGATGCCTGCCTTGCTTGATTCTTTTATCTCTCTTTGTTTGTAGACTAAGATGTTGAACTCTGCGTTCGGTGTGCGATCGGGGACAGTACCCTGAAACTCGTTCGAGAGGATACATAGGAAGGTTGATACTACATTTATTTCATTTTACTCTTGGTGTTCCTTGCTGCTATTCAAGTTGTCTGTTAGTGATCGTGCTTCCTGTTCTCTCCCACCTGAAATCATCAATCTCTCTTCCCTTACCCTTTTTATTTTATTTCTCTAACCCTAACTCCTTTATCTCTTTCCTGCACTCTTATCTTCAAAAACCCAAGTATTTTAGTATAGGAGCTGGCCTTTCTCCATAGATTGGCACGATGGGCATCTCTTCCCTTCGGCCTTTCAATGTTGGTCCAGGTCTAGGGCGCATACACTTACCCAAAATCCTTACCTAGGCAGATTTGATGACCAACAGTTTTGGCACGCTCGATGGGACCGACTGTATCTATCTCAAAAAGATCCATAACCAGTCAAGGTCCCATATTTTAATGCACAATCCCATTTCACCGAGGCCACTAGTTCTAACCAGTTCCCGGTGTGACCCGGTCAGTCTCACCTGACTAGTGGTAGTGAGAATCGATGCTCTCATTACCAAAAGACTCTTAGCATCTGGCGACTCTGTTCAACCCAAAAATCTCTAAGTCATAAAGACCAGTACCTAAACCTGTGCCTTCATGGCAAAAGTCCCCATGTTTTAAGGAAGCTCGAGTTGGTGAATCTCTGGCTTGCCTCCATCTGGTAAAATCACCTGGCGACTCTGACTGAGCTAAAGATCCAGATTTCTTGATCGTAGGTGCCTTTTAAATCTGAAAGAAGATATCCCAGAGGAATCAAGGTTTGATGAGCAGCCTTGACCTCACAAGCGGAGAAAAGTATGTTCACCTGGCGACTTCGACTTAGTGGCGAGAACCGTGATATCTGTAGGCCACTGCTATAATGGAGAGGGTATGCTATCCCAGCTGGGATGATCGTGGCCCTCTGAATCTCTCAAGTTACCATGAAATTCTCGAAAGTGCCTTGAAGACAGTGCCAAAATACAATGGCACTAAGGGAATGGCCCGAGAACACCTTGAATATCTTGTTGATTTAAGGCCCATCCATGACATATTCCATGAAGATGTCATGATCAGACTTCTGCTCCTGTCTCTAGAAGGAAGGGCGTTGTAGTGGTACAGACTGCTCAAGCGTAAAAGCATCTGCTCATGGGATGACTTAGCGGGAGCACTACTCAAAGAATTTGATGGCTCTCAAGACCCCTTCCAGCTTTACATGTACCTCTCCATCATCAAGAGAGCATCTTTGGAGAGCATCGTGGACTTCAATGTCCGATTCTGCAGAAGTTGGAAGAGAATTCCAGGAGAGATCCAACCGACGCCCGCCCAAGCCCACCTCTTCTATGTTCGGGCCTTTCACCCGGACATGGGCCTCCTCTTACTGCGATCAAGAGAGCGAAGATTCCCTCAAATTTTTGAGGAAGCAGTATGAGCAGAGCAGCTTCTGCTCCTATCTGGAAAGTGGTAGTGGGGGGAAACCCCATCACTTTCTCCAATATTGGCTGCTCCTGTCTATCCTGCACAACGTTCATCATGGCAGACTCCTCATACTGAGCAGAGGCCTGAGATGCAGTCGTTTGGAGCTCAAGAGGGAGATCTCATCCAAGTCCAACAATGGGAGTATGCAAGCTTTGCCCCAACAATGAACAATACGGTTGCTTGCAGTCTCCATCAGGAGATGGGCCAAGAAGAGAAGCAGTCTCAAGTGGTAGAACCTGAGAACGAAGAGGGCCCATTTTTGCACCCTTTTTGTATCCCAATGGATGGCACGCGAGTGTTCAACCAGAATCCATCAAGCGTATCTCATCAAGCTGAACTTGAAGAGATCCTAGAAGATTACTCTTTTTCGAAAGAGCCCTATTACCACATCAGGAGGATGGAAGAACCTGTACCTAGCCCATAGTTAAAAGATTCATCAGAATTCTGGTATTGGTTCCAACCATCACTACAACCAGTACCCCAAGAGGCCCCTCATGCGGTGAACTTCTTTGCCACATCTTTCATCAATAGTACGGGTACTGGCAAGAGCGACAACTCACTGCGTTGCTCCCTATTCGCAACATGGACAACTTCGGGAAGAAACTAGCCGAACTTCAAAGATCAACTCAAGTTCAATCAGATCTGGTCCGAACATTGTAGGTTCACTGGATAGGCACCCAAAGATGGGTTTGTGGTGGTGGTATGCATGTCATGCCAAAATTTTTTGTGTAAATACTCTAAATAGCTCGGCTAGTAAATAAGTGTCGAAGGCGCTAAGTATTGCTTAGGAGCTTAGGCACAAACAAAAAAAAAAATTGTTGTCAGTGAATGGTCAGAGGAGAAGATAATGTGAATGACTCTGTTGCCCAATGGACAAAGGCCTGGGATCTCTGCATTCAGACTAGCTAAATGCCCCGTGAGCCACCAAGAATGTTGACAATTTTGTCACATTGCACAAGGGGTAGATAAAAATCAAAAAATTCTCTTTGTAGAGTGTTTTGTTTGTTGCTTCGAAAGTATTTGTAAGTGTTGCAACAATTTTGGCTTTCAATGCCACCCCCTTGCACATGGAATGAAGAAGAAGAGCTCCACTGCCGAACAAGCCAAAGAAGATAGCTCCACCAAAAGAAAGAAAAGGTGTCGCGATATCGTGACATGTCGCATTTTCGTGGCTCAAGGCAACAAGGTAGAGCAAGCGAGAAAAGTGTCGCGATATCGCGACATGTCGCATTTTCGTGCTCGAAAGCAAGAGGAAGACCAAAAGAAGAAAAGTGTCACGATATCGCGACATGTCGCATTTTCGCGGCTCAAAGGCAAGGAAAGTGCTGAAGGGAAAAAAGTGTCGCGATATCGCGACATGTCGCAAAATCGCGGCCAAAAGCGAGGAGAAATCCAAAGGAGGAAAACTATCGCGATATCGCGACATGTCACAAAATCGTGGCTCAAAGCGACAAAGAAGACCAAACGAAGAAAAGTGTCGTGATATCGTGACATGTCGCATTTTCACGACCAACAGCAAGGAAAAGTGCAACAAAGAAAAGTTGTCGCGATATCGCGACATGTCGCGTTTTCGTGGCTCAGAGCAAGGAGAAAGCGCAGTAAGGGAAAAGTGTTGCGATATCGCGACATGTCGCATTTTCGCTACCAAAAACAAGGAAAAGTGTTGCAAAGAAAAGTTGTCGTGATATCGCGACATGTCGCATTTTCGCGGCTCAGAGCGAGGAGAAAGCGCAAAGGAGGAAAAGTGTCGCGATATCGCGACATGTCGCATTTTCGTGATGCAAGAAGAGGAGAAGGTGCGGCAAGGAAGAAGCGTCACGATATCATGACATATCGCATTTTCACGACTCAGAGCGACAAAGAAGTGCCAGAAGGGAAAAGCGTCGCGATATCGCGACATGTCGCATTTTCGCGATGCAAGAAAAGGAACCAAGCAAAGGGCATAAAAGTGTCGCGATATCGTGACATGTCGCGTTTTCGTGGTCGACAGTGACAAGAAATCTTAGAAGAGGAAAAGTGTCGCGATATCGCGACATGTCATATTTTCGCGATGCAACAAGAAGAAACAAGCTGAAGACATAGAAATGTCGCGATATCGCGACATGTTGCTTTTTCGTGATGGGCACGTGCTTCAAGCTAGGTATTTTCCCGAGACAATCAAGTGCCTCGTAAATGCATTCTTTCTTGCCCAATAAGCTCGCTGTTCTTTTTTGGCAATTGGAAGCGAAGTGTCAGTCCCTGAAGGAGAAGTTCGACGAGCATGGCGGCCACTCGAGCATTGCACCAAGGATACTCAGGCGGTTCATCAATGCATATTTCCGTGGTTGACCCGGTCACAGTTGCCCATTCTGGTAATGGATTAGAAAGCTCAGTCTCGAGGGCCGCGAGGAGCCGACTTCTCAGATCTCAAGAACATACTTTGCCATCCTATGTAATAATGACTCAGAGGATCGGGTCCTCTATAAAAACCCAGATTTTATAATGTAAAAGTGGGGGGAACTATCTGCTAGAAAGCTACTGTAACTTGATGTCCTATGATTAATACTAAGAGACTTTGAGCTCAATTCTTCTCTTTTATGCTGCCTTATGTGCTTGATTCTTCTATCTCTCCTTGTTTGTATGTTGGATGCTGAACTCTGCATCCGGTGTGCGATCGGGGATTGTGTCCCGAAACTCGTTCTGAAGGATACATAGGAGTTGAAAAACATCCTATTGATTTTCTTTTATGCTGCCTACCTTGCTTGATTCTTTTGTCTCTCTTCGTTTGTAGACTGAGATGCTAAACTCTGTGTCCGGTGTGCGATCGGGGATAGTGCCCTGAAACTCGTTCGGGAGGATACATAGGAAGGTTGATACTACGTTTCTTTCATTTTACTCTTGGTGTTCCTTGCTGCTATTCAAGTTGTCAGTTAGTGATCGTGCTTCCTGTTCTCTCCCACCTGAAATCATCAATCTCTCTTCCCTTACCCTTTTTATTTTATTTCTCTAACCCTAACTCCTTTTATCTCTTTCCTGCACTCTTATCTTCAAACACCCAAGTAGTTTAGTATAGGAGCCGGACCTTTCTCCGGATATTGGCACGAGGGGCATCTCTTCCCTTCGGCCTTTCAATGTTGGTCCAGGTCTAAGGCGCATACACTTACCCAATATCCTTACCTAGGCAGATTTGATGACCAACAATTTTTGGCACGCCCGGTGGGACCGACTGTATCTATCTCAAAAAGATCCATAACCAGTCAAGGTCCCATATTTTAACGCACAATCCCATTTCACCGGGGCCACTAGTTCTAACCAGTTCCTAGTGTGACCCGGTCAGTCTCACCTGACTAGTGGTAGTGAGAATCGATGCTCTCATTACCAAAAGACTCTTAGCATCTGGCGACTCTATTCAAACCAAAAATATCTAAGTCATAAATACCAGTACCTAAACCTGTGCCTGCATGGCAAAAGTCCCCATGTTTTAAGGAAGCTCAAGTTGGTGAATCTCTGGCTTGCCTCCATCTGGTAAAATCACCTGGCGACTCTGACTGAGCTGAAGATCCAGATTTCTTGATTGTAGGTGCCTTTTAAATCTGAAAGAAGACATCCTGGAGGAATCAAGGTTCGATGAGCAGCCTTGACCTCACAAGTGGAGAAAAGTATGTTCACCTGGCGACTCTGAATTAGTGGTGAGAACCGTGATATTTGTAGGCCACTACTATAATGGAGAAGGTATGCTATCCCAGATGGGATGATCGTGGCCCTCTGAATCTCTCAAGTTACCATGAAATTCTTGAAAGCGCCTTGAAGACAATGCCAAAATACAATGGCACTAATGGAATGGCCCGAGAACACCTTGAATATCTTGTTGATTTAAGGCCCATCCATGACATATTCCATGAAGATGTCATGATCAGACTTCTGCTCCTGTCTCTGGAAGGAAGGGCGCTGCAGTGGTACAGACTACTCAAGCATAAAAGCATCTGCTCGTGGGATGACTTAGCGGGAGCACTACTCGAAGCATTTGATGGCTCTCAAGACCCCTTCCAGCTTTACACGTACCTCTCCATCATCAAGAGAGCATATTTGGAGAGCATCGTGGACTTCAATGTCCGATTCTATAGAAGTTGGAAGATAATTCTAGGGGAGATCCAACCGACGCCCACCCAAGCCCACCTCTTCTATGTTCGGGCCTTTCACCCGGACATGGGCCTCCTCTTACTGCGATCAGGTGAACGAAGATTCCCTCAAATTTTTGAGGAAGCAGTATGAGCAGAGCAACTTCTGCTCCTATCTGGAAAGTGGCAGTGGGGGGAAACCCCATCACTTTCTCCACTATTGGTTGCTCCTGTCTATCCTACACAGTGTTCATCATGGCAGACTCCTCATACTGAGCAGAGGCCTGAGATGCAATCGTTTGGATCTCAAGAGGGAGATCTCATCCAAGTCCAACAATGGGAGTATGCAAGCTTTGCCCCAAAAATGAACAATATGGTTGCTTACAGTCTCCATCAGGAGATGGGCCAAGAAGAGAAGCAGTCTCAAGTGGTAGAACCTAAGAACAAAGAGGGCCCATTTTTGCACCCTTTTTGTATCCCAGTGGATGGCACGCGAGTGTTCAGCCAGAATCCATCAAGCGTATCTCATCAAGTTGAACCTGAAGATATCTTGGAAGATTACTCTTTGTCAAAAGAGCCCTGTTACCACATCAGGAGGATGGAAGAACCTGTACCTATCCCACAGTTAAAAGATTCATCAGAATTCTGGTATTGGTTCCAACCATCATTACAACCAGTACCCCAAGATGCCCCTCATGTGGTGAATTTCTTTGCCACATCTTTCATCAATAGTACGGGTACTGGCAGGAGTGACAACTCATTGCGTTGCTCCCTGTTCACAACATGGACAACTTCGGGAAGAAACTAGCCGAACTTCAAAGATCAACTCAAGTTCAATCAGATCTGGTCCGGACATTGTAGGTTCACTGGATAGGCACCCAAAGCTGGGTTTGTGGTGGCGGTATGCATGTCATGCCGTAAATTTTTGTGTAAATACTCTAAATAGCTCGGCTAGTAAATAAGTGCCGAAGGCGCTAAGCGTTGCTTAGGAGCTTAGGCACAAACAAAAAAAAAATGTTGTTAGTGAATGGTCAGAGGAGAAGATAATGTGAATGACTTTGTTGCCCAATGGACAAAGGCCTGGGATCTCTGCATTCAGACTAGCTAAATGCCCCGCGAGCCGCCAAGAATGTTGACAATTTTGTCACATTGCACAAGGGGTAGATAAAAATCAAAAAATTCTCTTTGTAGAGTGTTTTTTTTGTTGCTTCGAAAGTATTTGTAAGTGTTGCAGCAATTTTGGCTTTCCATGCCACCCCCTTGTACACAGAATGAAGAAGAAAAAGCTTCACTGCCAAGCAGGCCAAAGAAAATAGCTTCGCAAAAAGAAAGAAAAGTTGTCATGATATCGCGACATGTCGCATTTCTGTGGCTCACAGAAAGGAAAAGTGCCAGAACGAGAAAGTGTCGCGATATCACGACATGTCACGTTTTCGTGGCTCAAGGCAAGGAAAGTGTTGAAGGGAAAAAAGTGTCGTGATATCACGACATGTCGCAAAATCACGATCGAAAGCGAGGAGAAATACAAAGGAGGAAAACTATCGCGACATGTCACAAAATCGTGGCTCAAAGCGACAAAGAAGACCAAACGAAGAAAAGTGTCGTGATATCGCGACATGTCGCATTTTCACGACCAACGGCAAAGAAAAGTTGTCGCGATATCGCGACATGTCACGTTTTCGCGGCTCAGAGCAAGGAGAAAGCACAGCAAGGGAAAAGTGTCACGATATCATGACATGTCTCATTTTTGTGACCAACAACAACGAAAAGTGCAACAAAGAAAAGTTGTCGCGATATCGTGATATGTCACGTTTTCGTGGCTCAGAGCAAGGAGAAAGCGCAGCAAGCAAAAAGTATCGTGATATCACGACATGTTACATTTTTGTGATGCAAAAAGAGGAGAAGGTGTAGCAATGAAGAACCATCGTGATATCATGACATGTCATGTTTTTGCGGCTCAGAGCGACAAAGAAGTGCCAGAAGGGAAAAGCGTCGCGATATCGCGACATGTCGCATTTTCACGATGCAAGAAAAGGAACCAAGCAAAAGGCATGAAAGTGTCACGACATGTTGTGTTTTCATGGTCGACAGTGACAAGAAAGCTCAGAAGAGGAAAAGTGTCGTGATATCGCGACATGTCATATTTTCATGATGCAACAAGAAGAAATAAGCTGAAGACATAGAAATGTCGCAATATCGCGACATGTTGCTTTTTTGTGATGGGCACGCGCTTCAAGCTGGATATTTTCCTGAGATAATCAAGTGCCTTGTAAATGTATTCTTTCTTGCCCAATAATCTTGTTGTTCTTTTTTGGTAATTGGGAGAGAAGTGTCAGTCCCTAAAGGAGAAGTTCGACGAGCATGGCAGCCACTCGAGCATTGCACCAAGGATACTCAGGCGGTTCATCAATGCATATTTCTATGGTTGACCCGGTCACAGTTGCCCGTTCTGGTAATGGATTAGAAAGCTCAGTCTCGAGGGCCATGAGGAGCCGACTTCTCAGATCTCAAGAACATACTTCACCATCCTATGTAATAATGACTCAGAGGATCGGGTCCTCTATAAAAACCCAGATTTTATAATGTAAAAGTGGGGGGAACTATCTGCTAGAAAGCTACTGTAACTTGATGTCCTGTGATTAATACTAAGAGACTTTGAGCTCAATTATTCTCTTTTATGCTGCCTTCTATGCTTGATTCTTCTATCTCTCCTTGTTTGTATGTTGGATGTTGAACTCTGCGTCCGGTGTGCGATCGGGGACAGTGTCCTGAAACTCGTTCTAAAGGATACATAGGAGTTGAAAAACATCCTATTGACTTTATTTTATGCTACCTGCCTTGCTTGATTCTTTTGTCTCTCTTCATTTGTAGACTGAGATGCTGAACTCTGCGTTCGATGTGCGATCGGGGACAGTACCCTGAAACTCGTTCGGGAGGATACATAGGAAGGTTGATACTATGTTTCTTTCGTTTTACTCTTGGTGTTCCTTGTTGCTATTCAAGTTGTATGTTAGAGATCGTGCTTCCTGTTCTCTCCCACCTAAAATCATCAATCTCTCTTCCCTTACCCTTTTTATTTTATTTCTCTAACCCTAACTCCTTTATCTCTTTCCTGCACTCTTATCTTCAAAAACCCAAGTAGTTTAGTATAGGAGTCGGCCATTCTCCGGATATTGGCACGAGGGGCATCTCTTCCCTTCGGCCTTTCAATGTTGGTCCAAGTCTAGGGCGCATACACTTACACAAAATCCTTACCTAGTTATATTTGATGACCAACAACACCCTCCATTGATCTCACCCCTTTTCAAGACAAAGTTAATTTTTAGTGGGTCTTTCTGATGAAGATAAAATTTTGAGGTGCAATATGATGAAGCGATAACTAATATTTAATGTTCAAGCTCCTAGTCTTCGTGCGATATTGTTGTGTTCCAATGCATCGATGTCTAATATGATTTTCCATCATCCAATCCTACTGATTTCCTAGGCACTCTCCATGAAATAGGTATCACTGCTTCCTAAAGAATGTTCTGATTCGAGCGTTGTTATTGCTGAGGAGAGAATTACTCTTGTTGGTCTTTGACTAGCCAACATTTTATTCTAATGTGTATTTAATTACAAAGGTGAAATCCTCTATAAATACTAAGCATTTTTATGTAAAAGAAGAGGATAGACACTGCCAAAAAACACTTTGAGTTATCTGCATCAATAGAAAGATATTTGGCTCTGATTCCTGGAGTAACGTTGTATGCAATTATTTTTTGCCTTTCATTTCTTTTAAGTTCATGATCTTTGTTAGGTAAATTTAAATTCTACATTTTAGAATTTAATTCCTGGTAGAGAACTGAATGTTGAAATGGTCATTGGAATTTATCCTTACAATCTATTAATGATTCCTATGCTTTCCTTTACATTACATGTTGATTAAAACTTGATTTGGATTTTAGCTACTATTTTATCCCCACCTTTCATCTCTGGCGCATAGCCATATTTCCCATTCCTTTCTATCATTTCCCATCTCTTTCCTGTTACTCCAATATTTAAATCAAATTATATTAGTAAGGGAACCAACCCTCTCTGGAAATTGGCTTGAAGGAGATCTCTTTCCTTTAGCCTTTCAATGTTGGTCAGGTCTAGGGCGCATAAATATTTTGTACTTATGCAGATTCATGACCAATAGTTTTTGGCACACTCAGTGGGACAAATAGTCTCCATATTTTAAGGGAGCCTACGTTTTGTGAATCTTTGTCTTACCTTCATCTGAAAAAATCACCTGACGAATCTGTTGATCGGAAGATCCAGATCTCATGATCAATGGATGCCTTTTATGCTAAAATAAGACACCTCTAAGGAATCAAAGTTTGATGAGCAACCTTGACCTCACAAGCAGAGAAATAATGTTCACCTGGTGACTCTGACTTAGTGGTAAGGACCATGATCTCTGAGGACCACTACTATAATGGCACAAATATGCTATCCCTACTGGGATGATCCTAGCCCTCTGAATATCCAAAGTTGGCATGATATTCCCAAAAATGCCTTGAAGACCCTAACAAAATACAATGGCACTGAGGGAATGGCTCGAGAGCACCTTGAATATGTTGATGCTCTAGCGATCATCCATGGCATAACCCATGAAGATGTCATTATCAGACTTCTGTTTCTATATCTAGAGGGAAATGTGCTACAGTGGTACATATTGCTTAGGTGTAAGAGTATCTACTCATGGGTAGACTTGGCAGGAACAATAATCGACACATTTGATGGCTCTCAGGATCCCTTTCAACTCTTGATGCACCTCTCCACCATAATGATAGCACCTCTAGAGAGCATCACAGACTTCAATATCTGATTTTGGAGGAGTTGTAGGATAGTTCCAAACAAGATTCGACCAACACTCAGCCAGGCCCACCTCTACTATATTTGGTATTTCCACCCAGACATAGGCCTCCTCCTATAAAAATATGGGGAACAGAGATTCCCTCAAGTATTTTAGGAAGCAGTACAAGTAGAGTGATAGTGGAGAGAAACTACCTTTCCATAACTCTCTTCTGTAGTTGATGCTCCCATCTGTCTTGTGCAGTATTCACAATGGCAGATCCCTCAAACTGTGTGGAGATCTGAAAAGCAGTTGTGTGGAGCACAAAAGGTAAATCTCATCCAATACCAATGAAGGAAATATTCAAGCACTACTCCAGCAATGAACAATATGGTTGCTTACAGTTTCCATCAGGAGATAGACCAAGAAGGGGAACAGGCTCAAGTGGTATATTTTGAGTGCAAAGCGGGCATAATTTTATACCTTTTTTGTATCCCTAAGCATAGCATGCAAGTACTCATTTGAGACCCAATAAGCATACCTCATCAAGAGGTTGGTCTTGAGGAGATCCTGACAGTAGGGCTATCATCAAAAAATTCTACTGTCACATCAAGGAGTTAGAGGAGCATGTACCCAACACCCTGTAGCCAGTGGACTCTCAAAAATAGTGATATTGGGGTCATTCATCACCGCATTGAGTACTTGAAGAAAGTTCTCATGTGGTAAATCTCTTCACCATATTATTCATTGATTTTATGAGTACTAACATGCATGATAACCTGCCATGTTGCATCAACCTAGTAAAATTTGAAAAGAGGCTAGCTGGACTTCAAAGATCAACTAAAGTACAATCAAATCTGGTTTGGATACTACAGATTCACTGGATAAGCACCCAAATTAGGTTTTGTGGTAGCGGCATGCCAATCATGTCATAAAAATTTGTGTAAATAGTGTAAATAGGTTGGCTAATAAATAAAGTACCGAGGGCACTAAATGGTGGCATAAAAAAAAACTAATGTTGCAACCACCCATGTCATTGGCTCAAATGGTGTTGGAGCCTACATGTACGCATTTTCTCTTCTCTTGATCACGAGAATTTGGTGACCATTTTCCTTCATTCTGTAGTACCTCCTTCCACTTCACTTTCATTCGTTGTACCCACCACTTTTGTTCCCCTCCCCGTTTCATAGTCATTAGTCACCAATGCTCCTTTCACCATTCCCATCTCTTCCATTCCTCCATATTTCTGTTTGTTGGCCTCTGTTCCTAACCCATTTTTTATTCCACTATCATCTACCTCATCTTCCACCCCCATTAATACCATCATCGATATAAGTACACCAACCCCATCAAGGATGAGCGTAATTATGGCCCCATCCATTTTTGCTCCTTTTGTTGAGCCAAACCCTTAGTAGCCTTTGTTTCCTCTTTTCCTTATTTTTGGATTACAAGATCCATTGGTTTTAGAGATCGAAGTCTTGCTAGAGAACCCTGAAGTGGAGAAAATTAGTTGAGCCTGGAAAATTTCCTCGCGTTGGGTGAAAATACAAACAATTGGCTGAACAATATTAGGCAGTGTAGGAAGAAGCTAGTGCAAGCAGTAAATTATTTGATGTAGCAGGTGGTTATGACTTCGTTGCCCAACAGATAAAGGCTCAGGGGTCGATTACATACAGATGAGATGAATACCCCATGAGCCACCAAAAGTGTTGGTATTTTTGTCACACTAAATTTTATTGTAAAAATTCCAAAAGAATTATTTCGCCCATGGAATTAAAGAGCAAGTGTTTTTCTAGCAAGGGAAGAATCAAATGGTCTGCCAGCATTTTAAAAGTTGAACTCCAGATAATGTTTGTTGGAAAAGTATGTTTTTTCTGGAAAAAATAATCTAAGAGGGTTTCACAAGCGATAATAGTATAAGGTATTTCATGAGCAAAAATTTAAGAGAGGGAGTTGCACTGGAAAAATAAAGCAAAGAAAAAAACTAAGTGTAAGTCAAGTACTACTTTCACTGGTGAAAGCAGGTAAAAGGGGCATTAATATAATTTTGCTCAAAAACAAGCATTTCTCATAGTCAAAGTTAATTTCACCTTTCCTTTGGGTGATTTGTTATTTTAAGACAATTTCACCCTAGTTGGAGCGAAAGTAATGAAAAACGCTCAGTTCGGAGTGAAGGGAAGATTTTACAAGCAAAGAAAAAGTAATTTTAAGTGATTTTGCCCAAAATTATTCATTCAAAGGTGATTTCATCCTTTTCTGAGTGAATTACTATTTTTAATTGATTTCGAGGCAAAAATAATAAGTGCGCATCAATGAAAGTCAATTTTGTCCCATATAGAGGATGAAATTCATTTCTACCCTTCTTCCACGTGAATAGCTAGTTGAATATATTTTTGGAGCGAAGGTACTAAATAGGCATCATTTAAGTGGAAGCAATGCATTGGTCAAAGTCAAATTCACTCTGAAATAAGCATGTATGATGATGAAGGCATTTCCCAAAGTAATTTCACCTTATTTTTAGCAAATCTAATGATTTCGCCTAAGTTGGGGTGAAAACAATGAAAGTGCCCAAGTTGAAGTGAAAGAGGTGAAAGTAGCACTAGTCAAAGTCAAAGTCGCCCCAAATTTGGATGAAAATAATTTTCATCCTCCCTTGGGGGTAAAATTCCCTTTTTTTACCTCTAATTCAAGCAAGACAGTGTTTTGGATGAAATCCTTGAGAGAATACAATTTTGGGATAAAAATAACCGAACAAAGGGTGAAACTCTATGTTTGAGTGCAACTCTCAACGAAGTTACTATTCGAAAGCACCATTGTTGTAGATCTTTCTCGGGAAGGGCTAGAAATTGATGGCATTTAATTCTTGAGGTAACAAAATTAATATTTCTAGAATTCTTGTTGAAGGGTTGCCAAGATTAAATGCTATGTCCCTGATATTTGTATGATCTCATTCATTCCCAAGGTGCCCTCCACTGATCTCACCCCTTTTCAAGATAAAGTTAATTTTTGGTGGGTCTTCCTAGCGAAGATAAAATTCTGAGGTGCAATATGACGAAGAGGCAACTAAGATTTAATGTTCAAGATATTTGTCTTCATGCGACATTCTTGTGTTCCAATGCACCAATGTCTGAGATGATTTTCCATCGTCCAATCCTACTGATTTCCTAGGTGCTCTCCATGAAAGAGGGATCACTACTTCCTAAATAATGTTCATATTTGAGTGTTGTTGCTGTCGAGGAGAGAATTGCTCTTGTTGGTCTTTGACTAGCCAACATTTTTTTTTAATGTGCATTTAATTATAGAGGTAAAATCCTCTATAAATACTAAGCATTTTGATGTAAAAGAAGAGGATAAACACTCTTCCAAAAAACACTTTGAGTTCTCTGCATCAATAGAAATATATTTGGCTCTGGTTCCTGGAGTAGTGTTGTATGCAATTATTTTTTGCCTTTCATTTCTGTTAAGTTCATGATCTTTGTTAGGTAAATTTAAATTCTGCATTTCTAAATTTAATTTCTGGTAGAGAACTGAATGTTGAAATGATTATTAGAAATTATCCCTGCAATCTATGAGTGGTTCATATGTTTTCCTTTCTGTTACATGTTGATTAAAACTTGATTTGGATTTTAGTTGCTAGTTTATCCCCACCTTTCGTCTCTGGATCATAGCCATATTTCCCATTCCTTTCTGTCATTTCCAATATATTTCTTGTTACCCTAATCTTTAAACAAAATTATATTAGAAATGGAACCATCCCTCTTTGGATATTGGCTTGAAGGACATATCTTTCCTTCAGCATTTCAATGTTGGTCGGGTATAGGATGCACAAATATTTTGTACTTACTACTTAGGCAGATTTGTGACCAACAAGTAGAGTAATAGTTTCAAAACATCGTACTAACATAGTCTACTTTACCAAATCAATATTGCTAGTTTCCTTCATGAAACACAAGTCGCTTTTCCAAATATGAATTGCTAGTTTCCTTCCCAAAACACAAGTGCAACCACAAAAATTATAATAAAATATTTTATATGAAAAAACATGAATGATATAAAATAAAACAAATATTACCAATGGAAAACATTAAAGTAAATCTTAATAATTATTTTATTCAGGTAGTCAACATTTTCTTGTCAACTTCAACTAAGGTTACTACTTCCTCTAACAATGGAAAAAAAAAATTAACTTCACGATCCTAAATTAAAACCCCTCTATTGGCTAGCCTATCTGCACATTTGTTTCCTTCCTTTAATGTATGTGTAAACTTGATTTCTTCAATATTTGTAGCAAGGTCTTGTATTTCCACAATTATCTTGTGTATGTTCCATGGAGCCTTTCCTTTCCTCAAAATTGAAAATATTACTATTAATGAATCACCTTCCATCCATGCTCTGTTCCATTTCATTTTTTTGCATATTTTTAACCCTTCCAAAGTTGCCCAAGTTTCAGCTTCATTGTTTGTCTTAAATCCACTATTAAAAGCATAATGAGATAAAATATCTTCCTCGTTATTTCTATTATTCCCTATTCTTGTTTTGGTCCTAGATTTCCTTTAGATGCTCCATCAAAATTCAATTTGACAAAATCCACTTCTAGTGGTTTCCACTTTGTATTATTTATCTTCTTTTTGTTTCTCCTGTACCCAACATCATAATTTTATTTGATGACTTAACTCCAGCTATCAAGGCTCTTTACTTCAATATTAGGTATTGGGTGTGTTGATAGGGTCGGTTTAGCCTCCTCTATGGCTAAAAAAAAATTCCTTTTCACTACCACTAAACTACTTTCTTTTCCTTTAAATATTATTCTATTCATTTCCATCCATATAGTCTAAAGTATTGTATCATTTGATATATTCTATATTGTTTATAAAGTCTCACTTTTAAAAGTGTTTTGCCATTGTTTTAACCATTATTCAATTCTATCATTCATCACCATGCATTTACCAAACATATTATGAATCCATTGTTATAGTTTCCAGACTATTCACTAGTGTCCCAAGAGATGGTCTATACTCTCCTCATTTTTACATATAACACTTTGTGCGGGGCAATGAAAAACCCTTTTCTTAAGGTTATCCCAGGATAAAATTCTTCTATGAAATACTAGCCAAACAAACATTTTGATTTCAGGAATGCTCAAGATATCCCAAATATATCTCTATATTCTTACAGTATTCCTATTTTGTTGGTGAACTATTCAACTTCTAAATTAGCTTATCCTCAGCTCTGCTTAAAATAGTCATTGTTGTTATCTTTCTGCTCAATTGCCTCCTGGTATCAATGTCTTGTATACTTGTAAAAAAATATTCTTTCTGTTTGTATATTCCTTCTCGATCCTTGTAGATAATGTTTCAAACCTTATCACCATAATTATCTTGAAGTAATATCATCAATGGTTTTAAAATTGGATATATATTGAGTGGTTTTTTTATCACACCAAGTATCTATCGAAATAAAAATATATATATATCTCCAATTCCCACCACCCATCTTAGACCTTTAATAACTAGATCAATTATTTTTTAAGTTGTTCCATAGCGTAGAACTATATGGTAGTGAGGATACAATAAATATTAAGCCCGGGTCACTGGGATCAAGATACTTGAATAATTCTTGCCCATTTTCCTTGACTCTCTTTGTACAATATCCAAATTATTTTTTCCCTAAGGGATAAGTTTGCATCTGTAAGAACTCTTAAACTAAAGTTCATGGGTCTAGGTGATTGGTAAATTGGGATGCACTAAGAGGATACCTAGGTTCCAATCCCATGGGCGTGCCCATGCATATCCAGTATCCTGATCTGACTCCTCTGCATGTTGCACCCAACTGATGATGATGATCTATTTCCTGCTTGTCTGACGGTCCCCTTCATGCCATGTGTTAAACCAGACTGAAAAATACGATGCAAACCCTATGCATCCGACGGTCCCCATATCATGTCAAGTTACCATTAACAAGATGGTGGGTGTGTTGGAAGCCTTTGTTGATAGTTTGAACCCTGCCAACTATGTTGGCAGTTACTAAAAATTGTGATTGTAACCAATTCATCTATGTAACCAAAAAAAAAAACTCTTAAACTGAGACCTCCCCTAGTTTTATCATCACACACCTTGCTCCATTTCACCAAAGGAAAATTTCTTTTATCATGTAATCTTGACTACAAAAATGACCACATAATATAAATTTAACTTTTTCCTATCGATTTTGAAAAAGTAAACCAAGTTAACAGTGAGCATTAAAGTCATTAATATCAATTGAAATGTGTATTCATAATCATATATTTTCAAGTTCACCTTGTTCCTCCTTAAGCTCCTTTATGTATACAAAATTCTTATGGCCAAAATTCTTCCTTTTATGGTATTTTCATAAATTAAAACATTAATAGCATTGACATGTCCATATTGACATAAACATTAAGTAGGTTCCATAAGAAACTTCCAAAGCAAGTCAGTATTATAGGATATTCTCATATAAATCACCTATATAGTTTTGTTATAAATATAGAGTAGGATGTAGAGGACACTATTTAAGCATTTTGAGCATGGAATCCCTTTTATCTAACTCACTTGTATAGTTGAGTACTCTAATGACCCTTCATAGCTGCATTTGTGTAACATGTTTGACATGTCAATATCTTTATTATTGCTACTTGATCTTTATAGACCATTAGACCATAAACTATCCTAATGTTAGTCTCACAATGACACTGAGAGGGGGGGTGAATCAGTGTAGCTCTTTAAAACTTAAATCTTCAACTCTTAAAGCCGAAACAATGAGAACTTAAAACCAAATAAAGCAAATATAACAAGAGAGCATCACACAACACAAGATGTACCGAGGTTCACCGATTTGGCTACTCCTCAAAAATTGACTGTTTGGACTCCCATCCAAATCCAGCCTTTGCAAAGCAACAACTTTACAATCAATTTACCAGCACCCACTAGAAGGAGCACCAACCCCTAATTTATCTGCACCAACAGAAAGGAGCACCAACCCCTGATTTATCTGCACAAACAGAAAGGAGCACCAACCCCTGATTTACCAGCACCAACTGGAAGGAGCACCAACCCCTGATTTATCTGCACAAATAGAAAGGAGCACCAACCCCTGATTTACCAGCACCAACCCCTGATGCCAAGCACCAACTTGGACTTCAATCTTGAAACTAGAAGATTGACATAAAAATGCCTTCACTTTTACAAGACCCTGACCGGTCTATTGCTTACTCAACATCTCCCACAATTCACACAACACACACCCTTCTCGCTCGCCTCTCTCTCTTTTCTTCACAAATAAAATCCACATTAAATTCTCCAAGCAACACTCCTTTTATAACTATCCTTTCTCTTTGTAACTCCAATTGTAACTCCTTTCATATTCTCATATGCCACTTGTCAATTGTAACTCCTTCTTTATGTAACTCCTTTTGTATATATTTAGAAGGCATTTCATCAAACACGTCACATGCAAATAATTGACACCATATTCTCCTACCATGATTGTTCATTTTCTCGGTCATGACTGTTCATTTTCTCCTTCGATGACTATTCATTTTCTCCTTCATGATTGTTCATTTTCTCCTTGCATGACTATTCATTTTCTCTTTCATGTCTGTTCATTTTCTCTTTGCATGTTTCATTTTATCTTTGATGACTATTCATTTTCTCTTTCATGACTATTTATTTTCTCTTTGCATGCTATTTGTTTTCTCTTTGCATGACTGTTCATTTTCTCCTTGCATCGTTCGTTTTCTTTTCCCTTATGCATGCATGTGTTTATTTTGTTTCCAAAAAAAAGGCTTTTTGTTTCTATTTTGAGGCCCTTCTTGAGTCACGAAAATGCGACATGTCGCGATATCGTGACACTTTTGTTTCTCTACCTGTCCTTTTTGAGTCATGAAAATGCGACATGTCGCGATATCGCGACACTTTTTCTTCTCTTCTACCTGCCCTTTTTGAGTCATGAAAATGTGACATGTCGCGATATCACGACACTTTTTTCTTCTCTTGCTCTTTCTCTTTTTGAGTCACGAAAATGCGACATGTCGCGATATCGCGACACTTTTCTTTCTCTGCTCTTTCTCTCTTTTTGAGTCATGAAAATGCGACATGTCGCGATATCGCGACACTTTTTTCTCTCCCTTTCTCTTTCTTTGCCTGAAATACGACATGTCGTGATATCGCGACACTTTTTCTCCTTGCTCTTTCTCTTTGCTTTGGCCCGAAAATACGACATGTCACGATATCATGACACTTTTTCCTCCTTGCTCTTTCTCTTTGCTTTGGCCGAAAATACAACATGTCGCGATATCGTGACACTTTTTCTCCTTGCTCTTTCTCTTTCCTTGGCCAAAAATGCAACATGTCGTGATATCGTGACACTTTTTCCTCCTTGCTTTTTCTCTTCTCTTTGGCCACGAAAATGCAACATGTCACGATATCGTGACACTTTTTCCTCCTTGCATTTTCTCTTCTCTTTTGGCCATGAAAATGCAACATGTCGCGATATCGCGACACTTTTTCCTCCTTGCTTTTTCGCTTCTCTTTTGGCCGTGAAAATGCAACATGTCGCGATATCGCGACACTTTTTTCTCTTTGCTTTTTCGCTTCTTCTTTGATCTTTAGCATATGGGCCACTTCGGTCTTCTTGGAAACCACCTAACAACTTCACCCAAACATCAAAAACATCCTCATAAGCATTTAACATCACTGTACATACTCTGAATAACCTCTGAACTCCTGTCCACTGCATCAACCGATCTATCTGACTGTGTTGACAACAATGACAATACTGTCGCTGCACCTTGCTCAACAATCTCCCCCTTTGGAATTGTTGGCAACACACGTGCAATTTCCTGTAACTCTTCTCCCCCTTTGACAACAATATCAAAGGGCTGCTGCAAACTCCCCTGAGTCCATGCACAACATTCTCAGGAAAAAATTATTACACTTAGCAAAAATCACAAACATGAGCAAAAAGATAAACAAATACACAAATGCTCCCCCTGAGAATGTGGTCCCGATAGCTAGTCAATTCTTGGGAAGCGTGACCACTCCCAAATTTTCTTCTTCCTGTCCAATCAAGCAAGCTCCTTCTGAAGTCTCTGAGAGAGTGTACAGGTTGCCAGATGTCCTCGATCCAGTTGCTATCAACTTTCCACTGTTTGCTTTTCTGACTTCACAACCCTGCTTCTTAAAAATCACTTCATGACCTCTATCACAAATCTGACTTACGCTCAACAAGTTATGCTTCAGACCAACCACAAACAAGACTTCTTTTGACTTGATTTTTCCATCACTGATCTTAACTGAACCTTTGCCAACTATCTTAGCTCCATCATTATTTCCAAATTTTACTGAACCACCTTCATATTGTTGTAACTTCTCAAATTTTTGTTTGTCACCTGTCATATGACTGGAGCATCCACTATCAAGTATCCATGGTGCAGATTTATTCTATGCTTTAAATGTTGTTTGTACGATCAGGGATTCCTTTTCTTCCTTAGATCGCTCTTTTTCTTTCCACTCTGGTTTGATTACAATTTTGGGCTCTTGTTTTGACTTTTCTTTTTCAGTAGCTTGTGCATGTTTTTCGAGAAATTTTCTATTTTGTCTCATTCCATTTGGTTGAAATTTTCTTCCCTAAAATTGATTTGATGCAAATGTACTTTGACAATTTCTTGCAATGTGCCCAAAATTATGACAGTTATAACATTCTACTGCATAATCCATCAAAGGTGAAAAAACATTTCTACTTGGTAAAATTCCTTGGTCCTACATTATACTTGCAATCTGAAATCTTATGTCCATAACCATTGCATTTAAAATAGTAACCAGAAAAGAGATGATTGAACCTGGGTGATGGTCTTTGCCATGTTGTCGTAGGAGTCATAAATCTTCTTCTTCCTTGATGTGTGACATTGGTGAATCCATCATTGTCAATTCTTCTTTCGTGCCTTGCATTATTGCTTTCTTTTGCATGAGTCAATTTTTCTTGATCAACCTGTTTCTTATCTTCATTCTTTGATCCATTTGATGATTCTCCTTTGTCAAAGCCCAAACCAAATTTGATGCCTGTAGTCCTTTGGTTATTTATGATCTTATCCAGCTTCATAGAACTTTCTTCACGTTTGTGATAACAACTAATTTTATGATTCATCTCTTCTATCTGCATCCTTAAACCAACAGTCTCTTCTTCTAGCTTACTGCAATAATCTATTTTCATGGTTATTTGCACTTCGAGATCTTTAGATATTTTCTTGGATTCTTCTATCTGTACTTTCAAACTGGTTATGATTTCATTTGCATCCTCAAGCTTTCTTGAAATTTTCTTATTCTTTTTTCTTTCTATCTTCAATTCATCCAGAGCTGCAATTAGTTCCTCTTTCAAATTTACTTCTGCATCAATTTCTTCTTCATCACATTCCTGTTCTTTTTCTATTTTTTCTTCTTTGAGTGCCATGAAAAGAGCTTCACCTGTTTCCTTTTCAGAATCCTCACCGTAGTTGTCTTTTGATGAACTAACATTCTTGGAGATGAAACTTTTCTTCTTGAAGTTGCCATTTCTGAAATTTGTTTTTTTCTTCCAGTCACTTCTTTCTTGGTGCGATCCTTCATCACTTTCATCCTTCTCATTAAGTGGACATTTAGCTGCAACATGCCCAATGCCTCCACAATTGAAACATTTAAACGGTAACTTTCCTCTGTATTTTCCTTTTCCCCTTTTTAGTTTTCGAACAAAGTTTGCTTCCATTTCATCTGATGTCTCTTCTTCCTCGGATTCTTGTTTTGCTTTCATATTTTTATGGGCTTTAAAAGCAGCTTCTCTATCTGTGGGTTTAGATTTTCCTATTCTCATCTCATATGCAATCAAAGAACCATGCATCTCATCCATACTAAAAGAATTTAGATTTTTAGCTTCTTCTATAGCTGAAACTTTAGAATCAAATCTTTGGGGAAGAGATCTTAATACCTTTTTCACGATGACAGAATCTTTGATTTCCTCACCGAGTCCTCTAATCGCATTAATGACTTCATTAACTCTCAACATATATGCCTCTATGTTCTCATCATCATTCATCTTTAATACTTCGAACTGAGCTCGATGTGTTTGTAACTTGGCCTCCTTGATCTTATCGTCTCCTTCATGAATGCTCCTCAGTTTGTCCCATATTTCTTTTGCCATTTTACAACTCATAATTTTTACCAGTTCACTGTCCACTAATCCGCACATGATAGCATTCTTTGCTTTTGAGTTATTCTCAAACAGTTTCTTATCGACAACATCGGTTGGAGAAGTGGTGGGTATTGTGTATCCACTATCTACTGAATCCCAAATGTCGTATCCCAAAGCACAAAGATATGTCTGCATCCCGAGTCTCCAAAATGCGTAATTAGTTTCATCAAACAATGGTGCTTTGTTTGATGAGAAGCCTTCACCACCTGCCATTGTGTCACTTCCAAGATCACCCTAGCCGGTTAAGCTTGTTCAAGAACCTCGCTATGATACCAATTGTTAGTCTCACAATGACACTGAGAGGGGGGTGAATCAGTGTAGCTCTTTAAAACTTAAATCTTCAACTCTTAAAGCCAAAACAATGAGAACTTAAAACCAAATAAAGCAAATATAACAAGAGAGCATCACACAACACAAGATGTACCGAGGTTCACCGATTTGGCTACTCCTCAAAAATGACTGTTTGGACTCCCATCCAAATCCAGCCTTTGCAAAGCAACAACTTTACAATCAATTTACCAACACCCACTGGAAGGAGCACCAACCCCTGATTTATCTGCACCAATAGAAAGGAGCACCAACCCCTGATTTATCTACACAAAAAGGAGCACCAACCCCTGATTTACCAGCACCAACTAGAAGGAGCACCAACCCCTGATTTATCTACACAAACAGAAAGGAGCACCAACCCCTGATTTACCAGCACCAACTGGAAGGAGCACCAACCCCTGATGCCAAGCACCAACTTGGACTTCAATCTTGAAACTAGAAGATTGACATAGAAATGCCTTCACTTTTACAAGACCCTGACTGGTCTATTGCTTACTCAACCTCTCTCACAATTCACCCAACACACACCCTTCTCGCTCGCCTATCGCGCCTCTCGCTCTCCTCTCGCTCTCTTCGCAAGATAAAATCCACACTTAAATTCTCCAAGCAACACTCCTTTTATAACCATCCTTTCTCTTTGTAACTCCAGTTGTAACTCCTTCTTTCATATTCTCATATGCCACTTGTCAATTGTAACTCCTTCTTTATGTAACTCCTTTTGTATATATTTAGAAGGCATTTCGTC
This sequence comes from Wollemia nobilis, assembly GCA_028583015.1. Classification (NCBI taxonomy): domain Eukaryota; kingdom Viridiplantae; phylum Streptophyta; class Pinopsida; order Araucariales; family Araucariaceae; genus Wollemia; species Wollemia nobilis. Next base: position 1,151,139 of record JAQPPZ010016554.1, read on the forward strand.
AAACACGTCACATGCAAATAATTGACACCATATTCTCCTACCATGACTGTTCGTCTTCTCGGTCATGACTGTTCATTTTCTCCTTCGATGACTGTTCATTTTCTCCTTCATGACTGTTCGTTTTCTCCTTGCATGACTATTCATTTTCTCTTTGCATGTCTATTCGTTTTCTCTTTGCATGACTGTTCATTTTCTCTTTGCATGTCTTTTCATTTTCTCTTTGCATGACTGTTCGTTTTCTCCTTCATGACTGTTCGTTTTCTCTTTCCCTTATGCATGCATGTGTTTTGGTTTCAAACAAAAAAAAGGCTTTTCATTTCTATTTTGAGGCCCTTCTTGAGTCACGAAAATGCGACATGTCGCGATATCGCGACACTTTTGTTTCTCTGCCTGCATGCCCTTTTTGAGTCACGAAAATGCGACATGTCGCGATATCGCGACACTTTTGTTTCTCTCCGCCTGCCCTTTTTGAGTCGCAAAAATGTGACATGTCGTGATATCGTGACACTTTTTCTTTCTCTCGCTCTCAGTCATGAAAATGCGACATGTCGCGATATCGTGACACTTTTTTCTTCTCGCTCTGAGTCATGAAAATGCTACATGTCACGATATCGTGACACTTTTTTCTTCTCTGCTCTTTCTCTTTTTGAGTCAAAAATGCGACATGTCGCGATATCACGACACTTTTTCTCCTTCTCTTCTCTTTGGTCACGAAAATGCAACATGTCGCGATATCGCGACACTTTTTCTCCTGCTCTTTCTCTTTGCTTTGGGCCGCGAAAATACGACATGTCGCGATATCGCGACACTTTTTCCTTCTTGCTCTTTCTCTTTCCTTTGGCCCGCGAAAATACAACATGTCGCGATATCGCGACACTTTTTCCTCCTTGCTCTTTCTCTTTGCTTTGGCCCGCAAAAATGCAACATGTCGCGATATCGCGACACTTTTTCCTCCTTGCATTTTCTCTTTGCTTTGGCCGCGAAAATGCAACATGTCGCGATATCGCGACACTTTTTCCTCCTTGCTTTTTCGCTTCTCTTTTGGCCGCGAAAATGCAACATGTCGCGATATCGCGACACTTTTTCCTCTTTGCTTTTTTGCTTCTCTTTTGGTCGTGAAAATGCAACATGTCGCGATATCGCGACACTTTTTTCTCGATGCGGTGTTTTTCTTTTTCTTTGATCTTTAGCATATGGGCCACTTCGGTCTTCTTGGACAACCTGTAACAACTTCACCCAAACATCAAAAACATCCTCATAAGCATTTAACATCATTGTACATACTCTGAATAACCTCTGAACTCCTATCCACTGTATCAACCGATCTATCTGACTGTGTTGACAACAATGACAATATTGTCGTTGCACCTTGCTCAACACCTAATCATGCCTACAAACTTTCATTACACAATTTAATTCCACTAATTATCATAAAATTGGTACCATAATTCCATCGATACCATTTTCTTTGGTCATGCATTTGGTGAAGAGTGATAAACTTGATAGTGTTTTTATCTATATTAGAAGACCACAAGGCATCAAGTAACATTTTTGTTCAATCCTTTTATTGTCTTACATATTATGGATACTATTGCCTTGTTGGTCACCTTGGTCTATACATTGTTTTGAAGATAATTTGTTGTGAATGTGTGATATTTAATTTTCAATATTCTTAATTTTACTCTAACAACCTTGATTTTTAAATTCTATTTGTGATAAGGACAACAAACAATTGAATCTTGTAATTATATATTATATAAATTTCATGGCACTCTCTGGAGAGTATTTGAGTAAAAAAATTTAGTTGTTATACACAAGTATCTACATTGTGACACCCTGCATGCCTCTAATTTCTTAATTGACTAAATAAAATTTATTTTAACATGCAGTGCACTATAGGTTTGGAAGATAGGAGAAAAAATGTAACTCCAATGTTGGAAATATGTTGAATATTTTTCATTTTATTATGGCGGGGTTGACTCTAAAAGGTATTGGAAACTCTCCATGTATCCTCATTGGGTTTCGAGTCTGGACCAAGCCTCAAGCAGGGGTTCATGGATGATAGCCCCTAAAAATTGGGGGTTCGAGGGTGGTAGCTACTGATGAAATTTTTAGGGTTTCTTAAGCTATTTTTAGATCTATATGGGTTTTTAAAGGTTAAATATTTGAACACATTTTTTTTCACTCATGGTATTGTAAAACTTATTCTTGTGTTGTTTGTATAAATAAAATTTAATATGCTTACATTTACTTAAATAATTCTACAAATATGTAATCATGAGCCATAAAAATGCACAGAACCTGCAATAGTAATAGCAACCATAGCAACAATGGTAGATGACAATAAATACAAGCAATTTTATATTAACAATGACATATATAGTTATAGCAATATAGTTTTAGCATTACAATCTACAGTCTGCAAATCCTATGCAGAATACTCTTCAAGGTTGCATGCATAACTTGATTGTGTCATGCCCTACGCTAATATGCACCAACCCTCACACGTACCAATGCTCTTCTATCAATCCATCAACCTGCATGACTAAATGAATGAATGAGGGGAGGGGCTTATTTATACACCCAAAAATAGTTACCCTCCAACTACTTGACACCTCATCATTTCTTACATTACATTTCATATGCATTTAACTTACATTTATATGATGTTTTCGAATACAATATAAACTAACTTATGACATATGATTTTATCTACATACATGACTTAACATCACTTTATTATTAAGTACAATATTATATTTCCACTTTATAATATTATTAAATATATGTGCGCACATTCCATCAAACACTTTGAATACAACTACAAAATAACATATAATATCAAAACTGATTCACTAAGTGTAGATATATCAATTTGCCTATCTGCATCTATCCCCTCTAAATTTTTCAACATCCTTGATGACACAAGCTAAACACTGGGAATAGAAGTACTAAACAATGTAATAAAATCTCTTGTCATACTCCTTTCATTTCCTCCTCTTATATACATCTTTGACAACATACTGCTCTTTAGATTGATTCTCGCCATACCATGGTCTCTAATTGTGTACTCCACTTGTTGCAATTAGTTGTAATAGTAATTTGATCTACATGACCATTATGCTTTAATTTTTCACTTCAATTATTGCAATAAACCACATCATTAGCTCAAACAACATTACCAACATAGCCAACATGAGGAATATGACCTTCATGGCCAACATGATCAAGATGAACAACATCATCAACATTATGGGTAATGCCCATCACCACCTATGTTGGGGGTCAAGGGGATGGGAGCCCCCTTGTAGGTTTAATGGATGTCGTTCCTTTCAGGGTCAATGGGTAGAGCCCTTTACACATACCTTGTCACGATACAGGGTGAGAACTAAAACCATCACTATTTGAACTAAATTTTTCTCCTCATCAACATTTTGGGAGCCTTCACTCAACCCACTAAAATAGCTTTCCCTTAGCTCTAATTCATTGTTTTCTTTATCCAACTGACTACTTGTTAGCCTTTGACAGACATATCCCTCATAGAATAGTATTTTTAATAGCAACTTGTCTTATTTCACTACCTCGGATGTCACTTTCTCTTACGATAATCCCTGGTAGATTAGGCTATGTTGGTTTTCTCTATGATGGATTAGTGTAGGATGGATTGGCTTAGATGGATTGGTCCTAACGGATTATGGGTATCTATATGATGTATAACTTCCATATGAATAGCTTCCAAATGGTTAACTTCCAAACATATAGCTTCCAAATGTGTAGCTTCCATATGGGTATGCCTTAGACGGGTAGCTTCCAGATACGTAACTTGCATATGGGTAGCTGCTAGATGGGTAGCTTCCAGATGGGTAACTTCCAGGTGAGTACATCTTAGGTGGGTTCTCCTTAGATATATTCTCCTTAGACGGGTTCTCCTCAAATGGCTCTACCTCAAACGAGTTCTCCTCAGATGACTCCTCCTTAGATAGGTTCTCCTTAGATAGGTACACCTCAGAAAACTTCTCATATAGCTCTACCTTAGATGGGTATGCCTCAAATGGGTTCTCCTCCATATGACTACATTCTCCAGTCATCCTAGCCTCATCTGTCTAACTAGGTTCTTGATAAATCCCTATCATTCAACTTCATTCTTGATTGTAGATTTTTGTTTGGTAACTTGACTAATCACAAGCTTCCATATTGTGACTTTATTGATTGCATTCTTCCATATGGTGACCTATTTTACTATAATTTTTCATACTATAACCTTCTTGATAGCACTTGAAAACTTCCTAAAATATTGCAACTTCTAACAGGAAGTCTCCATCCTCAATTGAAATTAGATTCACTTGCTCAATTTGAATCAAGCTCATCAAGTTAATCATCTCAACTAGGTTCACTTCCTCCATTGCAATTGGCTTCACCACCTCTACTTCCCGGTAAGGGCTATAACTCTTCTTCAGTAAGGGCTATAACTCTTCTTCGACTATTCAAACTCTTGATAAGTACTAAGTTCATCTTGTTTTGCAGTACTTTGACAATCACATGCAAAATATCTCCACAATTGGCATTGCCAACATTGCATAATAGGTATTCCCTCACTACTAAATTCTTTGTTTATGAGTTCTCTAACAATTGTTATATATGATTTCATTAGTGGGATATCTTATTTGGACAATCTCCTTTGGTGTTGTTGTATCTGTAGTGATGATCTAGCACTCTCTGAGTTATACTCATCCTTAGAGTCATTAGTCATCTCTTGGGAGTTGCTTCCTTTCTTGACTTCTCAACCCCAGTACTGTAGTTATAAACTATTCTCCTCCCCAAAATCATCATTCTAAGTGTCTAAGGTATTATCAATATCAGAAGCACTTCCATCCTTAGAATCACTTGCATCGGTAGTAACATGATGCCAATACTTTGATGTTTTTGCATCACTTTCCCAAATCAAGGCTTTTTTCAAAGCCTTTTGGTATGACATCAGAGGGATCCTTATCATATTCTTTTGGTATATAGGAATAATTCCATCTATAAACCATATTATCTTCAATGCATCTGATTGGTATTCCTCAAAATAGTCAAACAACCCACTCAACTTCTTGTTGTATGAACAAATAGACTCACTCTCACCTTGTTTCATGCCATAGATTTTAGTAATGACTACATCATCATTCTCAAACAACTAAAATTCTTGCATAAATGCATCATGCAACTCTTCCCATATCTAGTACTTGTTCGCTAGGAATGTCAGGTACCATTCCATTGTGAATCCATAAAATATTGTAGGAAACCACCTCCACCAATATGGTTTATTATTTTACCCAATCATTATCCACATCATGTGACAAATTCTCCAATACCTTACTAGTTCTTCTTTGTATTCTCCATGAAATAATGGATTCTTACACAATATTCCTAAATTGACCTTCAGTTTCATAGGTTGACTTAACCTCAACAATTATTCTTGGTATATTGCTCCCTTATATACAATATTAGGTACACCATTCTACAATTTGTCTTCCGTCATACTCTCATTCTTACCATGAAATATTTTCAACCTGCAATTGCTTCAATGTTAGATTCTCATCCTACTCCCCATCGAGTACACTAGCCTACAATTTCCTTAGTTTCGGAATCCCATCTCATGTATTTTTGGACATATCATCCATCGTTTGCACCAATTGCAAACTTGTGTCCTGCTCACCATCGTGCACCATAACTTGTATTTGCTTCAACACCAAACAGTATGTATCGGTATGCAACTTCTCATTGATTGCTCCTCTTTTTTTTTTTTCATCTTCCTGACCTCTTTTTGTTTTTTTATCTTCCTGACGACTAACTAGTATACCTATTATGTCATCATTCTGACGGTAAACTGCACCTTTACCATCAGTCTGACGGTTGACTGATTTCCTCAAACAGATGACTGATTACATTGGATGCTTCGAACCGATAACTTATTATGTCAAATACTTCATACTAATGATTGATTTCCTTAGACTTATGATTTATTTCTTTGAATGATTCATATGGTTGACTAATTTCCTCAAAATAATGACTAATTACTTTGGAAGCTTTAGACGGTTTACTGCTATTCTGCCATCAACATTATGGCTGACTATATTTTTATCATCAGTATGATGGTTGTTTATGTTGTTGACTAATTGATTATTATCTCAGACTATAGTTTTTGTGCCTATTACTACAGTTTCTACTACTGCAAATCCTTGCTCTATAGAGTCTTCATCTATAGTTTTACATCCTAGTTGCATTTTTATTATGCTTGTTTCATTGGATGGCCCCTCATTTGCATCAACAAACAAATATGTTCCATCTTCACCTACTGTAATATAATGCTCTCGTTGTGCATCTCCCCAAATATTTTTGCTTCTCATAACTCCAAATCACCATATTAGACCCAAATTTGTAGAAACAACAATGCCAAAATGTAGAAATGAAATTTAACATGCTTATAGATAATTTCATTTCTAATTAAATAATTCTACAAATTTATAGTCATGAGCAATAACAATGCATAGAACCTGGAACAACAATAGCAACCACAACAACAATGGTAGATGATAATAAATGCAAGTAGTTTTATATTAACAATGACATATATGGTTACAACAATACAGTTTCAACATTATAATCTACAATATACAAACCCTATGCAAAATACTCTTTATGGTTGCATCCATAACTTGCCTGCATCATGCCCTACACATATATGCACCAACCTTCACACGTACCAATACTCTCCTATCCATCCATCAACTTGCATGACTGAATGAATGGATGAGGGGAGGGGCTTATTTATACATCCAAAAAGTAGTTACCCTCCAACTACTTAACACCTCATCATTTCTTACATTACATTTCATATGCATTTAACTTGCATTTACATGACATTTCCCACTACAAGATAAACTAACTTATGACTTATGACTTTATTGACATAAATGACTTAACATCACTTTATTATTACATACAATATTATATTGCCACTTTATAACATTATTAAATATATGTACACACATTCTCTCAAACACTTTGTATACAATTACAAAATAACATATAATACCAAAACTGATTCACTAAGTGCAAACATATCAATTATCTATCTACACTATTGTTATTTAAATTTCACTTGCATCAGGGTTTGGAAGAAGAGAGATGAACATTATTGTATTGGAGACAGTTAATTTTATACAATAAGGAGATATTATTGTGATAGGTTTTTTCCTATAAGGGTTTCCTAGGTGAAATATTGTGTTATGTGTGTATCTGTTATCTTCTTTTTTTCTTTGATTATGTATCTACTGCTTTTCTAGATTTAGTTTTTCAGAGCTTTTTTCTCTTCATTTGGTATCAAAGCTAGGTTTTAGTTTTGTTCGAAGAGTAAGGATTTCAATCATATGATAAATTAATTCTTGAGTGGGATCCATACGCAGAAGAATCTAGGTGAAAGAAAATGACAGAACCACACGGGTAGAGGTTGAAAAATTTAATGGACAAAATTTTCAGTTATGGAAACTCAATATGGAGGATATGTTGGTTGATAGAGATCAGTGGATTGCGGTCCTGGGAATAAACCAACATCAATGATAGATGAGGATTGGATGAAAATCGTTAGGAAGGTAAGAAGATCTATCATATTGTGCTTACCTAATTTGGTATTTTTGAATGTATCGACAAAGACCACAACAAAGTTTTTATGGGATAATATGGGAACTTTTTATCATATACAGTCACTGGTAAATAAAATTTCTCCGAAATAAGGTGTATTCACTTCAGATGAATGATGGTGACTCTATGGCTAAACATCTGAATATTTTTAACACTATGGTAGGTCAATTAAACTCTATTGAAGTAAAATAGATGAAGAGGAAAAGTGGATTACTTTACTTTGTTCATTACCTAATTTTTGGGATAACACAGTTGCAGTTATCACCAATACTACTACATTTAAAGTAGAGGATATAGTAGGAAAATTGTTATCTTATGAAATGAGATGAAAATATTTTGAGGATTATCATCAAAAGGATGTCTTGGTTTTGAGAGTTCATTCTCAAGAAAGAATCAAAAATAAATCAATAGAAAGGAAATTGAGATCTAGGGGTAAACATGTTGCTCTAGAAAATAAAAAATATTGGAAGTATGGTAAAACAAGGCATTATAAAAGAGATTGAAAATATAAAAAGGCTAATAATAGTCTATCATTTTATGAAGGAACTTATACAAAAATGAATACCACATATGAAGATTTAGGAGACTTAGTCTTAGTTGCAACGTGCTCAAGTGAATTCCATGACTCATGGCTAATTAACTTAGGTGCTTCCTTTCATATGACTCCTCATAGAGAGGGATTATATGAATATGAAAAGATAAATGGAAGTGAAGTCTTCTTGGGAGACAATTCGATAGATAAAATAATACGTTAAAATATGAAAGAATCAAAACCCTTCTTGGTGTGCTACATATTTCAAGTTTGACAAGGAATTTAATATCCATGAGTAATATGAATGATGCAACTGTGACTGTGGTATTCAATAAGGATACTTGCAAGATGGTTCGTGGAGTCATGGTGTTGGCAAGGGGAGTTTGTATAAGAACTTTGTTTAGACTTTAGGCTCAATAACTCTTCAATTATAGAGGAGAATAATATAGTAGAAGAATCTCTAAGTATTCATGTAGTGAAGACAATATTATGGTATTAATGTTAGCTTTTGATGCTATATATTTAAGGAAATGCAACCACAAGAACTTAAAAATGAGCAAGAAATATTAAGTATATGATAATGGCAATATACTAAGAAGGAAAAACTAATAATAAACATTTATAATAACTCATAAAATTGCCATTAATGAGATCTCATGAAAATAGTACAATGTTGTATAATGGAAGTCTCCAACACTCTATAATTCATACATGCTCTACATTGTATATACTTTCTCTACTCCTCTCTATTATCTACTATTATCTATGCTCACTCTTTTATTTCTATATTTCACCTACCTATGACTCTTCATCTTCATATTCTATGACTCATGTACATGTGGACTGCATGCACATTTACATCATCAAGTACTTTTTGCATTCTAACACTTGTGTATTTATTACATTGCATAAAGTAAATACTAATCAAACTCCTAATCTAGAGATGTACCCAAGGTGGTACATTGGTATGTACCAAATAATATAATATTTTCCAACACCCCCTTGTATTACAATATTTGGTTATTGAAGACTTTAGTCTTCAATGTGGTCTTCATCCTGGTTCTGTAACTTGAGCTCTTCTTTTCAACTTTCTTCATTTTCCTCCTTGTCTGTATCCTGATCAAGTAAATAATTAGTATCTTCATAAAATACTATTTTTATTGAAAGAGATTTAACTTCATATTTATCTATAGGTTTTTCCAGTTCTTGAATTTCCTAAATCTCTTGAACTAAGTGTCCTTTTTATTTTCCTTCTCTATATTGTAGTTGTGGATGATTGTATTGATTCTAATAAGTATATGGATGCTAAAATTATTGCTGATGTGGATTATATTGATTCTGATATTGTCTTGGTTGGAATGGCCTATTCGATTGGCCTCCAAAATTTGTTTGATTTCCTTGATACTTATTTTTTGTATTGAATCTACAATAATTGGTACTATGTCCTTTCTTTCTACATTCTTCACAATATCTAGTATTCCATCTTGACCTACCCTTTGAGAATGAGGTAAAATTTTCTTGTGGATTATCTTTTGATACTAAGGCATTGTTAGCCATTTCATCTTTCACTAAATTTTCTACCTCATATTCTTGTAGGATATTGACTAACTCATCAAATGTTGTATCTGTACTTAGAATTTATAAATATATGACTAGATGCTTGTAGCTTTCTGGAAGTGTTTTTAGGATTACTTGAACAAGAAACTTATCTACAATAATTTCTCCTATGGTTAATAATTTTACTTTTATATCTACTAATATCCTTAGAAAACTAGCCATTTCATCTTTCATTAAATTTTCTACCTCATATTCTTGTAGGATATTGACTAACTCATCAAATGTTGTATCTTTACTTAGAATTTATAAATATATGACTAGATGCTTGTAGCTTTCTGGAAGTGTTTTTAGGATTACTTGAACAAGAAACTTATCTACAATAATTTCTCCTATGGTTAATAATTTTACTTTTATATCTAATAATATCCTTAGAAAACTAGCCATTTCATCTTTCATTAAATTTTCTACCTCATATTCTTTTAGGATATTGACTAACTCATCAAATGTTGTATCTTTACTTAGAATTTATAAATATATGACTAGATACTTGTAGCTTTCTGGAAGTGTTTTTAGGATTACTTGAACAAGAAACTTATCTACAATAATTTCTCCTATGGTTAATAATTTTAATCTCCTTAGAAAAAATTATAAACCTTCACCACTATTAACTTTTAGAGAATGCAATTGATTTTAAAGGTTCAAGATAGTGGCTTTATTCTTTCCTTCAAATATCTTGGCTGAGGTTTTCCAACCTTCTGTAGAAGTTGCTGCTGAACTAATGTAGGGTTGTATTTCATCTATAATTGCAAATGTTAATATCATGAGTGCTTTTTCTTCATCTTCTTAAAATTTATAAATCTCTTTATCCCTTGTAGTAGGTTTAGTTTTTGCTCCTTTAACAATATCCCAAAAATTTTCAACTATCAATATTGACCTCACTTTGTTTTTCCATGAAGTGTAATTAGGTCCTTCAAGAAGTTGGGATTCTGGAAGTATAAATTTATTTGTTGCCATAATAACACTCGTAGACTACCTTATATCTCCATAGTTTTGAGTATATAATCAAAATTGATAAGATCTTTCCAATTCTTAAGTTTTGTAGAATACTTTTTATCTCCCAAGCGTTTTGAATATATTATGGTCTTGATAAAGTGCTTAGTTTTCTTAGTTTTTCCTTTGAGTTTAATCCCTTTTATCTCCGCTTTCTTAGTTTTTCCATTGAGTTGAATCCCTTTTATCTCCCTAATGTTCAACTTCTATTTTTCATCCTATTTGTGAATAGAAATCTAAAGATAATTTTAATGCACTTTCAAATGATAAAAATCTCTATCTTCAATATTTTAAAGTTGGATTCCTTGTCTCATTAATTTGAGTAAGACACTAATTCCAATGTAGCTTTCCAACTTTTCAATAGCTCTATGTTTTTGTTTCTCGAATCTTTCAATTTTCAATAGTATAGTTTTTAAATTTCAATAATCTATGTTGGTGTTGAACTCCTTATAACTCCCTAATTAGAAATTTAAAAAATAAAGGATATATGTAAATTTAATGTTTTAATTTCAATGTATAAAACCTTATTCCTCCTAGTTAATTATTTGCAAATATTTCAATACTTAAATTTCAAATAATGCAATTTCAAAAAGGTTCTCACGTTAAATCCTCATTTAATAGTCTTTCAAATCAATTAATAAATCATCTAAGGTTGTAATTTACCAATTTATTTTCTTATATCTACATTTAATTAATTAACTAAACTTAACCTTAGTAATGATAAACCTTATGCCTCCTTGATTTTTATGAAATGCAAATGGTATTTAAACCTTTCTTGAGGTGAGGTGCTACATATTGGTCTGCTATTCCTATGACTGCAACCTATGCTATAATTAGATGTTTTTATCCTCTCAGTATTTTATGATTACTTGATGTTCTTGCATTGCATTTATTGCTCTTCCCTGTGTATAGCACTATTATTCAACTTTGACTATCCTCCTTATTCTTCCTCTATGTTCTATGACCTTGAATGTTCATTGATGTCCTTCTCATTCTTCCTCTATATTCTATGACCTTGAATGCATGCTATTAATAGTTTAGGCTCTTCAAATATGATGATATTCTATTTCTTATATGCCACATGACACTTGAAGTATTATTTAGGTGTTACTTCTTGTTGCTCTACCCAATTAGGTAGCATTATGACAAAGTAGGAATTACTTTGTGACCTGTTGAGTGGTATTTTCACCCGATTGTGAAAACACACTCTCCGATAGGATTTGGGTTCTAAATCCTCTCTTGCAAAGAAATTTAATAAATAATTTCTCCAAGGTTCCGCTATGTTAGCATTTGCATATATGTATTAGTAATCTCAAATAAAAGATATTCAATTTAAATGCTTGGAACACCTTAGTGATTGCAAGTAACTGTTAACAAGGGGCAATGTTGGTTTATTTTACTGTGAAACTTTAGTGATTGTTCGTTGAACCCGAATAAAGCAAATGTGATTTGATCTTGGTGATGAAAATCATTTTATTTTCAGATTTTGTATATTTTTTAGTTGTTTATTTTAATGATTGTAAATTAAAATAAAAGTTAAACTTCGGGAAATAAAAGTGCAGAAAAGATATAAATAAAATGCAAAGAAAAATGAAATTAAACTGCATTCAGGTGCTACGATCCTATTTGACAAAACCGAAGATAATGAGGTTTTTTGCATACAACCTAACCTATTGAACCTGCAAACATGCACAATCCAGATAAGCTAGGTGCTGGTTTCTGGGGTTTTCACTGTGATTTTTAGATTTAGACATTCGCATGAAGCAACCAAGAGCACTTGCATTAAACTTCACCTATAAGCCTAGAAATCTGAAAGGGGAAAATAAAACAATTAAATCTTGCATGCAGAAAATGACTCCTTCTTTCTTGTCAATGAGATGCTAACTCTCTATATTTTCTGTATTAAAAATTGATCATTTTACAATAATAGAATCTCTAGTTTTCTCAAAACCAGAAAAAGGGGAAGAAAAACACTCCAAAGCAGGCCCAGAATGGCTTCTCGCCTTCGGCACTGCAACTCTGCTCGTAGTGATTTTCGACCTCTGTACCTGTCCTGTGCTTCCGCTTTTAAACGTTCTGATGCGGTTCTCTGTTTCGCTTTGAGGTGCTTCGTTTCATTTCCCAGATTGCATCGTTTCGTATTCCTCGCCTTTTCGTTGCTTTTGACTTTATGCTCGATGCCGAAACGTTTGATCTTCTCTATGAACTGTAATGCTTCTGTAACCCTTACACCTGTATGCCACGTGTTCCGCGCTTCTCTGCATGTTTCGTAACTGCCCCCTTGTAAATCATGACAAAAAATAGCATGTCGTGATATCGCGACGTTTTTCTGCATGCAACTTTGCTCTTCTACCTGTATCGCGAAAATGAGACATGTCGCGATATCGCGACACTTTCTAACTGCAGCTTTGTTCCTCTGCACTGCACAGCGAAAATGAGACATGTCACGAAATCATGACATTTTTTGGCCAACAGCCTTGTCCGCCCCCATGCACAGCGAAAATGATACATGTCACGAAATCGTGACATTTTTATGCTATCGGGCCGTGTGGGTGCAACCTGTCACGAAATCGTGACGTTTTTCTGCTTCGGGCTATGCAGATGCAACCTGTCGTGAAATCGCGATGTTTTTCTCTATCGTTGGGTTTTGTTGCACTTAGCCACGAAAACGCGACATGTCGCGAAATCGTGACACTTTTCTCTTCTGCACCATCTTCTGCTTTCTATCGTGAAATCGCGACAAATTTTCGTTCCGTACCACTTGGCTGCTTTCTATCGTGAAATCGTGACGCTTTTCTCTTTCGGGCTGCTCTTGCTGTATTTTGTCGTGAAATCGTGACGCTTTTCATTTGGAGCTGTCTTGCGGCTTTCTGTCGTGAAATCGTGACGCTTCTCCGTTCCGTACCACTTTGCCAGCTTTCTGTCGTGAAATCGTGACGCTTTTCATCTTTGGCATGTCTTGCTGCTTCAGGTCACGAAAACGCGACATGTCGCGATATCGCGACAATTTTAGTGCCTTGCCCTGTTTGACTGGTTTGACCACGATTTTGTGACATGTCACGATTTCGCGACAATTTTCCATTCTGTCTTTCTCTCTCTTCTATGACCCGCGATTTCACAACACGTCGCGATATCGCGACATTTTCTCTTCATGATGCATTCTGCTGCTCATAGCCGCGAAAACGTGACATGTCACGAAATCGCGACAATTTTCATTTTGCTGCATTTTGTTACTTTTGGCCGCGAAAACGCGACATGTCGCGAAATCGCGACAATTTTCCTTTCCACTGCATTTCGCTTGTCTGAGCCGCGAAAACGTGACCTGTCGCGATATCGCGACAACTTCTTTTTCTGGGCAGCGACAGAGCAACACGTCGTGAAATCGTGACAACTTTTCTTTTTCGGCCGTGATGGAGCGACACGTCGTGAAATCGTGACAACTTTTCTTTTTCGGCGCGATGGAGCAACACGTCGCGAAATCGTGACAACTTTTCTTTTCTGGCCGCGATGGAGCAACACGTCGCGAAATCGTGACAACTTTTCTTTTCTAGCCGCGATGGAGCAACACGTCGCGATATCGCGACACTTTTTCCTTTTGTGATATTTTGCTCTTCCTTTGATTTTTTAGCATCTGGGCCACTAAGGTCTTCTTTGAAAGCATGCAAAAAAGGTGGGTCCCCAATTTTGGGGTGTGTTGTGGATCAGCCACAACAAATGGTGACTCTGTTGTCAAATGCTCCTGAGCATTTTGGTGAGAACCCAACCTGAAATATACAAGCTTAGATACAGGCGTCAGCACATAAGAAACATAAACAAATGCCCATAGATCAGAAATACATGAATCATCAGAATCATTAAGTATCAGCTCGGTGTGTGCAATGTGTTTCATTCCCTATCGTTTGAAATTGATCAACATTCCATCGTCAGTTTTACATGAATGCATATGTGAGATTGCGAATGATTTGTGTAACCTAATAAATATGCTAAGAGATTTTGCTTTTATAAAAGGCATAGTCCTTCTAGTATCATACACAAACATTCAAGATTATCAAACCCTCTTAGGATCAACTATATGTATAATGAATTGCTTTATTAGATCCCAAAGTTGGTTATGAGTCACTACTATCTTGAACCCATGTGTAAGTGAAAGTGAAATCGGAGCTTTGGGAAATCAGACTCCCAACCTAATCGAGATGGGAGTTTAACCCTATTCTTACTACTCGGATTTGGAATTCATTACCTCACTTTGAGCAAAATAATTTAACCAATTATGGAAGAAATGGTCATGCTAGTCTAACCCTTTGAACAGTCAGTGGTCTTGTTTTTTAGACAAGACATGCTGCCATGCATGGGCATACTTAACCCCATAATCCATGATTTAGCTTCATTCATTCTTTTTATTTTATTTCTTGGACCTTTGGGATGACTACCCATCCTTGCTAGGGACATGTAGTACGATCCTTCCAATCCAATATTGAGATGAAATGGGAAATATTAATTTTTTTTTTTTTTTACTTCTTGGACCTTGGGGATGACTACCCATCCTTGCTAGGGACATGTAGTACGATCCTTCCAATCCAAGATTTAGATGAAAAATGGGAAATATTAATTTTATTTCTTGGACCTTGGGGATGACTACCCATCCTTTGCTAGAGGACATGTAGTACGATCCTTCCAATCCAATACTTATGATGAAATGAGACATAGGAGATTTGGGGAATCAGATTCTCAACCTAAGCGAGATGAGAATTTATGCCCTATCCTTACTACTCCATGTAGGTCAAATCAAAGCTTTGGGGAGTTGGATCCTCAACCTAAGTTCGATGAGGATTTAACCCTATCCTTACTACTCTGATTTTAGGCTTTAAGCTTTATGGAAGTGGTCAAAACCACTGTTTTAAGGATCATGTTGCATAATAGGATAGACATGAAATACTTCTTTCGCCCAACCTTTTCTTCCAAGCAAGGTTTTGATCATTTTGCTCAAGATCCTTTTTAATGTGTATAAAATGTGCTTGGTTCTAGATATCTCAAGACTCAGTTCCCAACCTTAGGATTTTCTTCTTATTTATGTGATAGCATAACCCTAAGAGGATTTGACACACTTTAATGATTTGTATCTAAAATGCATATGCAACTAATATGGCATGTATGTGCAAAGTGAGATGTAATATGAATGCATTGTCTTTTGAATTGTAGATGAAATATTGCCATATAAAACTGACTACTTCATGCATCACAAGTTTCAAACGATACTATTAAACTGTTTGTATTTCTTGTGGAGCTTTCTACCACATAATTCCAATGTTCCATATTTCCCTGATCTAGAACATAAGTTAGCATCTCAAGACAACTTTTTCATCTTTTTTTTTTTTTTAGTAGACAAACAAAACATGTCAAATAAACACACAACTTTAAATTAAAACTTATTCAATCCAAAACCAAACTGCAATCCAAAAATGAAAATTTGAAAACACAAACCAAAACCAAACCCAAAGTAACTTCAAAAATGATCTTGAAAACACAAACCAAAACCCAAAAACCAAAATCTATATACAAATGTACAATATAATACAAGATGATGCAAAGCTTGGATTATCACTTTCCTGGATCCCAAACATGATTAGAACATTTCAACAAAAATATAACGTGATATGCATGCCAAATGTTGTGGGAATCCAACAAAAACAAGACTAGACCAAACAATGCAACCCACTTCAACTTTCCTCTCTCACCCCACCAATTAAATTTAGTTCCATTAGTATTCTCATAGGTGAGATTCAAATTTTCAAATTGATTGGACAATGATTGATTTTCAATTTTATCATGTCTATTCTTTAAAACGCAAATTTCATAATTCCATCCTTGATTTAGAATTAGGCTTTCCTTTTCAAATGTGAGATGTTGCAAACAAGAGCCTATTTCTAAAAGTCTTGAATTCAAATCATTTTCCAGGATTTTAAAGCAATTAAAATCATTCAAAACTTGACAAGCATCAACAAAATTTGGCATTTCCTCATTAATGATGTTAGCATCCAAAGGGACATCATGTAACCTATCACTTGAAATTTTTGTAGCTACTACCAAAGGTAAAGATTTCACCTTGTCATCCATACTCAACCCATCATGGTTAGAATTTACCACAACTTGATGAGTGTTAGTAACTTTTTCCTTTTTCTCATTGTCTTCTTCATCATCCAACACCTGTTCAAAAACACCAAAGTTAGGCACCCAATCAAACATGCGTCCATATTTTTCAAAACAAGAGCCTAGTTTTTCAAAATATGTGTCGCGTGACACCTTTCCATGATCAATGGCTTGAGTTGCCTTAAAATCCATATTTTCATTAGGATCATCAATAGTATCAAACCCACACCACTTAGGTTTTGTAATTTCATCATTTTGAGATGGCATAGACATTGTAGAAACAATAGGTGGATCAAGATTTTTGATTTCTTGCCCCTCAAGGGGAACAAAGACAATTGATTCTCCTTCTTCATCCATGGTAGTACAATCATTATCCTTCTTCAACCTTTGATGAGATTCCAACCCTTCTTCCAAAACATTCTCAGATTGTACAGGACTTGTAATATCCTCATATGAAAGGGCAATTGTATTATCCTGCATATCAATAGGCACACAAATTTCATCAGAAGGTTTGGAGTGAGCATACTCTTCCCAAGAATCATAATGATCATCTTTCAAAATCAAATTGTGATGCTCAACTATTTCTTCATCATATTTTAATTCATCAACATGTTTCTCATCAAATTTATCTTCACCTTCCTTAGATGGTTCAATTACTTCCAAAATTGGGTTATTGCTTGTATTCAAATTGATAAGGCTATCATAATCCACATGTGTAACCCATGATTCACGTTTAACATAATTTGGAAGGTGTGAATTTTCTGGGCCATTACTTTCAACAATGTCATCCAATGTGTCATCCGAATCAGATTCATCCTCATAGAATTCATCTTTTGGTGAGTCAAGGGTTTCCAATTTGTCACATGTTTCCATACTAGTTGGATCTAGTACTCCTCCCTTGCCTAAAATCATATTCTTATGAAAATCATTGAAATTGATTTTAGAAACATCTTTTGAATCAAGATGAGTATTTTGAAGTTGATTCATACTTAAGAAAGATGGTTGATCTTGCATAGTAGGTTGAGGATTTTGAAATTGATTGAAGCTTGGGAATGATTGTTGATTCTGAAATTGATTCACACTTGAACTTGGTTGAGGTGGATAAATCATTGGGTGGGTAAAGGAGGTATTAAATGATTGAAGATTACATGATCCAAAACCCACACCATAATTTTGACAACTCAATTGTTGCTCAATTGCCATTGCTTGAGTATAGGCTTGTGACAAAGATGTAATTTGAGGCATCCCTCGCAAATATGTGGAAATGAGTGGGTCAAGAGCATTGATGTATATTTGGAGAGCCACTTCTTCTTGAAGAACATAAAATGTCACTAATTGAGTATATAATCCAAAGAACCTTTCAGAAAATGACTTCACATTTTCACTTGGTCCTTTTTTAATAGTGAAAAATTGCTCATACATGCGGATTGGGTCAACTTGCTCTTTGTTGAATTGATTAAGAAATGTTGCCTCTAGTTGAGCCCAAGAAGTGATAGACCCTAAAGGCAGACTTGTAAACCAATCATATGCCACTTTGTCCAAGGTGTAAGGGAACATTTTACAAACAACATCATCATACCAAATTGTTAAGTGATTCACAACAAATTTGAATGCTTGAATGTGTTCTTCTGCAGTATTTGTCCCATTAGACGAAAATTGAGGAAGACATCTCTCAAAACCAACGGGCAAATAATGTTGAACTCCTGGTATGTTCAATGGGCTACCTGTCATCCACGGTGTAAACATAGCCATTAGTGAATCTTAAAGAATATAACTTTAATACCCAAAAATTCTTTTTTTTATTTATTTATTTATTTTTTTTTTAAATCAAATCAAATCATATTATTCCTGTATGAACAATCAAAGCGTTAAGAACAGTGCATAGCAATTCCTGTAGCACTTAAATCACAATAAAATAAACCGTTTCAGCCCTCCTTCTAGCGCCAATCTGTTGAGTGGTGTTAGAGGAGGCCGAAGATGCTAAATCTAAATAAACTTTTCATGCCCTCTAGCGGCCAATGTTGAGTGGTGTTAGAAGACTAAAGATAACAATCAATAGGGCATGAAATATACAAAAATTTTAAATCTCACTAAAATAAACCCATCCACCCTCCTTCTAGCGCCAATCTGTTGAGTGGTATTTTCACCCGATTGTGAAAACACACTCTCCGATAGGATTCGGGTTCTAAATCCTCTGCTTGCAAAGAAATTTAATAAACAATTTCTCCAAGGTTCCGCTATGTTAGCATTTTGCATATATGTATTAATAATCTCAAATAAAAGATATTCAATTAAAATGCTTGGAACACCTTAGTGGTTGCAAGTAACTGAAAACAAGGGGCAATGTTGGTTTATTTCACCATGAAACTTTAGTGATTGTTCGTTGAAAAAGAAAGGTAATTGGGAAATTTTTTTTTCAGATTTTGTATATTTTTTAGTTGTTTATTTTAATTCCTGTAAATTAAAATGAAAGTTAAAGCTTTCTGGAAATAAAAGTAGAAAAGATATAAATAAAATGCAAAGAAAAATGAAATTAAACTACATTCGAGGGCTGCGATCCTATTTGACAAAACCGAAGATAATGAGGTTTTCTGCATACAACCTAACCTATTGAACCTGCAAACATGCACAATCCAGATAAGCTAGGTGCTGGTTTCTGGGGTTTTCACTGTGATTTTCAGATTTAGACATTCGCATGAAGCAACCAAGAGCACTTGCATTAAACTTCACCTATAAGCCTAGAAATCTGAAAGGGGAAAATAAAACAATTAAATCTTGCATGCAAAAAATGACTCCTTCTTTCTTGTCAATGAGATGCTAACTCTCTATATTTTCTGTATTAAAGATTGATCATTTTACAATAACAGAATCTCTAGTTTTCTCAAAACCAAAAAAAGGGAAGAAAAACACTCCAAAGCAGGCCCAGAATGGCTTCTCGCCTTCGGCACTGCAACTCTGCTCGTAGCGATTTTCGACCTCTGTACCTGTCCTGTGCTTCCACTTTTAAACGTTCTGATGCGGTTCTCTGTTTCGCTTTGAGGTGCTTCGTTTCATTTCCCAGATTGCATCGTTTTGTATTCCTCGCCTTTTCGTTGCTTTTGACTTTATGCTCGATGCCAAAACGTTTGATATTCTCTGTGAACTGTAACGCTTCTGTAACCCTTACACCTGTATGCCACGTGTTCCATGCTTCTCTGCATGTTTCGTAACTGCCCCCTTGTAAATCGTGACAAAAAATAGCATGTCGCGATATCGCGACACTTTCTAACTGCAGCTTTGTTCCTCTGCCTGCCTGTATAGCGAAAATGAGACATGTCGCGAAATCGTGACGTTTTTTGGCCAACAGCCTTGTCCGCCCCCATGCACAGTGAAAATGATACATGTCGCGAAATCGTGACATTTTTATGCTATCGGGTCGTGTGGGTGCAACCTGTCATGAAATCGCGACGTTTTTCTGCTTCGGGCTATGCAGATGCAACCTATCGCGAAATCGTGACGTTTTTCTCTATCGCTGGGTTTTGTTGCACTTAGCCGCGAAAACGTGACATGTCACGAAATCGTGACACTTTTCTCTTCTGCACCATCTTCTGCTTTCTATCGTGAAATCGTGACAATTTTTTGTTCCGTACCACTTGGTTGCTTTCTGTCGTGAAATCGCGACGCTTTTCTCTTTCGGGCTGCTCTTGCTGTATTTTGTCGTGAAATCGCGACGCTTTTCATTTGGAGCTGTCTTGCGGCTTTCTGTCGTGAAATCGTGACGCTTCTCCGTTCCGTACCACTTTGCCAGCTTTTCGTCATGAAATCGCGACGCTTTTCATCTTTGGCATGTCTTGCTGCTTCAGGTCGCGAAAACGCGACATGTCGCGATATCGCGACAATTTTAGTGCCTTGCCCTGTTTGACTGGTTTGACCATGATTTTGTGACATGTCACGATTTCACGACAATTTTCCATTCTATCTTTCTCTCTCTTCTATGACCCGCGATTTCACAACACGTCGCGATATCGCGACATTTTCTCTTCATGATGCATTCTGCTGCTCATAACCGCGAAAACGCGACATGTCACGAAATCGTGACAATTTTCATTTTGCTGCATTTTGTTACTTTTGGCCGCGAAAACGCGACATGTCGCGAAATCGCGACAATTTTCCTTTCCACTGCATTTCGCTTGTCTGAGCCGCGAAAACGCGACCTGTCGCGATATCGCGACAACTTCTTTTTCTGGGCAGCGACAGAGCAACACGTCGCGAAATCGCGACAACTTTTCTTTTTCGGCCGCGATGGAGCGACACGTCACGAAATCATGACAACTTTTCTTTTTCGGCCGCGATGGAGCAACACGTCGTGAAATCGCGACAACTTTTCTTTTTGGCCGTGATGGAGCAACACGTCGCGAAATCGCGACAACTTTTCTTTTCTGGCCGCGATGGAGCAACACGTCGCGAAATCGCGACAACTTTTCTTTTCTAGCCGCGATGGAGCGACATGTCGCGATATCGCGACACTTTTTCCTTTTGTGATATTTTGCTCTTCCTTTGATTTTTTAGCATCTGGGCCACTGAGGTCTTCTTTGAAAGCATGCAAAAAAGGTGGGTCCCCAATTTTGGGGTGTGTTGTGGATCAGCCACAACATGACTCGTGTCCTCCTTTCTCAATGTGCACTGGTTTGAAGTATTTTCAATTATTTTTGGCACTCTTTTCTTTTGCACCAAGTGGAATATGAGTTATTTAACTCACATGACAAGTGGTGGATCCACTCCTCTCAATACTTGCATGTAATGCTTCACCTTTCTTTGGCACTCAATATTGATCTTCCCTAACATTCTTAGTATATTTTTCCATTGCTTCTTTCTTTCAACGAATGTTGTCCAGTATTTCTTTTGTAACTGTAAAATTCTTGGTATTTGTTCTTTAATGCTTGTTGGAGCTTCTTTAGTTCTGGAACTTAGATTCTACTTTTCCAATATCTCAACTTGAGTAATGCTTTCTTCTATGGAGTTATGTCTTCCTCTTTGTCCAAATATGGTGGCTCTTCCTTCAAGAGGGTGGTGCTTCCTATTGAGCTAGGTGGTCCTTCATCGCTCAATATTGGCTCTTCTTTGATGATTTCATATTCCACGATAGCTCTTTGTAGTGACTCTTCCAACTTGATGGTGTCTCCTCCTCTACGTTCAACAACTATGGTTGTGGTTCTTCTCCTTCGATGGATGTTGCTCTTCTACATTGGTGGCTACTCCTTTAGTGGTGCTTCAACACTTCCTCCTTGGTGGTTATTTCACCGCTTTTCTTCTTGCTTTATTTATCTTCCATAAGACTTGCACCTTTATCCTTGATTTGGCTTTGTCCTTAATTTCTTTCTTTTATTGTAGGTTATACTCCACTTTGGGTGCTACCTTATTGGAGTTTTAGTGCCGTACTTTGTGTCTTTAGACACCTTGAGTATGCTATCTTTGAGCACTTATTCAACTCTTTCCTCTTCACTTCATGGTTTCTCCACGTTGACTCGATATTTTCACCTCTTAATGGAGGCTTAACTTATCTGAACATGGTGGTGCTTCTCTCCTACTATGCAAAATTTTGTGTCTTTAGACACTTCTAAACAAAGCTTGCTCACTTAACCTTATTCAGTATTTTCTTGTTGTACTACATAGGCATCATAAAACAACATTATTTATAATATTACTTCCTCCTTATTTCTCCTTTTTAACTCTTTTGTTTTTTGTATTTGGCAGGTTCTCAGATAAAAATGCTACCACTTTTCTTGGCTTGAATACCTTTAACTTAAACTCTTTATGCTACCATTAATAACTATAATATGATGCTTTAAAAAAGTTTATAATAGACTAATGTGAATGTTCAAATAATGAACTCTTATATCACCAATATGGAATACATTTTGGCCTCCTCTATAGCTAGTCTTATCGGTGGTTTGGTTCACCTATTAGCTGCTTTTTCTCCTTCTTATCTTGTTGTCCAACAATATCTTTTTACTTCTCTAAATTGCTACCTTATTTTGCTATCAAGACTTCCTTCAATTGGTTGTTCAAGGGCTCTTATAAATCTGCTCAAATCTTCTTCAAATTGTAGCTTTGTGTCACCTTCAATTTGCTAGCCTATGACTCTTTAATTTTTTTTGTAAAATCAGCAATCTTCTCTTCCACAAATCAACCTTCAAAATTTTAATGGTAGTCTTCAAATTTCTCTAATTTGGAGGCCTCTTCAAGCTCCTTTATCCTCCAATATTCTTGTCAAATTTTGACTTTAAAATTTACCTATTTGTTGGCCTCCTTCTCAAGAATCTAAATGTATGGAGGTCTTCTAGAATCCTTTCCAAAATTTGGCAAACTTCTTGCCAAATCCTTTTTCCTTTTGGGCTTGTTGTTGTATGATGATAATTGTCCCAAATTCTTCTTTATCAGGAGCTTCTCCTTGTTATCTTCTTCTTTGTTGAGCTTTATTCAAAAATCCTCTAATGGCCACTTCTTCAAACTTCCTTCAAAAGGGTTTTTTCTAGCCTTCTTCTTCTTTATCCTTTCAAGTTTGTTTGAGACCTCTTCTCTTGGGTCTTCACCTTATAGGGTTGCTTTATTCTTTCTTCAATCTACAGTCTATAGTCTTTAATCTTATATAGGCGCCTACTTCTTGAGTCTCCTTGATCTCCAATCTCCAATATTGTATGGGGCTCTTTTGGCCTCTTTCTCTCTTCTCAATATTCAATATTCAATGAGGACTTCTTCTCTTGAATTTCTTCTCTCTTCAATATCTACTTTTTCTAAAACAAAGAACTAATCCCCTGTAGTAGGTTTAGTTTTTGCTCATTTAACAGTATCCCAAAGTTTTTCAACTATCAAGATTGACCTCATTTTGTTTTTCCATGAAGTGTAATTAGGTCCTTTAAGAAGTTGGGATTTTGAAAGTATGAATTTATTTTTTGCCATAATAACACTTATAGACTATCCTATATCTCCCTAGTTTTGATTATATGATCAAATTTGATAAGATATTTCCAATTTTTAAGTTTTGTAGAATACTTTGTATCTCCCAAGTGTTTTGAATATACTATGGTCTTGATAAAGTGCTTAGATTTCTTAGTTTTTCCTTTGAGTTGAATCCCTTTTATATCCCTAATGTTCAACTTCTCTTTTTCATCCTATTTGTCAATAGAAATCTAAAGATAATTTTAATGCACTTTCAAATGATAAAAATATCTATCTTCAAGATTTTAAAGTTAGATTCCTTATGTCTCATTAATTTGAGCAAGAGACTAATTCCAATGTAGTTTTCCAACTTTTTAAAAGCTCCATGTTTTTGTTTCTTGAATATTTCAATTCTCAATAGTATAGTTTCTAAATTTCAATAGTCTATGTTGGTTTTGAACTCTTTATAACTCCCTAATTACGAATTTAGAAAATAAAGGATATTTGTAAATTTAATGTTTCAATTTCAATGCAGAACACCTTATTCCTTCAAGTTAATTATTTGCATATATTTCAATACTTGAATTTCAAATAATGCAATTTCAAAAAGGTTCTCAAGTTAAATCCTCCTTACTTTAATAGTCTTTCAAATCAATCAATAAATCATCTAAGGTTGTAATTTACCAATTTATTTCCTTATATCTGCATTCATTTAATTAACTAAACCTAACCTTAGTAATGATAAACCTTATACCATCTTTACCTTTATGAAATGCAAATGGTCTTAAATATTAATATACCTTTTTTGAGGTGAGGTGCTACATATTGATCTGCTACTCTTATAAACTACAACATGTGCTCTAATTAGGTGATGTTCTCCTCTTGGTCTTAAATGCTTACTTGATGTTATTGCATTGCATTTATTACTCTTCCATGTGTATAGTTCTTTTCTTAAACTTTGACTATCCTCCTTATTCTTCCTTTGCATTTTTTTTTTAAGTGAAAAATCCCTTGCGAGGCCGCCTTGGTCTGAGAGACCAAGAACAGGGGGTTCTACACCGTCAAAGTCACCAGGGAGTCGCACCCAGCCCTGCCCGCACCAACATTATCAATTGGATTTTGGGTACCCAATTCAATTTTTTGGTAGGGTGGAGATTCGAACTTGGGACCTCCCTTGGAGGATTGCCCTCTCCTCTCCAACTCACCTACAACACCTGGGTTATTCTTCCTTTGGATTCTCTGGCCTTGAATATGCACTATTGTTGTTTGCATTCTTCCTCTATATTCTCTAACATTAAATGCATGCTATTAATGGTTTGGACTCTTAAAACCTGACAATATTTTTTTCCTTACATGCCACATAGCATTCAACATATTATTTGGGTGTTACTTCTTCTTTCTCTACCCAGTTAGGTGGTGTTATGAAAAAGTAGGCATTACTTTGTGACCTGTGTCCTTTCTAAATGAATGCTACTCTAAAGTATTTTTAATGGTTTTTGGCACTCTTTTATTCTACATCAAGTGGAGTATGTGTTCATTAACTCACATGACAAGTGGTGGCTCCACTCCTCTTAATAAATGCATGTAATGCTTCACCTTTCTATGTTGCTCAATATTGCTCTTCTTTCCTTAACGTTCTTAGTATCTTATGCCAATGGTTCTTTCTTTCAACGGATGATGTTTGGTATTCCTTTTGCAACTGCAAAACATTTGGTATTCTTTCTTTAATGCTTGATGTCACTTCCTGATTTTTGGCGCTCAGATTTTACTTTTCAATGTCTCAACTTGAGTAACGCTTTCTTCCATGGTACTATGTCTTCCTCTTTGTCCAAATATGGTGGCTCTTCCTTCAAGAGGGTGGTGCTTCCTCTTGAGCTAGGTGGTTCTTCACCGCTTGATATTGGCTCTTCTTTGATGATTTCTTCTTCCACAATGACTCTTTGTGGTGACTCTTCTAGTTCGATGGTGGCTTATCCTCTATGTTTGGAAACTATGGTGGTGGTTCTTCTCCTTCGATGGATGCTCCCATTCTACGTTGGTGGCTCCTCATTTGGTGGAACTTCAACACTTCCTCCTTGGTGGTTGTTTAACCACTTTGATTCTTAATTTATTTATCTTCCATAATACTTGCACCTTTATCCTTGTTTTAGCTCTATCCTTAATTTCTTTCTTTTGTTGTAGGTTTTAATCCACTATGGCCACTACCTTATTGGAGTTTTAGTGCCTTACTTGGTGTATTTAGACACCTTGAGTATGCTATCTTTGAGCACTTATTCGGCTCTTTCCTCTTCACTTCATGGCTTCTCCACATTGACTTGGTGATTCCACCTCTTAATGGTGGCTTAACTTGTCTGAACACGATGGTGCTTCTCTCTCTACTATGCAATTTTTTGTGTCTTTAGAAACTTCTAAACAAATATTGCTCCCTTAACCTTATTCAGCCTTTTCTTGTTGTACTATGTAGGCATCATAAAACAAAATCCTTTTTAATATTACTTTCTCCTTATTTTTCCTTTTTAACTCCATATTTTGTTGTTTGTATTTGGAAAGTTCTAAGATGAAAATTCTACCTCCTTTCTTGGCATGAATACCTTTAACTTAAAATTTTTATGCTACCTTTAATAACTCTAATATGATGCTTTAAAAAACATTATAATAGACTAATGTGAATGTTCAAATAATGAACTTTTATAGCATCAATATGGAATACCTTTTGGCCTCCTTTGTAGTTAGTCTTCTTGGTGATTTGGTTCATCTATTTGCTGCTTTTTTCTCCTTCTTATCTTGTTGTCCAAGAATATCTTTTTACTTCTCCAAATTTCTACCTTATTTTTCTATCAAGCCTTCCTTCAATTGGTTGTTCAAGGGCTCTTCTAAATATGCCCAAATCTTCTTCAAATTGTAGCTTTGTGTCACCTTCAATTTGTTGGCCTGTGACTCTTTAATTTTTACTGCAAAATCAGCAATCTTCTCTTCCACAAATCAGCCTTCAAAATTTTAATGGCATTCTTCAAATATCTTTAATCTGATGGCCTCTTCAAGCTCCTTTCACATTCAATCTTCTTTTCAAATTCTGACTTCAAAATTTACCTATTTGTTGGCCATATTCTGAAGAATCTAAATGTCTTGAGGTCTTCTAGAATCCTTTCCAAAATTTGGCAAACTTCTTGCCAAATCCTTATACCTTTTGGGTTTGTTATCGAATGGTGACAATTGTCCCAAATTCTTCCTTATTAAGAGCTTCTCCTTTGTTATATTCTTCTTTCTTGAGCCTTATTCAAATCTCCTCCAATGGCCACTTCTTCAAACTTCCTTCAAAAGGGTTTTTTCTAGCCTTTTTCTTTCTCCTTCTAAGTTTGTTTGAGACCTCTTCTCTTGGGTCTTCACCTTCTAGAGATACTTTCTTCTTTCTTAAATTTATAATCTGTAGTCTTCAATCTTCTATAGGGACTCTCTTCTTGAGTTTCCTTGCTCTCCAATCTTCTATGGGGATATTTTGGCCTCTTTCTCTCTTCTCAATCTTCAATATGGAATCTTCAATCTTCAATGTGGACTTCTTCTCTTGAGTCTCTTCTCTCTTCAATGTCTAATTAATCCCTACATAATAAAAGTACATAGAATTTTAGGCAATCAAAGATGAAATTCTTATCTATTCATTGTAGGAAGCTTATCAACTTCTAAGAACTAAATTTTTGCAGCAAAAACTTAGATAGTAGCAAGTAAATGTTAGTCTCACAATGACACTGAGAGGGGGGGTGAATCAGTGTAGCTCTTTAAAACTTAAATCTTCAACACTCAAAGCCAAAACAATGAAAACATAAAACCAAATAAAGCAAGTATAACAAGAGAACATCACACAACACAAGATGTACCGAGGTTCACCGATTTGGCTACATCCTCAAAAATGACTGTTTGGACTCCCATCCAAATCCAACCTTTGCAAAGCACCAACTTTACAATCAATTTACCAACACCCACTGGAAGGAGCACCAACCCATGATTTATCTACACCAATAGAAAGGAGCACCAACCCTTGATTTATCTGCACCAATAGAAAGGAGCACCAACCCCTCTACCAAGCACCCACTTGATTTTGATATTGATAATAAAATGACATATATGAATGTCTTCACTGAAACCAGAACCCTCTATGGTCTGTAAGCTCAAAATCTAAAACTTTCTATTTCACCCAGTATAACATCCCTCTCTCTGCATTACTCAGAATTTGAATCTTCTCTTCTCACAAAAAAACTGATTTTTCTCTTAGCTCATTCTTCCAATTGCTAAACGCTTTCTGGGTATTGTGCAGCACTTTGTCTATGAACTCCTCTCAAAATTTCAGCCAAAATGGATATCATATGAGAAATTTATGCCCAAAATACTGAAGTGACATTTTTCACCACTCTCCAAAAATCACGGATTTTCACTCTTTATTTTTCTCCACACACACTTCTCTCTTCACAAAATAAAGTCCCCACTTTTCAATAAAATCCCTTGTCACTTAAAAAGCACACACTTGCATTCTTTTTCCCTTTTCAATTTTAAAAATATTTTCTTTAATGAAGCTTCTTAAAACAATATAACTTCTTTTTTTATTTTGAGAAGGCATTTCGTCAAACACGTCACATGCAAAGAATTGACACCTTACTCGTTCTCTTACTTTGGAGCCACGTGACACCTCAAACCAAAAATGAAAGATGCTCTATTTGATGCCTTGAAGGTGTAACAACACTGAAACCGAAACTCTGGCGACTCTGCAAGGTCGAAACGGCCAACTGAAGGATTTTGCACAAGTGGAACAAATTGACATAAAAGTGACCTGTACCATTTTTGCAACAATCATAACTCTCACCTCGTAACTCTGTTTTCTCTAAAATTTGAAACGTAGAATCTATGCAATGCTGAATACATCCAGTCCGAATATCATTGCATAAATCCTTACGGTTCACCTGTACCACCTCCACGAAAACTACTGCTGACACACTTTTTCCAAAAAGAGCATTTTTGTGACAGTCTTGCAACGCTTGTAACATTCGCCTCGTTTCTCCTTTTTGGTGGAAATTTGGAACACATGTTCTTGAAGATAACGACCACCTCCAGTTCAAATTTTGCTATCAAATTCTTCTCGGTTTTCTCGCAGTGCTTCTGACAAAACTACCATTTTTTGGCCTGTACAACCACTTGCCAAATCATCCGCCAAGATACCGAAAACGTCACCGATCAATCCAAACACTGTGTTGACACCTCCAACACTGTTCTGGACTATTTCTTGACATGCTGGCATGTTCCAAACTGATCCATCCTATCCAACTGCACCCGTGATGACTTTTGCAATTTTTTGACAACTTCCTGACGATTTTTTCAACTTTTGCAAATTTGCACGAACAACCTGTAACAACTTCACCCGAACATCAAAAACATCCTCATAAGCATTGAACATCACTGTACATACTCCGAAAAACCTCCGAAAAACTATCCACTACATCAACCTGTCCATCTGAGTGTGTTGACAACAATGACAATATTATCGTTGCACCTTGCTCAACAATCTCCCCCTTTGGAATTGTTGGCAACACACGCACAATTTCCTGTAACTCTTCTCCCCATTTGACAACAAGACCAAAGGGCTACTGCAAACTCCCCTTGAGTCCATGCACAACATTCTCAGGCAAAAATTATTACACTTAGCAAAAATCACAAACATGAGCAAAAAGATAAACAAATACACAAATGCTCCCCCTGAGAATGTGGCCCCAATAGCTAGTCAATTCTTGGGAAGTGTGACCACTCCCAATTTCTTGTGAAGGTACTCAAAGACTTCCTTGGGCAATGGTTTGGTGAAGATATCCACTACTTGCTCTATTGTTGGAACAAAATCCAACTTAACCTCACCTTCCGCAACTTTCTCCTTCAAAAAATGATACTGGATAGCAATATGTTTTGTGCGAGAATGCATAACCGGATTCTTTGAGATGTTAATGGCACTGGTGTTATCGCACTTAACTAAAATTGGCTCACTAAAATTAATGCCAAGATCCTTCAGAGTTTGTTTCATCCATAACACCTACGTACAACACGTTGTCGCTGCAATGTATTCTGCCTCTACTGTGGATAAGGAGACTGACTCCTATTTCTTACTGTGCCACGCGACCAACCTATCTCCAAGATAGAATGCACCTCCATTGGTACTCTTCCTATCATCTACACATCCTGCCCAATCTGCATCTGAATACGCAATAAGGGTGAAGTCCTTACCTTTCGGATACCATAACCCATACTCCATAGTACCCTTGAGGTACCGAAGAATCCTCTTCACTGTTGTCACATGAGTCTCCTTGGGACTAGCCTAAAA
The DNA here is from genome assembly GCA_028583015.1 of Wollemia nobilis. Taxonomy (NCBI): domain Eukaryota; kingdom Viridiplantae; phylum Streptophyta; class Pinopsida; order Araucariales; family Araucariaceae; genus Wollemia; species Wollemia nobilis. The sequence continues at coordinate 1,181,378 of JAQPPZ010016554.1, forward strand.
TCATGCTACCATGCATACTACCTACAAAATATCTGGTCTAGTAGCTATCAAGTATAGTAAGCTCCCAATCATAGATCTATACATAGTTTGATCAACATGTGGAGATTTGTCATCCTTGCTCAACTTGCAACCTGTCGTCATGGGAGTGCTAACTGGCTTACAATCCTCCATTGTGAACTTTTTCAGCATCTCTTTCACATATTTAATTTGAGAAATAAATATGCCCTTCTCCTTTTGATTAACTTGCAATCCGAGGAAATACGAAAGTTCACCAATCATTGACATTTCAAATTCTTTCTGCATCTTATTTGCTAAATCTTTACACAACTCATCTTTGCTGCTGCCAAATATGATATCATCTACGTATACAACAAGAACAATATGATGACCATTTTTTGTTTTGACATACAAATTACTATCCACCATACCTTTCTTGAACCCTTGCTGAGTAAGATAATTGTCTAGCCTTGCATACCATGCTCGGGGTGCCTGTTTTAAGCCATATAACGCTTTCTTCAACTTGCAAACCAAGTTGGGATCATCACCAAGCTGGAAACCATCTGGCTGCTCAATATAAACCTCTTCTTCAAGTTTCCCATTCAAAAATGCTGATTTCACATCCATTTGATAAACTTTGAAATTCTTGTAAACTGCTAAAGCCAAAAACATTCTAATTGCCTCTAGTCTAGCCATAGGTGCAAAGGTTTCCTCAAAGTCAATACCTTCAACTTGTGCATAGCCTTTGCATACCAATCTTGCTTTGTTCCTGACTACCTATCCGTCTTCATTCAATTTGTTCCGAAAGACCCATTTAGTATCGATTACATTTTTATTTGCGGGTCTTGGTACTAACTCCCAAGTCTTGTTTTTCTCGATCTGATCTAATTCTTCATTTATTGCCTTTACCCAACTTTCATCTTTGCTTGCATCAACAACATTTTTGGGCTCAATGCTGGATAATAAAGAGTAGTTACTTACTAATATTCTTCTTGTCTGAACACCAACTGTGGGGTCTCCAATTATTTGCTCTCTAGGATGATCTTTCTGCCAGCTGCCTATTTTGAATTTCTTGTTTTCTTCCACTTCTGAATCACTGTTTGAATCCTCTGAGTCAATTTTTGGTTTCTTTTCCATTTCCTTTTCCTCATCTCCTTCAATGACCTCTTCATAAATTGGGTAGTTCTCTTCATAGCTAATTACTCGTTCCCTTCCTTCATCAACTTTAACATCGACACTATCCACAATTTTCCTTAGCCTCTTGTTGTAGCATTTGTAAGCTTTGCTTTTTGATGAATAGCCAAGAAAAATACCTTCATCCGCTCTATCTTCAAACTTACCAAGGTTTTCTTCAGTTCTTTTGATGTAACACTTGCTGCCAAAAACTTTAAAGTATCTTGTTGTTGCCTTTTTACCGAACCACAACTCATAAGGAGTTTTGCTTTCATGCATCCTCAACATGCACCTATTTTGGATGTATACCGTAGTATGGACTGCCTCTTTCCAAAATTTGTCTGCTACTTTGCTCTCAGTCAACATAGTCCGTGCCATTTCCTGCACTATCCTGTTCTTTCTTTCTACCACACCATTCTGCTGAGGTGTCCTGGCTACTGAAAACTATCTCCTAATGCCATATTTTTCACAATACTCTATGAAATCCTCTGAAATGAACTCTCCTCCTCTGTCTGACCTTAAACATTTAATCCTTTTTCCTGTTTGATTCTCAACTTGGTTTTTGAAAACCTTGAACATCTCAAAAGCTTCTGATTTATGCTTCAAAAATAGTACCCATGTCATCCTGGAATAGTCATCTATACACAACATGAAATATTTGTCACCGTTTATGCTTTGCATTCTCATGGGTCCACATAAATCAGTATGTACTAGTTCCAAAGGTTTTCTTGTGTAGTACTCTTTTGTTTTAAATGAGACTCTAGTTTGCTTCCCCTTTTGACATGAAGCACAAATGCTATTTGATGGTTTGCCAATGGTGGGAATATCTCTCACTGCTTTCTTTGAGCTGATTTTTACTAGATTGTCAAAACTGATATGACCGAGCCTCTTGTGCCACAACCAATTCTCTTCTTCCTATCCAATCAAGCAAGCTCCTTCTAAAGTCTCTGAGAGAGTGTACAGGTTGCCATATGTCCTTGATCCAGTTGCTATCAACTTCCCATTGTTTACCTTTTTGACTTCACAACCTTGCTTCTTAAATATCACTTCATGACCTCTATCACAAATCTGACTTACGCTCAACAAGTTATGCTTCAGACCAACCACAAACAAGACTTCTTTTGACCTAATTTTTCCATCACTAATCTTAACTGAACCTCTGCCAACTATCTTAGCTCCATCATTGTTTCCAAACTTTACTGAACCACCTTCATATTGCTGCAACTTCTCAAATTTTTGTTTGTCACCTGTCATATGACTGGAGCATCCACTATCAAGTATCCATGGTGCGGATTTATTCTGTGCTTTAAATGTCATATGTACGATCAAGGATTCCTTTTCTTCCTTAGGTCGCTCTTTTTCTTTCCACTCAGGTTTGATTACAATTTTGGGCTCTTGTTTTGGCTTTTCTTTTTCAGTAGCTTGTGCATGTTTTTCGAGAAATTTTCTATTTTGTCTTATTCCATTTGGCTGAAATTTTCTTCCCTAAAATTGATTTGATGCAAATGTACTTCGATAATTTCTTGCAATATGCCCAAAATTATGACAGTTATAACATTCTACTGCATAATCCATCAAAGGTGAAAAAGCATTTCTATTGGTAAAATTCCTTGGTCCTACATTATACTTGCAATCTGAGATCTTATGTCCATAACCATTGCATTTAAAATAGTAACCAGAAAAGAGATGATTGAACCTGGGTGGTGGTCTTTGCCATGTTGTCGTAGGAGCCATAAATCTTCTTCTTCTTTGATGTGTGACATTGGTGAAGCCATCATTGTCAATTCTCCTTTTGTGCCTTGCATTATTGCTTTCCTTTGCATGATTCATTTTTGCTTGATCAACTTGTTTCTTCTCTTCATTCTTTGTGGATTCTTCATTTATGGCCTTTGATCCATTTGACGATTCTCCTTCATCAAAACCCAAACCAAATTTGATGCCTGTAGTCTTTTGGTTATTTATGATCTTATCTAGCTTCATAGAAATTTCTTCACGTTTGTGATAACAACTAATTTTTTGATTCATCTCTTCTAGTTGCATTCTTAAACCAACAATCTCTTCTTCTAGCTTGCTGCAATAATCTATTTTCATGGTTATTTGCACTTCGAGATCTTCGGAGATTTTCTTGGATTCTTCTATCTGTACTTTCAAATTTGTTATGATTTCATTTGCATCCTCAAGCTTTCTTGAAATTTTCTTATTCTTTTTTCTTTCTATCTTCAATTCATCTAGAGCTGCAATTAGTTCCTCTTCCAAATTCACTTCTACATCAATTTCTTCTTCATCACATTCTTCTTCTTTTTTTGGTTTTTCTTCTTTGAGTGCCATGAAAAGAGCTTCACCTGTTTCCTTTTCAGAATCCTCACTAGAGCTATCTTCTGATGAACTGACATTCTTGGAGATGAAACCAGAACCCTCTATGGTATGTAAGCTCAAAATATAAAACTTTCTATTTCACCCAGTATAACATCCCTCTCTCTGCATTACTCAGAATTTGAATATTCTCTTCTCATAACAAAAATTTGATTTTTCTCTTAGCTCGTTCTGCTAATTGCTAAACTCTTTCTGGGTATTGTGCATAACTTTGTCTATGAACTCCTCCCAAAATTTCAGCTAAAATGGATATCATATGAGAAAGTTATGCCCAAAATACTGAAGTGAAATTTTTCACCACTCTCCAAAAATCACGGATTTTCACTCTTTATTTTTCTCCACACACACTTCTCTCTTCACAAAATAAAGTCCCCACTTTTCAATAAAATCCCTTGTCACTTAAAAAGCACACACTTGCATTCTTTTTCCTTTTTCAATTTTTTAAAATATTTTCTTTAATGAAGCTTCTTAAAACAATATAACTTCCTTTTTTTATTTTGAGAAGGCATTTCGTCAAACACGTCACATGCAAAGAATTGACACCTTACTCGTTCTCTTACTTTGGAGCCACGTGACACCTCAAACCAAAAATGAAAAATGCTCTATTTGATGCCTTGAAGGTGTAACAACACTGAAACCGAAACTCTAGTGACTCTGCAAGGTCGAAACGGCCAACTGAAGGATTTTGCACAAGTGGAACAAATTGACATAAAAGTGACATGTACCATTTTTGCAATAATCATAACTCTCACCTCGTAACTCTATTTTCTCTAAAATTTGAAACATAGAATTTTTGTTGAATACATCTAGTCTGAATCACACTTTATAAATCTAATGCATTGTCGTTAAGCACATCATTAAATCTCAAAGATCTTATCAATCTGGGGTGGTGTCCAAGGCTGTCTACGATAGAAGGCTAGGGCAGAGTACAATTCAGGCATTCAGATTTCAAGCATTTATTGGTGAAGCAGATTTTGGTTTAGCCTTTTGGTGTCACACTAAACCTAGTCTGTAGAATGGAAACTGAAATAAATTACAGGAATTGAAAACTAAATCTAAATTGTAGAATTTAACAATTAACTACAATTGCATGAATTGAAATTGCTGAATTGAAATCTAATCTACTTTTGCAGAATTGAAATTGCTAAATTGAAATGTTGCTGAAATGAAATCCTAAATTACACTTGCAAAATTGAAACCTATTTTACTCTTGCAGAATGGAAGTGATGCTTGGAAATAAAACACCTGTCAATGCCCTGCCACAAAAGGTCGTCAAGCTTCTGCTATAGGAATTGACAACAAAATGAAATCTACTGGAAATTGAAAGCTGCTGAAACATAAAAATAACAGAACATGGAAAGCAAAGGAAACAAGAAATAAATGTTTAATCTAATTTGTCAGCTGACACACACATAAATATTGTACACAAACATAATAGAAAACATCAATCACATAATACAAAATAAAAACAAGAAAATGAAATATGGCAAGCAATCTATTAATTCTGCTGCAACAAAATTATAGATTAAAACCTGCCATAAAATCCCTCCTTCTAGATCTGAAAGTGGGCCCATACTTCCTGATCTAGAAGGAGGTAAAAAGCACTCCTTAACTAATTAACACTCAGAATAGAAAATGATAAAATAACTGCACTTTTATTGATGACAAAACATGCTGAAAACTATTACAAAAAATTGTTGTACAGTCCTAATTACTGCTATTGAAAACTCTCCTCTATTCTAATTCCTAACTGGCTCAACCAAGGAGGGAGCTGTGTTATTTATATAAATATTTACAACATATCCCATGCTCAAATCAGCCTATGTGCTACTTTACAGTGATTTGCCAATAATTTTGAATCTAAAATAAATGCAAATCTGGACAGTTTGTGTTGCAGTAGTAGTCATTGGCCCTTAGAAAGCATCTTCAGTGGTGGGAGTACGTGGGAGAAGTCTAGAAATATCTCACACATATTTCTTCACTTTAGAATATGCCATTTCTATCTTGCAAACAACTTCCTATTATGCTGCAGTTATTTCTGTGTTTATCCTAGAAGAGGATCAAAATTGATCTTTTCCATGAATGGTGGCTTTGGACGGCAAGGACGACAAAATCAGATGGGAGATATTTTCCCTTAACCTTCTCAACCTTCTTTCCCTTTTTCCACCATCAAAAAATAGTCAAAAAGTCAAAAAGCACTTTTTGTTCTCATTTCGAAGATAAGTGGCTCATTTCGAAGAGATTGTATTTCTCATTCCGAAGATGTCCGCTCATTTCGAAGAGACTATATTTCTCATTTCGAAGATGTCTACTCATTTCGAAGATCTTTGGAATGACCAACTGTGTGCTCTTCAAGTGATTTTAGCTACATTTCTCAGGTGGATTAGCCCTCAGGATCAGATTGCAATAGCCTTCATTCCTCTCCATGTGTGAATTCCATGCCTTGCCATTCATTGGTAGCTTGCTAGAATTTACATGGTAAATTACTGCATTTTCCAACTCTACTGCATAGTTGTAAAATATTGGCATTTCTTGCAAATTCAAACAAATTAGAACATGGAAAAATTATTCAAATATCAACATGAAGGAGTACATCAAGTTGCTACTGAATTTATACACTTCATTCACCAAGTAACAATGCTGAAATAGTGCAACAATGCTGCACAATTGTCCCTGCTCTGTTATACCCTGTTGCTGCCTATTTAGACCATGTGGGAATGCTTCTAAATAGGTCAGATGTCTTCTGTAGTCCTTCTAAACTCATTCCATCCATATCCTCATGCTTTGCTTGACAACTTCAAGGTGTTCCTATAAAGTGACAACTTGCTGATTTTTATATGGCTATTTTTTTCAGATTTTTAGATTTATGACAGTCCTAATAATTTGGCTTCAATGTGGACTTCAAACAAGTTGAAGGGCAGGAAAACATTCATAAACCATTGTGAATTTAATGGATATCAGCATACCACATTTGGTTAATTGAAATGCATGTTTTTACTTGCTACTTAATCAAGCAAAATCAGTCACAAAATGCTGAAAATAGTCAAAAACAGAGATATAGTATTCCTAACATAAAATCATGCAAACACTTAACAAATATATATTCTAATCAACTATTTGGCATTTAACTTAATAATATGACAGTTTTTATATGTCAAACATAGTGTAAAAATGAGGCATTTTCAGGCCTCATCATCCCCCCAGCTTGAACTGATGCATGCCCTCATGCATCCTAGTAGGCCATAGTAATATGTTGGTTTTATCCTTGTGAAAAACATCCTTTGCCACCTGCTACCTGAGAAATTTCTCCTTGCTGCACTACACCAAGCATTTTTTAATTTAAGCACAGGTATTTCACTTTTCTACAACCTTGCAAAAAAAGTTTTCAATCAATTTTTTTCAATTTTTTTATTTTATTTTTTTTTCTTTTCTTGCATATCTTTTTTTTTCATTTGCAACTTGCAACTTTTTAACTTCTGCACTTTCATCCTTCAATATTGCAATTTCTGCAACTACTGCAATTTTAACTCTTTTTCTGCCCTTCTACAAGTTTTAGTGTTGCAAGGTACCTCTTAAAGGCTTGGTATCATGTGATTCATCTTGCAATAGCCTTATTGTGGAACCATATTTGGCAGATGCACTACTACTGGTGAAATTTTCTGTTCTTAACAACATTTCAGCCTTGAATGCCTATTTCTATTGTTTGCACCTTTTGAACAAAATTGATAAAATTTTGATTTTGAAATGCTTGAGGGATGTACTTACTTGTGGTAGAGCCTTATGAACCTCAATATTTGATGTACCCTACTCTTTTTGCTATTCTGTAGCATTTTCAACAATTCTAGTACAGTTTTTGCTCATTTCGAAGATATCCTGCTCATTTCGAAGATATGCCTGTTCATTCCGAAGATATGACTGTTCATTCCGAAGATGCATCAAAAAATGCAGAAATGACCTCCTATGCAAAATTTAGCTACAGATTCTATTGTGGGCCCATCTCTAGAGTGTATAAGCCTTCCATAACATCAAAAATCCCTCCTTCATCCTTTTGTTTAGATGCTATTCTTTGTTTTGTATGTTGTTGTTTTATTCCAGTAGTACTAAAATAGAACCTTCAGGTGCATTTTGTTGATTATCCTCCTTCAATTTATCAGACAAGTGTGAGATATAAACTTGCAGTTCTCCTTCTGAAACTTGCCCTACAAATTGAAATAGAATTGCTGCCATGTCTATCCCAAAATCAGGTTTTTGCACAGTTTTGGAATTTCCATGCAATTAAGGGCATAAGGGGGTGTTTCTTGACATCTTGAACATGTTCCATTTTCAACTTGCCAATATTGTATGAATAGTTTATGCCAAATACTGATTATCATACACTAAATGCTAAATGTTTACTATGAATTAAATGCAAGAAACACATACCTTACTGTCCTGAAAATTGGTCATGCACCTTACAAGCTGCTTTTGATGATTATTAGCAGGCTATATGAAAACATAAACATAACACATGTGCAGTGTGAGATTTGTACAATGGTGGAACAATGATGGGTAGATCAACAAGGCAATGCATGCCAAAAAACTGGTTTTCATGCAAGCCAACTCAGCAGCGCCTCAAGGAGGTTTTCACTACTGAATTATTCATTTTTTTCTTTTTTTTTATCTCTTTTTTCATCAGAAGAGGCTGCCATTTCTGGTTTTCAACCAACTTCTGTCATTTTTTTTTTCAAGTGCCTCAATAAAAGAGTATCTCTCATGAGGCTACAATGAGAGAGAATGTCTCTCACTCTTATTTGGATATGAATAAATCCTTATTCTACAAAAACATGTCAATCTTTGTATGAAAACACCATCTTTTCTATTGAAATCTGTAACAATGATGCAACCTTCCTTTCTAGATAAGCAGTAAGAATCTTCTTATGTCATCATTTAACTCCTTATTACTGGAAATGAAGTATTGGCTCTATTGTTCCTCTTCCTTGCTGAAATTGATGATTGTCCTCATGTATCCCCATTTTGTGGGACATGCCTTTGCTGCAATTTTTTTTCTCTCTTTTTTTTTTTTTTTCAATTTTTCTTGTCTTGCTTGTACCCAAGAAGGAAGTTCACAAACAAGACTATTCTTCTTTTTGCTTTTCTTGTATTTTTTTTTTTTTTGTCAAACTTTTTATCATCACTCTGAATCTGATATTGAAGAGAAATTCTCTTCCATTATGTGTACATCCAATGGAATCTCCTTCAAGAACTCCTCCTTAGTTAATGGTGCATGGTATACCCGAAGGCAATGTCCATTCACCACTAACATCCTCCATGAATTACCAATGGGAGAAAGAAGCACTGCTCCATATCTGAAAACTTCTTCAATCAAGTGTTGTCAATGCCTCCTAGTCTGCAAAATCTTGTCAATATGTACTTGAAACAATTAAATACCAATTCCCAAAAGATGTTAAGTGCTTACATCAAGATAAAATCTTGATATACCCTTGTAATTCCATGTAAAGGGATTGAAATATTGTTTCAAAATAGCAAGAATTTTGCTTTTTGTTTATAAGTCAGCCAACTAATAATGTTCAAGAATTTTCTTGGCTGCACTTCAATTTGTTTCATTCCTAGGAGGACAGAATTTACCCCTTTGTAATTTCTTACTAAGGAGTTCAATGGAAGTAAATTTTCTATGTGCAGTTTTTTCTAGTTTTTCTCCTTTATCCAAGGCTAATTTTTGTGTGTTTGGACTAAAGGTTTTCTGTGTATCTCCATTGATTTTTGTCTCTTCAAGCTCAGGTAAGTTCTTGTTTGAGCACAGTTGGATGTTGCTGCAGTCAATAACATTTCTTGCAATTTTTTTCTTTTTTTTTACCAGATTCAGCTACATAGACAGGGGATGCCTATCCTGTATTATTCAGACTGATCACAGGTTGGGCTAAAAAAGAAATATTTTTGGTTTGCACAATAAGACAAGAAGTGTACAACTTTAGCAGATCAACTACTTGTCAGGTAGGATCACCTCTAATGAGATCAACTATTGTCTATGTAGGCTAAGAATTGCTAGGTTGCGGTTTAGCACGGTAAAATCCTAACAATATTTAAGTAATAATGGAAAACTCTAGGATCACCATTAAGTTGTAAACTCCTATTTTGATTGTGCAAAATTTTTGTGATTTTTTTTTTAACTGACTCAGCTTACATAGACAGGGGTTACCTGTCTTGTATTATTCATATTGACCACAGGTTGGGCTGGAGGTAGTGGTTTTACTTGCTCTGTTTGTTGTTGTTGGGATCTCCTTTGAGAAGAATTTAGACCAGGCAACAAATTTTGCATCTCTGAGTTATGGAAGTAAATGGCATTTATCAATGATATATCCTTGTGAACAAATGCTACAAGTAGCTGATATGATTGTTTTGTTCAAGGGATAGTCTTGTATATCTGCCATGATGTCTTCCCAACACCTAGTACAAATTTGTTTATACTACCCTGATGATATGGATATAAAAATGGTAGTACTAGCAGATGGCTCCTCTAAGAGATCTTATGTTTCTTGATAATGAGGATGATGAATTCTTTCAATTTTTATCAAGAATTTCAAACATAAGCAATTTAACCCCTAGGTGTGAAGATCACCTCCCTATGGTTGCTTGTTTTCTAAATGGACTAAAATGCAATTTACCAAAAATTGTTACTAATACCAATCATTTATCCATATTTTACTCTGAAGTTCACAATTTAGTATAATTAACAATTATTGGGCTACTTTTACCCTCTAACAACACCGTGTTCCCCAACAACGATGCCAAAATGATGCGTTGTCGTTAAGCACATCATTAAATCTCAAAGATCTTATCAATCCGGGGTGGTGTCCAAGGTTGTCTACGATAGAAGGCTAGGGCAGAGTACAATTCAGGCATTCAGATTTCAAGCATTTATTGGTGAAGCAGATTTTGGTTTAGCCTTTTGGTGTCACACTAAACCTAGTCTGCAGAATGGAAACTGAAATAAATTACAGGAATTGAAAACTAAATCTAAATTGCAGAATTTAACAATTAACTACAATTGCATGAATTGAAATTGTTGAATTGAAATCTAATCTACTTTTGCAGAATTGAAATTGCTAAATTGAAATGTTGCTGAAATGAAATCCTAAATTACACTTGCAAAATTGAAACCTATTTTACTCTTGCAGAATGGAAGTGATGCTTGGAAATAAAACACCTGTCAATGCCCTGCCACAAAAGGTCGTCAAGCTTCTGCTATAGGAATTGACAAAAAAATGAAATCTGCTGGAAATTGAAAGCTATTGAAACATAAAAATAACAGAACATGGAAAGCAAAGGAAACAAGAAATAAATGTTTAATCTAATTTTTCAGCTGACACACACATAAATATTGTACACAAACATAATAGAAAACATCAATCACATAATACAAAATAAAAACAAGAAAATGAAATCTGGCAAGCAATCTATTAATTCTGCTGCAGCAAAATTATAGATTAAAACCTGCCATAAAATCCCTCCTTCTAGATCTGAAAGTGGGCCCATACTTCCTGATCTAGAAGGAGGTAAAAAGCACTCCTTAACTAATTAACACTCAGAACAAAAAATGATAAAATAACTGCACTTTTATTGATGACAAAACATGCTAAAAACTGTTACAAAAAATTGTTGTACAGTCCTAATTATTGCTATTGAAAACTCTCCTCTATTCTAATTCCTAACTGGCTCAACCAAGGAGGGAGTTGTGTTATTTATATAAATATTTACAACATATCCCATGCTCAAATCAGCCTATGTGCTACTTTACAGTGATTTGCCAATAATTTTGAATCTGAAATAAATGCAAATCTGGACAGTTTGTGTTGCAGTAGTAGTCATTGGCCCTTAGAAAGCATCTTCAGTGGTGGGAGTACGTGGGAGAAGTCTAGAAATATCTCACACATATTTCTTCACTTCAGAATATGTCATTTCTATCTTGCAAACAACTTCCTATTATGCTGCAGTTATTTTTGTGTTTATCCTAGAAGAGGATCAAAATTGATCTTTTCCATGAATGGTGGCTTTGGACGGCAAGGACGGCAAAATCAGATGGGAGATATTTTCCCTTAACCTTCTCAACCTTCTTTCCCTTTTTCCACCGTCAAAAAATAGTCAAAAAGTCAAAAAGCACTTTTTGTTCTCATTTCGAAGATAAGTGGCTCATTTCGAAGAGACTGTATTTCTCATTCCGAAGATGTCCGCTCATTTCGAAGAGACTGTATTTCTCATTTCGAAGATGTCTGCTCATTTCGAAGATCTTCAGAATGACCAACTGTGTGCTCTTCAAGTGATTTTAGCTGCATTTCTCAGGTGGATTAGCCCTCAGGATCAGATTGCAATAGCCTTCATTCCTCTCCATGTGTGAATTCCATGCCTTGCCATTCATTGGTAGCTTGCTGGAATTTACATGGTAAATTACTGCATTTTCCAACTCTGCTGCACAGTTGTAAAATATTGGCATTTCTTGCAAATTCAAACAAATTAGAACATGGAAAAATTATTCAAATATCAACATGAAGGAGTACATCAAGTTGCTACTGAATTTATACACTTCATTCACCAAGTAACAATGCTGAAATAGTGCAACAGTGCTGCACAATTGTCCTTGCTCTGTTATACCCTATTGCTGCCTATTTAGACCATGTGGGAATGCTTCTAAATAGGTCATATGTCTTCTGTAGTCCTTCTAAACATAATTGTCCTACTGAATTTAGAACACATGTTCTTGAATATAATGACCACCTCCAGTTTAAATTTTTCTATCAAATTCTTCTTGGTTTGTTTGTAGTGTTTCTGACAAAAATGTCCTTTTTTAGCCTGTACAACCACTTGCCACATCATCCACCAAGATACCAAAAACTTCATCGATCAATCCAAACACTGTGTTGACACCTCCAACATTGTTCTGGACTATTTCCTGATATGTTGGCATGTTCCAAACTGATCCATCCTGTCCAACTGCGCTCGTGATGACTTTTGCAATTTTTGACAACTTCTTGATGATTTTTTCAACTTTTGCAAATTTGCACGAACAACCTATAACAACTTCACTCGAACATCAAAAACATCCTCATAAGCATTGAATATCACTGTACATACTCTAAAAAACCTTCGAATAACTATCCACTACATCAACCTATCCATTTGAGTGTGTTGACAATAATGACAATACTATCGCTACACCTTGCTCAATAGTAAATCCATGCAAATATCTAGATATCTATAAGTCAATAAACATCACTAGTTATTCTTCAATCTAGTATAAAGAGATCTATGTTGAGTTCTAGTCTTCACGAGTTTTTCTACAACCCTATGGAAAGACTAGCCAAATAGTAATTCTAAAATTTTTGAAAATAAAATCTCCCTATCTCCTCTTAATCTCTCTTGTGGCTCTCTATCTCCTATCAATATACCTTATGCTCTGATACCACTGTTAGCTTTTGATGCTATATATTTGAGGAAATGCAACCACAAGAACTTAAAGTGAGCAAGCAATATTAAGTATATGATAATGGCAATATACTAAGTAGGAAAAACTAATAATAAACTTCTACAATAACTCATAAAAATACCATTAATGAGATCTCACGAAAATAGTACAATGTTGTCTAATGGAGGTCTCAAATACTCCATAATTCATACATGCTCTATATTGTATCTACTTTCTCTACTCCTCTCTATTCTCTACTATTCTCTATGCTCACTCTCTTTTTTCTATATATCAAAAGCCTATATATAATGAGATATCTCTCTTGGTCTTTCACCTACCTATGACTCTTCATCTTCATATTTTATGACTCATGTATATGTGGACTACATGCACATTTACATCAAGTACTTTACACATTCTAACACTTGCATATTTATTACATTGCATAAAGTAAATACTAATCAAACTCCTAACCTAGAGATGTACCCAAGGTGGTACATTGGCATGTACCAAATAATGTAATATATTTCAATACCTCTTGTATTACATTATTTGGTTATTGAAGACTTTTGTCTTCAATATGGTCTTCGTCCTAGTTCTGGAACTTGAGCTCTTCTTTTATGCTTTCTTGATTTTGCTCTTTGTTTGTATCCTAGTCAAGTAAATAATTAGTATCTTCATAAAATACTATTTTTGCTGAAAGAGGTTTAACTTTATGTTCATCTGTAGGTTATTCCAGTTCCTAAAATTCTTGAATCTCTTGGACTACGTGTCCTTTTTGTTTCCCTCCTCTATATTGTAGTTGAGGATGATTGTATTAATTGTGATAAGTATATGGACATTGAAATTGTTGCTAATGTAGAATATATTTATTTTTATATTGTCTTGGTTGGAATAGCCTACTCGATTGGCTTCCAAAATTTATTTTATTTTCTTGATACTGATTTCTTGGATTGAATCTACAATAATTGGTACTATTTCAGTTCTTTTTGCATACTTGACAATATCCATTTTTCCATCTTGATCTACCAATTGAGAATGAGACAACATTGTCTTGCGGATTATCTTTTGAGACTAAGGTATTGTTAGTCATTTTATATTTTACTGAATTTTCTACCGCATATTCTTGTAGGATATTAACTAACTCATCAAATGGTGTATCTTTACTTAGAATTTGTAAATATGTGACTAGATGTTTGTAGCTTTCTAGAAGTGCTCTTAGAATTACTTGAACCAAAAAATTATCTTCAACAATTTCTCCTAAGGTTAATAATTTTCCTTTTATATCTGCTACTCTCCTTAGAAATAATTATATACTTTCACCACTATTAACTTTTAGAGAATGTAATTGAGTTTGAAGGTTCAAGATAGTGGCTTTATTCTTTCCTTCAAATATCTTGGCTAATATTTTCCAAGCTTCTATAGAAGTTGTTGTTGAACTAATGTAGGGTTGTATTTCATATGTAATTGCAAATGTTATTATCATAAGTGCTTAAACTTTTGAAATCTCTCTATCCCCTATAATAGGTTTAGCTTTTGCTCCTTTAACAATATTGGCCTCACTTTGTTTTTCCATAAAGTGTAATTAGGTCCTTTAAGAAGTTCAGATTTTGAAAATATAAATTTATTTATTGTCATAATAACACTTGTAGACTACCTTATATCTCCTTAGTTTTGAGTATATGATCAAATTTGATAAGATCTTTCCAGTTTTAAGTTTTGTAGAAAACTTTGTATCTTCCAAGTGTTTTGAATATATTATGGTCTTTATAAAGTGCGTAGATTTCTTAGTTTTTTCTTTGAGTTGAATCCCTTTTATCTCCCTAATGTTCAACTTCTATTTTTCATCCTATTTGTGAATAGAAAGCTAAATATAATTTTAATGCACTTTCAAATGATAAAAATATCTATCTTCAAGATTTTAAAGTTGGATTCCTTATGTCTCGTTAATTTGAGCAAGAGACTAATTCCAATGTAGTTTTCCAACTTTTTAATAGCTCTATGTTTTTGTTTCTTGAATATTTCAATTCTTAATAGTATAGTTTCTAAATTTCAATAATCTATGTTGGTGTGAGCTTCAGGCCACTAAGATCCAAGTACAGCAGCGATATGCTACCATTGAGCAGCTCTCAGCACAGATACAGGTTCTGCAAGCTACTATTGGGGGTGGCGATGTCAGGATGCAGTTTGTTGTTCCTCCTTTTACACCACAGGAGGCTCCAGTAGCAGGTTCAGGGGTAGATGTCGAACATCTCCAGTCTCTTTTGGATGAGCATGAGGAGCAGATTTGGGGACTTTTGGATCATATTATCCTTCTTTAGATGTAGCTTAGGAGGTATGGTATTGCCCCTAAGGATCCAGCAGGTGCGGGTGGTTCGCAGGTTAGTGGGCACTCCACCTCAGGGTAGTCTTCCGCCAGTCCTAGCTAGCAGACCCAGACTCGGACAGAGAGGCCTACAAGCTCACATCACTCGACTCGTGATACCACCACAGGGGGAGATAGCACTAGAGGAGGTGATGTAGGGGGCTCAGGCCTGATACTTGACTGATGCTCTACTTGGTCCTTGATCCATTTTTGAGGTCGACTAACCTAGATGATTGTAGCCCATAGGCATTTTTGTATATCCATTGGACTTGACACATAATTTTATGATAGATTTGTTTTTATGACTCATTATGTGTATCGTTTATTGCTTTATGTTTTTATTATTATTTTATTTTATGATATGATGCGATGATGGTATTATGATGATTTGATGAATATGCTAGATGATACATGATATTTAAAGATGCTTAGATGGATGTGTATATGCTTATATGTTTTGATGATATGATGCGATGTATTTTGCTTATGATTGATGAATTTATGATTTGGTATGCAAATGGATATTGCCTATATATTTTATGATATGGTTTATGGAAGATTAATGACTTGTTTTTGTGGATGCAAATGTTATTGTTAAATACATGTTTAATTTTTGCTTTAATTATATGCATCTAACTTATGTGATGGAATGGTATAAATGAACCTGTATGCTCTAATTACTTAAAACATACGGAATGCATATGACATTGACAATCTTAATGGATGATACCATAGAAAGTAAAAAAATAATCATGAATTTAAATAATCACTCCTATCATAAGAATTGATTAAGTATTCATATATGATATGTAATGGTGTGTAATGTATTTTCTTAATAAGTTTCTATAAATTAAAAGATATAAAGTAGTCAGTGGCTATCTATATACTATTTCTAATATATATGCGGTATTTGTCCTACTATGTTGATACCCCCTAATTTAAAAGAATCTTATAAATAATGTGATGGTGTGAATGATGTGATGATTTGTTGCTATGTAATAATTTTTGGGGCTTTCCGATGATTCAAACACTCTAGTTATCCTATCAACAGTTGTCCACTTACCACTTAGACTTTTGAAAATTAAGGCTTTTGCCATGGAACTGGGTTTTCATGATCTCTGTGTGTGCATGTGATTGTATATTTTGAGATAGAATTCAAGCATTTCCTCTGATGTCAGGTGGGATTCTTTCATCCCATTGCTAAGATCAAGGATCCTCAAGTGTTCATCTCATCCTTATGTTGGACTTAGTTGGACTATACCACTAGGCAATATTGGGTTACCTAAGCTATCTTATCCACATTCAAACATTGGTCTACACAAATGCATGAAGTAGTTGTGGCAGACATATCATCATGCATAAGGATTTCTCCTTCCAGTTTTGTACAATGCTGAGAATTCCAAGGATTCAAGATTTATTCCCTTCTTTTGGCTTCTTTTTGGCTTTGGAGTTTTGCTCATATGTAGTGATGAAAATCACTGTTTATTTTGATTTGATTTTTTCTTTGAGCGGGGATTTTTTTGTAGTGATGATAATCACTGTTTATTTTGCTCATATGTAGTGATGAAAATCACTATTTATTTTGCATTTATTTTTTTGAGCTCGATTTTATTTTTGGATTTTGATTTGTGTATCGGATTTTTGCTTTGAAATCTGGATTGTATGCTTGGCCTTTTGAATATGTACTTTGCTTTGGGATTTTTGATTATTTTGATTTAAGCAAGGGATTTTTATAGGGTAAATCTTGTCCTTTTGCCAATTCTCAGCACCATTAAACTGGTTGCACAGGGGGATAAGCAAGGAAGATCATTTTTGCCTAAGGTAACCTAGACCACTTTGTAGCTTTCATATTTTCCTTGTACCAACTAGGATTTTAGTGTTTCAATTAGTGATGGGATCTTGAATATCCAAGGCTTTATCATAGCTAGATCTTACCTTCTTCTTATCAAAGTTATTTTCCTCAAAAGTTGATAAGATCACTAGGTGTGGTTGATTAATCGAAAAACCCTAGTATATTATGTATAGCAACAAATAATGGTTGTGTTGAAAAACACAATTACACACTGATGTGGATGGAGGTATGGATATGAATTACTTATGCGACAAACTATGGTATCACTTTTAAGGCTCTCATGACATATGCAATTGTAATGGATGTGAAAATGCAATGCAATGACGTGGATGCAAGATGTGAGATGCAATTGTTTTTGTTATTTTGTATTTTATGTTGTTTTGTATTTTTGATTAATTTGACCAAAGGGCTTATTATGCCTTTGGAGCTTTTGTTATTGATTTGACCAAGTGGTTTGAATTACCCTTGGAGCCTTTTTGAATTGATTTTGACCAAGCGGTATGAACTACCCTTGGATCCTTTGATTGATTGTTTTTGACCAAGGGATATGAATTACCCTTGGAGACTTTGAATTGATTTTTGACCAAGCAGCTTGAATGCCCTTGGAGCGTTTTGAATTGATTTTGACCAAGTGGTATGAATTACCCTTGGAGCCTTTGATTTGTATTTTTGACCAAGTGGCTTGAATGCCCTTGGAACGTTTTGAATTGATTTTGACCAAGTGGTATGAATTATCCTTGGAGCCTTTTGAATTGATGTTTGACCAAGCGGTATGAATTGCCCTTGGAGCCTTTGATTTGATTTTAACCAAGCGGTATGAATTACCCTTGGAGCCTTTGATTTGTATTTTTGGAATTTTATGTTTTTATGATTTGTTTTGACATATTTTAATGTTTTTGTATTTTATAACATATTTGAATGTTTTTTTTTTGTTTTATGACATAATTCCTTTAAGTGAATGATATTGAGAGGTTCAGGCCCTTCAACACCATCTAATGATATAAGATGATATGCTCCAGGCCCAAATCTCATTGAAATCATATATTAACCTATCCAATTTGCTGCAAACTTATCTCGCAGATGCGTCGATAGATTTGAATTTTGTTGATTTTCTTTGAGCACTAGATATCCAACCTTGAATTCCCTTAGGTGGGCTTTGCTATTGTAAGCTTACGCAAGGTGATCTTGGTAAATATGAAGATGCTCTAAAGCATTGACTCGACGTTCATCAAGAAGAATCAACTGATCAATGCGGCCTTGTTGTGCAGCTTCATCATCTATGAAGTCCTTTAATGCTACGTGTAGAGTCAGGATTTCCAAATATAGAGGCATGATGACCTTAGTTCCATATACTAGTGAAAACAGTGTTGCCCCAGTGGGTGTTTGTATACTATTCATGTATGCCCATAGTGCAAGGGGCAACTATGTGTGCCAATCCTTGTGATTTTCTTGCACTGTCTTCCTTAAAATGGAGATTATTATTTTATTTGAGGCTTCTGCTTACCAGTTTTCTTGTGGATAATAAGGCATTGAAAAAATGTTCTGAATATGGTATTTGTTCATTAAATCATGCACATTTTTGTTCTTGAAATATGGCTTATTATCCAATATTATCTTATAAGGGACCCCAAAATGACTTATGATATTGTGGAGTATAAACTCCGTAATCCTTGGTCCAGTTGTTGATGTTAAGGGGATCGCTTCTACCCATTTAGTGAAGTATTATGTGGTTGTTATGATGAATGTGTGTTGGCCTGAGGACGGGGGTGAGATTTTCCCAATCAAGTCTAGTCCCCATTATGAGAATGGCCATGCTTTGCCTGGATGAGCTGCAAAGCTTGCAATGGTAAGTGCGTTAGATTTGCACGATGTTGACACTTACTATATTTCTTGACATACTCATAGCAGTCTTTTTCCATGGTGGGCCAATAGTAACCCATTCTCAAGATGCACTTAATGATGTCCATGCCACTAAAATGGCCTCTACATGTTTCATAATGATCTTGCGAAACAACCCAAGATGTTTCCTGGGGCTCAAGACAATGGAGCAATACTCCATCATATCCTCGTCTGTAGAGGATTTCTCCTACAAAAATGTATCTTGTTGCTCTCTACTTGAACATTTGCCTTTTAGCATGCGACAAACCTTGAGGTATTATTCCAAGCTTCAGGAATTCCCGCATTTGGGAAAGCTAATCCTGATAAGCCACAACTTCTATAGAATAGGCAGCTTGCTCTTCCTGCATTTTTGAGGTAGTGAACATGGATTGAGGAACAACTCTATGGTATATAGTTGCACCACACTCTACAGGTCCTTGGGAGATCAAAGACCCCCAAGGTGTTATTTGCAAGAAATCTCTAGCTACGAAGGACCAATCCTGATTTGGTTCGATGTTGATCATGTTGACTGATTCTTGATTGTCAAAAGCCTCACGACGTATTGTTGAGTGCAAAAGCACTTTCACATGGATGGTTGTAAAATCAGTAGATGGATTCTAAAGGATTAAGGATCCCAAAGAGGTCATGGTGTCTGCAAATATATTTGATGTACGAGGGATTGCCTCGATGTTGTACCATTCCAACCGGGCTAAGTAGGTCTCAACAAGTTCCTTGTAAGTCTTCAGGAGTGGGCACCTACATTGGAATAGTCCTTTGACCTGGTTTACTATGAGCAAGGAGTCACAAAAGATATTCAATATTTTAATACCCATTTCTACGGTTGTTTGGAGTCCTAGGATCAATGCTTCATATTCTATATTGTTGTTTGTGCATGGGAAGTCTAGTTTGAATGATAAGGGTAATGGAGTACCCTATGGTGTGATAAATACAATCCCTGTTCCGCCTCCTTGTTCACACTTTGAATCGTTGAAGAATAATGACATGTCTTTTTCTTTCTTAGGTTCTTCGAGTTCTGGCAGATCTGATAATGCAAAGACCACATCATCAGGCAATTCTATGGTGAGAGGCTTGTTATCCTGAAGAGGCGCCTCTGCTAATTGATCTATTATGACTTGTCCCTTGATGGACTTTTGGCTTATGAACTCTAGATAATTTTTTGTCAATAGCATGATCCACTTTGTGGTACATGTATTGTGATATGTCTTGCTCATCATGTACTGCAAAGGATTTTGTTTTGATATGACGTAGGTCGTATGGCTCAACATGTAGTGTCATAAATTTCGAGTTGCAAAGACCACTGCTAAACACAACTTTTTGACATACACATATCCTAGCTCATAACTCACCAAGGTGCGACTAATGTAATATATGGCTTGCTCTTTGTCTTGTGCATTCTTTTGGGCTAACACGGTGCCCAGTGCAAAATCAGTAATCGATATATATATTAAAAATGGTATGTCTAGCCTTGGTGGAGCCAATACTAGCGATGTTGCCAGATAAGTTTTGATCTCTGCAAAGGCTTGATGGCATTCTTCATCCCAATGAAATGGGACTTCCTTACATAGCAACCTGTTCATAGGTCTACATTTGTCTGATAATTGCATGATGAATCTTTTGATGGATGCTATCTTGCCTTGTAGGCTCCTCAACTCCCTAATGTTGGTAGGGGCGGTCATTTCCAGTATAGCCTTTACCTTTGCAAGATCTACTTCGATGCCTCTCTTGGATACGATGAATCCCAAAATCTTGCTAGAAGTTATGCCAAATACACACTTCTTAGGATTCAATCATACATTATGTTCTATGAGGCGATCGAAGGCTTGTCTAAGGACTTCGGCATGCTCTTGCCGCAAGAGGGACTTGGCTAGTAAGTCATCCATGTAATCTTCCAATATCTTATGCATATAGTCATGGAATATGTATGTCATGGCCCGCTGATATGTGGCACCAGCATTTTTGAGACCGAATGGCATCACTTTGTAACAGAATGTTCCCCATGGAGTAATGAAAGTAGTTTTATGTTGATATTTGGGCTTAATCCGGATTTGGTTGTATCCAAAAAAAATATCCATTAGGGAGAGCATTTATGACCTGCGGTTGCATCTATAAGAGCATCTATGTTTGGCAACGGGAATGAATCCTTTGGTGTTTCCCTATTCAAATCCTTGAAATTCGTGTAGATATGGACTCTTCCGTCAGGTTTTCCCATGGGTACCATGTTTGACACCCACTCAGGGTAGTCAATAGGAACTATGAATACTGCATCCAGTAGTTTTTGCAATTCGTTATTCACCATCAAAGCAATGGTTGGATGCATTTTCCTCGCTTTTGCTTGATTGGCTTCTTCATGGGATCCAATGAAAGGTTGTGAATGACTAACTTTGGATCTATCCATGGCATGTCTTTGTAAGTCCAAGAAAAAATATTTGGCCTCTCCTTGAGGAGAGGAATTAGGATGGCTTGTTCCTCTAGAGATAGACTTTATCCGAACTTGAATCTCCTTGGTTGGGTAGGATCATCGTTGATGTCCACCTTGAAAATCGCTTCTATAGCCATATGTGACCCATCCTATAGCCAGTTGTACGTATGACTTGCCCTAAATTCTATCGATGACATTTATTTGACATTTACAGGACCTAGTGACTCAGGTTCCAAACCAACATGGAAGATGTCATACATACAACTTGATGTGAAATGGAATGGTTGTAACATCTCTTCGTTGGTGAAGAGGTCTTCTGGATTTATGGGTGAATTAGCGTGATCCCAATCAATAGCCTCTACATCAAGATGCAATGATTTGGTAGGATCTGCTAGATTATGAAGTGGAGTGGTCAAATAAATGGATATCATGTTGATGGATGGGATGAAATCTCTAGGACCACATGGGTGCGATCTTGTCTCAAGGTTTTGCCTTCCATACTCGCAATGAGGTTCTGGAGGAATGGAAATTTTTGGATCTTGCCCATAAGCAGGGCGGACAATAGGATCATTGGGTTGTAATTGCTCTCTGGATGTAGGTGGAGGGGGGTTGACCATCCGATGAATGGCAGCTAGGTCAATAGGTCTCCCCAAAAATCAGATATGAGGGTCTATGGCACGGAGTGCCACCTCTCTCTCTACTAGCTCGTTGACTTACCACAAGTGGTGAGGTCTAAGATAAGCCATCTTGGTCTCATCCTCAAATTCATCATCACTTATCTAGAAACCATTAGCGTTGGTATGCGGTCCTAATACAATGGGCTCATGTCTTGGCCCCAAGTATGTCATCTTTGTTTCATCTTCATATTCTTTGTCACTTATGAAGAATCCATTTGCATTTGTCTCTTGCTCCAAAGTATAGGGTTGATGGCTTAGGCCTAAGTAAGCTCTTTTTTTTTAGTCTTCTTATTCAGAGTCACTTTCATCTGATGTATATCCACTCTCATCATGGATAGACCATGTGAATCTTTGCAAATAGCGAGGCCCCTGATAGGCTAAGCCAATTTGCGCCTCATCATCACTTGCATCATATCCATTATCCTCATCCCATGAGTTGTACCCTGTTGGGGTGGAATCAATTGAGGTGTCTGGATGATAAGTTTTTGAAGGCGGTATGTTTACCGTGGCCACTTATATGTTGCTCAAATTTTCTATTCTTAAGGGGTGATAAGGAATGAAATCAATGTCTTCTCCCAACCCTATTCTTAATATTTCCAATGCTGCTGCAAGAGAGTCATCTTGACCTCCGCTATAATAACCTAAGCCAAATCTATTGGAGGGAAGCTGATATAGTGGCTCATATGGCCACCTGCGCCCCTGCTCATATATGCCAAGGTCATAGCGATGTCAATGGCAATGTTCAAAGTAGCTTAGAGAAAAATTGGAATTAGAGAGGTAACAAACATTGACTGTGAATAATTCATCACCATCCTCTTCTATATCTGAAGACTTATGAGTGCAGTCTAGGCTGGCATAGATAAAATTGATTTGTTTGGGAGGGATTCCAAGTGGAACCATTGTTCCTAATGGTGGCCTCAAGTCTTTAGGCCTCCATATGTCTTGTGCAGACTCAATGATAAGTTTAAAGGTAATGTTCTGCACAAGGTACTCTCCTATGCCTATACTTTCCAAGTGTATTGATGCATGCAACGTGGATGACCCCATGGAAGATACTGGTGAAGCAGGGTGATAATCATTATCTTCATCTTGATCTTGAGTATCTTCCTCTTCCATAGGACTTGGTATTTCAGCAATGGCTACAGTTGGTACTTCTTTGGGTCTTTCTTCCTGAACTAAGGGTGCCTTTAGCTTCTAATTATCTTTTGGTTTTGACATTGATGGTACTGTAGAAGCATTGACTATCTTGAGTCCATTAGGAGGTGTTGATGTGCATGGGTCTTTTCTTACCCCTTTGTCTTTATTATCCCCTTGTGTGGTTGGGGATGAAGATTCCACGTATATCTGAGTAGAAGGGATCACGAATTCTCCCAAAATTTCCACCTGATTGACGTATTTAAAAGGCTCTTCATCGGCCAAAACCACATATACTTTATTTTTGTGCACATACTTGACACACTGGTGGAAGATCTAAGGCACACACTTCATGGCCCTTATCCAAGGATGCCCTAAGAGGATGTTATATTGCATAGCTCCTTCCAAGAGATGACACATCACAGGGATGGTCTTGTGCCCCACATTGATGGGTAGGACTATCGTTCCCATAGTATTGCATAAAGCATCATTAAAAGCTCTCAATGTGTAAGCTCTCAATGTCTTGAGGTGCTCTATTGCAGTTGTTGTAATGATGTTAATAAATGAACCTATATTGACCAAAACCCTCTTGAAAGGTAAGTCATTGATGGTCACTACAATGTTTAGCAGAGGGTCTGGTAAGGCAACAGAAATTGTCTTAATCTCATGATCATAGAATCGGATTACAGGTTCCTGGAATTCTTGCACTTGTCCCACAAAGTGAGTGAATGCATTTGCATCTTGCGGTTGAAGCTCAATTGTTCTTAAAATCTCCATTAGAGTCTCCCTATGCTTTTGGGACTATTGTATGAGCTCATAGATGGATAACTTAGCTAGAGTCGTCTGTAGGTTTTGCTCCAATCTACTCCGAATAGTTACCATAGGTTGTGTTGGTAGACCTGGAAGGTTTCTTGCCTTTACCTAGGGGCAGCTGGGATGTTCATGGGAGTTGCAGGCAGTTGTGGTTGACCATACCGCCTAGTCCTTGTTGCTATGTTAACAATCTCAACCATCCCCACGCATCCATGGGTAGGTATGTCAGCTCGAACCTGATTTACTTGGGTCCCTTGCTCTCGAGGAGCCTCATGATTGGGCAATGGGTTTCTGTATATGTCCATGTCTCTGTTATCGGGATCCAGTGGATTGTCAACTTTGAGTTCTCCCATCTCAATCATGTTTTGCATTTGGTGCTTAAACCCAACGCAAGCCTCAAATTCATGCCCCGATATCCTATGATAAGGATAAAATTGATCTTCCCTATACCCTTTTGGCTTAGGATTGTTGGGATCTATAAGATGTATCTCAGGAAATCTGATCCTCCTGGCCTTGCTCAGTTGATTAAATATTGATTACATTGATTCTGATAGAGGCATGAAATAACAAAGCGGCTTGCATTATCGGTTTCTTCCTTGATTGTTCTTTTGGTCGTAGTTGGTTGGTGGAGGATGTGCTTGATAGTTCTATGGTTGTTGTGCACCCTCATTCTTGGGTGTAGCTAATATGACTTGATTGACTGGAGTAGGGTTGTCCTACTTCTGCTTATACTTGTCATTCTTACCATTCTTGTTCCACTCCTTTTTTTTTGGAGCTTAATGGTTCCCTCATCTACTTTTATCTCTTCGATGAGCTTGTTCTGTGCCAGAGCTTCTTCAAATAAAGGATACTGTTGGAGTTGTAGCAAGAGGGAGATATGTTTAGAACAAATTTAGGTGAACATGCAAATGATCTCTTCTATGGGAATGGAGAATGATAATTTTGCCATGAATTTTCTCCATATATTCCCATAATCCATTACTGGCTCATCATAATATTATTTCAAGTTAGCCAGGTCTGAAAGGTTCACCTTCTTCTTAGCACCATAGGAGAAATGCTTCAATAATATATTTACTAGTTGTTCAAAGTTGGTTATGCTATGCTTAGGTAGTTGGTTGAACCATTGAGTGGCAGCACCTGAAAATGTCATTATGAATGTTCTTAGCATGAGAGCGTCATTGCCTTCAATATGAAAATAAGCATTGATAAAATTGGTGACATACTCTTGTGCATCATCTTCACCTTTAAACTTTTCTAACCTAGGCATCTCAAAGTGCTTAGGATATTGAGCGCTAGGGATTGATGGGCACAATGGTTGATTATGTATCTTGCTCAATGTTGGTGAGTTCCCAGCTGCATCTTGTTTCTCAAAGGTTTTCATCTTTTCAGCAAGCTCTTGAAATGCATTTGATGCACGGATTTCCTTCTCTTGTAAGCCTATTCACATTGGCAATGGAGGTAATTCTCTATCCATTTGATTTATTCTATTTTCCTCTCTCCTAGGAGGAGACCCAGGATTATGATCCTGGTTTGCTATTTTTGTCCTTCCTCCATTAGTTGGATTTCGTTCATGATTTGGTGGGGGGTTTCATTGTGGGCTATCTTGTCTAGTGCGCCTCTCCCTAGGTGAGTCAGTGTGTCTTGTTATTTTTTTATCACCACCATTTGCCTGTAAATTGTTAAGAGCTATCTGCTCAACTTCCTCTCTTAAGCGTTTCTCATGTTGTTGCAAGAGTCTTTCTCTTTGTTTCTCTTGTTCGAGAGCTCCTACTAGCTCTCACTCCTTATGTAATGCATTTTCTAACTGCCTCATTCAGTCAGTTTATGTTGTCATAGAAGACTCATGTTTATCTGAATTTGTTCTTATTGTCTTGACTCACAGATTCCTCAAGGGGGTTTCTACTGTATATTTACTCTTGCTATTTAATGTGACTTGTTCAATGTACTATTGAGTATCCCTATGATCAGACTCCACATATCTTCTACATGGTCACTCAGAGGTACCCCCAGACTAGGAGGCATGTTTAGAAGTTACAGCTTATGAGCTTCCAGATGCAAATTTCTCAGTAGCTACAGTTATTTGAGTTGGTTGAGTAGGAAAATTAGCTATCTTGTTTTCCATGGTTGGTCCCGTGGGGTGCCATTTACTCCTATGAGGTCATAGTCTACGGGAATATTTCCTTTTGTGTGAAGGTTTTCTTCTATACGATTACCATGACTAGATGTAGCTCTAGTTTCTTGCCTTTCAGTGGGCAGACATGATTCATATGTTTCTTGTGAGTCTTGATGTGTTGTAATTCTTGTTTGCATTTTTGATGAAGAGGGCTTGGTGGTAATATGTTTCCTCCATGTGGATGGAGGTATAGCAGTCTCGTCATCCCCATGTGAAGAATGTGATGAGGCCTGGAAATGCCTCAATCATAACATGTTTTGTACACTAAAAATGCCTATAAACTCTTATGTTTTATTTGATATGTTAGTTAAGTTGATTTAATATGCTGTATATTAACCATTTTGCATGATCAATGTATTTGAAATATTATATGTTGATTTTACTGCTTTTTGCATAGTTTTGTGTTCTTTTTGCTATGATTTGCTACAATGGGATATGCTTAGAATAATAGCAGCATTTCACTAATCATATTTTGATTTGTCTCAAGCATTTACTTCACCTAAATCGCGCAGCGAGTGCAAGCAAGCTGTTCGTTGTGCGGCAAAAGCTGGTCTTTCCCATGTAAATTCCAGCCGGTTGTCCATAAATAGCAAGGCATGGAATTCACATGAGGAAAGGGATGAAGACCATTAGAATTTGATCTTAGGAGATAACCCACATGAGAGATGCAGAAGAAATCAATGGAAAAGCATATATTTGTTCATACCAAGATATCTTCGGAATGAACAGATATCTTCGGAATGAAGGAACACAACATCTTCGGAATGAGCGGATCTTCGGAATGAAGAATGCAGCGTCTTCGAAATGAGCGGATCTTCGGAATGAAGCATGCAGTATCTTCGGAATGAGCGATCTTCGGAATGAGAATGCAGTATCTTCGAAATGAGCGATCTTCGGAATGAAAACTGCATTGTCTTCGGAATGAAGCCACTTATCTTCGGAATGAAGAACAGAATGTGTTTTTGACCTTTTGACCGATTTTTGAAGCCGAAAAAAGGGAAATAAAGGTTGGAAAAAGTAAAGAGAAATATCTTCCATCTGTCTTTGCCGTCATTGCCGACCAAAGCCATCATTAAGGAAAAGATCAAGTTTTAGTCCTCTTCTAGGATAAAACCAGAATTTGTTGCAGCATTGTAGGATTAGATCTTTTTGATATTCTTTGTTTGTAATCAGATCATAGGATAGCTATAAATATTGCTCCCATTCAGGTTGAGCGAGATAGATAGAAAAAGAGGTAGAAAATAGAGTAAGGAAGCTAGCAGAAAATACGAGTATAACTAGAAATTAGTTATTACGATCCTGTAATAGTTTTTCAGCAGAATTCTTGTAATCATGTCTTTTGATCAATAAAGTGCACCAGTTCTATTTCAAATTACTTGTAAATGAATGTGATTAAGATTTAGAAAAAGAGAGAGACTTACACCTTCTTCTGGACAAAGAGGCTGGCCACTTCCAGACCTAGGAGGAGGACTAACAAAGCAGGTTTTTATTACGATTTTGCTGCGATGAGAATGAGTTGTAGAACTTGTTATGTCAATTGCTTGTAAATAGTTGACAATATTTGCGGTATTAGTTTATTTATGCTTAGATTAATCTTGTGCTTAAAGTTTTAGTTGCAATCTTACTTTCGAGCAAAGTTTCCACTTTATTTTTAGATTGTTATTTCCGAATTTACTTATTTTTCAGCAATTTCCTGCATTTTATGTTTTGCTGTCAAAATATGAACAGAAGATTGACAACCTTATGTTATAGAACTTTGATAGTTTTTATTTCCACATTAGATCTAAACTTTCATTACTGCAAAAGTAATTAGATTTCCTTTATGCAATTAGGATCAGACTTTCAATTCTGCAGCTATTAATTATGCAATATAATTAGGTCTCATTACGCAATTGTAATTAGGACTTCATTTATGCGAGTTAATGATTAGTTTCCAATTCTGCAACTTAGATTCAGATTTAATTTATGCAATTTAGAGATAGGAATGTTCCAAAACCCCCCACACAATCGGTTCCACCAATAAGACTTGTTGCCCTAGATTGACCTAAGTTATAGTTGTTTCACTTCTTCTCCAGCAGATAGCCTTGTACACTGCCCTGGATTGATAGATTCATTGAGAATTAATGATGGTATAACGACTACGCATCATTTTGGCACCGTTGTCGAGGAATAGTGTTGTCAGAAGAAAACAAATAGTCCAATAGCTGTAATCAGACTAAGCTGTGAACATTCAGGTTAAAATCTGAATATAACAGTGGAGTAAGATAACAACTATTGACTTAATTTATGTCATTTAGGAGTAAACATGAATGAGTAAGTCTAGGGATACTCCAAAGGATCCCTGGCTTGTCCCATTAAGGAGATCTTCACGCCTAAGGGGTGAATCACCTGTGTTTGAACTACCTGAAAGATTGATAGAAAAATCACCAGTCTCACCATCAGTAGAACATTTTGAGAAAGGAAAATCACCAATTTTATCAACAGAATATCTTAAGGAAGATAATTCATCGGACTCATCAACGAGAGAAGCTTGGACCTCTTGAGAGAACAATTTGGAAAGCTTTAACTTCTCCTAGGAAACAAGAAACTATGGCAGAAGGAGGCAATGCAGATGGCCAGCATGGCTATGTTCATAATGAAGGGGATGATCAGGATATACTCCAACCATCCAGAACATTTGAATATCCTATTCATCTGAATCCAACACAAAACTCTCCCATGAAGACCATTTCACCTTCGGTACTTCCAACCTTCCGAGGTGTTGTATCTGAAGATCCTGATCAGTTTTTGTTTGAATTCAAGGTAGTGTGTCAGACCTATGATTATATAAATGACAATAAAAA
The DNA here is from genome assembly GCA_028583015.1 of Wollemia nobilis. Lineage (NCBI taxonomy): Eukaryota > Viridiplantae > Streptophyta > Pinopsida > Araucariales > Araucariaceae > Wollemia > Wollemia nobilis. Next base: position 1,210,553 of record JAQPPZ010016554.1, read on the forward strand.
ACTTAAGGTTTTTCCCTCAACTCTCAAGGATTCAGCATTACGTTGGTTCATGAGCTTAGAGCCAAATTCCATAAGAACTTGGGATCAAATGGAGACTATATTTTTAGACAAATATCAGGAATACTGCCGTGTAAGGAATAGAAAAGATGAGTTATTTAGAATCAAGCAGGAAGATGATGAGACCTTGGAAGATTATCTTGATAGGTTCTCCTTTGTTCAAAGGAGATGTGGACTAGTAGAACCAGAATTGTGTAAAACTATCTTTTTGAGAGGATTGCAAGATGAATCCAAGAGAAGTTCTGGATTTAATGGGAAAAGGGGATGTAACCACTCTCGGTAATGAGGAAATTATGGATCTCTGCAGGAATTACTCTCGCACTAAGCGAGAGAAGAAGAAAAAGCCGCACAAATGGCAGTGATGTAAAGGACTCGATAGAGGAACTTGCAAATTTCAAAACTGATATCCTAGTGCATCTAAACACTACTTTAGGGGAAATCTCTGCAAAAGCTAAAAACATAGAACCTTTGGAAATTTATTGCCCAAGATGTAGAAGTAAACATACTTTGCGGGAATTTCCTTTGAATAAAACATCTATCTCGGCCATTTGTAGTATCTGTTCAAAAAGGCATTCAAGCTGATCAATGCCACTGCTACCACAACTCAAAACTGTGTTAGAAAACTGGACTGAGGAACTCAACTATATTGGACCAAAACAAGGGGGAATTTCTCTCAATATCAAAATCCCCCTCGTTTTCCTACAAATTGGGGGCATAATCCTGGTACTATGCCTTGGGGACAATCGGAACCACCCCAACGTCCTTGGAATTATCCTCAATGGACAAATTCCCAAGAATGGCCACAATCAAATTGGAGTAACCTGACTGGAATCGGAATCAAAACAACCCCTCATGGAATCAAAACAATCCGGCTTGGAATCGAGAATCAGACTAATCCACATTGGGTGCAAAACCAACCACGGTGGAATCGGCAATACCGAGTCCTATCCAAGGCGACAAAGGAATCAAGGTCAAACTCGGCATTTGTTGCCTGCACCTAATCAAAATTTTCAAGAAAAACAACGGCAAACACAACAAGTGAAACAACCTCAATTGCCAGCTCGACCGAGTCACTAATCCAAATAGTGTAAGACAGACACCTCCTGTCTATGTGGCTGAAGCTGAAGAAAATATTGAAATTAATGTTCTTGATTGTAGCGATATCCAACTCCGTTCAGGGAAAGTTGTACCTGAACCAGTTTTAATGGAAATCAAAGATAATGAAAAGCAAGAATCATCAGAACCAGAGAGAATCCAACCAACAATAGAAACAGAAAAATTGGATCCAACAATAGAAAAAGAGACACAAGTAGAACAATTACCAAGGATAGTTCCATATCCTGAAAGACTTAATGCAATACCAAAAATTTATGAGTCAGAATTGGTCAAAGAACTCAAAAAGTTGACTATCTCATTACCCTTATTGCAAGCCATTAAGGAAATACCAGAAATTAACAATCTTGTCCAAAATTTGTGCATTAAAAGAGCGGGGAAGAAAGAAGAAAGCATTCCCCAAGGCTGTGCGAGGTTGAAGGGAAGATAGCTGATCTCTTATATGGAAAACTACTACCTCCAAAGTATAGTGATCCGGGAAGCCCGATTATCACAGTCACCATAGGTTCGGTACCAATATCAAATGTTTTAGTGGATCTAGGAGCTGCAATAAATGTCATGACTAAAGATACAATGGAACAATTACGGCTCAAACATCTCGGCCCCACATTTACGAGTTTTAGAAATGGGTGATAGGTCGGTTGCAAAACCTGAAGGAATCATTGAAGATGTCCCTATAGAAGTTTCTTCTTGGGAATTCCCTATAGATTTTCTGGTTTTACTGACCAAGAAATTCAGCACATGGATATCCCATTATTTTGGGAAGACCTTGGCTTGCAAGCTGCGGTGGCCTTCATAGGCTGCAGATCTGGAAATATGACTATTTCAAATGGTATTGAGCTGAAACAAATTTCTTTATATCCTCCTGCCAAAACCATCTAGCAAATTTTTAGGTCGGTTATGGTTTTCGACTCGGATGAAGAACCGAGAAGAGGTCATTTCTACACTAGCTACCTTAGTAGTAAGAGAACACACAGAAGACCTCAGTGACACGGAAAACTTAGAAAATGAAACAATCTTGATGAATGTTCTGCATGAACAAGGTTTAGAAGGGGAAGCAACAAATATCCAACAATTGATAAGTAATGAGGAGAATCAAAAATCTGAAGATGAATCATCTATGCTATCACGGGGAAACTCTATTTCACTACCACATGGATGGCACCATCATCTGATTTTTCCTTCTCACTTGTTCCATACAAGATATGCTTCCCTCAAGCAGCAATGAAACAGAAACTGCTTCGTTTCTCCCATCTCAGCAATGTCCTCTTAATCCCTTAAACACCAAATATGAAGGAGTGAATTCAGTCCTTCTAAATACAAAACAAATAGAAGTCCGACCAGGCAAATTTTTGAACATCTACGACCGACTTACTAGGGAAGAGGAAGAAAAATTGATAGTTGTTTTGCGGAAGCATGTTCATGCTTTTGCTTGGAACTACAAAGATATGTCGGGAGTTCATCACGATATATGTACCCATAGAATCTATCTTGAAGAAGTCAAGCCGGTCAGACAACCTCAAAGAAGATTGAATCCTGCCTTAAGAGATATTGTGAAAGAAGAAATTGAAAAACTCCTGGAAGTAGGATTCATTTACCCAATTTTTGATAGCCAATGGGTTTCTCCATTGGTAATAGTTCCTAAGAAAAATGGAAAAATGAGAGTATGTGTAGACTATAGAGAATTGAATAAGGTGACATACAAAGACCATTTTCCATTACCTTTCATAGATCAAGTGTTAGATACTCTTCTTTGGAAAAAGATACTTTTGTTTTCTTGATGGATTTAGTGGATATAATCAAATTCAGATTGCACTGAAGATCAAGAAAAGACAACTTTTACATGTCCATGGGGAACATTTGCCTATAGGGTTTTACCTTTTGGTTTGTGTAATGCCCCGACAACTTTTCAGCGAGCGAGTCCTAGCAATTTTTGCTGATCGACCACCAAAAGTGTTGAAATTTACATGGATGATTTCACGAGTATGTGGACAAACTTTTGATTTTACATTGGAAAATCTTGACAAAGTCTTAACTCGTTGTGAAACATACCACTTATCCTTAAATCCAGGATAAATGCTTCATGATGATGAAGGAAGGGATAGTTCTTGGTCATCACATCTCTCCTGAAGGGATCCAAGTTGATCCAAAGAAAGTTGAAATTATCAAGAATCTCCTTCCTCCTAAAACTCAGACTAATGTCAGAAGCTTCCTAGGACACATTGGTTTTTACCGCAGGTTTATTCCCAACTTTAGTACAATAGCCAGTCCTATGTTTGCCTTATTGACTAAAGATTCTGAATTCTCCTGGACTGCAAAATGTCAGGAAGCATTTGAAGCTTTGAAAGAGAAATTGATAACTCCACCTGTGCTCAGAGGACCTAATTGGACATTACCATTTCACATTCAGACTGATGCCTCCAATACAGCAATTGGAGCAGCATTAGGACAAATTGATAATGGTGAACATTATACCATCTACAACATTAGCAAGAACTTGACGGGAGCGAGAGAAAAATTATACAACAAGCGAGAAAGAATTCCTAGCGGTAATTTATGCCATCAACAAATTCGGGCATTATATCACGAGGTTATCAAATATTTATTCACACGAGATCATACAACCATTAAGTATTTGATGAATAAACCTATGGTAAGTGCAAGAATTATTCGTTGGTTGTTGTTGCTTTAAGAATTTGATATCACCATAATCAACAAACCGGGGAAAAGCTAATGTTGTGGCAGATTTCTTGTCTAGGTTGCGAGAACACGAGATGAAGGGGAATTAGTTGATGACACTTTTCCTGATGAAAAACTATTTGCTATATCGGTTCAATCACCTTGGTTTGCAGATATAGCCAATTATTTGGTCACGGGGAAAGTTCCTCCACATTTTACTTCAAAACAGAAAAAACAATTGATCAAACAGAGTTCTTCTTTTGAATGGATTAAGGGTATGCTTTTTAAGTGCAGTCCTGACCATGTGTTACGTAGGTGCATCCGAAAGGATGAAGTGTATGATATCCTTAGAGCTTGTCATGATGAACCCTCAGGTGGACACTATTCCGTAAAAAGCACGGTTAGAAAAATCTTGGGGATAGGATATTATTGGCCATCTCTTCACAAGGATGTGAAAAAGTACATCGGGCATTGTGATGCATGCCAAAGAATGGGGAAACCCACTCATACAAATGAGATGCCACTTGCAGCCTCAAATGGTTTTAGAACCATTTGAGAGGTGGGGAGCTTGATTTTGTAGGACCTATTGATCCACCTTCTCAAGGAAAGGTGCATATTCTAGTATGCACTGATTACACGACAAAGTGGGTAGAGGTGCGTGCTTTCAAACATGCTCGTGAAGAGAAGGTCGGTGATTTCCTGTATACTCAGATTTTTAGAGATTTGGAGCTCCACGGTCTATCACCACGGACCAAGGACCCCAATTTGCATCCAAAGTCATAAAAGCATTTACAGAATTGTATGAAATCAAACATAGGAAATCATCACCTTACCACCCACAAGCAAATGGCCGAGGTTGAAGTAACAAACGAGGGAACTAGAACGCATCTTGACAAAAATAGTAGCTTTTCATAGGAAAAATTGGCTAGACAAATTACCAAGCGAGTTTGGGCCTACAATACTACTTGGAAGTCCACTACTTGATTCACACCTTATGAACTAGTCTTTGGTAAAAAGCCTCTCTTACCTATTGAATTTGAGCTACTAACATTGCGCACGACATTGGAAATTGGAATTGAATTATCGCGAGGCACGGACGAGAAGGATTCTGCAGTTGAATGCATTGGATGAACTTAGATTGGATGCTCTGCACCAAAGCGAGGTAATTCGGGAGCGAGAGGAAGTTGTGGCATGACAGTCACATTCAGCAGAGGAAACTTCAACAAGGAGATTGGGCTTTCTTATTCGATTCTCAATATGAAGACTTCCCTAAAAAACTAAAAACTAGATGGTTGGGACCTTCTTTGGATTGAAGAGGTATTTAACAATGGAGCGGCTCGTTTATCCCCCATTGATGGGTCACGAAGAAAGTTGGTAGTGAATGGACATCGCCTCGGGGTATACCATACACCTCGACTAAAGAAGAATTCTTGCGGCAACTTGATAGTTTGGATACACGGCGAGTGGAAGAGATTCCTTCTTCCACTTCAAAACAATCAACATGATCGAGTGGATTTCAAGAAAAAATAGAAAATAAAAAAAAATCGAGAAAAATAGAAAACAAAAAGATGAATAAATTCAGAGTATGAATTCCTTCATGGGCATGGTTTCGGGGGAAATCATGAAATTCCTTCATGGGCATAGTCAGGATCAAGAAAAAAAAAGAGAAAAGGAGAGGTAAAAAAAAAAAATGAAGAAAAAAAGAGAAAAATGAATAACCCAGCAGTGAAAACCTTTTCTTAAGGCACTACTGAGTTGGTGTGCATGAAAACCAGTTTTCTGGCATGCATAACCTTGAGAAATTTCTGAACCATCATTGTACAAATTCACCTAGTGCACTTGTTTTGAAATGTTGCAGAAAATCTCAGTAGAATATCAACAAAAGCAGTCATTCTTCAAAATTGGCATTAACTATTTTTATCAGGTATATATTTCTTACATTTCTTCATTGTAAAATGATTGGTATATAGTATGTGACAATTAACCATTAGCATAAAAGGTATTCATAAGAGTTGGCATACTTAAAAACATGTTTTGAGAATGAAAATATTGATTTATGCCTAATCTTCGGAACAAGAATGCCAAAAACAATACCTGATGTATTATCTTCAAAATGAAATTGTCTTAGAATGATGACAAAATGAATGTTGCACTTTGTCTTTAGAAAGAAACTTTGTCTTCGGAATGACAATTTGTCTTTAGAATGAAACTTGGTCTTCAGAATGACGACTTGCTGCATCATCTTCGGAATGAAGATATGTCTTCGGAATGAAGATCTGTCTTCGAAATGGGGGTCTGTCTTCGGAATGATGATTTACTTTCACAATATAGCCTGATCTTCGGAATGAGGATTAATCTTCGGAATGAGGATTGATCTTCGGAATGAAAATTTTGCAAAGAAGATTTGTCTTTGGAATGAAGACCTGTCTTCGGAATGAGGTCATAATCTTCGGAATGAGGATTTGTCTTCGGAATGAAGACCTGTCTTCGGAATGAGGTCATAATCTTCGGAATGAAATTTTGTTTGCGCAATAAGTTATAATCTTCGGAAAGAGCATTTCCACGTGGCATCCAAGAAGGTAAGATACGACAAAATCAAGATTTTTCTTAGTTGCATGCGAGGAAGGGACACGTGTCAATCAGCACATGGTTTGTTTTTGCACTCATTGGAAATACGGAGAACATGACCAACCATATGCCACCGATTTTTAATGTCAATTAACATGCACGTGAGAATCTGCAAAACTAATGAGGTGGATCTGACGGCAAGGACATCCATGCAATTATCAACAAACAGGTGTACAGTGCAAAAGTAGAAATGTGTGCCATCTTTCTTTTCGAAGACGTGTTGCGAGGTACAGTGCACAGGATACGGTTCATTTCGAAGAAGAAGACGAGAAACAGGGCAACGAGGGTTTTAACTTAAAACTCTGCAAATTTGCAACAGAAAATAGCCAGAAATCCTGCAGTAGAACAGCAGCCGCAGTGTACAATTTTTAAACAGAGAAAAATGGGGCGAAAGATCAGAACAGAGCCTACAGATACCAATTACCTCCGAGAAAATCTGGCAATTGTGCAGATTTTTGAAGACGGAGGGTTTATGACATTTTTGGATAAATTCAATGGGTCTTACGAAGATTTAGGTGGCATGTTCACCCATACGTTCAGAAACAACCGAGCACATGTCAACGACATGTCTATTGAGGTAAGCCCTAAAATTTTAAGTCAGATTACAGAGCTACCATTAGAAGGGATTTCAATTACTAGATCTGGCAAGAACACATTGGCAAATGTAGTTAATCAGTTTGTAGAAGAAAATGATAGAGAACCTGAATACTTAACCCATAACAACACATGCAAAGGGTTAAAAAGGGCCGACCTACAGGAACCATGGGATGAAGTAGCCACCTGGGTGATTAAGTTTTTGACCTGTGAAGGGCAGTATGTGTTGTTGTCAGGGCATCATCTACGAATTTTAAACCATCTCAGACATGGTAGACAACAACCAGAAGTTAGGGTAAATCTTCCCATGTATCTGTATCAAGAGTTAAAGAACATGGCAAAAAGATATCAGGAGGGTAAAGGAAGCCTTCGCCATCATGGCCTCATCAAATTAGTTTGCCAACACCATTTTAGAGGAAACCCTAGGAGTTTTGACAGATTTTACTCTAACCTAAATGATGTCATTTTTGGGGATGAAAGTGAGGAAGAAGAAGAATCAAATACTGTTGATGTTGCTGTAGAAGAGGAAACAACTGCTGCAGAAAGTATTGTAGAAGTTGCTATAGAAAATGTTGCAGAGGATGCTGCAGAAGAAGGCTGAGAAGGTGCCCCTGAAGGTATTAAGAACTACACCCCACGCAACAGAAAACCTTGCTCCTGAACCCTCAACTTCACAAGTTAAGAGACAAAAGAGAAGAGGATCTGGAACTAGCAGCAGAGAAAAACAAAAGAAAGTTTGGTTTGCTGAAACTGCAACTGATTTGTCAGAACAGAGAAGTGAAACAAGGGAAACAGAGGCATCTAAAACGACCCCATGACCCTTGTCACCAGAAAATAGAGCAAAAAGAAGAAGTTTGCATCTGGAACTAGGAGGTCTACAAGAATCCATTTGAAAGAAACTATAGAACGGGTCATGGAGGAAGAAGATAGACCAAGTAGCCCGGATGTCACGGAGATACAACTGACATCGACAACTTTCTAGAATTCCCTGAACAGATAGGTGAGGGAAGCGAGCAAGTTGGTTTGGAAGAGGCTACAGTTCAACAGGCTACAGATATGGTAGATATCCTTATAGACAGTCTCACAGAGCCTCTTGAACAAGAACAACCTGTTGCAGAAGAAGAGATATTGGTTGAGCAGCCAAGCTGCAGTGATTTGTCTGTATCAGCTTCTAAAGTAGAAACAGAAGTGGAAGACATCAATGAGCGGTGAGGGCAGCAAGAAGTGTTGTCAAAACACAGACCAAATGGATCACAGAGAAAGAAAGCATCATTGAGATGCAAGAAAGAAAAATTGCAGAACTTAGGGAAGTGGCGAGAACTAAAAAAATTGTTGTTGTCACAATCGAAAAACGACTGGCTATATCCCATGATGAAGATAATTTGGCTCAATTGCTTACAGGTTTATCAAGAGGAGATGATTCGATGAAGCAGACATGGGAGTCCATCCTGAAATAGCACTCCTTCATTTTGAAGAAGTTCTTGTTCATTTTGAAGCAGCACCATCTTATTATGAAGCATTGCCTTCTTGTTCAGAAGATACTTCAAAAATGGTGAGGAATATTGCAGAGGATGTTGAAAATGAGCCACCAACACAGAAACAGTCCCAACAGCAAGAAAATGTTCAAGTAAGTACTCCTACTGAGGTCCCTGCATTTCAACTTGCTACACTTCCAGTAGAAACAGCAGATAAGGGGGTACAAGTAGAAATACTATCTGATGACAACCCCATAGAAATAGCAAATAAGGGGGTGCAAGTAGAGTTATTGACGGATGAACGACCGGTGGAAGTGGCGAGAAAAAGGAGTTCGGACAAATATATTGCCTAGGATCCCACCTATAGTAAGACCACCTAATATTGTGTCTCTAGAAGCGGTACAATGCAGACATAGCTAGCTGGATGCTTAGATATGAACAACTTGCCAATAAAACTAAAAAATTCAAATTGGAAGCAAAATAGCTAGAAGCCAAGGACACAGAAATTCAGGCATTGAAAGAAAAGGTGTCTGACTTATGTCAAATTGCTGAATTTTTAGTCCAATTTAGACGACCGACCGGGTTTTATGACCTTATTTTGAAGGAAAAGTACCTCAGATGGCGGGTCATGAGGATTACTTCAAATCTTCCCTATAAATTGGACACTATTGAAGATTTTCTGGAAGCATATTTTAACGAGTCCTTTTGAGCAGAAAAATCTCCTGTGTGAACTGTTTTTACACAGTTTCTTCATTCTAGAGGAAGTTGACTCTCATCCTCAAATCTACATTGGAGATGTTCAGTTGAGAGCATTTATGTCTACTTTGCAAAATCAGCTTTATTGGGATCACGAGAAAAGGCAGAATAAAGTGATTGAAACAAGGGCTGAGTTGTTAGTCAGAGCAATCCAGCCAAATCACCTAAATATCACTCAGCAACACTTCTCAATGATGAACAGGGATGATATTAAGAGAATGTACTTGAACAATTTGAGGGATTTGTGTGGCCAGATTTAACAATTTCTGTGATCACAATTTCTTCCCGGCATTGTCGGTATGCGAGAGACAGATGGAATGAACTTTCCATGTCTTTGAGGAAAAGAGAACCTATCTCCCCCATCAATCTAGAATGGTCCAGAAGAAGAGCGAGAAGGTGTAGTCCAAGCCGATCCAGATCATGCAACATAACTGGATAGGTCTCGGGTTCGGGCCTCCAACCATCATTACTCCAGTTCCATTCTACTTTGAGGAAGATGCCCGGCCTGATGAACAATTTGAAGATTGGCTCAGAAACATTCAGGAAAATAGGGGGTATTACATAGGCAAGAAGTTATTCTACAGGTCATGGAATCTAAACATGGACATATGCGATTCCATAGCCCAACAGAATGCATGAGGGCATGCATTAATATAAGTTGGGGGGAAAATGATGAGGCCTGGAAATGCCTCAATCATAACATGTTTTGTACACTAAAAATGCCTATAAACTCTTATGTTTTATATGATATGTTAGTTAAGTTGATTTAATATGTTGTATATTAACCATTTTGCATGATCAATGTATTTGAAATATTATATGTTGATTTTACAGCTTTTTGCATAGTTTTGTGTTCTTTTTGCTATGATTTGCTACAATGGGATATGCTTAGAATAATAGCAGCATTTCACTAATCATATTTTGATTTGTCTCAAGCATTTACTTCACCTAAATCAGCAGCGAGTGCAAGCAAGCTATTCTTTGTGCGGCAAAAGCTGGTCTTTCCCATGTAAATTCCAGCCGAGTTGTCCATAAATAGCAAGGCATGGAATTCACATGAGGAAAGGGATGAAGACCATTAGAATTTGATCTTAAGAGATAACCCACCTGAGAGATGCAGAAGAAATCAATGGAAAAGCATATATTTGTTCATACCAAGATATCTTCGAAATGAACAGATATCTTCGGAATGAAGGAACACAGCATCTTCGGAATGAGCGGATCTTCGGAATGAAGAATGCAGCGTCTTCGGAATGAGCGGATCTTCGGAATGAAGCATGCAGTATCTTCGGAATGAGCGATCTTCGGAATGAGAATGCGGTATCTTCGGAATGAGCGATCTTCGGAATGAAAGCTGCATTGTCTTCGGAATGAAGCCACTTATCTTCGGAATGAAGAACAGAATGTGTTTTTGACCTTTTGACCGATTTTTGAAGCCGAAAAAAGGGAAATAAAGGTTGGAAAAAGTAAAGAGAAATATCTTCCATCTGTCTTTGCCGTCATTGCCGACCAAAGCCATCATTAAGGAAAAGATCAAGTTTTAGTCCTCTTCTAGGATAAAACCAGAATTTGTTGCAGCATTGTAGGATTAGATCTTTTTGATATTCTTTGTTTGTAATCAGATCATAGGATAGCTATAAATATTGCTCCCGTTCAGGTTGAGCGAGATAGATAGAAAAAGAGGTAGAAAATAGAGTAAGGAAGCTAGCAGAAAATACAGAGTATAACTAGAAATTGATTGTTACAGTCCTGTAACAATTTTTCAGAGAATTCTTGTAATCATGTCTTTTGATCAATAAAGTGCACCAGTTCTATTTCAAATTACTTGTAAATGAATGTGATTAAGATTTAGAAAAAGAGAGAGACTTACACCTTCTTATGGACAAAGAGGCTGGCCACTTCCAGACCTAGGAGGAGGACTAACAAAGCAGAATGAGTTGTAGAACTTGTTATGTCAATTGCTTGTAAATAGTTGACAATATTTGCAGTATTAGTTTATTTATGCTTAGATTAATCTTGTGCTTAAAGTTTTAGTTGCAATCTTACTTTCAGCAAAGTTTCCACTTTATTTTCAGATTGTTATTTCCAGAATTTACTGTTTTTCAGCAATTTCCTGCATTTTATGTTTTGCTGTCAAAATATGAACAGAAGATTGACAACCTTCTATTACAGAACTTTGATAGTTTTTATTTCCACATTAGATCTAAACTTTCATTACTGCAAAAGTAATTAGATTTCCTTTCTGCAATTAGGATCAGACTTTCAATTCTGCAATTGTTAATTCTGCAATATAATTAGGTCTCATTATGCAATTGTAATTAGGACTTCATTTATGTAGTTAATGATTAGTTTCCAATTCTGCAACTTAGATTCAGATTTAATTTATGCAATTTAGAGATAGGAATGTTCCAAAACCCCCCACACAATCAGTTCCACCAATAAGACTTGTTGCCCTAGATTGACCTAAGTTATAGCTGTTTCACTTCTTCTCCCGTAGATAGCCTTGTACACTGCCCTGGATTGACAGATTCATTGAGAATTAATGATGGTATAACGACTACGCATCAGAATGGGTTTTAGAGCCTTCTTTATGTTCATGTGAGGAGGAAGCCCTTGAAGCTTCCTCACGTCTTTGAGATGTTTCTATGTGTTTAGAGGATGCCCTTGAGGTCTCCTCATTTCTCCTTTATGAGGATGGTTGTGAAGCCTCTTTTTGTTTATGTGACTTTGTTCCATGATGTGGTTCCTTACTTGGGGTTTCTCGAGGAGATCCCCAAGGGTTGAGTTATCACACCTTATGCTCACGGAGCTATGTCTCACGGTCTTACGAGTAGTTCGTTCAATGTTACTATGACTCCGCCTATGGGCATGAATTGTTTTTGTCTCTCCCTTGGTATCAGACCGAGGGTGCTTACTTCTTGTTTTGACCATGTTGTTTTATGACTTGATCTTTTGAGTTGCAAATTAGGAATGACCACACAATACCAAACAAATATTTATCTTAATTACTGATTTGAGTGTGCCCTAGACTGTTTTATGTGTTTTGATGTGTTGCTCTTTTGATTTCTTTGCTCTTGTTCTTAGATTAAGAATGAGAAGACTCATCCATAGTGACAATCAAGTACACTCATTCCAAACATGATTTTCTCAAAAGAAGCTAGGGTACATCGCTGAAGACCCAATGGAGGATTCACCTAGCTCTTCCATTCTGAACCAATGATTGTTCCAATAGTGGGAGATAGTTTGAACACAAGTAACTTATTGTCACTATAAGTAAGTTTCTCAACCAGTGGAAGGAGATGAATTCCAACGTCACTGGATTGAATTGAAGGTTGGTGATGAAATCCAACTCTCTAATATTTTAAATGAGATGTGCATGTGTGGTGTTTATTTTAAGCTTGTGTATCATAAAGTGCATCATATAGCAGCAATGAATCTTTCCTATATGCCTAAGTGAAAAAATGCATTTCAATATTCAGAAATATTCATGAACTACTATGATTTGTATGAGCACACTTTATCTCGTGCAACTATGGCCTCTAGCAGGGCCTCAAAGTAAGCAAACAACATACAATGTCTAGCACGTTGGATTATAGAGTGAACTTTTTAGGCATAAGCCATTGTTCCTAGCAACTCCTAGTGGAAAATTTAAAAGGATATCTAAGATATGTGCAATGCTTAATTTTTTCTTCTTTTATTCCTTCAATTTCCCAACATGAATGTGCTTTAAGTTCTCTATTTTAAACATACAGAAGTAGACAGAAAGCTATAAAATATCAGAGAAGCTATACCAACCTTTGATCTAGCTCAAAGAGTCTGTGTTTTGACCTCTGCTGCACTCCAGTCCTGGCCACTATTGACCAGAGCGGTTGATTCTTGGTCGCTATAGCTCAGAGCGGTTAAGCTCTATTGGTCGTTGTAGCTCAAAGCGGCTAGTTTTTGGCCATTGTAGCTTAGAGTGGCTAGACCTGCACACAAAAATAAGTTAGTATTTCGATAGAAAATGAAAAATTAGTGGTGGTCCCACCGTGATCGCCATCTGTAGCGACCCTGGGAACGCACGCACCGGTCCCTTTTTGTAACCCTACTTGCAATGCTATTTAAAATACCAAAGATAAAATGGAAAGACAAGAGGAAAGAGCATATAACATGAAATAACAAAAGACAGATATATTTATTGATATTGAAGCTCGGTTACATGTCGGTCCCTCTCAAGGATATCCATTTTGATACAATAAATTACAAATATGCAAGGAGTGCCCCTTCCATGAAGAGGTGGTGCGCTTATAAAAGCTTCTCGATTTCGCACATGAAAATGTATGAGGGCTTATCTAGGTCTATTTCCTAGAGGGATCTCTTTTTCTCTCGTATGTTGCAATCTTCTTTCGATGTGCCTGTGGCCCTGCAAGCAATGAAACAACAACGCACATTCAGGTTTTTGAGATTGCCTCCCAGGATGAGGTTGTTAGTAATCAAAGAGTGTAATGGAAATATGATAAAACTATGCCATAAGATCATGTAAATCTATGCTAATGACGTGAAAATGTGAAGAAACAAAATAAAAGAAGTTATGTCTATCTAAGCTAAGCCTACAGGCCACTGTCCAAGACAACGGTTGCTAAAGTAAACCTTGCCCTATTTTCCCCAAAGCTATGGGTCAAAGACTATAATCTGATGTTGAAATAGTAGGTGTTATGCTCTTCAATTCGTCAGAGCTCCACCATACACGTGATCTCAAAGAGAACTCTTCGAGTCTCTAAAACTCTCCTCAAAAGAATATCTCTCTCCCCTGATGTGATAAAATATCCCCCTTTGGTGCTCTTAGGCTTGCACCTTTTATAGCGTGAAACCCTAGGTCTATGTCCAAGCCCTAGAAATGAATTTCTCATGTGTAGTGCAAGTTAGCATGAGAAGCTTTTGTCCATTGTCTATATTCGAAGGCCAGTTAACTAAAATCTAACTGCCCATTTGAGTCTTCTATGTGAACTGGTCATTAGCATGAGAAGCTTTTGTCCTTTGTTTATGCTTGGAGGTTAGTTAAATTAAGTCTAAATGTAAACTCAAACCTCCCATGTGAACTAGTCATGAAAAGGAATGCAAAGTCACTCTCGCTCACCTTTATTGCATGTAGACTACCACTTTCACCCGAGATTGGGCCTGTTTGTCGACAAACTACTTCTTATGGCTTATCCGCTATCATCTGCAGCGGCTAAGATCTGGCTGTTGTCGTCTGCAGTGGCTAAGGTTTGGTCACTCTAGGCTTGAGCGGCTAGAATCTGGTCGCTCTTGGTTTGAGCGACCAAGCTTGGATGGCTTGAAAAGGCCCCAAATGAGTGGTGAGAACCACTATTGATGTTTGGAAAGTCCAAGATTATGTCTTATGATCTTATGAGTGTATCTATGTGAGAAGCTCCCCTGAGAATGATACAATTTAGGTGTCTACAGATGCCCCTTTTTGCGATGCGTTGTGTGGAAAACACAATGCTGAGCAAAAACATAGACTAATCTATTTGTAGGGTGTATGGTGATCAATGGTCTGATCAATGTTAGATGGCCCAATCATGCAAGATGGCACGCATCCCTTGAATCATTGCCTCAATTTTCGGAAGACTTAGCTCAGTAGCTTTTGCATGTTAAATTGCACTCATTCCTCAAACTCAATCGGGTAGCTTCAGTTGCTACAACAATTCCGATCGGTAGGAGAGCTACAATTAAATATGTCATGTTTGCTTACATTCCTAGCAAACAAGGGAAATTTGTGATTGTTATATGCAATGATTCGTAGGACGAACACAATTTTGTTATGATTGAGTGATCTTTTGTTGATTTTTATTATGATTATGTTGAAATTTTGAACTACCTCTTCACACAATGAGTTGGTGAAGAAATGACAATGAATGAAGCGACAAGTCGCTTGACCAATATGACTAATGTGGTTCCTTTCTAGCATTTATTGCTTTTAATGGGCAATCCCACATCCAAGTGTGATTCCAATTGCTTATGATAATCATCCATACCTATCCCAAGGAGCGGTCCAACTATCAATAGCCTTCTTAGGGAGTTAGGATGAGTGATTTTGTTTATGCCTAGATTGTATCACTTTGACTTAATGTTTTTGATGTCATAGGGGAATTAGAATGACCCCTTCGCACCCATGGAGTAGTTTGACCATCTTGATCTTCTTCCATTTTGAGGGGTGACATCGTAATTCCAAAATAAGTTGTTTTTGCCCCAAGTGGCCTTATGGTTATCTACTCATCTCACCGAAATACATGGAGTGCAAATCATTGCAATCATCGAGTGGATAGAGTAGGTAACTGGATACGAGGCCTACTTGAGATTATGATTTTATGTGATTTTTTTTGTTATTTTGAATATTTTGATGATCCTAAACCACCAAAGTGTGTTTATTTATTGTTTTTGTGGGATCCCTCAGGGAGAAAATCTCTTATTTTACTCTGTGGATCTGGATGCTATTAGGTCTAGCGGCCTATGAGTTCCTGCCTGTGGTCGTTGTCACCTTGGATGGCCAAGATGTTCGGGCCGTTGACGTCAGCAATGGACAAGGTGTAATTAAGGAAATATAAAAATTTGCTTTTCTAGGTTTTGACCTGTCATTTTCACTTTTGAAGATTCATTTTTAGATCTCTGGTGCGACGATGATGGTTGTGACTTTGAAACTTGTTGGTGTTGAGGATATGGCTACGCAGGGCAAGATATCAGCTACTGGAGGAGCCGAAGCTTCTTGGGTATTTCTCTCTTCAAAACCTTAGCTCTCTTTTCTTTGTCTAAGTAAAACTAAAGCTCACTAAGTAATGAGCAAAATGAACCTCACTAAACCTGCTAGCAACGAACAAACTCTGTAATTAGGCTTAGGTTCCCTTTTGCTATGGTGGGTTAGTCCCCAATTTTACTTTCTGTCAATGGCTTTAGCCTAGGGTTTTTCAAATTTTTTTAGTTATTTACCTACTGCCGCCATTTTGGGCATTTTGAACTTAGCCTAGTTTTGATGCTTGGGTGGGAAATTTGCTTTACATTCTATTTGTTTTCCCTCCCTCTGTTATTCTTTTTTGAATTATTTTGTTAGTTTGCAATTTTTTTGATTTTCTGGCCAAGGGTTCACGGGTTTGCGGTGCCGCTCCTTAGCTGTTTTCGCTCAGAGCGACCAGCTCTGAGCCACTGTCGCTCATAGTGGCTAAGCTTAAATCCCAACGTCAAAAATTTAATCGTTGGGCCTTGGCCACTGCTGCCTCTAGCGGCTAGGTTTCGATCGTTGTAGACGACAACGGCTAAAGCTTGAGCCTTGTTTTTTTGTTTTTTTTTTGCGTATTTTGTTGAATTTTTTATGACTTTTTGAATTTTGCTTTGCTTGATTAGGTGCAATTTATTCTTCTCTTGCTTAGATTTAGAGTAACTCATACTCTTTTGCATTGTTTTCATGTTTATTGTGAATTATGCCTTAGATGCATTGTAGTTATGTTTTGTCTTTCTTCTGCTTTGCTTAGATCCTCACTACTCGGGCCCGAGACCCGAAGCTCCTACTTGACCTACTTCCTAGATTTTATGATACTGACTGGGAGTGGTTTAAGGCCCGTGGGCTACATTACGTCATCAGGTTGCCCCATATTATGGTCGACCAGGCTTATCTTACAGCCTTAGCCCACCGTTGGGACCCGCAGACCAACACCTTCCACCTTCCACCCGATGAGATGACTATCACACCGGAGGACGTTTACAAGATCTTTCGGATCCCATTTGATGGGGTGCCCATTGTTTCGTCGGCCACTAATGATTAGGTGGTCGTCTATGCTCAAGTTTTTGAAGCACGCTCTGCACAGGCCCTCCGAGAGACTGGATCTAGGGAAGTATCTATCAAAGCTTGGTATGATGCTCATGTTTTCACAACGAGGCATGTCGTGTTGTTTATGGTGATCAGCAATATTCTTATCCTGGACTGCTCGGGTTTGAGGTTCCCTTGGAACCTTCTGGAGATGGTGCAGGACCTATAGGATAGCGAGGAGCCTATCATCTATGCATGGGGTATATCATTATTGGCTCAGTGCTATGATGAGTTGTACCACATCTGTCGACGGGGATGTGTCAGCATTACCTGTAGCTTGCTCCTATAGGTTTGGGGATGGGAGCACATTATAGTAGATTGTCCTAAGGGGCTCCCGGTCGTGATCACAGCGATTGATTCTTGGACACAGTGCTATACTGCCAAATGGGCTCGAGAGCACGAGGAGCATAAGAGCCGCACTTTTGCAGGGGATTTGTCCCACTACACTGGTGCTTTCACCATATTGTTGGTTGGAGATGTCGTGTGGCAGCCTTACTATGAGTGTTGTACTTGGGATGATCCAGCTACTTTTACTGCCAGGACACAGTGCAAGTGATGGCTCGTTGGCCGTAAGATTGCCATCCGGGAGTATTTCTTCTACTCAGGTTCTTCATCAATACGGATTGCAACAGGATGTGCCCTTGATATCATTCTTGTATAGGCACCTCATAGTAGAGAAGGACCTACCTCCATGACAGATCACAGAGCTTTCAGATGAGGATGACACCCTAGTTGTAGACCCTACAGTGGCTAGGGGAGTTATAGAGGCCTACTCTCAGTGGTGGGGTGATCGGATGTGGCATGGCATCGGTATCCTAGGGTGCGAGGATGATGGCGGGGGTGATGGCATAGATCCGATAGGACGCAAGGTTCAAGCCAGGACTGAGGTATGGGGTAAGCCGATAGAGGAGGTGGCAATAGAGGATTCTGATGTTCCTAAGGAGGAGGAGGAGTTAGAGCCCGAGGAGATAGACTCTCCTCTTAGAGCATAGTTGCATGAGGTCGAGGTTGAGCTTCAGGCCACTAAGATCTAGGTACAACGATGAGATGCTACCATTGAGTAGCTCTCAGCACAGATACAGGCTCTACAGGCTACTATTGGGGTGGCGATGTCAGGATGCAGTTTGTTGTTCCTCCTTCTACACCATAGGAGGCTCCAACGACAGGTTCAGGGGTAGATGTGGGACATCTCCAGTATTTGTTGGATGAGCATGAGGAGCGGATCTAGGGACTTGTGGATCATGTTACCCTTATTTAGATGCATCTTAGGAGGCATGGGATTATCCCTAAGGATCCTAGTAGGTGCGGGTGGTTCGCAGGTCAGTGGGCGCTCCACCTTGGGGCAGTCTTTCGCCTATCCTAGCCAGCGGACCCGAACTCAAACAAAGAGACCTATAGGCTCACATCACTCGACTCATGATACCGCCACAGGGGGGGGTAGCACTAGAGGAGGTGATGTAGGGGGCTCAGGCCCGGTACTTGATTGATGCTCTACTTGGTCCTTAATTCATTTTTAAGGTCGATTGACCTAAATGACTGTAGCCCACGGGTATTTTTGTATATCCATTGGACTTGACACACATACTTTTATGATAGATTTTCTTTTTATGACTCATTATGTGTATCATTTATTGTTTTATGCTTTTGTTATTATTTTGTTTTATGATATGATGTGATGATGGTATTATGATGATTTGATGAATATGATAGATGATAGATGATATTTGAAGATGCTTAGATGGATGTGTAGATGCTTATATGTTTTGATGCGATGTATTTTGTTGATGAAGGATGAATGATGAATTTATGATTTGGTATGCAAATGGATATTGTCTATATGTTTTATGATGTGGTTTATGGATTATTAATGACTTGTTTTTGTGGATGCAAATGTTATTGTTAAATACATGTTTAATTTTTTCTTTGATTATATGCATCTAACTTATGTGATGGAATGGTATAAATGAACTTGTATGCTCTAATTACTTAAAACATACGGAATGCATATGACATTGACAATCTTAATGGGTGATACCACAGAAAGTAAAAAAATAATCATGAATTTAAATAATCACTCCTATCATAAGAATTGATTAAGTATTCATATATGATATGTAATGGTGTGTAATGTATTTTCTTAATAAGTTTCTATAAATTAAAAGATATAAAGTAGTCAGTGGTTGTCTATATACTATTTCTAATATATATGTGGTATTTGTCCTACTATGTTGATACCCCCTAATTTAAAATAATCTTATAAATAATTTGATGGTGTGAATGATGTGATGATTTGTTGCTATGTAAGAATTTTTGGGGCTTTCCGATGATTCAAACACTCTAGTTACCCTATCAACAATTGTCTACTTACCACTTAGACTTTTGAAAAGTAAGGCTTTTGCCATGGACCTGGGTTTTCATGATCTCTGTGTGTCCATGTGATTGCATATTTTTAGATAGAATTCAAGCATTTCCTCCGATGTCACATGGGATTCTTTCATCCCATTGCTAAGATTAGGGATCCTCAAGTGTTCATCTCATCCTTATGTTGGACTTAGTTGGACTATACCACTAGGCAATATTGGGTTACATAAGCTATCTTATCCACATTCAAACATTGGTCTACACAAATGCATGAAGTAGTTGTGGTAGACATATCATCATGGGTAAGTATTTCTCCTTCCAGTTTTGTACAATGCTGAGAATTCCAAGGATTTAAGCTTTATTCCCTTCTTTTTGGCTTCTTTTTGGCTTTGGATTTTTGCTCATATGTAGTGATGAAAATCACTGTTTATTTTGATTTGATTTTTTCTTTGAACGGGGATTTTTTTGTAGTGATGATAATCACCGTTTATTTCGCTCATACGTAGTGATGAAAATCACTGTTTATTTTTTATTGATTTTTTTGAGCTTGATTTTTATTTTTGGATTTTGATTTGTGTATCGGATTTTTGCTTTGAAATTTGGACTGTATACTTTGTCTTTTGAATATGTACTTTGCTTTGAGATTTTTGCTTATTTTGATTTAAGCAAGGGATTTTGATAGGGTAAAGCTTGTCCTTTTTCCAATTCTCAGCACCTTTAAACCGGTTGCATAGGGGGATAAGCAAGGAAGATCATTAAGGTAACCTAGACCACTTTGTAGCTTTCATATTTTCCTTGTACCAGCTAGGATTTTAGTGTTTCAATTAGTTATGGGATCTTGAATATCCAAGGCTTTATCACAGCTAGACCTTACCTTCTACTAATCAAAGTTTTTTTCCTTAAAAGTTGATAAGATCACTAGGTGTGGTTGATTAACCGAAAAACCTTAGTATATTATGTATAGCAAAAAATAATGGTTGTGTTGAAAAACACAATTACACACTGATGTGGATGGAGGTATGGATATGAATGACTTGTGTGACAAACTGTGGTATCACTTTTAAGGCTCTCATGACATATGCAATTGTAATGGATGTGAAAATGCAATGCAATGATGTGGATGCGAGATGTGAGATGCAATTTTTTTGTTATTTTTCATTTTATGTTGTTTTGTATTTTTGATTAATTTGACCAAAGGGCTTATTATGCCTTTGGGGCATTTGTTATTGATTTTGACCAAGCGATTTGAATTACCCTTGGAGCTTTTGATTTGATGGGATTTGACCAAGCGGTTTGAATTACCCTTGGAGCCTTTTTGAATTGATTTTGACCAAGCGGTATGAACTACCCTTGGAGCCTTTGATTGATTGTTTTTGACCAAGCGATATGAATTACCCTTGGAGCCTTTGAATTGATTTTTGACCAAGCGGCTTGAATGCCCTTGGAGCGTTTTGAATTGATTTTGACCAAGTGGTATGAATTACCCTTGGAGCCTTTGATTTGTATTTTTGACCAAGCGGCTTGAATGCCCTTGGAGCATTTTGAATTGATTTTGACCAAGTGGTATGAATTATCCTTGGAGCCTTTTGAATTGATGTTTGACCAAGCGGTATGAATTACCCTTGGAGCCTTTGATTTGATTTTGACCAAGCGGTATGAATTACCCTTGGAGCCTTTGATTTGCATTTTTAGAATTTTATGTTTTTATGATTTGTTTTGACATATTTGAATGTTTTTGTGTTTTATGACATATTTGAATGTTTTTGTGTTTTATGACATAATGCCTTTAAGTGAATGATATTGAGAGGTTCAAGCTCTTCAAAACCATCTAATGGTATAAGGTGATATGCTCTAGGACCAACTCTTGTTGAAATCATATATTGACCTATCCAGTTTGCTACGAACTTATCTCGCAAATGTGTCGACAGATTTGAATTTTGTTGGTTTTCTTTGAGCACTAGATCTCCAACCTTTAATTCCCTTAGGTGGATTTTGCTATTGTAAGCTCGCACAAGGCGATCTTGGTAAACATAAAGATGCTCTAAAGCATTGACTCGACATTCATCAAGAAGCATCAACTGATCAAGGCAGCCTTGTCGTGCAGCTTCATCATCTATGAAGTCCTTTAATACGCGTAGAGTCGGGATTTCCAACTCTAGAGGCATGATGACCTCAGTGCCATATACTAGTGAAAACAGTGTTGCCCTAGTGGGTGTTCATATACTAGTCCTGTATGCCCATAGTGCAAGAGGCAACTACGTGTGCCAATCCTTGTGATTTTCTTGCATTGTCTTCCTTAAAATGGAGACTATTATTTTGTTTGAGGCTTCTGCTTACCCGTTTGCTTGTGGATAATAAGGCATTGAAAAACTGTGGTAAATATGGTATTTGTTCATTAAAGCACACACATTTTTGTTCTTGAAAGATGGCCCATTATCCGATATTATCTTATAAGGTACCCCAAAACGACTGCAAAGCTTGCGATGGTAAGTGTGTTAGGTTTGCATGATGCTGGCACTTACTGCATTTCTTGACATACTCGTAGCAGTCCTTTTCCATGGTGGGTCAATAGTAACCCATTCTCAAGATGCACTTAACGATGGCCATGCCACTAAAATTGCCTCCACATGTTTTATCGTGAGATTGTGAAACTACCCAAGATGTTTCCTGGGGCCCAAGATGTTGATTCCTAGTCTTCACAAGTTTTTCTACAACCCTATGGAAAGACTAGCCAAATAGCAATTCCAAAATTTCTAAAAATGAAATCTCCTTATCTCCTCTCAATCTCTCTTGGGGCTATCTCTATCTCCTATCAATCTACCTTGTGCTCTGATACCACTGTTAGCTTTTGATGCTATATACTTAAGGAAATGCAACCACAAGAACTCAAAATGAGCAATCAATATTAAGTATATGATAATGGCAATATACTAAGTAGGAAAAACTAATAATAAACTTCTGCAATAACTCATAAAAATACCATTAATGAGATCTCACAAAACAGTATGATGTTTTATATTGGAGGTCTCCAACACTCCATAATTCATACATGCTCTACATTGTATCTACTTTCTCTACTCCTCTATATTCTCTACTATTCTCTATGCTCACTCTTTTTTCTATCAAAGGCCTATATATAATGAGATGTCTCTCTTGGTCTTTCACCTACCTATGACTCTTCATCTTCATATTCTATGACTCATGTACATGTGGACTACATGCACATTTACATCATCAAGTAATTTGCACATTCTAACACTTATGTGTTTATTACATTGCATAAAGTAAATACTAATCAAACTCCTAATCTAGAGATGTACCCAAGGTGGTACATTGGCATGTACAAAATAATCTAATATATTCCAATAATTAACGCATGGGGCATATTGGTGAAAGGCCTTCGAACATTAAAAATGAAAGGTATGGCTAAAGGAATTGTTGATTGCCCATTAAATTTTGATTTTTGTGAGCATTGTGTTTTTGGAAAGCAAACCCGAGTCAATTTTCCTAGTAGTGCTACAAGATTTGAAGGAATTTTGTATCTAGTTCACAGTGATGTGTTTGGACCTGCAAAAGTACCATTGTTAGGTAAATCTATCTATTTTGTTACATTTATAGATGAATTTTCAAGAAAGACCTAGGTATATTTTTTACAAAACAAATTTGATGTTTTCAATAAATGTAAACTCCAATGAGTATTGCTCTAATGAATTTGAATAGTTTTGCAAGGACTATGGAATAAAAAGACAAAAAACAACTCTGTATACTCCACAGTAGAATGGAGTTGCAGAACAGATGAATAGGACATTCATGGATAAGGCCAAAAGCATGCTAAGGGGTGTAGGGTTAGAAAAGAAATTATGGGTAGAAGTTGTGTTAACTTCTTGTTACCTCATCAATAGATCTTCTACCTCAACTTTGGTGGACAAGACTCCACAGGAAGTATGGACTAGTAAGAAACCCTCTCTCAGTCATATAATGGTTTTTGGTTGCGATGCTTATATGTATGTCCCAAAATAGAAAAGGACTAAGCTAGACTAAATCTGAAAAATGCATATTTATGGGTTATAGTATTGGTATTAAAGGATATAAATTGTGGAACCTAAAAACACAGAATATTGTTTACAATCGTAATGTGATCTTTAGAGAAACAAAAGGGATTCCAAAACAGGAAATGCAACCAAGCAAAGAACCTAAAATAATTCAAGTAAAATTGAAACAACAGGAAGAACATGTGGTAGAACTTGATGCTATAGAAGAAGATGAATTACAGAGAGAGCCTGAAGAGGAGAATTCAAAGGAAGAAGGTGGGAAGCTAAAGATGCAGAACCTCGAACTCCAAGTTTGAGGAGATCAGATCAACTAAGAAGACTCCTAGAAAGGTATAGCCCTTCTACATTTAATATATCAGTTACTGATGAAGAACCCAAGACTATAAAGGAGGCACTTCAATCAAGTGGGTATAAGTCTTGGAAAAGGGATATGGATGAAAAATTTGAGTTCCTAGATAAAAATAAGACGTGGGATTTGGTGAAATTACCCCTTGGAAGAAAACATGTTGGTTGTAAGTGGGTATTTAAGAAAAAGTACAATATACAAGGAAAGTTGTAGAAGTACAAGGCTCATCTGGTAGCAAAAGGATTTTCTCAAGTTGAAGAAATTGACTTTGATGAGATTTTTTCTCCTGTGGCTAAACTAACTTCAATTAGATTTATGTTGGTTATTTTTGTTGCTTTTGATCTTAAAATGGAACAGATGGATGTAAAAACAATATTTCTACTTGAACTTGATGAAGACATATATATGTCACAACCATAATGCTTTAGGGTAAAACGTAAGGAGGACTTGGTATGCAAGTTGAAAAAGTCCCTTTATAGCTTGAAGCAATCTCCAAAAATGTGGAACCAAAAATTTGATAGATTGGTTTTGACACTTGGGCTTGGAAAAAGCAAAGCAAATCCATGTGTGTATTTTAAACAAGAAGGTGAATTTTTTTTTATCATTGTTTTGTATGTAAATGACATGTTAATTGGTAGCAATAAAGAGATGATAAAGTTACTAAAATCTCGGTTATCTTTTGAATTTGAGATGAAGGATTTGGGTGCTACAATATTTATTTTGGGCATGGAAATAATAAGGGATTGTTTAAATAGAAAGTTGTGGTTAAATCAGAGGAAATATGTTGATTTGATAC
This sequence comes from Wollemia nobilis, assembly GCA_028583015.1. Lineage (NCBI taxonomy): Eukaryota > Viridiplantae > Streptophyta > Pinopsida > Araucariales > Araucariaceae > Wollemia > Wollemia nobilis. Next base: position 1,235,250 of record JAQPPZ010016554.1, read on the forward strand.
TATAGAGGTTTATGATGCATGATTGTAAACCAGTATGTATTCCATATCATGTTGGTCAAAATTTATCTGTTGAACAGTGTCCTAAAACAGATGAGGAAACTGAAGAAATGCAATGTGTTCCTTATGCTAGCATTGTTGGTAGTCTGATGTATGCAATGGTTTGTACTAGACCTGATATTGTACATTCAGTGGAAGTAGTTAGCAGATATATGTCGAATACAGGAAAGTAACATTGGATTGTTGTGAAGAGGATCTTCAGATATTTGTATGGAACTTCATATTATGCTATCTATTACTAAGGAAAATCTAGAGATGGTAATATTGTAAATCTACGAGGTTTTGTGGATGTTGACTAGGCTGGAGATTTTGACAAGAGAAGACCCACGAGTGCTTATGTGTTCAGACTATATGGAGGGGTAGTAAGTTGGATGAGTAAAAAGCAATCAGTGGTTACTTTGTCCACAACAAAGGCAAGGCAAAGTACATTACAGCAACTCATGTCTGTAAAGAAGCAGTGTGACTACAAAGGTTGTGTTCAACATTTGGTCTTTAACAGAAGGATGTCAGAATTGACAGTGACAGTTAGAGTGTAATATTTTATGCCAACAATCTTGGTTTACATGATCAGTCAAAACATATTGATATCAAGTACCATTTTGTGAGAGATGTTTGAAGGGAATTGGATGATGCTAGAGAAAGTTGATACAGATAATAATGTTGTTGATTCATTAACAAAGGATGTACTTGCTCAAAAAATTTCTTGGTGTAGAAGATCTATGGGCATGGTTGCCCTTGACAGTTGACAATGGCAGTTTTTGACCCTTATAAAAAGTATTCAACAAGTGGGAGAATGTTGGAAATATGTTGAATATTTTTCATGTTATTCTTGTGGGGTTAACTCTAAAAGGTATTGGACACTCTCCATGTATCCTCGTCAAGGTTCGAGGTCAAGCCAGGTCCCAAGCAGGAATTCGGGGGCGATAGCCCCCGAAAAGCAAGGGTTCGGGGACAACAGACCCCAAAAAAAATTTAGGGTTTCTTAAGCTATTTTTAGACCCATATGGGTTGTTTAGGGTTAAATATTTGAACCCATGGTATTGTAAAATTTGTTCTTATGTTGTTGTTATTTAAATTGCACTTGCATTAGGGTTTGGAAGAAGAGAGACAAACATTATTGTATTGGAGATGATTAAGTTTATACAATAAGGAGATACTACTATGCTAAGTTTTTTTCCATAAGGGTTTCTAAGGTGAAATACTATGTTATGTGTGTATTTGTTATCCTCTTCTTTTTTTCTTTCATTTTGTATTTACTAATTTTCTAGATTTAGTTTATCGAGGCTTTTTGTTCTTCATACAAGGCTCCTAAGTTGATGCAAATTTTAAGTTAATTGGATATCTTAGTAGTGATCGGTGTAATTAAAAGGATTGGAAATATTTTAAAGCTTCCAAATATCTTGATGCTTTGAGTATTGTTGGTCAAGAATCTGCCTTAGGTATGGAATGTTTCATCCATGCGCCCTAGACCCGGCCAACATTGAAAGGTCGAAAGGAAGAAATGCCTCCCATGCCAATCTCTAGAGAGGGTTGGTTCCCTTGCTACTCTAAACTTGGGTTGGAATTAAGGAAACAGGAAAGGAATGATAAATGACTGAAAGGGATGGGAAATGTGGCTATGAGCCAGATTAACAGGGGGTGATGAACAAACAACACGATCACTTAGTTATACTTTAAACCAATAGCACTTCACACAAAGAATGTAACAAAAATTAAAACTAGATATCCTTAAATATGCAACCTCCAGAATTATTCCAGCGTTCACCCTTTATCAGAAGCTAGATCCAGACATAGAATTATAGCTATCAAACAAGGAAGCAAATTTAATAGAAATAAAGAATAGAAGACATACACATAAAAGAGATCCAGAATTAGAGCCAAGGATTCTTTGTATTCATAGCAGAGCTTAGGTACAATAGTTTTCTAGCAAAACGTCCATCCTTTTTACATTGAACTTGCTAGTTTTTATAGAGGATTTCACCTCTAAAACATAAATGCTCAACCACAAAATATCGTGGTGGCAGCCAAGATTTGATTTCAAGAGTCATCAGAAAGTTATGAGGCATGGCTTGAATTTGATGACTCCTTGAAAAGTAGTTGCATGGCTTCAATGCGAGGACGTGATTCACCTGTAACGCCATCTCCTCACTTGTTGGGAACGCCTCAATGGTGAAGATCAGATTTTGAGATAAGATTTTGATTCTTCCCAGACCAACTGCATTTAAATGGGTGAAAGCACACCTTTGAAACTCAATTTCATCATTGAAAAGCACTTTTGGGGGATCATCATTGAAGCAAGGGAGAAAGAGGAGTTTCATTGAGAAGAGGCATGAAAGGGAGTTTCGACACCTTACTTGAGCGAAAGGGGAATTCGTTGTGGTGGGCCCCAACTTTGTTTTGTTCAAATGTTGGCCCGAAAAGACTTTCGCTCCTTTCTTCATTTGGAATGGGATCGCTGAATGTGGCTTTGAATGCCACGTGGATGCCACTTTGACCCTTCCCAAACCTTTTGTCGCCTTGTTGAAAAGGTGGGACCCAGCGCGTGGCCTTAGGAAATGGCAAAGGTGTTTCGCCCATACAAGGTTCGAAATGGGTTTACGCTCTTGAATGGGAGTGAAAAGGTTTGGGTCCCACTTAGTTTTCGGTTGACTTTTAGCCCAAAAAGGGCTTTCGCTATACTCTTTCTTCGAAATCAAGTTTCGTTGGCCAACTTAACCAATCTCCATTGTCACCTTTGAGACCGAAATGAGCTTTCGATAGAAGCATGGCGTGAAACTACTCTCACCCATGACTTAAAAACAAAAGGGCTCCATGAATGCTTTTGCATGGTGATCTGCCCTCCGGGTGCAAAAAGGCTTGCGTGAGCAGAGCTTGTCGAAACCATATATTTACTTGGACCTAGCGCCATGAGAGCTCGAAGAAAGACCCTGCATGATGAGTAAAAAAAAGGACTGCATGCTCCCTTGAGTGCAGCCAACAAATCTTGATAACAAAACATGAAAAAGGAACACATTCTGAAAGAAGAACTTTTCAGGGAAGAAGAGATTATTACATGGCAAAATTTCTCACAAAAGAAAACAATGTGGCAGGGATGCCAACATCTCTGGTGGCTCGCGGGGGGATTGAGCTCACCTCAATGTGAAGATCCTAGGCCTTATCTGTTGGGCTCAGAGTCATCATCGCTCTCTTCTTCTGAATGCTTACTGCTGGTAGCGGACTCTTCCTCCAACTTCTCCCTTTCTCCTTCTTCTTCTTCTCTTTTGTGCTCATGGTCCCCTTCTTCTTCTTGGTCTCCTTTCTCTCCTTGATCTTCATGTTGCTGGGAAGACTCCGATTGTGGGAGACGCTCATAGATGCGATCATAGGTTGCTTGAACCAGGGCCCAAGCGTCTTCTTGGAGCGGAGCACGGTCTTGGAGCTCCCTAACCAGGTACCCAAAAGTTTCAAGTTGGTCTACGTCAGCGAAGTTAGCCCTCTGGTTGAGATCCACCAAACAAGATTCGATCTGCATGAACCTTGTCATTAATTGCATTACCTGGGTTTCTATAATAGGCTCACCCCAACTATCAATCTTAGAAGTGTCACCTTCAAAGGCATCCCAAGCTGGGTTCAGTTCTTCCTTTGTCAAAATAGCCCCTTCATCGTCAGTGAAGCCAGGGAAGTCGAGTTGCGCGAGGGCTTCGAAATACATCAGAGAAATGCGCCTTTCTTGCTCGAACACTTCTAATAGCCTTCTAGCCTCCCGGGCTCTTTCCACTTTTGCGAAGTAAGCCCACAGTGTCACCTTTGTAGTTGCCCATGACCGAGCGAGTGGACTCATAGGAGTAAGTTGGAGGTCCATTTTTTCTAAGGTTTGCACCTTCATAGCTAGTTCCAGCCATCGGTCTATGTCCTTTTCGGCATCCTCCATGATAGGTCCACCATGAGTAACTGTTTGCTTGGCCTCCCAAATGAATGTGAGCATTGCTATTACTTTCGATGCCCTAGCTCGAAAGTTAGCCAAGAAGTGACAATGAACCTCCTTAATGCGATCTTTTGTGAAGACCTCCGCTTGCACCATCTTCCCTATCAACTGAGCTTGCAGTTCCTAGATCTGAGCATTCAAGGCTTGCACCTGGCTTTCCGCCTCCGTGTGTGCCTTGAGGTGATGTTCAGTTTCCTTTTTGTAATTGCCCACCTCTTGCTCCAAACTGGCCACGTGCTGCTGCAACTGCTCAGATTTGGACTGAGCCTCCTCGAGTTGTGCCCTTGTCTGCGCTAAGGTCTCCTCGAGCTCCACGTTTTTGGCCTCGGCTTCGAAGAAGCGAGCTTTGAAGTGCTCCCCATGGAAATAGATGGAGCCCATTTCGACCTGGATATTCCCCATCATCTTTGTTGTGTCGATTGTTCTCAAGTCTTCAACCGTATGATGATAGGAGTAATCCGTTGGTGTCATCTCCTCCAAGGGCTTTTGAACTTTGGGCACCTTCTCCATCTTGTGGAGTTCCATCTTCTCCGAACCGAACATAGCCCTTTTTTCCACCTTGGCTCGGGCTTGTGCGTTTTTTCTTTTCCGGCCCTTTTGCCAGCTTGAGGAACTTTGAGGCGCTCGGCGTATGCTCTCCACAATCGGGCGCTCCTGCAGAACTTCTAGCTCCATTTCTAGCGGCTCCTATACTCCAAAGAGTGGCGTGAAGGGGAAAAGAGCACGCTGGGGGTTTGCTTCGATGGACGGATCAGGAACAGATGAGGCAGCGATTAGGCTAACCCTTGGTGACGCTGGGGTTTGGATGGCTGCGACCGAGGCATTAGGATCTGGGAGTGGAATATCGCTGGACGTCGCTGCAATGGAGGAGGTGAGTGGGAGCAAAAATGGGTTTGGGTTGACAGTGATGGTGGATGCAGTGACTGAACCAATAGAAACCTGAGGAGGGGCGAGGGTGGATGATGGGGGAAACGCAAATGCATTGGCGATAGACGCAAAGGAACTAAACGTCTGGGAGATAAGAGGGGATGATGAGGGGAGTAGCGACTGGGATGCAGGGAAAGGCATGGTAGACATGGGGATGCCGAATGAAGGTTGAGTGGAAATGAGGGTTTCGGCATTGGAAGACATAGTCGCCAGAGGCTCAGAAGCGAGGGAAGGAGAGAGAGATAGCATACCTGCGGGCTTGGGCATTTCTAGAGCCAAAATGGTGAACTGTTGCGTGATTGGGCTCGCTCTTCCTCCTTCCATGTCGGATGCGTCTGCTTCTAGGTCAATCAGCTCCACCCCTTGTCGCTCTTGTTGTGTTGGAACAAGGACTTCTAGGAGTTTTTGCTTTTGTAGTTGTGTTGAGGAGTTGGACTGCACCAGTCCGAGGCTTCTTTGCAATATGAGAAAGCGAAAGTGTTGTACCAGCGCTCCTCTTCATCGGAGTAACCTATTCTTTAGGGGGCAGTTGTTCATCTTTCTCCATGACAAGTGGATCTTGTTCAATCGGCTGCCCCTGTTCTTCCATTGCGTCCTCCACTCTACCAGGGCTTTGAGTGCTCCGAGGCACGATATCGACAAATGAGACAGGTTGGTACGTGTCAACATTTGCATCATATATCATGGAGAAATTTTCATCCAACACGAGGAACTATTCGGATGCCTACTTTTTGTTGTGGACCCTCATGATCCACCAGTTGGCAATCTTGTCATCTGACCAATCGGGCAACTTGTCCTTCATTGCCTACAATAACTCCTTGTTAGGTACGTGCGTTGGGTTGTGTGCAAGATCATATTCGGCCTCCATCGTGTAGAAGTCATGCCATAGAGGAAGTGACATCATCTTCTCTACGTGCCATTCTAGATCGTGCCCTATGGGATTATTACGTTGTGCTTCAATATCTGGGCGTGGGCAGCTGTGGAAGCTTTTTGCTTCGATAAATTGCCTGAAAATGTCCAACGGGTCATACCTCCAGCACTGGGGGAGCTCGACTAGACCAAAATCGTACAACGTCACTGCAAGGAAAGAGTTCTGCCCGGTGAGTGCTACCTCAATATCGTCGAACTGAAAAGGTGAGGCACAGGTGTGCGGCTTCCTTCTTTCATGCCCATATGTATCATCGGTGAAGTCACTTTGTCGAGCAACTTCAAGGGCGAAAAGGTACTCCATGGTGTAGTAAGGCAGCAAGAAGGGTTTTCCAGTAAACCCATAAATCCTGATGACAAGGCCTTGTGTGAGCTGGAAAACATCACCCAACCTCTTTTGCACTACCTCATCTCTCATTTGCTTCGGCACTCATTCGCAAACGCCATAGATGAGCTCTAGAGCAAGGCCGAGGAACATCCTATTGAAGTTATAATAGGACTCCCTTTTAGACAAACTTTGAGTCCACTGATAAACTGGTAGCGCCTTGCCCTCCTCATTAGTGCAGTTCTTGGCGATAAAAGCGAAATGGTTGTGCATGTGGTAGAAAAAGTACCAAGCAAGGAAGGAGCAGTGTCGGAATGACATATCCTTACCACTTTGCACATCGCTCAATAGTATGTGCATTTACCGTGCCACCCATTCTGCCCAATCGAAGAACACGGGCTTTGTCTCTAGTTTCATGGCGATGGGAGAGTAGAATTCACCATGCGAAATACACTTCGTGAGAGAAACTTGCCACTTGTACACTGTTGCATCTATGGAGAGCCCCATAACCCATGCCAACATGGAGTATATGTTCAGGATGCTTGAACTACTTCAAGGGTTTGGGCAAGTCTGGCAATCCTCCGGGCGTTGGCTTCTCCACTAACTGCGTCTCCATAAACTGTCGCATCTGCGTTGTTGACGTGTACCTTTCATTCTGCTCAATTATGTTGATTTTCTTGATTGTGTAGTCGGTAGGGGGCTTTTCTCCACAAGCGAAAGCCTCTCGGACATCATTGGCAAAAATTGTAAATAATTTATCCCCTTTGGCATTTCGGACCATCCTGGTCCGAGGGTCGTAGAATTTGGTAATCCTGCATACCAACTTTGGGCAGTTATGCACAGGCGTGCATAGGTACCAATAGAGGTGAGAGTAATAGGCGGTCGTCCGCTTGCTTTCAGCAGACACCCTTGTCAACATGGCATCAATGATCTGGCGCAGCTTCTCAACACTTTTGTTCGTGAGCATACAATCTCTGATTCTTCCCAGCCTGTCGACGGGTGGTGGCAGCTCCACTTGCTTCTTCTCTTTTTCTACCTCTTCACGCCTTCTCCCTTCTTCGAGGTTTTCTCCTTCTTGGGCTCGGTGCTTTTCTTGCCCATTTTAATTATTGGATAACCTAGGCGCTTGCTTGGAGATGGACAACGACTCTCGAGAGCTTGGCGCACTATGCTTTACCAAGAATTCTTGCACTCACAACTGTAGCAAAGTGAACAGCGCTCCTAGGGAATACTTCACGATTTCTCTCCTTTTCTTTTGGCTGCAACGTTGGCCTTCTTATAGCATTGTAATCGACCCACCACTTTAATTGTGCATGAGGCGAAACAAATGCATGTGGAGATCATGGGCAAAAATGGAGATCTCTTGTTCACCTTAACAGGGGTTGAGCACTTTCTCCAATGATGAAAAATTGTGTGGGCCGCAATCTTACTCGTAAATCATGATTCATCGCTTCCCGCTTTTCAAGGTGTAAATTCCTGCTCCAATGACCTTCCTCGGGATGAACGTTCGCTCACTTTTGCTTTGAAATGTGTGCTCGAGGTATTGGAAAAGTGAAACTCCCTTTCGCTCTTGCAAACGCTTTCATTATCTTTAATGGCCGGAATGGCTTTCGCTTAAAAAGCCAAGCGAAAAACCCTTTCGCTCATTTACCAATGCCCGAAATAGAAAAAAGCGTAATTTATGCAAAGCTTTTGTTAATTGGGAGAGGCTCATAATATACTCTTTCTTTGGAGCGAAAATCATCTCTTTTAATTCCTTGCCATGTGGCATTTGCACAAAAGCAACTTGAAGGGCCACGATTTGGATCTCACTCATAAAGGAGAGTGAAAGCGCTTTTCGCTCAACAAAGCACCTGAAAGCGCCTTTGACCAATCTTTGACGTCGAAAAAAAACGATTTACGTTAGAGCGCTTCTTTCTTTCTTCTCTGACACGTGGCGCTCAAAAGCATGAGCTTGTCGAAACTTCACGCATTTAACTTTGACTACGGGCATTCGCTGAACAATGTCAGCGAAACTTCTTTTCAAAACCTCTAGGGGCTGAAAACATTTTGGGTTGGCCCCGCCTCAGTTGTAGCTTTCGCTCCTTAAGGCATCGAAACATAGTTTCGCTCCTATGCAAGAGCGAAACTCCTCTTTATCCAACCTTGAGATGTCAAAATGACAAGGCACCTTTTATCTGTTGAACTGCTTTGCCAGGTGACGCATTTAAAACAGCGAAACGAACTCCTTTCACTCAAAAGGAGAGCGAAAATGCTTTTAGCCGGTTTTGGCACTCGAAACTGCTCTTTTCTTTTTCTGGCGCTAGAAAACACGCAAACTAAAAAAAGGCTTTTGATTTAAACTCTTCTGCTACATTTCCTTGCCAACTCGATTCCTTACCATAGTGAGGAGCTTGGCCAAAACTGCACTACTGAGAGCGCGAAGGGAAGGGAAGCGAAGAGACTTATTCTCCGAGAGAAAAGATATATACATACAAACAAAGGAATAATTATATACACAGTTGAGGAACTTTTACTACTACCTCTTACTGGTAGTATGCCTTCAAATGAAGGCCATTGACTGATATTGGGAGAGTGAAACCCTCTAAATCTTGGAGAATGAAAGAGTTTACCTGATTAACCTCGAAAATTCGAAATGGACCCTCCCAGAATACATCAAACTTGTCATGATTTCCTGGTTTAGATTTTCTCTCATTCCATTTTAACACCAAGTCACCAACCTGGAAGGTTCGGTCGGAGGTTCTCTTGTCGAACCAATTTTTTGTGGTCTCCGCATGCTTCATAAAAGCTTCATAGGCCTTTTCTCTTTCTTCTTCCAACTACAGCAATTGGGCCATCCTGGCACTCATGGGATCAAACTCCTCATCTTCGCCATTTAACGACCGGAGAGACTGCAATGCGGGCAACTCAATGTGTGTGGGGAGAATTGCTTCCTTCCCATACACCAGGGAATATGGAGATGTCTTGATCGATTTCTTAATTGAGATGCGGTCAGCCCATAAGGCTAGGTCCAGGAGCAGATGCCAGCTCCGCTTGTTCCCTTCCAAGGTTCTCTTCAGGATCTTCAGTAAGTTTTTGTTCGTGGACTCCGCTAGACCATTGCCCTACGGGTAATAGTTAGATGAAGTTTTTAAGTAAATTCCATACTTCACGAATTCGTAGATTCTAGCATCGATGAAGGGAGTGCCATTGTCTATTACAATTGCATCCAGTATTCCGAAGCGAGTTATCAATCCTTCCAAGAAGGCAATGACCACATCCTGGTTAGCTTGCTTGGTTGGCACTGCTTCCGCCCACCGGGTAAAATAATTTGTAGTTGTTAGGATATACTTATGCCCTATAGAGGAATTAGGATCTATCGCCCCAATGAAATCTAAGCCCCATTGTTGAAATGGAGCTTCGACCTGAATTGGGTGCAAAGGCAAAGAAGCATTCCTGCTTCGATCGACGTATCTCTCGCACTTGTCACACTTTTGGCTGACCTCGAAGGCATCAACAAAAATAGTGGGCCAATAATAGCCCACTTTAATGATTTTTAAGGCCATAGGCCTTCCTATGAAATGTCCTCTTGACATTCCAGAATGGAACTCATCAAGGATCCTCTATTTCTCTGTCCCCCTGACACACCTCAGGAGAACCCCATCTATGTTCCTGTGAAACAAACCATTTGACAACAACACATACCTACAGGCTTGAAGCCTGAACCTTCTCCTCTGGGAAGCATTGAGGCGAGAAGGGCACCTTCCAGTATTAAAGTATTCGACAAGGTCCTCTGTCCAATCCTTGTCGTCTACAGACCGATTCGCAAGATCGCTTTCTTGTGTTGGATCATCCCACTGGCATGCTATTACCTCGGATGCGGCACTTCTGGAAAGCTCTTGGAACAATGCTCGATCATGGACCAGTTTAGTGGGCCTGACTTCTATGTCAAATTCTTGGATCTTGGAGACCCATCCTGCTCTTTTATTACCAAGCTCACCTTGGATGATGAAGTTCTTGACGTTAGGGTGTACCACGTACACTATTGTCTTACTCTGGGAGATGAAATGGTGAAACTTCTTCAATGATCGCATCACTGCATGTACCTGTCTCTCAATGAAGTTATACTTCTCTTCGTGTGGATGGATGACTTGGCTTAGGAACGCTATCGGTCGTTCATCCCCATCCTCGTTCTTCTGAGTAAGGACAGCTGCATAGCTCTCTGGTTCACCAACGGCATAAAGGATAAAGTCTTTAGAGTAATCGGGGTTCACCAAAATAGGGGCTTGAGCGATTCTCTCTTTGATTTCTCTGAATGCCCGCTTCCTTTCCTCGATCCACTGAAACTCAGCATCCTTCTTTAGGAGTTCGGTCATTGGTTTTACCACCTGAGCGAAATCGGATATGAACTTCCTAACAAAATTGATCTGCCCGAAAAAGGATTGGAGGCCTTTCTTATTTGTTGGCAGAGGTAGCTTGAGGAGGGCTTCAGCCCTAGCAGGATCGACAACTAGTCCCTTCTCTGAGATTACATGGCCCAGGAGCTTACCTTCTTTCACCGCGAAAATGGACTTTTTTGGATTTATGGAAACTCCGAACTCTTGGCACTTTTCAAATACTTGACGCAAATGTAGACCGTGTTCCCCCTTTTGTGGGAGAAAACAGTCATGTCATCTAAATAAATTACAATGATGCGATTTAGTAACTCATCGAAAGCTAAGTACATCGCTCTTTGGAAAGTCGCTCCGGCGTTCGAGAGGCCGAATGGCATTCGTTGGTAGGCAAAAGTGCCCCACTTGGTGGTGAAAGCAGTTTTGTACTGATCCTCATCCTTCACCCAGATTTGATTGTATCCGGAGAAGCCATCTAGTAGAGAGAACCTCTGTGCTCCCGCCACTACATGAAGAATTTGATCAATTTGGGGCAGCGGGTAGTGGTCCTTTAGAGATGCTTGATTGAGATTTCGAAAGTCAACGCACAAGCGGATGTCTCCATTCTTTTTCCGCACCGGGACCAAGTTCACCACCCAAGAAGAGTGCTTGATAGGATAGATAATTTTTGCCTCCAACATCTTCAGGAGCTCGGCCTTCATCAGTACTTCAATATTTGGGTTGATCGGCCTTTGTTTCTGCCTGAAAGGTTTGACCCCTTCCTGTAGCTCGATTGTGTGTTGGAAGACGCTCTTATCATATCCTCTCAGGTCCCGATAACTCCAAGCGACAATATCTGGGTATTCCTTGCATAGAGTCCTGATTTTCTCGATCTCTATCGACGTACAATCGGTTCCAACCTTGATTACCTTTCCGGGTTCTAGCTCCAGTTCCTTATATTCTCTCACATCTACTTTGATCTTATGAGCAAGTGACCTGTCATCTTGATCAAATAGACTTTCAAGCGTGATCAAGCCCTTTGGGACGTGATTATTTTTCAACTGTATTAATCCCTCATACTCTTCTTCATCAAGGGTCCTATCTTCGATAGTGCTGGCTTCATTAACCAAAAAATTGACAATTTGCTCATCATTGTCGAACACCTGCCAGTGGATATTCTTGTCTGGCACTGAAGGCCTGTAAATCACTCTTACCATCTTTGGTTTTTGCATCATGTGTTCAGCCGGGGAGAATCTGGCTCCAATAGATGCCAAGAGGTCAACGTGCTTATTTTGCTCTCGTGAAATAGCTTGGATATTCAGTGTTGTGAAAGATTCGAGCAGGTCCCATACCTTGTTGTGGTATACCTTCAGGTAATGTTGCTTTGTGACACACTTATTGGTGACTTGGTTGCAGATTAACTCTGAATCTCCGAAGATCTGCAACTGCTTGATTCCAAGTTTATCTGCTTTTCTTAACCCCAAGCACAGGGCTTCATACTCAGCTGCATTATTAGTACAACTCCATGCGAGTCTGTAGGAGTAGGTTTTCTGCTTTCCTGAAGGAGAGATAAGGACAACCCCTACCCCTGTGCCATTCTTACATCACGCACCATCAAAGAAGAGCTTCCACAGTTGATCGGAAATAGGGTCTTCATCACTTGGTACCTTAGCCTTTTCGGGCCTGGTGATCGAGTAGCACCCTATTTCTGTTTCGATCATGGCATTGAAATCGTGCATGGAAAATTCATCTTCTATGCGGAGCTCATCCAGGGCTTCTTCCATCAGTTCTACCTCTTCTTCTTCCTCCACTTCCTCAATCAGATTGACTGAGTCCACTTGCTTCTCCGCATCTTGGATCCTTTCGATATGAAAGGTAGAGGGTTTCTCATTAAAAAATTTAATTCTCCTTCCTTTGAAGGGGATTTCCAGATGCGAATAATCCAGAGACAAATAGCCTCCTAGTTTGGCGGTGAATTCCCTTGATAGGCACATACTGAAATACGGCTCTAAATCCACCACCACAACTTCTTGTATCATGGTGATTTACGGCATCATATGCAACACGATCGAAATATCCTTGATCACCCCTACTGTCTTGATCGGAGTTCCATCCAGTTGGAGCACTCCAGGACTACTCCTCGTGTACTCCATGCCCATAATCTCGCAAACAGCCTTGGGCATCACAGTAGTTGCGGCGCCAGAGTCGATCATGCAATTATGCACAACCCACCCCTCCATCCTGAGGGACAGATAGAATGGTGGTGGCATGTTCTTCCCGATGGCCGAGGTAGTCAATGTCTGAGTCAAGACAATTTGAGTCGGCTTTTCCTTGCCTTTAGTAGACTTCAACGATTCTTGTAATAGATCGACTTGGTCGGGTAGTTGAAGCGCATCAAAGAGGCTTACCTTAGCTAGAGTTTTCTTTAGTTCTTCAACAATATTGTATGCCCCTGTACCAGACTCACCTCCCTCCTTCACAGTCTCGTATTTGGTTCGATACTGTTGTGTCGCTTCTACCCTCTAATGTTTGGTCAATGAGGGATACTTGAGCCTTTCTCTTGCCTGGTCCCTTGTCTCGGTTTGGGGTTGGGAGGGCGAAGCCTATGGTTGAGGAACTCTCCCCCTAGCTCTCAGAGGTAAGAGATCCTTCAATAGGATGGGTTCCTCCGGCTTCGACACTTGGGCAGGCTCTTTTACTGGCGGTAGCGTCTTCTCGCTCGACATCTTGGAACTAGCAAGTACCTTTAACGGTTCCATTTGAACCGGATCAACTTCAATGGGTTTTCTACCTACCCTCGTAAGAAAAAAAACTTGCTCGATAGGGGGGATCATAAAGTTGCGGTCCACCTCTCTAATCATATTCACTTGCCCACCAGGAACGCTGATTGCCAGGGTCTGCACATAGTTTTCGGTTGACTTTTAGCCCGAAAAGGGCTTTCGCTATACTCTTTCTCCGAAATCAAGTTTCGTTTTCCAACTTAACCAATCTCCATTGCCGCCTTTGAGACCGAAATGAGCTTTCGGCAGAAGCATGGCGCGAAACTACTCTCGCCCACGAGTTAAAAACAAAAGGGCTCCATGAATGCTTTTGCGCGGTGATCTGCCCTCTGGGCGAGAAAAGGCTTGCGTGAGCAAAGCTTGCCGAAACCATATATTTATTTGGACCCCGCTATTAGAGCTCGAAGAAAGACCCTATATGATGAGAGAAAAAAAGGACTGCATGCTCCCTTGAGCACAGCCAACAAATCTTGACAACAAAACATGAAAAAGGAACACATTCTGAAAAAAAAAGAACTTTTAAGGGAAGAGGAGGTTATTACATGGCAAAATTTCTCACAAAAGAAAACAATGTGGCAGAAATGCCAACAAGTATCAAGTTCAGTAAAGTTTTTAGTGTGTATCTATTCTAAATAGAGTTGTTGAAAATGTCGAAGTAGAAAGCTTGAGTCTAGGATAGAGTTGTTAAAAATACCAAAAGTAATTACAATTGATGAATTGAAAAAGTCAAAAAAAATATATCTCATCCTTCAAGCTGCTGAGTTCCTCAAGGAAGAAATATACCTAGTAAAATGATGCATTCATACTTACATCATCAGGTGCCCCAATCGAATGCTAAGTATACAAATAGATAAAATTAAAAAAAATAAAAATAAATAAATAAAAAACATCATGTAAAGCAAGACAAGTGACACTGCGGATAGAGATCAGGATATAAGGTAGTTGGTTGCTAACTTGTCTTTGCACTGTATAATCATATTGATTCTGACTGGAAAATTAAACAAAGGTGGTGGAAACAAAGGACTTCTACTCTTATTTTTGGCATGTCAGTTTAAAATATTTTATGTGTTGCAAATTATGCGTATGTGAGCATTTAATATTCAGTTTTTACAAAAGACATTCGACACTAAGCCGTAGTACTCAAGGGGTTTGTGTATGGTTTTGAATCTAGTGTGACAGTCTTATTATTAGTAATACAACTTGAAATAACACAAAAAATGTTTCAAAAATTAGCCAGGCTATTGTAAGTGGTTTTTTTTCTTGTCCCACTAACTATGTTCGCTCGGAGTTGAGGGAAGTTTGTTTCACGTAGTTGTACTCTTGAAAGAGATTTTTGTGATGGAATTGTTGTCTTTCTCTCTTCATTATGCTTTGTCAAGCATCTTTCTACCTCATGGAGGAAATTTTCTAGTTAGCCCAACAAATTTCTCAACCTGTTAGTCTTGTCTCTAAGTGACCTCACCTTGCTTTGCATACTCCTTAGATACGTCCTTTGTGCACATACTTTTATTTTAAAAATCTCATTTAAAGATTTTGATTATGCACTCCAATAGAGGTTGCAAATTTGATCGTAAGTGGGAGGTGCCTCTTTGTAGCAAAAAGAATCTTTTCTTGGTTTTCTTGCATGTGTTATTCGGATCTTTTATACCAGAAAATCATTACACCATATGGAGAAATCAAGTAGTGCAAAAGATCTGATCAACACCTCCAAAACACAAGTATGCCATTATTCGTCAATTGCTTGACTTGCAAACATTGTAGTCCTTGAGTTCAATTCAACTACAGAATCACCAAGAAAAGCAAGTTTCTGTTCGAGAACTGGTGCAACTTGCAAGTGGAGATGCAATCCATGGAAAATTCACTTTTTATGCTATTGAAGGATGAATATGAACTATACAGCTGGAGAGGCATCAGAAAAATTGGCATTAATTTCAACAGAATCTATAAAAGTATCATATGCAACATCTGTGTTTCCTTATACAGTATGTTGATTACCTTAAATCAGATACCAATGTAGAAATAGCCGTGCAAGCAAACTTTTTCTGGCATTGTAGTACTGCATGTGAATAATAACCAGGATATAAGAAAAAAAGTTTACATCCTTCTTTGAGTGGATAAGGGAAGGAGGCATTAATTGCTTGTAACTCAGAAAATCTTGAAATTTGTGATAATAAATTCTGTGATACCTTCAATATGTCCGAGGTTAATCTTATGTGTGAAAGCCATGAAGACGTATTTGGTGGCCCCAATGGTAATGCCGTATCAAGTTTTCAGGATGTAGGAGCAGCTTCCTTCTCCGTGGATACAAATTAACTCTTGCTGATTTCTGCAGATTTTCTCCTCTACTTCCGCTAATGCATGTCTTGATAAAATATTAAGTCCAGTCTAGTCTGGATCTGTGCTTCAAACTCTTTTTATCAATGGCATTCTAAGGGAACAGAATAAAGAAGAAAAACATACTTTGTGTATAGCTGTGCTAGTTATAACTACAGAGTTGCAGTATTATGTTACAATATTTCTGACAAGGAACAATGAATATTCAATAATCTACATTACTTGCAGACTTTGAGTATTGATAAGAAATGCAATGCTTTATTGCAGACCCTTATTTTATGCACCACAAGTAACAGAAAGTCCATCTTCCATCCCTAGCAGACTGCACTGAAAAGAATTGGTAATGGATTGTAATTTGAGATTTCAATGACGGAAGCTATGACAAATTTCTATCTGCATGAGCAGGTGTGCATGTCTAACTTTGAAAAAGCACAAACATGAACAGATCCTATATAATGGATGCCCCTTCTTTATTTAACTACCTTTCATGCTCGAATTACAAGCATTCTGTGCCCTGTATGGCTTCTGTTCGTCTGTGTCCCTTTCCCTACAAACATCCTGTCCAACAAAACATTGTTTTGGACACTGTACTTGGAGTCTAAGGGACCCAAACAGTACAATATCATGATTTTGTGCATCTATATATGGATATAATTCCTGCTTTCAACTTTCTTGCACAAGAACAATACACTAAAGGTACTTGTATTTTTATTTGCCATTTGGAATCATTGAGGCCAACTATTTCTTTGTAAAGAAGAGGAGGTAGAAGAGAGATGCTAATGAGTTGACCTCATGTCTGTCCAAGCCAATATGAAGTTAACCACAATATCCTGCAGGGATTCTTCTATCTCGTGTTCCAGAGCAGGAGCCATAAATATGGACAGCAAGTTCTGTGTAAAAATTCCTTGAACAAGCCAGTTTCCCTTGACCCCCTGATGAGATTTTTTCAGTCCTTGTACCAATTAAGACTTTGACAGTGTCAAATCCACTTTCAAGGAAACCTACAGGACCAGGGATACCAAAATGAATGGTCCTGTACATAGGATTGGCATACCTCAAGCCATCCAGTTATCAATGGAATACTCAAGTTTGACAAAGATCATTAGAGAAGATAATATATTGAAGTCTAAAAGAAAACTCTACTGACTGTGGAATATAAGGAAAATCATTGAATGTTGCAAGCTTAAGGTAGCACACATAGTTCAAGATCAAGGGCACAGTGGAATTAATAGGAAAACAAACTTGTCTGACATGCAAAATGGTAAGAGGAAATTTAAATATTTTAAATGAGGTGATGTGCAGCTTCCATTGGATAACTGAAAAGCTATTTGCTTCCATTTCATTAATTAAACAATATTATTGCTTCTTCTATGCTTTAGATCTCAAAAACAGATTAACCCTTTCTTGAAAAAAATCACAGGCCAAGGATGATGGTAGGTACCCAGGACATGAACTTAATATTATAGTATATCATAAATGTATTTATCCCACATGTATAAATAAGCAGTAGTAGGTAGTTGAGTATTATATAATGTGGGCAAAAGACTCATATGGAATATTAAGAGAAGAATATTGTATTTATCTCAAGTTGATATTTAGTAAGGAGTGGTTTCTTTTCACTAAAGAGCATTGTATGGTATTTGCCCTACCTCAAGGGTTTGAATTATAAATTGAATCAATATTTATGTTTTATTTATTTGAAGATGAATGTCGTTATTTTAGTAAATGTGAGTGATTCTTCTGAAATAAGAAAAGAGGTTCATAACAAGTGGTATCAAAGCACTTTCTAAAATCATGTTTCTTTGTAGAAGATTCAATATTTCAGACCACCTTCTCATGTTGTGTCGTGCGGTTCACCATTCGGATCTTAATTTTAGTTTTTAATAAGTGTCTGCATTTATTTGGGCTAATGACCTCTAGCAGGATCGGGAGGAAGTCCCAACCACTTAACTGGGGGAAGTACTTGGGCTAACATCTGCCCTAAAACTCATTTTGAAAAGTACACCAAGAACCATAGTTGAGAAAATTTGCAAAAAATCCCGATTCGATACGATTTTTCCCAATTTACAGGCTAGCCGATTTTTTCCCGAAAAATTCGAATATGCATGAAAAATATTTTTTTCAATGAAAATTGCATTTTCTTCGGTTTTTTCAATGAAAAAAATGCCGATTTTGTCCCCAATTTTTTGCCAATTCCCAATTTTTCCCGATTCTTTTCCATGTTGATAAAGATTCGATTCCAATTTTCTCAACTATACCAGGAACCCCAAAGTAACTAGTCTGAGTGTGTCACCAGTGAAAAGAGTCAACAACCCCACACCCTATTTAGTAGTATTTTACCTTGAGAGAGTATACAAAGAGCTATCATTTGGATGTAAACTGTGGCTGGTTTCTCAGCAATTATTTCTTAGTAAGAATATTGTTGGTAATTAGAGAGTGGTACTTGCTCAAAAAGCCTTTGTGGCTGGTGAGATTTACCTTAAGTCACTAGAAAGCCGCAGTCTAGGGCCTATTTTGTTGCCAAAGTTTCCACAGAAGTGCCATACGATTGTCAGCAACAGCTTCAGTGACAGTTTACACAATTTTTATAACAGTTCCACAATGTCAACAGAACAAACAGTTGCAAGTGCAGAAAATACCCAATTTGCAATTGGTAGCAGTCTAGAAAAAAACATGCCGTAGAGTAGCAGCCCATAGTTTCGTAGCACTCAATCCACAGAGTAGCAACCCACAGTTTGGTAGTAGTGCCAAAATACCCAATCCACAGTTTGGTACCAGTTTGTCGAAAAAAAGAAAATTCCGCAAAGAAGGTCGTTATCGGTTGCTGGAAGTACAGTGTCTACAAGTCGTTAAAAGTTGTTAAGCTGCGTGCAAGAAATATGTAGTCATTAGGCCATTGTCAGCCAAAAAATAAAAGTCTACAGGCTGTTAACAATTGCTAGTTTAAGTGTAGACATATCCCTTGAAGGTCACCATCAGGGGATATGAAGGAAAAAAAAAAAGGCTTCCAAAGGAACAAAAAAAAAATAATAAACAAAAAGGACATGATAGATGAAAAAAATACATATGATAATGTACAAGTTGAAGGAACCACAACATTGGTGTCAAATAAACCAAATAGTGGTCAAAGGGATTTGTTCAATGTTAAAAATTCTATTGTTTAGGGTTGCATTCAGAAGAAGAAAGTCATTGTCTCCATAAACCCTAACAACAAGCATAACTTCATCAGCAGAGATTTGGCAAATAGTTTGCAGGTTCCAGCAAAGAATATTAAAAATGGACAGTTTCGAAGAGAGACATTTTAAATTTTTGAAGACTCGAAGCTTTTTACGGATATGTTTTGCATGCTAATTTTCAAGTCATTGAGATGGATGAAGTGGATATTATTCTTGGATATCCTTGGTTGGAATCTTTAGGTATTGTTAACATTAATATACAAAAGAATTTTCAAGTCATTGAGATGGATGAAGTGGATATTATTCTTGGATATCCTTGGTTGGAATCTTTAGGTATTGTTAACATTAATATACAAAAGAAATTTATGAAGTTATGGTACAGAAAGAAGAAGATAACACTGCAAGATATTTCTCAGTTGAAGGAGCAAGGATTAGGGAAAAACCAGGAAATCATGGCAGGGAAACAAATTTAAGAAGCAGAAGAACATGAAGCAGAACCCAAGAAAGAAGAAGCAAAAGCAGAGTCCCTAGAAGAAGCAACAGTAAAGTTCAAGGAAACTAAAGAAAAAACAGCAGCAAAGTTCAGGGAAAATCTGAAACTAATTGTTAAAGAAGCGGAAGAACATGAAACAGAGTCTAAGGAGGAGGCAATGGCAGAAATCAAGGAAGAAGCAAAAGCAGACTCCAAGGACAAACCCGAATATGTGAATATAAAACTAAAACACAAAATAAAGGAACAGTATGTTGAAGAGTCAAAAAAATTAGAACATCAAGCTAAGGCTGGAACATATTGCCATCCACACCACCCTGAAAGGCTACAATCATGGAGACAGGAACAGAAGAATTATGAAGGACATACATGGAACCAGAAGAGCCAAAACTTTGGATATGCTACTAATCACAAATGGAAGCAAGTATGGATGAAGAAGAGTGAAATTTATGACCAGCAAAAAGATGCTACCAACACATGGAACCAAAGGATTACTTCGGGACACTCAAATGCCAAAAGGGCATATCGGCATCAGCAAAGACCACCACCAATCAGAGTTTCACTAGGATGGATGGATAATTGAGATCAGTACTAGTTCACAGCATGGATCAGAAGATCATATTATTTAGTCTCTTCTTATGTTTCGAGGACAAAACATTTTGTAACGGGGATGAAATGTTAGGTACCCAAGATAGGAACTTAATATTATAATATTGTACTTAATATATATATATTTTTTAATGGGTGGTATTACAACAAAGCTTGGATATTATCCACAAGTATCGTTTGGCAAGATTCGAACCTGGGTCTCCTCCTTGAAATGTTGAGGAATTTAACCGGTTGAGCTAATTCCATTTGATTATATTGTACTTAATATTATAATATTATCATAAATGTATTTATCCCACATGTATGGATAAGCAGTAGTGGTAGGTAGTTGAGTATTATATAATGTGGGCAAAAGACTCATATGGATATGAAGAGAAGAATATTGTATTTATCTCAAGTTGAGATATAGTAAGGAGTGACTTCTTTCCAATAAGGAGCATTGTATGGTATTGCCCTACCTCAAGGGTTTGAATTATAAATTGAATCAATATTAGTGTTTATATGTGTGTTTTATTGTGAAAATATTTGTGGATGAATGTTGGTAATTGAAATTTTTTCTGAAAAAAGAAAACAGGTTCATAACACATGACCAACATCATAACATGGAAACATCCAAGTTATCATCATTGAATCCTAACAAGTATTTGAATTGAACAAAGACATCGTTGCTAGGATTTGCATGTATTGACAAACACAGAAATTATCATTCCCAGCGATAAGAGATTCAAGTACCGCATAATTTGTCAAAGATTGTCATCAAATTTTCTGGCAAAATTAGAAGTGTTGATCCAGAATATGACTTAACATAAGCTTTTTACTAAACAGTATTCAGTAACTTCATGTATAACAAACAAATATTGGAGTTGACTGAAGTTGGATGTAGAAAGGAAAATGTTGGAGACGGGCAACTTGAACAGGAATGCTACATATATTACGCTAGAGTCTGGCTAGTCCCAATCCTTTTAAAGAAGTATTTTCCAGTTCAAAAAGCATATGCATGTTATATGCTGGATTTGTTGTATGCCTGTCTCACCAATATTCTGCCTTGTGAATATTGCTCAAAAAAACCTTGGTGATTAACAAAACATATATTGGAGAATGAAGGATGTTAATTTTAAACATTTATCCAACTGATATATTCTGCCTGGTGAATATTGTAAGCAATATTCCCTTTTACACCTGTTAACCAGAACTATCATGACTATAGAAGAAAATGACTACCATTATAATCAAGGTCATGCATGACATTATTTAAGAACCATTTTCAACATTTTCTCATGTCCAAAATGTTAATGCTTTGACTTATGTCTGCAAACAAACTTAAAGTTTTGACTCATACATGTATCGTGGCTGAAAATAGAACATGGTCAATTCAACTAGCATCACTGATGCATCATGCACCCTGCCTACCTTAACAATACCTTTTTTGTTATAAGATGAAGTCATAAGAAATTTGTTAGAAATGTCCCTTAGATTATATAAACAATCTTCTTGTAACGAGCTCCTTCATCTACCCATTCTGAATCATATTTATCATTCTCCTTCTATTTCCCCAAGAGAAATTAACATACCCAAAATATTAACAATCTGTCAAAGAATTGCAACCTTTTGATATGAGCAGACATCACTTGAAAGGACTACTGTATCTAACAAACTCAAAATAAAGTACAACTGGCATCCTTTAGAAGAAAAATGCAAGTGAATATAAATACCTTGATTTATAACTATTGCATTCTTTCGGTGGTAATATAGCTGGCATTGACTTGGCTTTTCAAGTCGTAATCCTGTACTTGGTGCTTGACATTATGTCATATGCCCATCCGATCAGGACAAACAGGCCACTATAAATTATTTTAATCCCTCTACAAAGACCATGCAATTTGAATTTGGCTACAACCTCCAGTCTCCAGTTTCTTCATAACAATATTCAGCTTCATTAGGCAACTCAATATCCATTGGAAGTACAGATATTAAACACATTCATTGTCTAATTTAGTTAAGCTAGAACTAATGAGTGCATTCAATAATTATACAAGAACTGTGTTTCCTAACAAATCAATGTTATAATGCATGCTTTTGCTTTGGCTCAAATATCCATTGTTGGCAAAGACACATCAATGACACCCTGATTATTATTGAAAACAATGACCTAATAGCAAATTTATGATCTTAGGGCACAAAAAGCCATGACAATTAACATCTTTCTCCCTCCTTTTGTTATGATTTACTCACAAGATTACATGCATGAGCCTATGCTGCAATAGTTGTACAATTATACAGTTTCTTGACAATGTGAGACAAGAAAGCCCACTTCAAGTTTCGTCAGCTCCATCGAACAAAATTCTTGCTTGATATCGAACAACAAATCTTTGTAGTGGTGCCAAATTCTAATGAAGAGAAACTC
Source organism: Wollemia nobilis (assembly GCA_028583015.1). Taxonomy (NCBI): domain Eukaryota; kingdom Viridiplantae; phylum Streptophyta; class Pinopsida; order Araucariales; family Araucariaceae; genus Wollemia; species Wollemia nobilis. The sequence continues at coordinate 1,257,592 of JAQPPZ010016554.1, forward strand.
ACTTCGCATATCTCCTTCAGTCAGAATTATGTTATTTGACACATCAAATTCAGAATTGTGCATTATTATTTAAGCAACAATTGGGCCAAGACAATTTGCCTATCTTGAGATACTTAAGCCCAATAGCCTTTCCTTCAATCTTGAGGCAGCTTTTCTGCATAGCCAGATCTACAGGTCCTATTGTTGCTTTTCCCCTGCCTAATAAATCAGGACTGTTCGATAAGGTCCACCATCCACAAAAATCTGGATGGAAACCCTCTTCCATCTTATTTCCAATATATTTTATGGTTTGTCTGATTTGAGCGCATCCCTGACAAAATCCCCTCAAAATGACATCGTATGAAAGCATTTGGAGCAATACCTTTCTTCAACATCTCCCTATAGATCATTACAACTCCCTATAGATCATTACAACTTTCTGTATTCTGTGCTGCCTGCAGAGACTTTGTGAGACAGAATCATAGGGTGACATGACAGGAATCATCCTGGCATGGCCAATGTTTGCAAGATCTTTGATTACTAGTTCATAACTGCCCATTTAGCCATGCCCACTAATCAAAGTGTCCTATTTAATTGCATCTGGATCACAGCCATTGAAAACCATAATATGGATTATATCTGTCACCCTTCCAATGGCAGCCTCTTTACAGAGGATGCAACTGTATGTTACTTTATTAGAAATTAGTCACTCAATAGTTTGTTTCCTAGGATATCTTAAAAATATTGAGCAAATGGGTGTAAATAGGTGGCCTCAGATTATAGTAGGAGATGAGTTGAACAGAAAAAAGAATATTTGGAAGAAACAAAATGTAAAATGGATGAATAAGTTAGATATTTGATTTAATACAATGCCCAAATAACAAGGATATAAAAATCTATATAATGGAAAATTTGAGATCAGCAATGTGGACAAGAGAGCTAGGAAGAAAGAAGGTGCACTTATCTTCCTCTATTCAACCCCACATATAGGCATCAACTAAAAGTATATTTATAAATGCAAATATCAAATGGTGAGTAAAGACGTTATTGTTCAACTGAGGACTAGCTTACATAGACTCAGATGTACTATAGGTAGATGGAAGAGACCTGAAGACAAATAGAAAAAGAGAATATAAACATATTGCACTTCAGAAGCAATGGAAACAGAGAAATACTTTACCTTAAATTCCAAAGTTTATTATAATATTTGGAATAGTGAGGACTAGCTTACATCGATTCAGATGTGAAAGAGGTAAATGGAAGAGGCCTGAAGAGAAATGGTAAGGGAGTATATACACCGATTACACTTTAGAAGCAATGGAAAGAGAGACACTTTATCTTAAAATGCAAAGCTTATAATAATATTCAGAATAGTTATGGTGATTAACAGCGGATTATATATAAATTGTTCGAAGAAACAAGAATAGAGAAGTTAGAAGAATTTACTTGCAAGATCAGTAGCAAAAACTTAGTTTTTCAAAAAGAAAAAATAATGATTCAACTTTGATTTATCAAAGGAACTTGTTTCCTTTCAAAAGAACAAGTAAAATAACATATAATTTTTAATGATAAAGCTTTGCTGTCCCATAAAATGTTTTGGACTCGTGGATGCTAGATACTTTTTTCTTCTTCAAGAAATATCTGATCATTTAAAGAGTTAGTTAATTAACCCTTTGAATTTACAGAGGTCATCAACAAGGAACTTACAAACTACAACAGTTGCCACTCACCAGCATTCCCTCATCATCCATCTCACCAAAAAGCACTTTTACCTCTCAAACTCTTCTACCTTGCTTGCAAAGACCATCGATTACCACATTAGTATGCTACCTGAAAGGAGACATGAGAAATGACAATCGAAATGGAAATAAGTTTGAACCAGAAAGAGAATTGAATATTTTGAAAGGACTTTTAGGGTTTCTAAGAATGTCTAAGAATTAAATAAAGATTAAGTATCTTAGTACAGAAAGAATTGTACAGGTACAAACAAATATCATATTAAAATGCATCATTGGGAGTCAATAAGCAATCATCTTCAATAGGACAACATCCTCAGTTGCTGCATACTTTAAGTTTCACCAGATAACATCCCTCGGTCAAGAAGCAGAAAATCTGTCGAATAACCCAACATGAGACTGACTGAATAGAAGTCCATCCCAAGTGAAAGCTCTGGCTAACAGATCAATGTCAGAATCATAATTTACAAATATTAAAATAGCTATCCCATAGTAGACCAATTTTTTTCTTTTAAACGTTAATTTGCTGATTTTGCTGGCTTTTCTGTTTTTTTAACATTAAAAGAATTTGTATAGCAGCCTTTGGCCTCCATTCTCCTCACAAGATCCATTGCTTGATCCGATGTCCCCTCCCTGCTGAGCCTCTGCATCAACACATTGTAACTTAACCTGTCTGGAATGCAATCCCTTGCAAGCATCTCATCTAAGAACTTCATAGCGGCATTGAGATCGCCATCCTTGAAGAGCCCATGAAATAAGATGGTGCGAGTATGATCATCAGGTTTGAGCCCCTTGTTAATCAGTTCTCTGAAAATCTCAATAGCTTCGTCCACCCTTCCTTCCTTGAGCATTGCATGGATCATAGTACTATACGTAACTACATCCGGAACAAATCCCTTTCCAACGATTTCATTCAGAAGTGTTTTTGTCATTTGGTACCTCCCTATGTTGCACAGACCTGAAATCAAAATATTATATGTGACAATATTAGGTTTGAATCCCTCGTTCACCATCTTCTCAAGCAGGTCTACTGCATTGTCTGCTTCCCCAGCTTTGCAGAACCCATCCATTATTGTAGTGGAAGTCACAGTATTAGGGTGGAACCCCCTTCCAGACATCTCCTGCAGAAGTCTAATGGCCTCCTTCAACCTGCCCTGCTTACAAAACCCATTGAGAATCGCATTGAAAGTCACAGTATTGGGGCAGAACCCACTTCCAGCCATCTCCTCCAAAATTCTGGTGGCTTCCTCCACCCTGCCCTGCTTGCAGAATCCATCAATTATCGTATTGAAAGTCACAATATTTGGACAAAACTCACTTCCAATCATCTCCTCTAAAATTCTGGATGCCTCCTCTAGTCTCCCCTGCTTGCAGAACCCATCAATTATGGTCGTAAAAGTCACAGTATCCGGTCTAAACCCCCTTCCAGACATCTCCTCCAGAAGTTCGGTCGCATCCTCCAACCTCCCCTGCTTGCAAAACCCATTGATTATGGTATTGAAGGTCCTTGTATCAGGACACAATCCACTTTCAGTCATCTCCTCCAAAATTCTAGTGGCCTCCTCCAGCCTGCCTTGCCTGCAGAACCCATTGATTATTGTAGTAAAAGTCACAGTATCAGGGCAAAAACCCAAACCCCTTCGAGACATCTCTGGCAGAAGCCTAATGGCCTCCTCCAATCTGCCCTGCTTGCAAAGCCCATCAATTACTATGGTGAAAGTCACAGTGCCAGGCCTCAACCCCTTTCCAGACATCTCCTTGAGAAGATTAATGGCCTCCTCCAATTTGCCTCCCTTACAGAACCCATGGATTATTGTAGTGTAAGTCACAATATCAGGCTTGAACCCCCTTTCAGACATCTCCCCCAAAATTCTAGTGGCCTCCTTCAACCTGCCCTGCTTGCAGAAACCATTAATCATTGTATTGAAAGTGACCGTATCAGGGCCAAAACCAAAACTTCTCCCAGACAAATCCTCCATATACTTGGCAGCCTCCTCTAACCTGCCCTTCTTGCAGAGCCCATGTAGCAAAACATTGAACGTTATATTGTTAGAAACACACCCATTTGAATCCATTTCCTTCCACAACTCCAAGGCCTCATCCACCCTACCTTTCTCAATAAGCCCATGCATAAGAGTTGTATATGTCACATCATTGGGTGCCAAACCATGCTCAAGAGGCATCTGTCTCAATAGACCCAATGCAGAATCCATCTTGTCATCCCTGCAGAGGGCCTTGAGTAATATGTTGAATGTCCTCACATTAGGTTGGATCCCAGCAGACACCATTTGGGAATACAGTGACTCCACCGTCTCAGGCCTATTCTCGTTGACAAGGAAATTCAGCAAAATGTTGTAGCAACGGATGTCCGGTTCGAGTCCCGTTACCTCCATTTGTTTGAGTACTTCGAGCGCCTCGGACACCATGTGGGCTTTGGTGTAGCTCCTGATCATGCAGAGGAAGGCTCGCTCTGTTGGGTGCCTCATTTGACTCAGTACCTCTCTCATTTTCTCAAAACGCCCCACAGACCCCAAACGAGCTATCATCAATTCATACACTGATGGGTCTACACTGCAAGCATCGCCATCACTATTGTCATTAGTATTTTGTCGGGTAGACCACTGAAATATTTTAAGGGCTGTTAGAGTATTCTTCTGGCTTTTCAAAGCCTTCAATAGGTCCTCTGATGTGAATTTCGGGGGCAGCTGGTGGATTGCAGGAATTAACTGTGTATTTGTACTTGGATTTGGATTCAGTTTGGCGGTACTGGTGGAAGAGGAGGTGGTGGGGGAGGAGATAACTTCACAAGTACATGAGCAACGAAGAGATTTTGGGATTGTGGGTTGTGGTGTGGTGGAAGAGGATGACAAGAATTGAGAATACATAAAGGGAGTGTACTGGTGAAGGATTGCAGAAGCCATTCCTTTCCTCTCAGGACTGAATTTTGGAATGAATGTCTAAAGTGGGAGTGATAGAGCTATTAACTATAGCTCTGGTGATCTCTTACGATTATGTCCACAACCCTTATCTTGAAGAGATAAGGTTTAATATAAAATCATCCACGCATTCAAATGCAATGCAAGTCAAGTCCGTCTATTTTATGGAACTTCATGGCCTTCACTTTGCAATTGTATGCACAATGAACAAAGTTCGGCGCTACAATTCAGCTAAAAGGTGCCAAACTGCATCTTCAAAATCATTATAACCGCCTCTTTCGAGTTGTGATTCAAACCATGGGTTTTGTAATGGATAGTACCTACGCCAAACTCTTGTGACGTAAAGTTTCAATGGATTGAAATGTTAATCTTTCTATATTTATTCTGACGTAGAATACATATTAATTTGTTAGCATTTTATGCAGGGAGAGAAGGTATGTGAATATATTTTTAATATATTAGTTTATTTTGTAGAAGAAGAGGTATTAAAGTGCAACAAAATTTTAACATAGGAATATTTCATTCAAAATAAAAATTGTAGATACTTAAAAAAAAATTGTTTATTTAATGTTTGTTTAAGGTTAAAAATTAATAAGCAGTAGGAAGCAAGTGGAAGAACGTGCCGGGAGGAAGTGTGGTCATGTGAGCGCAGTTCAGGAATGTCAGTTGTGCAAGCACAGTTCAAGAGTGCAAGCACGAGCCAAGAGAGAATGTAGCAGCAAGCGTGAGTGTGATCCAGGAGTGAGTGCAGTCAGAAGCAAGTGCGAGCGCAAGTCAGAAGTGAGCAGGAAGTAGAAAGCAAAGTGTGATCCAATCCAGCGCAAGTTAGGAGGAAGTGTGATCAAAGAGGGATTGCAAGCCAAGATTCAATCATGGTGGAAGAGCAGTGGGTTCATCTGAAATGCATGAATGCTTCAAAACCTTATCACAAATGTGTGAAACATTGTTTCCAAAAAATTACTGAAGCGAAGGAACGTCGAGAAAAATAAAAGACAAGGTCTATTGTGAGCCAAAAGGGAGTGCAAGCCAAAAGTGAGTATGAGGCAGGAGAGAGTGCAAGTTGGGAGCGAGTACAAGCCAAAAGGGAAGGTGAGCCAAGAGGGAGTGCAAGCCGAGAGCAAGCCACATTAACTAGTATGGAATGAAAGTCATATTTGAAAGCCCTTATGGGAAGTCAGGATGCCCTAGCTGGAAGTATGGAGGCCCAAGTTGGAGATAAGCAAAAGAGCGAATACATGGTAAGTTTGATCCAGGTAGGTAGCAGATGTTACTCCACAATTGAGTATCAAAGATGAGATGATTGAGCATGATATAATGGTTCTTAAAAGTAGAGGATCAATATGTAAGTTCCATAGATCATGGCCAAGGTTTTTGGAGATTCAAAATTAGATCAAGTGGAAGTGGGGATTAAATTCAAATTACTCTGTGACTTTTCTTCCTAAAGGTTTTTTTCTCATCATTTTTTCCAATTTAGAAATTAGGGATAAAATAATGGTTGGTGGCCCATGGTTTAGGGGAAGAGATGCACTTTATTTGAGACCATGGGATAAAAAAATTTCAACTATTAAGAAGCTTCCAATATGGGTTAGGTTTTTTGGACTTCCATATCAACTTATAAATAAGGATGTTTTGAAGAATATTGGAAATACCTTAGGGAAATTCATCAAGGAAGGACTAACTACTAAGGAGGGAAAGCATGCTATATATACTCAAATATGTGTTGTTATGGATATTTAAAAACCTTTGCTACAATCTATTAATATAAAATCTAAATCAAGAGAATGGGATCAACAAGTAGATTATGAAAATATCGCTTTTTATTGCCACAATTGTTATGAGATTGGACACATGGCAAGAGTTTGCAAAGTGAAAACTATGAAGAAAGAGATAAAAAGTTATGGCCATGAGATAAACTTCAAGACAAAGCAAGGAAATAATACAGTAATAGAAGCTAGATCAAATCAAGGATATTCCACTCCAAAAGAAGAGGCAAAGAAAGTCTATCTACAATATCATTTGGAAAGTTCAAAAGGAATTAAAGGTGCAAAAGAAGATGAGAGAAATCCTAAAACAAAGACAACAAAAGAGGTCAAGTTTATTCCAAGTAAATCATCTTCATTTTTCTCAAGTAGTATAGAATCCTCTCCAAGTAATAAGAGTGAAAGGGATGAAGATGTTATCCCTTACACTTCAAGGTTTCAAGAGCAACATAATAAAGAAATAAGGATGGAGGAAACCCATAACAATTTAGGTTTTTTAGAGTAGAATAAGAAGGTAATTGCTAAAGAAGAGCATCCTTGCACTTTAGGGTTTCTAGGAAAACATAAAGAAGATTGTGCTTTTGAGGTTATTCTTTGCACTTCAGAACAAGGAAAACCTAAAAATGATAAGTCTTACTATGAGCAGTGTGAGAAGATTGAAGAAATTTATGAAGATGAAAGTATTGCTAGGAATGAAAAAAAAAAAAAAGAATACCCAAGAAGCAAAAACAAAGAGAAAAAGAAACCCAAAGGGATATTGATACGGGGAAACAAAAGTAAATATCACAAGTACTAAAAAAGTGGGGCTAAACCCACAAATAATATCAAAAAATAATAATGAAAATAATAACTTGAAATATTAGGGGAATGGATAAGAACCCTAAAGAAAGGTATTAAGAAAATTTGAGGTTGTTATAAACAAGATATTTATAGATATAGAATTTGGGCAACAAATATTTTAGCCATTAGCGGTGTTGAATTTCATCTTGGTAGAATTTAATTTAAGAAGGCATCTGATATAAAATGAATTGATTGTGGAAACTTAGCATTTTGAGGAAGATGGAGATTGATAGAAAGGCAAATCAAGAATATCTTTTATTGAAAGGTAAAGTTGGATATACTTTAATTAACTTGCTAGAAATGTAATGAGAGCAATGTAATATTTTGTTTTTATAATGGGAGTGGCCCCCAATAGAAGCCATACATAGAAAAAAAAAAAGGTTAAAAATTAATAATTTTGCAATAGTCTAAAATAATATCAAAATGCACCATACAACCTTGTAAAAATCAAATCAACCTTTCTTAGCCCCTTCGACCCATCAATTCCTCTCATGCACTGAGCCCTTAGTAACCATGTGACCACCCCATCCTCCTAGCCTATGTGCACATTCCTTTATTTTGTGTCCACATTCTCCTAATCTACTCCTTGGACCATAGCTTAGGTCCACATCACCCTAACCTAGCCTACCCCCTACCTTCCACATCTCCATGCACCCTTATCACCCCATGCCTCTTAATGTCACTTAGGAAGGGTGAGGACTCTCCCCACCTAAGAACATTAATGAGGCGTAGTGTGCAATACTTGAGTGGGGTGAGGACTCTCCCCACCCAAGGAAATTTATAAGGTATGGTGCACATATCTTCTTTGACCATGCAAGTGGAAATTTTCAAATTTTCCACCTCCCTCACCCATGCCACATGGCTTCCATGCCATTCCATGTCATAGCCATCTCACTACCCTTCCTCTCCCTTGCCAAATTTTATGAATACCTCCCTCATTTCTTCATTTTTATAAGAGTGCAAGATCACATGCCAAAAATCTACCAAAATTTCTTTTGAGACCCTTGTGTGCACACCTTTACTTTTCAACCAACCATGGAGACTATTGTATACCCTCATTTGCATCTATTTTTTTTGTAAAACTGCTCATAGGTGGAAGTTCTATACGACCCCAAACTCCTACCAAAGACTTTTGACACTATCCCAAAGGTCCCTACAAGTTTCACCCAATTTTGAGCAACATAGTTTTAGTCATCCAACCCTAGATAATTCACAATTATCATCTTTCGACGCCAAACGATCTCCTTCTAGGATAGTTATAGTCAAGTATTCAGCTCTTGACAGCTTACAGGCCCTCTTCCTGAGCATTCATAGCATTCTGAGCAGCAGAGACCTGACCGTCTACCCCTAGATGGTTCATAATCAAGGTCGTCTACCTCGGGATAGTCAAATTTTTGAGCCTAACACAATCACAAAATCAATAGAAGACAATCAAAAATGTAAGCAAGGTAATATTTCATGTATTTTGCAATATTTCAAACTATGCTTATGCTTTAATAAAGATTTCTTGTTTTGATAGTGTTTTGCATCTTTCATAAACATGGATCTAACCAAGGTAGACCCTTCTAATGCTACTAATCTATGTGTTTGGTTGTGTGTAGGGTTCGTGGAGACACAATCCAAGGGTTGTCATCAAGAAAATCACAAACCCACCCACACTCTTGAGGTGGTTTAGAAGACCTTTTGTGTGCCATTGATATCATATTTATAAAAAGGGTACTTTCCACCTTGGAAACCCCTATTTGTAAGCCCAAGGGGTATTGTAAAGATCATTTTATAATATCTTTAGAGATTTATGCAAATGATACATATTTTTTTATTTAAAGAAAGATTTTTTTTAGTGATTAAAACAAGGTTTTGAAAGGATCCCCAAACCTTTTAAAAAAGGAACACAACAAGCAAGACAATCTCCTACGGACCACCAGTAGGAGATAAACCAAGAACAACAAAGACAGAGAGACAATCTCCACAGGACCACCAACAAATGAAGCCTAAAATTTGAAAAAGGTTTCCCTCCTGAACAAGGAGAACCAACAAACCATAAAATGAAACAAGCACCAAGAACGAGAACAAGGTCCCCCGTGGTCCCTACAAAAATAAAACAAAAAATTCACAATAGAAACCAATTTCCCGTACAAAAATGGATTAGATTTCTCACAAGGAAGAAGCTACGTGAACAAGGGAATCCCACACAAGGGCCTTTCGTAGGCCTAGAAAATGAATCATTAGCGCAAGGAGATATCTACATGCCATGTGATATCGTTGTAATGGATACAAAATGCATAGTCTGAGTCAAGAATATCTAGAGGAGATAACACCAAAACACCCCCAAAGTAGAAGCAAAACCTAACATGGGGTCTGTCTTCAGGAATCCAACTTTTGCAGTAGGCGAGCACGCATAAGGTCTCTCTCCCCAAGACCAGAAAGAAATTGTACAAAAGGCCCATAAAACACTCACCAACAACAAATCAACCCCTAGCCTTGTTAATATTCCATCAGAAAGAAATCATCAGGAGCCTACTATTGCAACTGAACAAGAAAGCATAAGGCTCGATCCCCAAGGGCCAAAAGTCGTTGCATAGAGAGGATCCACCAGAAAAAATTGAAGCAAGCAAGCATCAAATATTTTGAAGATAGAGTAGAATATCTTGAACCCACCACTGAAAGCCCAACCCATATGCAGTCGAGAAAGCCTCCCATATATGGATATTGAAAACGAGGTCCCCTAACAAGACCAAGAAAATGTAGAAGAAGAAAACCCTAGGCCACAAACGCATTGGGCAATCAGGATGACGAACCCCCTTTTAGAAGCCCAATTTATAAGAAGAGTGGAGGAAGCCAACATTGCAAACAATGATGAAGCACAAGGTCCCACTCGAAAGATCAAAAAAACCTGCAGGGAAAGCTCCACAACACCATCTCCCAAATCGAGCTAGAAACACCTTTAAGTTAAAGAAAAATTTAACAATTACAAAATCTTAATTTTTTAATAAAAAATTCAACATATTTATATTTTTATATTAATTAAATAGTATTAAATATTTTAAGTTTTATTATAATAAAATAATTAAGAAAACTATTCATAATCTTAGAATTAAAAAAATAATAACTTAAAAGACCTACTATGGAGGAGAAGCAAAAAAATGAATGAGTATAAAGAGTTTGTATTTTCAATGTTTAAAATCTCATGCACCTAAACCCTTTATAATAATCTTTAGTAGTACCCCCAAAGGCTAGGTGGATTGGTAAGTGCAAGTGTGGTTGGGCACTTACCAAGAAGAGACCTAGGTTCAAATCTTGGAGTGTAAGACTCCCCTTTGTAAAGGTAGTAGTTTGCTCCGAATGCTCTGAGTGCACACCAAACCGACGACAACGATACAAACCCGAGTGACCGGTGGTCCCCATTGAAGAACACAAACTCATACTGAGAGGGGGGGTGAACAGTATAAGACCACTTTTGACTTTTCTTTCCCAATCAATATTATGCAATGTATAGATAGCAATATCAACAGCAGTAATCAAAGCAATGCACAAATCACCACATAGAATAGAGACACCAAATTAACATGGTTCACCCAATGTGGGCTACTCCACGAAGAAAATATTTCACCAAAATTTTCTCAATCAATCTCTTGGGAATCCTTTCCCTATTACAATATTTATAAACCTATATCCAAAGGAGACACTAATCCCCTAATCAATTTCATGGATATCTATCCACAGGAGAACTCTTTCTCCTTAGCTCTGACTGGTGATCTTCTAGAAGAACTGTTGCCCCCACTGCTTTGGCTAAATGGATCTTTATCCACTGAAGACACTTGTCCTCACTGCCCTAGCTAATGGATCTCTATCCACTAGAGACTATCATCCTCTATACTATGTCACCTTCAAATATTTGTCTCAAATATGTACTAAACATGATCCTTCGGTCTAGCACAAATCTGCTCAATATTTGTCTCTAGTATGGCATAAACCTATCCTCAAATTTGCACCAAAATCTGTCCTCAAATTTGTACTAAACATAGTATTTCGGTCTAGCACAAATTTGATCAATCTATGTCCTCTGATATGTACTAAACACAGTCCTTCGGTCTAGCACAAATCTATCCTCAATCTCTATGCTCTGATCTGCACTAAACACAGTCCTTCGATCTAGCAAAAATTTGTCCTCAAGCCTTAACACAAATCTTGACTTAATCTCAAATCAACTCTGCTAGATCTTCCCCAAACCTTAACTCAAGTTTTGAACAAATCAATCAATCAAATCTGCTCTCAAGTCTTCTCAAAGACTTGTCTAAATCTGCCTTGTAAGCTTCCACAAAAGCTCACACTAATATGTCCACAAGTCCTCTCTAGAACTTGTTCAATCTGCTCAATAAGTCCTCACTAGAACTTATCCAAATCTACTCTCAATCTCTGTTCTCAAACTGTATTGTAAGCTTCCACAAAAGATCACATAAATATTTCCACAAGTCTTCTCTAGAATTGCCTCAAATCTGCTCAACAAGTCCTCACTAGAACTTGTCCAATCTCATAGAAACATAAAGAGAATTGTTAGAGACTCAATATGCTTCACATTCACTACAATGCTCAATTACTTTCAATCACTTTTTTTATCATAGAAACATATAGAGAATTTTTAGAGACTCAATATGCTTCACACTCACAAACTCTCAATCACTTTCAATCTCTCTTTTTATCATAGAAACATATAGAGAATTGTTAGAGACTCAATATGTTTCACATTCATCAACACTCAACCTCTTTCTCAAATCAATTCAAAATATAGAACAATTTGTTTCATAGAACTTGAACTATCACATCAACACATCCACTTGACTAGGCTCAACCAACTCTACTCAACCAATCACTCAATAAAATAATCCTTGCTCACAAACCCTAGTCCAAGCATATGAACACTCACTCAAATATTTCCAACAATGCTTATCAACCAATCTCATATAACAATGATACTCACGATCTTTGCAAACCCTAGTTCAAGTTCTTCACTCACTTATTTCAACAACAATGCTTATCAACCAATCTCACATAACAATGATACTCATGATATTTGCAAACCCTAGTTCAAGTTCTTCACTCAATCACTTACTTCAACAACAATGCTTATCAACCAATCTCACATAACAATGATACTCATGATATTTCCAAATCCTAGTTCAAGTTCACTCAACTAATCACCTAAAAAACAATGCTTATCAAACAAGGTTTTATCAACAACTCTTTATTTCAAAAAACCTTAAAGCATTAATTCAACACACTCAACAATACTTACCAAACAATCCTTTTCACTCCAAATTTGCATTCACAACATTCAACAATCACTCACTAGGAAGATGTGCCCATACCTTTTTGTTTGATGTAGAAGTTCCCTTAGAAAACCTGTCTCAATCACAATTTTCTTCTTTCCAATTTCAATGATTAGATGACAAAATATCACTTCAACACTTTCTCAAAATATTCCTTAAACACACAAATAATCAAAGCTCAAATATACCTTATTGCTCCTTCTTGGAATTAACATCCATCAAATCATACATAAAAATAATTATTTGGATACACCTTATAATCTCCAACTTAAAATAATATCCAACACCACAAAACCTCAAACAATCTTCCTAAAACACCTTTATTTCCCTTTTCAAACACTAAAGCAAATAACACCAAAAATTTATTTTGCATCAACCTTATAACTCCCCTAAAACCTTATAAGCCAAATAAAATATGCAAAAATTAAATTTTTAATACCTCAACTAATTCCTCCGAAAATTTTGGCGCTCAACTAATGCATACCTTTGTTATCTCCCCAAAAGGATTTCGATGTGATTCGAACCACCGTATCCCCAAGTGCCAAGCGCCTTAGCGCTTTGGTGCCCACCGCATGGGCTATAGGCGCCCACGTGAAGGAAGGAAGACTTCCTTCCCTTTCAACCTTCTTTCACCGCCAAATTCAACACAAAATAAAAAGTCCTTCTGTGGATTCGAACCTGCGTCAATCGCTGCCCTCACGACTTGCTTGCATTGCGGTTGCCAACTACGCTACCAGCGCTTGGTGACCAAGGCTCCCTCCTTGGTGGGTCAAATGCTTTTGGCTCCTCTTAAGCACTTAAAAATTAAAATTAAAATCCTCTTTGCACAACACGATTCACATAATCTCGCATAAAATCAAAATTAATTCGAAGGCATTGGTAACTTTGGCTAAGGTGGGGTAATCCCCCTTTTATACACTCATGGTTAATTTACTCCCCACGTCGGCGCTAGAATTCAAATTTGAAATTTGAATTAATAACCCACCTTAGGGTTATTTAAAATTAACATAAATTAATATATAATTAATATTAAAATTAATTAATAATTAATTTAATATTCCTTGTATAATATTATAAAGAATTATTATAATATTATTCACTTGGGCTTTTTCTTTGCACTTTGGACCACATTTGATTTCTTGGAACTAGGTCTTTATAAACTGAAACTGGAGAACCTAAAATTGATGTTGCCCATTGAAACTGCCACTGACTAGTGTTGAAAGCTTGACATCAATGACCACTCACTCTTGAAATTAATGACAACTCATCTACTCAAAATGTCCAACACCCATCTCACGTCGGGTTATCCAGAACCAAGACGATGGGTTTGTTGGTGCAATCCTTGTGGTTTGAACCCTGCGTTATCCAGTTACTAAAAATAGTGGTTGTTACCAACTCTCCTATGTACCTTATGACCAACTCTCCTATATAACCGAAAACTCTCCTATGTACCCAAAAAAAATGATCTTTAGTATTGTTTTTTAAATTATAAATAGATATAAACATATTTTATTTGGTTTTTGTTGTAGCATTAGTTCAAAATTTATATAGGGAATGCAAAAAATTATAATAAGCTTCTAGTCTTTTTAGATATTAAAATTTTATAGTTAAAAAAAAAACACTCCTCCATTAACTACTTTGCTAGAACCCTAGATTTTATAAACCTAGTCCATTGCAGGCTCACAAACACTAACAATGCTTCTTAATGGCATTAATTTTCTTATATGCTTAACTTTATGGTTTTAATGATCCAATGATGTTGCCTTGGAACTTGCATGTTGAAATTGTATGTTTGTATCTCACAATTGAGCGAGACACCTAGATCACTTCATTATCCAAACACTTCAATCTTGAAATTTCCAAGTTGTAAAGGTAAGCTACTAATGAAAATCTAAGAAAAGTAAAAAATGTCCAAATTATATCGATCTTATGTTAAAGGAAGGTTAAAGGAAATACTAAAGTAAGAAAATAAAGTTTACATAAAGAAATGTTAAAGAAAATATTAAATGAAACAAATAATTTTTTTATAAGTAATTTAATAGTTTCAAGGGACAACGTACCGGTTCATGGTTTAGCTCTTTTCTAGAAGGTTTAAGGTTCAAACTACAGTGTGTGATTGTATGTTATCCTCTATTGATAAGTATAGCTCTTGGCATTACGAGGGGTTATAGTTAGCATGAGAATTCCTAGCCCTAAACGTCGGTCGTAGAAGTTTCACACTAACCAAATAAATAAATAATAAGTAATTTAATAAGCAACCTATAAATAAAGGTTTTTTATTTCATGATAAACTTAAATTTGTACACGACTTAGTATTAGGGGAAGATCTTTTTTAATTCTAAAGTAGTTTTAAAGTAGTTATTCTAAGTTTTTAAAATATTCCATCGATTTTCACACATGGACAAAATAAAAGCTTGATGAAGAAGATATCTATGAAGGATCTACATGCAATAATTTTTTGTTTCCATCCTAACAAGGAAACTAGCCTCAATGGATTTCCTACATTTTTATTTCAAAAATTATGGGATTTATTGAAGAGTGATGTTGGTTGCAAGTGAAGAGGCCCAAAAAAGGAAGGCTACAATAGTGATATTAATCCACTTTTATTACATTGGTTTTCCTTATATGCAAGCCATGGAGGTAGCATCTAGGATGAGCTAAGGATAGATTTGAGTTGGCTCATATTCAGAGGATCCAATGGATCATTGACCCTAGTGATAACAGGGAAGTGCAAAGATCATATTGAGTTTTGAGACAATTTGTAACATGAGTACATTTTCGGTTGTACCCGATACTCCTAGCTATTTTTCCTTCTTTCTCTTCCACCTTTGTACGCATTGGGGACCAATGCTTCTTCAGTGGGGAGGAATGATATGGATTATAGTACATGTTTTAATAATTTTTTAGTTACGGATAAGCATTATTTAATGCGTTCTTATCCGTTGTCATGTCTTGTAATGCCTATTTATAGGCACATGTTCTTATGCTAATACAACTAAGTTTAGGTTTTCTCATTTTCTCATGTCTGTGTAACTGATTCCACAACATTGGTATCAGAGAAAGGTACAAGGGTTTGGATAGTATCCTCTTCGTAAGACCATATTGGTTTAGAAAGAAATGAGAAAACCAACCCATGGATCTTAAGTGGTGAACATTCTTTTCCTTTTGTAGACGCCTTCGAGCACTTTTGTTTTGAAAAATCTCAGCTTGGGGCCCTCTGACTCCCAACCCTCAGCTCTTGATCCAAGCATTCATCTTGGATTTATCATTTATTGAATTTCTTTGTTCATGACCATCATTCATGATGTCAAGTTCGACCATTTTGCTTATCGACTTCACTGTGAAATTTCAACAATTCCATGCCGAAATGATTGCCAATTTTTAGAAGCTTCAAGTTGAAATTGTTATCGCTACCACTACCAATGAAGATATCATTGAAGAAGATCAATATTCTACCCATGATACAGATCTTGAAGAATTTGTAGCCACACCTAGATTCGAACCAGGGTCTCTAGGTGATATACCCAATGTCTTTCCACTAGACAATGTGGCTCTTGATGCGGATCCGAGCTCATTTGAAGCTCCTATTGTAGATCAGGCCCATTCGAATGTTGTAGATCCAAGCTCTCTAGAAGCCATTGTAGTTGATGATCCTGCTACCCTCTCTGCCCTTGTCATCGTGCCTGCTACACTTCATGATCCGCCTATTCCTCCTGGTGATGTTCTCCTATTTTCGGATGTTGAATTGTTGTCGTCAATGCATGATTCACTATTTTATGATGATCTCCTGATTTCAAGCGATGATCTACTACCCATGACTTTCATGATGTCTTCCTTGGTGGTTCCTTAGCTCTTTTACGACTTTTCAACATATTTTTATATTTTCAGGTATTTCTTCCACACTTCATGCCTACAACATCACGTTTTTGATGGTGATCTGATGTTTACCGGTGTCGTCTCTCTTTTTTGTTGTTGATCTAATATGCTCTTAATTTCTCGAGCACTGTTTTAACCGTTCCCTACCGTCAAAGATCAATGATTTGTTTCTCCAACCCATGCACCCCCATGGCCTCCCCCTCTCACCCTGTGTTGATTACTAGTTGTTATCATCGATCAAACATGACTACCACTTGCCACTTGCCCATGTTGCCATTAAATTAGCCATTGCCATTCCACAATAGTCATTGCTCCCTTTCCCTTGGAGAAATTTTTAAATTAAATTAAATTAAATTAAATTTAATTTAAAATTACAATATTTAATATCGCACGTATTTTTAAATACCATAATTATGCGTTAAATTAAATATTCTCCGTTGATCGTTGCACATTCACATTTCCATAAACCCATAATTAAATTAAATTAAAATTTAATTTAATTTAATTTAATCCATCACTTCCATCTCTAATGACCATTGTCCTGGTCCACCAATAATTTAATGCAAGCGACCCACAATTAACCACGAATTAATTAAATTAAATTAGATTGTTTTTAATTTAATTTAATATTTTCTCATCTCCATTAATGCACGGCTCAACCAATTCAATGCATGTCCGCTTGTTTGAAATGCCACAACAATTAAATTTTTCATTTGGCACGTGGTTCGAGGCATCTTCTACTGCATCTTATTTGATATTTTAGTTGCTATTTTCTTTTGCCGAATTCAGGGACCCATTTCAGTTGTCCACCGGCATAGCAGTGTTTACAGTTGTTGGAGAGCATTTTTCGAGCCTGATCCAGATCCAGTGTCAAATTTTGGTTTTTTGAAGACCTATCAAACTTTGTTATTTTGGTCTTCCTCTTTTGTAACAAGAGTACATTTTCGGTTGTACCCGATACTCCTGGCTATTTTTCCTTCTTTCTCTTCCACCTTGTATGCATTGGGGACCAATGCTTCCTCAGTGGGGAGGAATGATAGGGATTAGTATTGTATTGCATTTAATATTGACATAGATCGTGCATATTAAATGCCTCCTTGTAAAGGCAGACATGCCTATAAATATGTTTTTCATTAATTCATTTGATAGTTTTCATTTGTGCCATTTCGTGTTTTCTATTAAGAGTGTTTTCCACATCAATTTGGTCTTTCATAGTATCTTCCACAGGTGGGAGAGTTTTGGTATAGGCACACAAAGTGAGATGAGGGAGACATGGGAGATCATCCTAATCCTATCTTGTTTCCTAAGGAGGATGTTAATGACCCTCTATTGGAAGATTTGGGTGTAGATGATGTTAGGGAAACCATTGCATATAGACAATGTTTGGCCTTAAATATTGACATTGAATCCACCCAAATTAGGGGTTGGATCATTTTCTAGGTGACACTTTAGAGAGGTTAGGAGGTAATAGAAAGAGAGGGCTTAAGGAGTCCTTAATATTTATCCATTGATATTCGTGCCACCACATCATGGAGGTGATCTAGGATCAAGCCTTAGCAAGACTACTCAAGAGATGGATGATTTAGAGAGATCCACTATGCAAAATAAAATGATGCTATGGCAACATAGATAGCTTGACTATAGGGTGAGCAAGAGCAGACAATGTTGAAGACCTAGTTTGCATCAATTATCGATGTAGCCATAGCTCAAGTGGCTTAGGTGACTCTAGAGAGAGATATTGCTAGGGTAGAGAGGTATTATAGGATATCCCAATTGATTTCTTGAAGGGATGAAACATTGACTTGAGTGGCATAGGTTACTTAGGAGAGGGACAATGCTAGGGAAACAACTACATGCCTAGATGTTTTGGATGTGTTAAATCGCTTGGCCATAATCAAATATAATCTAGAGGTATAGTGGATAAGGAGTGCTTAGTATAGGGAATTATACCATCACGAAGTTCCTCTAGAGTTGAGGCAGGATTCTCCATCTTGTGTCCCATCCAGGTATTATTCTAGGTCATGATCTACTTCTTGGGCTTCTCAATGGTCAACACATGGGCTTGTTGAGTGATATTTTTGCTCGAATGCAAAAATATACTTACAGCCAGGATTCTATCGAGATATCCTCTCTTGCAAGGAAACATTTGTGATTTCCCCAAGGTTCTTTTAATATGTTAAACTTCTTGCAATGCTTAGTGAAAAATGTGAAATTCCAAAAGTTAATTGGATACCTCAGTGTTGCATATACCTGTTAACAAGGGGTCTGTTTTGGTATTGATTTGATTTACAATGATATTTATTGTTCATGGAATTTGTGAAAATGTGACATTATTGATCAACTATCTACTTTGAAATTTGATAAATATTTGATTTCAATCTTTGAAAATTTGATTTTGATTGATTTTATCTCAAATTTTTAATCAAATTTTATCTTATTTTGTTAACAAAATTTTATCTTCTTTTGTTAACCAAATTTTATCTTCTTTTGTTAACCAGATTTTATCTTTGATTGTTAAGATTTGCTTGAAAATAAAAATGAAGTGATTGAATCTAACTTTGCAATGTAAAAACTTTGGAATGTCATATTAATTATTCACTTTAACGAAAAGTTGGAATTTATTGAAATTTCAACTTTCATAAAATGAAATTAATTTGATTATTTGGAAAAATGTGCAAAGTTTAAAAACTCAAACTTTCATTAAAAATGTGAACTTGCATAAAATGAGAATTTGAATTTGAATTTTGGAATTGTCGTGCTTCCTTTTGGTATTTTAATTTTTAATTTTAATTTTTATATTTTGTTTGATGAAATTAAAAAAAGTAAAAGGCTAGGGTTAGAAAAAATAAAATAAAAGAGCAAGTTGCCATAAATTTCTACAATTTCGATCCAAACCTGCATAAACCAATATATTGCACTAAACCAACATTAATTTAACCCGTCTTCAAGTACTTCAAAGTTAATGTGATACAATATTCAATGGAATAACAAAATATATTAGGAAAAATAAACAAGTCTACCATTTACATGCATAAAACTTATTAAAATTTCCCATATATTACCAACATGAAATATTTTAAATGAATACACTTGCAGAATACCATGCTTAAATCAATTACAATGGGTAAAATTTGGTGCAGTCCAACAACAAGGGAGGAGATGTTCTTCCACAAACTCAAAAATCCAACATGCATTTGCTTCAAAAATTCTTCGACTCTTTTTCGTGACTTTCCATGGAGATTTAAAATTAAAAAAAAGAATTTTCATTTACCTTCTACTTGTTTGGTTTCCTCTTCGCTTTCATGCCTTGCAAAATTTCCTTTCTCCCTTGAAGGTGGTTGGAATTTCTTCTGTGATGTGACATATGGCTAACCATATTTTTATTTTCTCATAATGCTATTACCAAGTGGCGCTCAACATTTTGATGTTACAACTTTGATTCCTTTTCCTTAACACTACGTATGATCTCTACAATGATGTTCCTAGTACGTAATATTTTAGGGGATTTGTAATTGCACCAAACAAAATGATGCTCTTCCCATCCAATAATGACTATGCTTCTATGTACCAATTCTTCAACTCTCTCTTTCTAACGACAACATTCTCTCTCCCTTGTGGCGATTACAATGTAAAATCTTATATTTTTGTTACAGACGTTACGTGCTCAAGTGTTTTGATCCTTTTTCATGTTACTCTCAACGTATATTTTGGTTCTCCATGATGTCTTCTTGGATTTTAGCATTCAGACTATCTAAATGGTGCTTTTACTCCTATCAATGACTATGTGCTATTTGCACAATTCATTTCATAGCATGACCAACCCACGTGCCTCCACGTCTACCATACTACACCAGTCCTGCCTCTACGAATTTGTTTAGAGCTTCGATGGTATCCTCCACAACATCAACATTGTGACTATTTTTGTTATATGGATTAAACCATGTAGGAATTTGTTATCCATAAGTGGATACTTGAGATTTTGATCTGCATCATCACCATATTCCTTACTCGCGTTTCCATGTCATGGTGACTAGAAACCTCAATGATATCACTAAAATGCACCATGAAACCATTCTACATATCATCAGACTTAGCTTTGATATGTATAGAGACATTGACCATACTCAAGGATAGACCTCCTTGCATCTCGCTTCGATTCTGTGTCCAATCGTGACATCTAAATATTTCTTATGAATCAATCTAATACTACCTTGCCATTGTAAACATGCCAACAAGTTGCATAGCTTCTTGGACATGCACATATCGAAAACATTTGGTTGGCCACCTCTTCCATTTCGTATAAGATCCATTCATCCCAAAATAAAACCTTTGATTTTTTGCATGGTATTGCATTGGATTTCTAAGATAATATACAACACAAAGGCACTTCGGTTTTAGCAGGCCACCTCCAACAACCAAAAAAAGAGCAACAACTTGTCAAGACATCCTTTAGTTCACTGCCAAGATAGATGTATGGGTCTCAAAATCCCCTTTGGTTTTTTTTCACTCATGTTAACAAAAATCATCCATCGCCTGCTCGCTTGCTTGCTAGATGGAGAAGATCATGGCGAAGACCTCTTCCCATTGTCTCTACCTACAAAAAAAACAAAACATATAACATTTAAAATGATGATATATTACATTTAAAGCTATGCACCTAATAACTTACATATTGTCGTGCATTACTTTGATAACTATATCACCTTAGTTACATGAACTATCACATGGATACTATACGAACTCGCCATGTCATTGTTGGGTTGAAATATGTGCCACGTATATCCGTGAAGCCAACACACTAATGTGCAATATGTGGTTTACCAACTAGCACTAATAGCACTTGCATGCGCATTACTTATGCTTTTGATCAAAGTATTCATGGAATGGAATATTAAATGCATAAGAGGTTTTCAAACTTACTCTTCATAAAAGAAAGTTGCGGTGGACCTTTATACTCTAAAATAACCAAAAATCAAAACCCCGTGGGGTTACCACAAGGATTGTAAAGACTTTATTAACATGCATAGCTTAGATAGCATTGATCCATTTTAATGATGATGCTAAAAAATGAGGCTTTGAATAATGTTATCCTTTGGAAAAATAATTCAAACCAACTTGCTAAAATATGACATGGTAAACCTTTCAAACCTTATTGATCTAACCTACTCAACAAAGAAACTTCAATGAAAACCAAATCAAAATTTTATGTGGGTCCCCAAATTGGGTATGTTGTGTGAAGGCAATAATAAATGGTGACTCTGCTAAAAAATATGCTCTTGAGCATTTTGGATAAAGAACCCAGTCTGAAATCAAGAAAACCAAATATTAGCAAAATATATATCATCCAGTAACATCCAAGAAATATGGGGTTAAATAACTTCAATTGAATGTAAACACTTCATTTGCTTTAGCTTAGTGTGTGTTTTGTGAATTCATTCTCTATTTTTGAATCCATCAAAATTTCCTCATCTATTTTGCAGTTAGGCTATGAAAAATGTTACTCATAAAAATTTACCTCTACATTGCTCCACTACTAGTCAAGTGTCTACAACTCTAGTGGAGATAACCTTGATCTCTTATAGACCTTGATCTACTACCAACCAGTTGTCTATAGCCTTGGTAGAGATGATCTAAACCACCTAGGCACTATATTAATTTTCATTTTTTTTTTATTATAAGCATTTGATTGCTTTACAAATATCATATGCACCTCTTGGATTAGAGATCATCTAAGGCTTAAGATGGAATCTATATAATTTTTTTCCTAGTCAACAAACCAGAATGATTTCATCCTTCAGGAGTCAAACATATCCTTTAAATGTGATTTTACATGTGAAGCTTTAGAAAAATATCACATTACTTCAATCTCCACCATTCTAATCCATAATTCAAGAAAAACTACTAGATAATCTAATTTCGTAAACTTTAGTTTCCCTTCATCTCAACCAAGCAATTCATCTTCCATGACTAAGCAACATTTCCAACAAAGGGGTAAAAGTTTATTACAACTACACAACTATACCATAATCTAGAAAAACAAAACAAAACATGTTGTGAAAATGAATAAATAAAATGTGAACACAATCCAAAGCACAAAATTTGGCATGAACTTGTATTATTGGAAGACAGAAACAGAAAAAAAAATGAAAACCACAAAACAAACGAACAAGTGATGACTGAATCCAAACCAAACACAAAATCATGTATAAGGGAAAGCAAAACATAACAACAAAGTTATACAAGCAAAACTTGCAAAACCAAACTATGTACAAGAAAGCTCACAAAATCAAAAACTATATGTAAAATATGAATATATACAAGTGATAGATATGCTTGTTGTCTCAAGGGTGGAAATAATGCTTTAAGAACTGCCCATTAATAGGTAAAGGAATACTCTCTCCATTCAGATTCTACAATCTAAAAGTATTTCCCCAAGAATATCAGAAATTTGGTAGGGGCATAGTCAAAGTTTGTCAAATTTATTATGTCCACCCTTCTTTTCATGTGCCTTATCCCACAACAAAACCAAATCAGCAATCCAAAAGGCTTTGAATTGGGCTCTCTTATCAAACTATCTTTTAACAACTACTTGATGCTTACTAAAATGCTATAGGGAATCTTCCCTCTTTTCATATAGACTCATTAAGTGAGTAAATCTTACCTCAGTTTTATCATCAGTTTCAAGATAATATTTCATAAAATAAAGAGTATGCAATTTCAAGTTAGCAAGAAAAATGGGATCTTGACCATAAACTAAATGATAAGGAGACATGCCTATGGACCCTTTTGATCTAGTTCTATCCACCCACAAAGCATATTTCAACTTGTTATGTCAGTCTCTAGGATTCATTTCCAACATTTTTTTAATGATTTACAACAAGGTCTTATTAGATGATTATGCTAAACCATTACCTTGTGGATAATAATTTGAAGAATAAATTATACTTACATTATTGTCGTAAGCCCATTCTACAAACTGAAGTGAAGTAAAAGCAAGACCATTATCACAAATAATAGAATATGACATACCAAATCTAGTGACAATGTGTTCTAAAAATTGTAACTACTTTAGAAGTACAATTCTTTGTGGGATGCCTTCAGTCCATCTGGGACAATAATCTATGGTGATTAAAATGTATTTGTGACCAGGAGAAGAGTTTGAGTTTATAACTCCTATGAAATCTAAAACCCATTGTGCAAATGGTCTAGCCTCAAATACGGGTTGTAAAGGCATGGCAACATTTCATTCTCTGTTGGTGATAATCT
Organism: Wollemia nobilis; assembly: GCA_028583015.1. Classification (NCBI taxonomy): domain Eukaryota; kingdom Viridiplantae; phylum Streptophyta; class Pinopsida; order Araucariales; family Araucariaceae; genus Wollemia; species Wollemia nobilis. The sequence continues at coordinate 1,281,312 of JAQPPZ010016554.1, forward strand.
AACATGTATGGCAAGAACGAACATGGGCATGGGTATATTTGAAAATGTGGGGCCAATAGTAACCAGATCTTAAAATCTAGTGTGTTGTGGCATTAGTTGATCCATGTCCAGTCCCATATTTACCATGAAAATCCTTAAGTATTTGCATGGACTCATCCTTACTCAAACATCTAAGGAAAAATTCTTCATGATTCCTTCTGTATAACACACCAATTTTAATGATAAAATTAGGTATTTTTAATCAAAGCGCTCTTCTTTGCATAACGTTAAAGTGATCAAGGCACTTACCATTGAAAATAAAATTACACAATATCATTATACTATTCATATGTGGTGATGCTTTCCATAACGTATTTATGACATGCGATTTGAGGATCGATTTCAGCTAGAGACTTTATTAGGCCTTGTCCTCTAACAAGCTTCATTGGACAAATATCTAAATCAAACTCCTGCAAAGTAGCTAGACATTTGCCTCTTCTTTCTCCTAGTTCATTCTACATCAACATTGTTTTGATAGCTAGGTCAGGTACTATTGCAAAATTCTACTATGCAAAATGTAATGTCTAATCTTCTTCATAGTTTTGAAAAGAGCATATACCTGTTTATCCAAAATAGTGTATTTTAGTTGTGCATATTTTAATGGTGAACGCAATAAAGCAATAGGATTTTCTAAATTATCTTTGTTCTTTTAAGTTAATACACTAGAAAAAGAATGCTCAAAAGCAAACGAATAAATATAGAAGGGCTTTTTGTAATTAGGACTCACAACATAACTGCAGAAGATATTGCATTTTTTACATTCTGAAAAGCTGCTTTAGCTTCACCAGTCCAATTAATGTTAGCATCATTTTTCAACATATCATTTAATGGTTTGACTATTTCAGCAAATCTTGAAATGAATTTCCTAACAAAGTTGATTTTCCCAATAAGTGATTGTAATTATTTTTTGCTACCAGGAAAAGGGATTTTCTGGATGGCTTCAATTATTTCAGGATCTATGGAAATTCCTTCTTTTTAGATGATATGACCTAACAATTTACCTTTGGTAACTCCAAAAATGCACTTTTTAAGATTTAGTGAAATGCCATGCTCTCTACACCTTTGAAGAGATTTTCTCAAATCATTAATGTGGTCAGATATATTCTTTGAGAAAGCATGAATGTCATCAACATAAATAACTATGTATTTACCTATCAAATATCTAAATACATATTCCATGGCTCTTTGAAATGTGGCTTGCATTAAGCAATCCAAAAGTTATTCTTTTGTAATCAAAGGTACCTAACTTCATGGTAAAAGCAGTTTTCATTCTGTCTTTTGGGTCAATAAGTTTTTTTTTATATCCAGAATAGCCATATAGAAAAGACATATCTCAGAACCATTCACCATATGCAAAATATGATCAATGGAAGGCAAGGGGTACTTATCTTTTTGTGAGGCCTTATTGAGATTCCTAAAATCAATACACAAACAAATTTCACCTGTTTTCTTCATAATTGGTACAATGTTTGCTACCCATGTAGAGTGTTTGATTGGAAAGATAATCCTAGCATCCCACAACTTCTTAACGTCATTTTTTATAAGAGGCTCTAGCAATGGGTTAACCGGTCTTTGTTTTTATCTAAATGGTTTGGAATCTGGCTTTAAAGGAATAGTATGTGTTATGATGTTTTCATTATAAGTCTTTAAATTCTCATAACTCCATGCTATTACATCAACGTAATATTTAAGAGCCTGAATTATTCCTTCTTGATCATGATGAGTGCAAACCTTTCCTATGATTACATTATGTGGGTCTTTACTAATCCCAAGATCAATAGAATTATAATTATCCTGTGGGAGTGAGGTTTTATTACAACTTTGTATTTTATAATCAATGTCAAAAAGCTTCTCAATAGAAACAATAAATTTTAAAATAGCATTGAACTTCTTTGTTACCTCATGATCTTCATTTTCATCTTCTTGCAATATCTCATCCTCGTCAATCACCTGATTTTCAAAAATGCATGAATTAGTTACAAAAAAAAAATGTTCCTATCACTTTCAAATACCTGTAAATTTTTCACATTGTTAGGTATAGAAGGATAGGGTATCCACTCACTTGAAAACTTCTTTAGCCTCCTATTATCGATAGGCTTAAGATTACTTGCTGCAACAACTAAAGAATCAATAATTTGATTGTTCTTCCTAGATATCAATGCAATATCGAAAGCATGGAATTCATCAAATAAATCCCTAACTCTATTTCTATAATGGATTAGCCTTTTATCATGACATGTGTATTGACCTTTCACCTGTTTAATAACCAATTCCAAATCTCCTAGCACTTTTAAATATTTAATGTTTTTCTTTAAGGCTAGCTACAAATTGAATATCAAAGCCTCATATTCTGCATTGTTACAAGTGCAAGGAAATTGTAACCTATAAGCTACCAGAGTGACGAACACAAGCTTATACTGAGAGGGGGGTGAACAATATAAGATAAAACTTTCTCTTTTCTTTCCAAAGCAATAACTTCAAGTAATAACAATGCAATAATGAAACAATGCACAAATCACCACACACATGAGAGACAAATATTTTACGTGGAAACACCCTCTTGGGAGAAAACCACGATAAAATATTGCTTATAAATTTCTTCAATAAATTTTGTGGGCACCAACCCACAGGAGACACCAATCCCCTATTACAAGTTCATGGACACCAATCCACAGGAGACACCAATCCCCTATACAAGTTTATGGACACCAATCCACAGGAGACACCAATCCCATTGCTCTAGTTCATGGACACCAATCCACAGGAGACATCAATCCTCTTGATCAAGTTTGTGGACACCAATCCACAAGAGACACCAATCCCTTGCTCAAGTTCATGGACACCAATCCACAGGAGACACCAATACCCTTGCTCAAGTTCGTGGACACCAATCCATAGGAGACACCAATCCCCTTGCTCAAGTTCATGGACACCAATCCACATGAGACACCAATCCCATTGCTCAAGTTCATGGACACCAATCCATAGGAGACACCAATCCCCTTGCTCAAGTTTATGGACACCAATCCATAGGAGACACCAATCCCCTTGCTCAAGTTTATGGAAACCAATCCACAGGAGACACCAATCCCCTTGCTCAAGTCTGCTCCAAAACCTACTTACAAAACTTGCTCAAATTTTCTCCAAAACCTGCTTACAAAACCTGCTCAAATATGCTCCAAAACCTGCTTACAAAACCTACTCAAATCTGCTCCAAAACTTACTTACAAAACCTGCTCAAATCTGCTCCAAAACCTGCTTACAAAACCTGCTCAAATCTGCTCCAAAACCTACTTACTAAAACTGCTTACAAATATGATCTATAACCCTTGCACATTTACTCCCCAAATTCAATCATAACCAATACACAAATCTTTACAAAACACAATCATCCCCTTTCCCAACAAAAACAATAACAATTCTACCAAAAATATTTTTATCACCAAAACAAAAAAAAAAAACAAACCCCCCACACAATAACCCCCCCACCCCCCCAAAAAAATAAAAAAAAACTTGTGTGTTGACTTGGAGATGCTCATACCTTGCTCTTCTTCCACTATCATGTGTACCTTTCCTTCTTCTTGAGATGACTGAATTGTCCTTCCTTGTTAATTGAATGCTTGGGTGAATATGTGCACTTAATCCGCTTACTCTATTCTTTGAAACCTTGACTTGTTCCAAATTTGTGCCCTCCAAATCTGCCTCAATAATGATGATCTTCCTCTTGCATGTGCTTTTCAAATCTGGTCAATAATTCTCTTTTTCCCTTCTTGATTTAAATATCAAATCAACCACTTTAACCTTTATCACTTCTTTCAAAAACATACACAATAAAGCTTAAAAATAACTCCTTATATCTCCCTTTTAAAACTTACAATATAAAGCTTTATTCTAACAACATCTCCTTTATATCTCTTTTTATAATTTGCAAAAATCAAATCACAACATTACACCTTATATCTCCCCTTTTATAATTTGCAAAAATCAAATCACAACATTACACCTTATATTTCCCCTTTTATAATTTGCAAAAATCAAATCACAATATTACACCTTATATCTCCCCTTTTATCATTTGCAAAAATCAAATCACAATACTATGTCTTATATCTCCCCTTTTATCAAATTTAATAAAATAAAATTTATAAATACCTTGCACAACCGCGGATGGGATTCGATCCCTTGACCTCTAGAAGCACAGCACCCTAACATGGGCTCTTGACCAGCTACGCTAATGCAGCACATGAAACCAAAAGGTGCTAGTGAATATTTAATTCCTTCGTTGCTTTGTCTTCAACTCTTCAAAAAAATGGCATCGAAGAGATTCGACCCCTTAACCTTCTACAACGCAGCACCCTAGCGCGAGCTAGGCTACCGACTGGTCTAACCACTCGGTTGGGATAGAAGTGGCATGAACATATATTTAAAGTCTTCTTTCTACCTGCTATACCACCAAACTTGCGCTCCTCTCCTCCCTCCTTCTGCTCGTTGCCTCTTTCCACTCAATAGATATTCTTCGAATTCCATGCCAAGTCCAAAGTGAATTAAGGGCTTTTATTTATATGCTTTTTTCATTCACACCCAAGGAAGTCGGCCCATCAATTTGAAAATTTAAATTTTAATTCCTTTGCATGGTGCGCTCAAGGAGGTCGGCCCATCATTTGAATTTTTAAATTTAATTTCTTTTGCATGGTGCACTTAAGGAGGTTGCCCAACATTTAAATATTTAAACTATATTTAAATCCTTTGATTTAAATATAAACCTCCTACTTTAATATTTAAATATTATTTAAATATTAAAGCACCCTTGAAGATATATGCCTTGCACTTAATGACAACTCAACATTTCATACTTGAAGATATTTCTGCCTTTGACATCAATGACAACTCAATATTTCTAACAATATCCCCCTTTGTCATTGATGGCAACCCTACAATGAAACTGACCTTTACTGAACAGGATCACAAGTTGCTCCCCCTGACTAGTTGCTTCCCCTTACTAAAATTCTCCCCCTTTGACATCAATGGCAAAGGCTCCTTGGGGCTGTAAGATAAGACACTTGACAACGCCCCCTACTCCCTGCTCTTACTGAGACAATCAATTATGAGATGGGAGTGAAACTCCCAAATTACTATGCTCCTCTTCTTGTTCTATTTTCTTTCTCCAAACTTTGGAGGTCATATTCTTTTGATCATGACTATTCTCCTTCTTGCTTGACTTCAAAAGTTTAGGGAACACTATTCTACACCATCTAGATGTATGCCCAAAATTATTACATTTGTAACATATGATGTTGTAGTCCATGAGAGGTGCAAATGAATTGAAATTCCTCTTGGTGAAGCCAAAATCATTCATAGCATGGACCCTGCAATTTATAACTTTATGACCAAAATGGTTACATGAGAAACAATGACCATGGAAGAAATATTGAAACCTATCTGATTGCCTTGGAGGATATTATCACATGGTTCTCTCATTGTTGTTTCTATGATGGAATTTGTTCCTTGATGATGCTTTGTTTTCATCCTCCTTGATGCTTCCACTTCTCAACACATCAACATAGGTCTTAGGTTCCTCTTTAATCATTTTCTTTGATGCCTTTGTTCCTTTTGAGCTTGATTCCCCCTTTTGTTTCTTTTGACCTTCTTCAAACCCAAGTCCAGTATTTATAACTGAATATTTTTGTGCTTTGATAATATCACCTATGATTTTTGAGCTTTTCTCAAACCCATGTAGCTTATCATTAGATTTTTCCACTTCCTTCCTTAGAGAGACAACCTCATGTTCTAGTTTTTCACATTCCAACTCTTTTGCCTTTAACTGCTCAGCCATACCTTCTTCAATTCGCTTTGCCTCTTCAACTTTAACTTTCAGGTCAATGAGTTCTTGTGACAACTTTACCTTTGTCTTCTCATCCTCTTGTACTTGAGCCTTCAATCTTGAGTTCTTCTTTCTAACCCTCTTCAACTCTTCAAGAGCAACAAAAAGTTCCTCTTCTATGTCAACCATGGCTTCTTCTTCATTTTCTGAATCTTTCTCTTCTTCTTGGTCTTTGACAATAGGAGCATCTTCTTTCTCTTCTATGGCCAAAAATAGGATTTCTTCTCTTTCACTATTTGAGAGACTTTCATCACTACTGCTGGAAGAACTGCTTGCTTCTTCAACATAAAAAATTTTCTTGTGTCTTTGAAAGATCTTCTTCTCATGCTTGTTTTGACCATACCTATTTTTATTTTCATGATAAAATTTTCTTTCTTTCTTTTTCTTATATTCCTTTTCTTCTTCACTGCTACTACTTCTAGCTTGTGGGAAATTAGATGCATAGTGACCAAGGTTACCACAATTAAAACATTTCACAGAATGCATACCTTTATGTTTTCTTGGACCCTTCTTATTCCTTCGCACAAAGTTAGCTTCTTCTCCATTGCTTGATTCTTCACTTGATTCTGGTTCCTTATTCTTTGTCTTCTTTGAAGCTTTAAATGTTGCTTCCCATTTAGATGTTTGATCTTTTTCAGTCCTCATCTCATAGGCTGTGAGAATTCCATGTAGCTCATCCATGCTTAAGGTTTTAAGATCCTTCATCTCTTCTATTTCTGAAACCTTTGCATCAAACCTCATGGGAAGTGACCTTAAGATTTTCTGAATAATCTTAGAGTCTTCAATATTTTCTCCAAGTCCATGAATGGTGTTGACAACCTCATCAACTCGGAGTAGATACTTGGCAATATCTTCCTCATATTTTATCTTTAAGTCTTCAAACTTCCTCCTATGGGTTTGAAGTTTTGCCATTTTAACCTTGTCATCTCCTTCATATGTTCTTTGTAACTTGTCCCATATTTCTTTTATTGAGGTGCATTGCATGACTTTCACAAACTCTGATTCACATAACCCGCTTAATATTGCATTCATTGCCCTGGCATTATTTTCAAATAGTTTCTTGCCATCTCTATCCATGGGAGGAGTTGTAGGTGGTGTGAACCCATCCTCAATGGATTGCCATATATCATAGCCATGTGCCATCAAATAAGTCCACATCCTTATGCTCTAGAAAGCATAGTTAGTCCCATAAAACAATGGTGCCCTATTTGATGAAAAACCTTCATGGCTAGCCATGTATGTTCTTGTAAGATCTTCCTTCAAGCTGTTAGGCTTTCACGAAGGAACCCGCTCTGATACCAATTGAAGAACACAAGCTTATACTGAGAGGGGGGGTGAATAGTATAAGATAAAACTTTTCTCTTTTCTTTCCAAAGCAATAACTTCAAGTAATAACAATGCAATAATGAAACAATGCACAAATCACCACACACATGAGAGACAAATATTTTACGTGGAAACACCCTCTCGAGAGAAAACCATGAAAAAATATTTCTTATAAATTTCTTCAATAAATTTCATGGGCACCAACCCACAGGAGACACCAATCCCCTATTACAAGTTCATGGACACCAATCCATAGGAGACACCAATCCCCTATACAAGTTCATGGACACCAATCCACAAGAGACACCAATCCTCTTGCTCTAGTTCATGGACACCAATCCATAGGAGACACCAATCCCCTTGCTCAAGTTCATGGATACCAATCCATAGGAGACACCAATCCCCTTGCTCAAGTTCATGGACACCAATCCATAGGAGACATCAATCCCCTTGCTCAAGTTCGTGGACACCAATCCACAGGAGACACCAATCCCCTTGCTCAAGTTTATGGACACAAATCCATAGGAGACACCAATCCCCTTGCTCAAGTTCATGGACACCAATCCATAGGAGACACCAATCCCCTTGCTCAAGTTCATGGACACCAATCCACAGGAGACACTAATCCCCTTGCTCAAGTCTTCTCCAAAACCTACTTACAAAACCTGCTCAAATATGCTCCAAAACCTACTTACAAAACCTACTCAAATATGCTCCAAAACCTACTTACAAAACCTTCTCAAATCTACTCCAAAACCTACTTACAAAACCTACTCAAATCTGCTCCAAAACCTACTTACAAAACCTACTCAAATCTGCTCCAAAACTTGCTTATAAAACCTGCTCAAATCTGCTTCAAAAACTACTTACAAAACCTGCTCAAATCTACTCCAAAACATGCTTACAAAACCTGCTCAAATATGATCCAAAACTTGATTACAAAACGTGCTCAAATCTGATCTATAACCCTTGCACATTTATTCCCCAAATTCAATCATAACCAATGCACAAATTTGTGTGTTGACTTGGAGATGCTCATACCTTGCTCTTCTTCCACTATCATGTGTACCTTTACTTCTTCTTGAAATGACTGAATTGTCCTTCCTTATTAATTGAATGCTTGGGTGAATATGTGCACTTAATCCTTACTATTTTTTTTTAAACCTTGACTTGTTCCAAATATGTGCCCTCCAAATCTGCCTCAATAATGATGATCTTCCTCTTGCATGTGTTTTTCAAATCTGGTCAATAATTCTCTTTTCCCTTCTTGATTTAAATATCAAATCAACCACTTTAACCTTTATCACTTCTTTCAAAAACATACACAATAAAGCTTAAAAATAACTCCTTATATCTCCCTTTTAAAACTTACAATATAAAGCTTTATTCTAACAACATCTCCTTTATATCTCTTTTTATGATTTGCAAAAATAGAACTTTATACTAACAACATCTCCCTTTTTATAATTTGCAAAAATCAAATCACAACATTACACCTTATATCTCCCCTTTTATAATTTGCAAAAATCAAATCACAACATTACACCTTATATTTCCCCTTTTATAATTTGCAAAAATCAAATCATAATATTACACCTTATATCTCCCCTTTTATCATTTGCAAAAATCAAATCACAATACTATGTCTTATATCTCCCCTTTTATCAAATTTAATAAAATAAAATTTATAAATACCTTGCACAATCATGGATGGGATTCGATCCCTTGACCTCTAGAAGTGTAGCGCCCTAACATGGGCTCTTGACCAGCTGCGCTAATGCAACACGTGAAACCAAAAAGGTGCTAGTGAATATTTAATTCCTTCGTTGCTTTGTCTTCAACTCTTCAACAAAATGATCATCGAAGAGATTTGACCCCTTAACCTTCTGCAATGCAGCGCCCTAGCGTGAGCTAGGCTACCGATTGGTCTAACCACTCGATTGGGATAGAAGTGGCATGAACATATATTTAAAGTCTTCTTTCCACCTGCTATGCCACCAAACTTGCGCTCCTCTCCTCCCTCCTTCTGCTTGTTGCCTCTTTCTGCTTGATAGATATTCTTCAAATTCCATGCCTAGTCCAAAGTGAATTAAGGGCTTTTATTTATATGCTTTTTCCATTCGTGCCCAAGGAAGTTGGCCCATCAATTTGAAAATTTAAATTTTAATTCCTTTGCATGGTGCGCTCAAGGAGGTCGGCCCATCATTTGAATTTTTAAATTTAATTTCTTTTGCATGGTGCACTTGAGGAGGTTGCCCAACATTAAAATATTTAAACTATATTTAAATCCTTTGATTTAAATATAAACCTCCTACTTTAATATTCAAATATTATTAAATATTAAAGCACCCTTGAAGATATCTACCTTGCACTTAATGATAACTCTGTATCGCCCAAATTTTTTGCACCCTTACCTTCAGGCTAAAGGATCCATGCCCGGAAGGGGGATGCGAAAAGGATGGAACAATACCTCGGACGGAGAGGCCCTTTGAAGGTCGCGCCTCTCGGGGGAGGGGTATAAAGGTGAATTTTTGACGGATGGTGGGGTTCACCAGGAAACTTTGAGTGGCGGTTTCCACGCCTAGGTTGAGAATGGGTTTGATTTGTTCATTTTATGTTCAATCATTCAGATTCCTAGGTTGGCCAAAATGAAGCTAAGCTATTCTATATGAAAATTCTGATTTATATGAAGACAACAAACATAAATGAATCCTAATGCGATTAAATACAGAAAATATGTTAAATGGAGAAGAGTACACCTGATTTATGATGTTTGATGAAGATTCTGAAGCTTGTAGGAGTCCAGATCATCCTGGATATGATAGGATCATCTGTAATTGTACAGAATCATCCCAAATCATAGTCGATCATCTGAGATCACCCAGGATCGTCAGCGACCTAACGAATTTGTCAGACGAATTCGTCAGAAACCTGCAATCAAGAAAATAGACACCAAAAACCAAAAATACTATTGCAAGAATGATGCAAAGTGATAGAAATGAGAGTGTAGATGCTTAAATAACAAATCCAGATATCAAATTAAATGAGATGCAATGTTTTGATAACTTATTTTGAATCTTATCATGCAATTATGCTAAATGAGGTGAACTCCAAGATGCAAAATAGAAGTAAATTAATCTAATGCACTAATAACTAAAGAAACGAGGTAGAAAATGCAAACTCGGGACTCTGATTGCCCCCAAGCTGGATTGCAGTCAAGATCATCTGCAATCGTACGAGATCATCACCGATCTTGACAGGATCATCCGAAATTGTGGTTGAATCGCCTGCGACGATCCGAGCTATCTCCGACTGAAACACAGTGAAATCCTGCAACACAAAAACTTGAAAACACGAATATAAAATCCTGTAGGGAGTCAGGGAGAGCAGGCAGGGAATCAGGTAACCAGGGAATCAGGGGATCAGGGAATCAGGGGGATAAACTAGAAAAATCCTAGTTTATATAGGATTAGGGGGAGGTTAGGAGGTTGGGGATCATCCCAATCTGGGAGATCCTCAATGTGGGAATCTCCAACCGTGCAGACACGCTTCTGCCCAAGTTGGAGAGGTCGTTGAAACATAAGCTAATTATGAAAATTTGGTTTTGGGACGAAATCGTCTGGACGTTCTGTTCCAGACGAATTCGTCCGATTTGGGATGATATCGTCAGATCGGCGACGATATCGTCCAACGGTCAAAACAACTTCTAAAAATGGCACGAAAAATGAGGTGAGCGGTTAACGGGCGATTTCGAGGTTAAAATTCAAATTTTTACTTTTTACTGATGGTTTAACTGCGCCAATTTTAGGGTGCTACATTTTGCCCCCTCTTTAGCAAATTTTCCGAAGAAAATGCGTTAAAGACGAGTTCTTTACGCTTTACGAGAAAGCAAAAATTTATTCCATTTTTTAGACGATGATTCTAGGTCGAATCGTACGATTGTTTGCTATGGTGCCCCCTCCGAGTTTTTACCCAAATCGAACGTTTGAGGTAAAAGCATGGAAAAACAAAAATTGAAAAAATGTCATTTTAAAAATAAAAATAAGAAAAATAGGGTAAAACCCTAATTCATTTTATTGTTCACTTTCATTGTTTCAGAGCTCTACAGGCGAAATGGTGGAGATGACACACAGATCGACAGAGGTCCGACGCGGGTTGCGGGTAAGGATCTAAACCTAGTGTACTATGTTTTTATCTTGAGTTACTTGATTTTTTTATTTGAATTTTAATTGTTTTTGGGCGTCGCGGCCGTTTTTAGGCCGTCGACGACATCGGGATGAAATCGTCCCAATTTTGTCGAAATCGTCCCTATATCGCCGATTTCGTCTAAGGACGAAATCGAAGAAATAGGGGCGATCCCGTCCAATAAGGGGCGATCCCCAAATTGAAGAACGGAGACGATTTCGTCCTATTAAGGATGATTTTATCTAAATTTGGTACGATATCGTCCAATAATGGGCGATATCAATTTTTATGGGATGATTTAATTTTAATTGATTTTTTTTTAATGATTATGTACTAATGATTTTTGTTGTTTTATTGTTTATTTTGTAGAGGGGATTACTAAAGAGTCGGGAGTGGAAATACGGAGGTCTCAGAGATGACTTAGCCACGCTCGATCAGGCCGAGCGAGACAGACTGGCAGAGGTAGGACTGCAGCATGTGGCAGAGATGCCACAACTTCCTACAGACATGGGGCTACTGACAACCCTAGCAGAGAGATGGTATCCGGAGTCGTCCTGCTTTTGGCTACCGACAGGGGAGATGACTCCCACTCTAGAGGATGTATGGAGGATCTTGAGGATCCCCATACATGGTCGATTCATGACCCCTTCGGCCAATCAGGGCCATGCTATGATGAGATTGTGCGAGTGACCCAAGCTTCGCCCTGGAGAAGGGCGGAGTGAACATCGAGGCTTTGAGGCGGATGCCTAGGGCGTCTCGGTTGACCCGGGTTTTGGTAGGGGTGGTGGGTGGCCTTCTTCTATGCCACCAGAGTGGATGTAGATTACCGTGGCTACTGTCAGATGTGGTCTGTGACATGAGAGACCACGGATACAGGTTTTCTTGGGGCAACTTTGTATTGTGTCGGTTGTATAGGATCCTTTACGGGGTCGTATACAAGGGAGGTCGATGTCTGGTGCTGACATCGCTCCTACAGGTTTGGTGCTTGGGAGCACATTGTGGTGCGAGAGGCCGGTAGGGCTTCCACTGATAGGAGTTGACCGGGAGAGACCCCAAGTTTTCTATTGGTGGCTCTAGAGAGGGTCACAGCGGTGGATAGATCTGTCGACATCCCAGAGGTTGCTGGATGACCTCACCCTAGATCGGATCACCTGGAGACCATGGAGGGAGCATCCAGGGTGGGCAGAGGATGGACAGGAGTTGGCTCGCATCAGGCGAGTCATATGGTTGAGGACAGAGTGGGGAGAGGTAGAGCTCCACCGCTACGACCAAGTTTTGAGGTAGTTCGGTCTACAATAGGGGATCCCTTCTCTTAGGGATTATGAGTACTCTCGGACTGTGCGGGATAACACCACACTGAGTGGGGCTCTAGACATGCAATGATTCTGGAGTCAGGATGCTGATGATGCCCCCATTCAGCCAGTGGATGGGGATGATGTTGGGGTAGCAGATGGGTATGATGCCTGGTATGCAGGCATCCGCCCTCCTCGGATGACGAGGGCATAGGGTCCGATGCATGCTGTAGTGCAACGGATGGAGAGGTGGTGCCAGGCTGCCATCGATGCAGTGAGGAGTCACGGAGGGAGGGATCAGCGATGGCCTCCTCAAGAGAGACGTCGGAGAGTACCACAGGCTCTGGAGAGACAACAACAGTCAGAGAGGAGGGAGGAGAGGAGAGAGAGACTCCCTTCTCAATAGAGGGATAGGCCACCATCACTCGATAGGGGCAAGGGTGTCGAGGTGGGGGAGAGCAGTGAGATGGTAGCTCTTCGGGTGGAGAATGCCCACCTACGAGCTCAGGTGCAGACTCTATAGGATGAGGCTACACGGCTCAGGGCTCGAAGCGGAGGGGCGAGCATTCTGGAGCTGGCACGGTCGGTTGCTCAGACCATGTTCTATCAGGGAGTGTACTACCAGCTGGTTCTAGAGGGCCAGAGGATACAACTACCAGTCGACATTGCGGAGCCGATCAGGATGGGGTCATCGAGGACATCATCATGATCGACATCGAGGACCCACGACACAGGATGAGCTTCGATGGGACCACCTCCTCCACCTCAGGGTGGGAGAGGGGATGAGGCTGAGAGCTTGAGGTCTTCTCGAGGCTAGATGTATATTGTACATAGACTATTTTTGAGAGGATTGAGTATGCCAGGGTATAGATTGTGGCATACCAATCTATTTTGATATGATGTATATACTTCTTGATATATATATGATGTTCTTTTGTGATATGACTTGTGCATATGTTTTATGATGCTTTAATATTTCAATTGTTGATTGACTATTCATGTAATTATGTCATTGAAAATATTATAATTTTATGTCATGTGATAAAATTAAATGAAATAATCTGATGTAAACAAACTGGTTGTTGTGATGTGTTTTGATGAAAATAAAGTGACTTCTAACAATGATTTCAAAGGACATTGTCATTGTTACATGACCATTTCATGGAGTCACCGCTCGCTAGGTCATTAAGCTAATCCCGGTATGAGAGAAATATTGCTAAAAGTAAAAGGGTGCTTAAGAGACTTTCTTAAGACTTTGTGTTGTGATGATGAAAAATGTTGATAGTGATGATTTGTTTTCAGATTTCCATGAAAGTATTATGCATGAAAAAATATGATTTTTGCTAGGCATAAAATTCCTAAGTATGATAGAAATTTGAACAATTCCCTAGGAATTATACCATCATCGCAAAAATGAATGTTGACATAATGAAATGAAATAGAAAAGTTTTCGTTCTTTTTAAAGCACAATTGTGTAACATAATGATTTAAGCCATATGCTTTTATGGATTAAATAAATGGGAAATAAAATTAGAACGATGGTTTGCGCTAGGCATAGAATTTTAGGTATAGACTTATACCATCATCGCGAAATCCAAAGAAGAAATTGATATAATAGTTTTATTGCATAGTTGATTTTTGATTTTGAGATAAACAAAAAATATAAAAATGAGGACTTGCATTAGGCATAAAATTCCAATTTAGGTTTTGGAACTATACCATCGTCACGAAAGTCGAAAATATAAATGTGACTTTATTGCTAGCTTTTGAACATGTTTTGCAAGAAAATTTTGGATTTTTGAAAAAAAATGTATTTAATTGATTTTACGCTAAGCAGATATTCTCAAGTAAAAAAAAAAAATCAAATTATTCCAGAAGATTTGCATAAATATTTTAAATTATCTCAAAGACAAAATTTAGATTTATAAGGAACCCCATGTGCATATGTGAGTTCATTGCCGATCTTGATCTATCATAATGATACAAAATCTCTCAAACACAAATGTGTGTGCAATTGTAATGTTCATTTACCAATTTTGAGCAAGATAATTTGATACAAGTAATTTGAATTAACCAAATGAGTGTTCGTTGACCATGATTTATATGCATGTAACCGTACCAGACTACTATGTAAATCGGGTCATCAAGAGCTAGCTGATCCATGAGCGGACATAGGTCTGTACAAAAGAAGGTCGCTAATGTGACAGACATATCACCATGCTAGGAGTTACCCAAGGCCAAGCGGGTTGGGCACAAACCACCTGTTATGGGGCTTACCTCATGATTTTCGAATAATTGAGAATTCCAGGGATTCAAGCTCATTCACCCTTCTTTTCTTTCAAAGGGGGGGAAGGATTTATTGCTTTTTGCTTTTTCTTTTCTTTTCTTTTTCTATATATATATTTTTATTTTGCTTGCCACTGAGATAATGCTGAAATATTGCTGAGATGGTACAAAATGATAATGCTTCTGAATAATTTCTCTTTTTCTCATGATTTTTCTTGCTTTTTTTTTTCTTTTTCTTCCTAGACTAGGGATACTTGCTCGGATTGGCTGTAGAGCAAGGGATTTTTATTCTGGGTAGGGGTGAGCTTGTCCTTTTGTCAATTCTCAAAGATTCTAGACCATGTGCATGATAGGATAGCAAGGGAAACTTTTCGCTCAAGAAACCACTTCTACTATGTAGCATCATTTTGAATTTGCAATGAAATCATTTTAATGTGAAAAGGTGTACTTGGTTCAAGTAAATAACAAGATCAGTTCTCTATGCTCAAAACTTTATTTAATTCAACTGTGGACTTCGATATAAGAGAGATTAATAATCATACCAAATAAGATCAAGATATTTATTCATGTGAGTGTGAAAGTGAGGGATTCCAGATAAATGCTAATTTATCCAAAATAACTGAAAATATAACTGCAATACTTCAAGAATTGACAAGTGCAAAATAGAAAATGTTTTTGAGGATTTTGATGATTTTGATTTTTTTATATTTTAATTTTAATTTATGATTTGAGAGAATACATAATATTACTGTTTTTGAAATTTTTATATGAATTACTAATATGAGATAATATGTATAATATATACAGTGACGAAATTACCAGATTTATGCATAATAGCGCTTAAGATGCATAATGTTCATAGGTTCTTTAAGATCTTTGCCATCTAAGGTAGCTAATCTGTATGCTCCTGATCCAAATTTAGCAGTGATAATATATGGCCCAAGCCAGTTAGGCTCGAATTTGCCTTTAAGGTCTTTAGTTGCATTAGTATTTTTTTTATTTTCTTTTAAGACGAGGTCGTCGATCTCAAAGGATCGATTATGAACTTTCTTGAAATATGCTCGTTTGAGCTTGTTCTGGTAGGCACGAAGATGCTCCAAAGCATTAATGCGCTTCTCATCTAGGAGTTCCAGCTGACTAAATCTGCTAGCACGATATTCATCTCCTACTTCAGTATCTTGAAGTAGCAGAGCCAAAGAAGGAACTTCTAGTTCAAAGGGAAAAACAACTTCAGCGCCATAAACCAAAACAAAAGGTGAAGTGCCCGTGGGAGTACGAATGCTAGTTCGATAAGCCCACAAAGCAGGATATAATTGAATGTGCCAATCACGGCCAGATTTATTGACCAATCTCTTGAGGATTTTAATTAATGTTTTATTAGATGCTTCTGCTTGGCCATTACCCTGAGGATAATAGGGAGTGGACCAACGATGTTGAATTTTATATTTTTGACATAGTTTCTTTACATCTTTGTTTTTGAAACAAGTTCCATTATTCGAGATGAGATTTGCAAGAATTTCGAACCTACAAATAATTTGATTAAGAATAAACTTGGAAACTTGTGTTCCAGTGCAAGAAGCTAAGGGCATAGCTTCGACCCACTTCGTAAAATACTCGATGGCGGTTATGATGAATTTATGTCCATCAGATGACACAGGATTGATTTTTTCGATGATGTCTAAGCCCCATTTTGAAAAGGGCCAAGGAGATGAAATAGCCTGCAGTTCTTGTGCAGGCGCATGGACAAGGTCAGCATGTTTTTGGCACTTGTCGCAATGGCGCACGTAATCATGTGCATCATTCTCCATGGTAGGCCAAAAATATCCTATCCTAAGGAGCTTCTTAGCAATGGCGCTACCACTAAAGTGTCCTCCACAAGATCCATCATGGGCTTCACTCAAAGCTGATCTAGACTCTTCTAGATTCAAACATCTCAATAGGATACCTTCAAAAGATCTCCTATACAACGTATTGCCAATTATTACGAAGTGACTTGCTCGTCTACGTAATAACCGGCACTGGTTTCTATTAAAACCTTCAGGGAAGGTCCCATTTTGAAGAAAATTGAGGATGTCAGTGTACCAAAGTTCAGGAATAGTTTCGTTGATTAGAAACACGTCCAAAGGTTCCAAGCATGATTTAGTTGAAGTGGGTTCCTGGAGTCGATGAATAATGATGGTAGCATATTCATCATCTAACTCCAAGGGTAAAAGAGATGCAGTTACGGCCATAGCGTCAGCCGCACGATTGCTAGTTCTAGGAATAGCTTCCAAGGTAACTTGATCAAATAAAGATATTAATTGTAATACATATGCTTTATATGGGTGCAATTTATCATCTCTAGTCTGATAAACATCATTAATTTGATTTATAACAAGTTGAGAATCATCAAAAACTAATAGATTTTTAATTTTCAGTGCCAGGGCAGCTCGTAATCCAAGGATTAGAGCCTCATATTCAACAGTGTTATTAGTACAGGCAAACGTTAATTTAAAGGATAGAGGTATGAGATGTTTCTATGGAGATATCAAAATAATACCTGCACTAGCCCCACTCATACATCGGGCTCCATCAAAGTATAAGGACCATTGCTCTAGATGATCCGCCTCTAGGTTAAGGCATTCATCAGGAAACTCAATGACGAGGGGATGGGTGGACTCTAAGGGTGCAGCAACTAATTGATCTGCTATGATTTGACCCTTAACAGACTTCTATCCTATAAACATGAGTTCAAACTCGCTTAGAGCAAGAACCCACTTCACTATGCGACCCGATAAATAAGGTCGACTCATGAGATAGCGCAAGGGATCGGATTTAGCAATAACGTATGTTTTTTGACTGAGCATATAATGGCATAATTTTTGTGTAGAAAATATGACTGCTAGACATAACTTCTCTAATGTTGTGTAGCGGGTTTCATAACTAATTAATGTTCTGCTAATGTAATAATTAGCATGCTCTCTTTTCTCATCATCAAGTTGAGCTAACATAGCTCCTAAAGCAAAATCTGAAGCAGAAATATACAAGATAAATGGGCGATCAGGTTTAGGTGGTGAAAGTACAGGTGGGTTAAGAAGATATTGTTTGAGGAGTTCAAATGCTTCCTTACATTCGTCGTCCCAATGGAAAGAGACATCCTTCTTAAGAAGCTTAAGAAAGGGTCCAGTTTTATCCGCCAACTTATCGATGAAGCGACGGATAGCTTGAAGCTTACCTTGTAGACTCCGTAATTCAGATATATTTGTAGGTGCGGGCATATCAGTGATAGTCGTAATCTTGAGAGGGTCAATTTTGATGCCACGTAAAGAAACTATAACCCCCAATAATTTACCTGACTTAACTCTGAATATACATTTGGCTGGATTCAATCGGATAAGATATTCCCTTAACCGATCAAATACTTTTCTCAAGTCATCTAAATGGTCATCTTCTTCAGTAGAACGTGCTATAATGTCATCTACATAATCATGTAGTATATCATGCATCATATCATGAAAGATATAAGTCATGGCTCATTGATAGGTTGCACCTGCATTCTTCAAACCGAATGGCATCACTTTCCAACAGAAAGTCCCCCAAGGGGTAATAAAGGTTATTTTAGCCTGATCTTCAGGAGCTATCCTGATCTGATTATAACCAAAAAATCCATCCATTAAGGATATCATTCCACTCCCAGTAGTAAAATCAATGATCTGATCCATATTGGGAAGGGGAAAATCATCTTTAGGACATGCGGCATTAATATCTCTAAAGTCTGTACAAACCCTAATCTTAGTAGCTTCTTTCTTAGTTACTGGAACTACATTCGAGATCCATTCAGCATAATCAATGGCTTGTATAAAAATAACATTCAGGAGTTTTTCTAACTCCCCTTTGACTAGTAAGGCCACTTTAGGATGCATTTTTCTAAGCTTATGTTTAACAGGTTTAGCATCCGGATGCACTACTAGGTGATGCATAACTACAGAAGGGTCTAAACCTGGCATATCTTCATATGTCCAAGCAAAGACATCTTCATATTCTTTAAGAAACGCAATGTATTTATCCTATTTTTCTTGACTCAATTCTGATCCAATGTTGATTATGTGAGGGTTATCCTCGGTTCCAATGTTAATTTTTATGACATTTTCTACTTCCATATGTAGATCTCTCTCAAAATTAGGTGGGGCGGGTGAAACGCCCAATTTTTGTAATTCTTCCAAGGTTAGCTTGGATAATTCGTCTTGAGGAGTCGTGGCCTCAAGCTGGGCTATACTAGGTATAGAGCCATCAAAATAAAATCCATTATGTAATAAATCCTTAACGGAGACATCATGGAAGATATCTCCCTCCAACTCATCATCGGATTCGACGATCATCTCAGGATAAGCTATAGATAGCATATTACATGTGAATGTCTTATTCATTAAACGCAAAGCATCGCGTTCATCTAAAAAATCTTGGTAACATATAAGATGGTCATCATCCTCAAATGGGAATGGCTGACCCTTACTAGAAAATAGGCCCACACCACATCGGGTGGGCCACGCTTCTACCTCAAAAGGTTCTTTCATACCATTCTGGAAAGGTCCCAAACCTTTCCCTTTATATCCCAATTTAAGCATTATAGGTTTGGCTTTAATATACTCATTAGTAAAATAACATCGAGCATATCCATCATAATGAGTTCTGATGTTTTTGGGTATTCTACCCCAGTCATATCCCTTATAAATAAAGGCACAACTCTCGACTTGGTAAATACTTCCCATAGGCTGTGGGAGGCCCAAGGTACGAGGAGATGGTGGCAATTTATTTAAAATAAGGGAATCTTGCATAGAAGCATTCATTTCTTCTGATATAAGAATTTTAGATAGATCGGGTAAGAGCTCGTCAGTAAGAGCATAAGAGGTAGAAGGAACATTCCCTACGTCTTTCGATGCGGAAAATATGAATTTGGTGGATGTAGACGGTGTAGAGGTGTCGATAGATGGGTCTATTATAGGTATGGAAGTTATAGGAGTAGAACAAGAGACATTGGTTGTGGGATTAGGATCTTTCTTAGGTCCTAATGTAGTTTGTTCAGAAGATGGTTGAGCTATATGTGAAGGTGCAATTGATGGAGAAGAAGTAGATGACGTTGTGGGTGTGAGTTTCACACGTTTAGATGGATAATGAGAATTAGGATGTGTGGATGATAGAGCAGGGCAAAATTGAACTCCAATAGGTTCTGCCAAAGCACACATATCAAAGGGTCTTGGATCACCATGAATGGTAACCAACTGATTCTTAAATTCGAACTTAACACATTGATGTAAAGTTGAGGGAACAGCTCGCATCGCGTTGATCCAAGGACGACCCAAGAGTATATTGTACGATGCAGGACAATGTACAATAAACATAGTCGTATCCAAGGTTCTCGGACCAACTTGCAATGGAATGGTAATAACTCCACACGTTTCTTGTGTTTCGTCATTGAAAGCTTTTATGATCATATCAGTTCTTTTCATTTCATCACTTCTAAACCCAAATATTTGGTAGAAGTCAAAAGTGCAGATATTTAAAGATGAACCATTATCAATCAAGACTCGTTTGACTGCTACATCTCCAATTAAGGTAGTAATATACAAGGGGTTATCTTTATGTAAACTATGTTGCGGTATGTCTCTATCCCGAAAGTCAATACAATCAACCTCACGAGTTATTATAGTATTGGCCATGGCTTCAGGTTGAATGTCTTGTGGTACCATCATCTGGCTCAATGTGAGCATTAATTCATCTCTATGCGTAGGAGAAGATCTTAAAAGGTCCAAAAGAGAAATTCTAGCTATAATATTTGATAATTGTTCATTAATATTATAAGGAGGTTTAGGTTGAACATTAGGTGAATGATTCCCTTTATTAGGAACCTTCAAAACAAATGGAGCTGATCCACCATTCTGAATTTGATCTTGTTGAGAATTTTGAGCTTGTTGTCTAGTAACAGCTCCGATGGTACCCACAATATTATTCTGTGGATGATGAATGGGTCTTGGTCTAGCGTTTATAGCTAGCTCATTAGAAAGTAATCGGTGAGATGAGGGTCTAGTAGTGACTCTTCTTGGAAATGGCTCTTCTGGAACCATATAACTTGTGATAGGGTGAATAGGATCTGATTCATCATTAGAACTATTCGATTGATTTGATGTGATTTCCATATCACTCTCAGTCTCGTATTCTGTATCACTAAGATCAGGTATCTGAATATTATATAGAGGCCTGGTTGTAACCATGGATAAAGTTGTGTCAAATATTTCTAGATCATGAACAGGTAAATGCCCACTAATAGTTCCTACATATCGGGCAGGAGGAGGGACATTATGATGTTCAATTTGATTAGCCACCTCCTTACCATGTTTTGGTAAGGGATGTTGAAAGATGTCCAATGACTGATTGGCATTCTGATTCTGGTTTTGTGGGGTGTTATTTTGAACATTATTAGGAGGATTTTGCTTAGGTTGAAAGGCTTGCACCTCCATCTCATTGTTATCAATCAAGTCCTGTATTTTATGTTTTAATATTTTACAAGAGTTGGTAGTGTGTCCAGGTCCTCTATGGAAGTCACAGTGTAAATCTGCTCTGTATCCGGGTATAGTTGGATCAGGTTCCTGAATATTTGGTAATTGAATCAAACCTCATTCTAATAATTGTGGTAGAATAGTTGATAAAGGTTGATTTAACCTAGTAAATTCTCGAGGAGGTCTATCAGGAGGTTTCAGTACAAACTTCTCCATTGTCTTCGCAGCATTAACATTAGCAATATTTTTGCTATCGGTGACTCCATCACCCACAACTTGTTTATTCTTATATTGATTTTTGGATGTTTTCTCATCGTCTCTCTTTTTAAGCTGGCCTCTCCTAATGAGAGCATCTTCCACTCTTCGGGCTAAGTCTATAGCCTGATCGAAGGTGGTCAAGGTAGCAATTGATAATTCGTAAGATAGTTGCTCTTGCAAATTATTAATAAAGATGTCCAACATCTCCCTATAAGGTAATACAAAGTGCAATTTTCCTATCAATTGTCTCCACCTAGCTAGGAAATCAGCAAAGCATTCATCTTTGCCCTGTTTTAAGTCATACAAATCTTTAATGGTCACATATCTTTCGATGTAAGCACTAAATTGATGAACAAAAGACTCGACAGTTTCTTCGAAATTCCTCAAAGAATTAGTGGGTAATTGATAATACCACTCTAATGCCATTCCTCCCAAGCTTTTTAGGAACATTTTTAGTAATAACAAGTCATCATGTGATATATCATGACATGCTATCCTAAACATACGAAGGTGCTCTATGGGATCTTCGGTTCCTTTATATATGGGAAGAACAGGCATAGGAAAATGTTTAGGATACGGTTGTGCTACGACTATAGGATCTAAAGGCTGACTACACATCTCTCGATAATTGTACGAGGGACGGTAGGGATCTATCTGGTCCACGCGGGAAACTAACTGTTTCACCACGGCTTCAAGATTGCTAGTTTGTCCACCATATTGGTTCGGTAGCACATAGGTATGGGACCTATGAGTGTATGATGGTGTGACATAAGGATTAGTTGTTATATTGCTATTATGCAAAGTGTTGGTAGGAAGAGTGTTATGAAGGGGATTTGTAATAATATTATGTTGTACCTTAGATTGTTGGTAATTGGTGTTCGGTTTTGTTTTGGGTTTTTGTTGATTTGAGGTATGTTGATCAAGATCTTGGTGAAATAGAGCAGTAAATGATGGTTTATTTTGTGCGGGAATGACCCTAGGCTTGTTAACAGGCACTTTAGATGGTTGGGTAACCTGCTGTTGTTGCATGTTCTGGATCACAGTTGCCATATCCAAATTGGATGGTCCAGCTTGATCACTCTCTTGATCAATAAAGGACAAGGGATTAGTGCGTGTTTGAAACACTTCTTCTAGAGTTGCTTGAGTGTCACTAATTCGATCCTTGTCCATATGGGCTGCTCTATTAAAAACACCAATATTAGTATTAATGAACTTCCAGAATTGTTCCATGTTCTCAAAAGTGATGGCTCCTCCCGGAGACATTTTAGGGGATGAAGATCCTTCCTCTTTAATAGTTTCTTCTTGTTCATTTCCTACAGCAAGCTCTTCTTCTTGCTGGTCTAGGATTTCTTCTTCCTGAACTTGGTCCTCAGGAGGGACATTTTGGTCAATTAATGGTCTTCCTAACCAATCTTCATCTTCTTCGGTTTGTTTTCCATTCCTAAGTCTAGGCATTGTGCTAAACTTAGGTTTTAGCAAATATATATACTTATATATATATATATATATATATAATATATATATATATATATATATATATATATATATGCGATAGGGTTGAGAGGTATATATTTTAACTATATACCTACTATAATACTTAAAAAGGAAATATTTTGTTTTTTTTTTTTGTGTGATTTTATTATATTATTATTTTACGAGAATAAAAATAACAAACAACATGCTAGTTATAAGAAACAATAGTAGAAAGAATCACTTAGTTTTCTATGAATAGTTTATGGATATCATTGATAGGGTCAAGTTCATCAAGAGTCATGAAATGCTCCTCTTCAAATTGGAAGTTGTTTTTCAAGAACTTGACAAAGTGTGCTATGGTAATATGATCTATTTCAGACTCTGACATGTAAAAATAAAGTTCATGGCAATACTCTCGATACAACACAACTCTAGGAACTCTATTCCATCTCTTTCTATCCATAAGAACGACTTCTTGATCCTCTATACGAGATAGAAATTTATGTACTACAACTGCGTTCTCAAGGTATTCCTCAAAGGTGTATAATTCAGAAGACACAAGTGCTCTTTTATCGGCTAACCACCTATGGCAAGCTCTCTGAAGTTCATGGTACAAAGTCACCTGATCGGGATCCAGGATTCTATCTAGGACAAACCTCTTAATTTGCCTAAGTTCTACAGATCTAGATTCAATAATACCCAATCTCCTATCAAGTTCATCCCACAAAGGTTGGGCTCTATATGTTTGAGGTACTCTAAGCACAGAAGTAATCTCTATGGCCGTTAATTGATTTTCAACATTTATGGAGACTGCTCGTCTTCTATTATAATCTACCATCTAAGTATGATATGCAAATTTAACAGTTTTCTAATGATTCTATATGTTCTTAATAATGTGTTTTTTTTTTTGGATTGTTTTCAAAAGGTGTTTTAGATTCACGTCGGGTTCACCAAAATGTATCGCCCAAATTTTTTGCACCCTTACCTTCAGGCTAAAGGATCCATGCCCGGAAGGGGGATGCGAAAAGGATGGAACAATACCTCGGACGGAGAGGCCCTTTGAAGGTCGCGCCTCTCGGGGGAGGGGTATAAAGGTGAATTTTTGACGGATGGTGGGGTTCACCAGGAAACTTTGAGTGGCAGTTTCCATGCCTAGGTTGAGAATGGGTTTGATTTGTTCATTTTATGTTCAATCATTCAGATTCCTAGGTTGGCCAAAATGAAGCTAAGCTATTCTATATGAAAATTCTGATTTATATGAAGACAACAAACATAAATGAATCCTAATGCGATTAAATACAGAAAATATGTTAAATGGAGAAGAGTACACCTGATTTTTGATGTTTGATGAAGATTCTGAAGCTTGTAGGAGTCCAGATCATCCTGGATATGACAGGATCATCTGTAATTGTATAGAATCATCCCAAATCACAGTCGATCATCTGAGATCACCCAGGATCGTCAGCGACCTGACGAATTCGTCAGACGAATTCGTCAAAAACCTGCAATCAAGAAAAAAGACACCAAAAACCAAAAATACTATTGCAAGAATGATGCAAAGTGATAGAAATGAGAGTGTAGATGCTTAAATAACAAATCCAGATATCAAATTAAATGAGATGCAATGTTTTGATAACTTATTTTGAATCTTATCATGCAATTATGCTAAATGAGGTGAACTCCAAGATGCAAAATAGAAGTAAATTAATCTAATGCACTAATAACTAAAGAAACGAGGTAGAAAATGCAAACTCGGGACTCTGATTGCCCCCAAGCTGGATTGCAGTCAAGATCATCTGCAATCGTACGAGATCATCATCGATCTTGATAGGATCATCCAAAATTGTGGTTGAATCGCCTGCGATGATCCGAGCTATCTCCGACTGAAACACAGTGAAATCCTGCAACACAAAAACTTGAAAACATGAATATAAAATCCTGCAGGGAGTCAGGGAGAGCAGGCAGGGAATCAGGTAACCAGGGAATCAGGGGATCAGGGAATCAGGGAATCAGGGGGATAAACTAGAAAAATCCCAGTTTATATAGGATTAGGGGGAGGTTAGGAGGTTGGGGATCATCCCAATCTGGGAGATCCTCAACGTGGGAATCTCCAACCGTGCAGACACGCTTCTGCCCAAGTTGGAGAGGTCATTGAAACAGAAGCTAATTATGAAAATTTGGTTTTGGGACGAAATCGTCTGGACGTTCTATTCCAGACGAATTCGTCCGATTTGGGATGATATCGTCAGATCGGCGACGATATCGTCCAACGGTCAAAACAACTTCTAAAAATGGCATGAAAAATGAGGTGAGCGGTTAACGGGCGATTTCGGGGTTAAAATTCAAATTTTTACTTTTTACTGATGGTTTAACTGCGCCAATTTTAGGGTGCTACAAACTCATAATTTCAACCTTGAAGATATTTCTACCTTTTGACATCAACATTTCATCCTTGAAGATTTTTTTACCTTTAAAATCAATGACAACTCAATATTTCTAACAGAGAGATGACTTACCTTTAGGAATAATCAATTCCACACTAGCTCCACTACCTTGTTTGGATTTATATCCATCAAATTTAAGCATCTCCAAACCATATTTTCATCCTTAATTGGATTAATAGATGGTATTTCATTTTCAGATTCACCTACATCCAATTTTATTTCCAAAGTATAAACACCTAACTCAAAATCATTGTAAAAAATTTCATTGATTTGTTATATTTCGTAATCAAATCCTTGAGTCTAGGTTCTCTTTCAACTTTGATTTGGTTAGCAACACTCTTCCATGGTAGTCACATATGTAAAAAAATTGTAGCCATGTATCCGTTTAAGTTCCTAGACTAATCTCTCTTCAACAACATTTCATACTTATCCGATATGTTTACAACATGTATATCAATATACTGTTGTATCTTAGGTTCTGAGGCTAACTTTATGTGAATATTATTAAGCATTCAAACCACATGAAATTTAGATTTATCCAATTGAACAACTATCCTATTAGAAGGGATGGGTTTCAAACTCAATTTATGACAAACAACGTGAGACATGACATTACCGAATTCTCTTGAATCAAAAAGACAATAATGTAGGTTTTTTCCTGCAATTATTATGGTTAAAAGAAAGGGAGAAGCTTCTCCTTTGTCCCTTCATGAGGAAAATTGCACATCCAAGGA
Organism: Wollemia nobilis; assembly: GCA_028583015.1. Lineage (NCBI taxonomy): Eukaryota > Viridiplantae > Streptophyta > Pinopsida > Araucariales > Araucariaceae > Wollemia > Wollemia nobilis. The sequence continues at coordinate 1,307,763 of JAQPPZ010016554.1, forward strand.
TTTTTGTGATTTTTTTTTCTTTGATCACCAAAATCCTACATAAAAAATTCTTGTTGATTAGTCAACTTAGCAACATCAAATATAGATATATTCGCTTTTATTTTCTTTAAATCCTCCACAATATTATAGGCAATTTTATCATGTGGTGGTTGAGGCAGATCAACCTTAGATGGAGGTATGGGTTTTTTACTAACCCATGTGTCAGGTGGAATTATGGTGTCATTTGGGGGAATAGAATAAGTAAAAGGAGCTTTAGTCTTACTCCTAATCTTGTAATTATGATTTCCCTTTATAAATTGTCTGAAAGCTTGAAATTCTTCTTCTATAGACCCATCATACCATTCTTCATATTCTTCAATTGATTCAAATGTTTTAACTACTAGCATTGATTCTTTCCCTTTTCTAGTACTAGCCTGTTGGGAAGGATCCTCATATGAAATTTTTTTCATGTTATCCATATATTTTTGTAGAATTTCTAAAGTTTTTTTGAAATCAAGGCACTCATTCTCACTATGTTGTGCTATGGAAAGTACCCTATACCAATTGTTTAAATCCAAATCCAATAGATTAACAATGGTGTTGGTTTGATTGTAACTAGTGGTAGCATTGTTCTGATTAACCATGGGACTAGGAACTCCATTGTTCAGATGAGCATTCCATTGCTTTCTCTGAAAACTAAAATTTCTATTTTGATGAGAATTTTGAGGCAATTGTTTCTGCATTTGAACCATGTCACTACTAAGCTTTTGGAAAACCTATTGTAGGTCATTTACTTGAGAATTATGTTAATTATTTTATCCTATAGTATGTTGATTGATTGTGTTACTTGTAGTGGCCATGGGATTTAGAAAATTTGGCAAACTTTGATTTTGGACCACCTGTGGAAATGTTGTGTTGTTTTGGTGAAATGTTGAAGCATTTGGAGTGGGTGTGGTATTGAAGAATGTGGGCATGGTTTAAGAATTTGTTTCCATTATTTTATGAGTGGTGAATTGATTTTCTAAATATAGTGGAGTGGTAGGATAAGTGGGCATGATAGGTGGATTGTATGGCAAATTGAAATTATTGAATGGCATGGCATTCAACATAGGTATTTGTTGTGATAAATCTTGATTGATCATAGGCACTTGATTATAAGCACTTGGTTGTCCTATGGAAGACAACTATCCTATCCCAAAACCTTGTGGCATCAACTGTTGTTCTACAACAAAGCTTCATTGTATGCCATGGGAAGTGTAGTAATTTGAGGATTTCTCCTTACAAACATAAATGTTAAAGGGTCCAATGCCCTAAAGTACATTTGTATGGCAACATATGCTTGAAGAGTATAAGGATCAACTAACTTGCTATATAACTTATGGAAATGACTATTTAACAATCTCAAAGGTTCATTAGGATCTCTCCTAGCTGACACAAATTGATGATAGATTATAGCTAGATCTATGGATAGCCTAAATTAATTCATGAAAGCAGTTTCCAACTGAGCCCAAGACATAATGGAATTGGTAGGTAAACTAATGTACCAATCATATGCCATTTCATCTAGAGTAAGTGGAAATATTTTGCAAGCAACATCCTCATGTTGGACTTGCAATCTAATCAAGGTATCCTTGTAAGCTTGAATATGCTCTTCAACAATTCTAATTCCATCATGTTTATATTTAGGCAAATACCTTTCTACATTTTTGAAATCTTCATGGGCTGCTCCAACAATGTTTAAAGGACTGCTATGAGCACCTAACCAAGCTGTGACTCCTGCAACTCCTGCCATTGGAATTACAAGTGGGGGAACAAATGGGATGATGGGTAGTGATGAATCACTACTAGGTGGAATAACAATTATCTGACTCTTAGACCTAATCCTCTTTGTGGGACAAATGCTATAGAAAATAGTATTGTTTGAAGCCTTAGATCTTGTGATTATGACTTTTGGTTCCACCTTAACAATGAAAACAAGTGTTTAGTGCTCTTGAAATGAAATGACTTCCAATTTTCAAAAGTTTAACTGATAAATCATCATGTTCATTATAAGGCATCAATAAAACCCTAACAATAAGGAACATTCTCAAATTTGTAAAAGGTTAGCATCAATGCATCATAAATTAGAGAATTTCCAACAATAAATGTGAACAACTTAAAAGGAACTTCGTAAATCCAATCAATTACCTTCACGGAGCCCCTACTTCTAGCACCAATTTCATTGAGTGATATTTTTGCCCAATTGGAAAACTATACTAACAACCAAGATTCTGCCCAGATAGCCTCTCTTGTAAGGAAACATTTGTGATTTTCCCAAGGTTCTTTTAATATGTTAAACTCATTGCAATGCTTAGTGAAAATGTGAAATTCTAAAAGATAACTAGATACTTCAGTATTGCATATATATTAACAAGGGGCCTGTTTTGGTATTGATTTGATTTGCAATGATCTTTGTTGTTCATGGAATTTGTGAAAATATGACATTATTGATCAACTATCTACTTTGAAATTTGATAAATATTTGATTTCAATCTTTGAAAATTTGATTTTGATTGATTTTATCTCAAATTGTTAATCAAATTTTATCTTCTTTTGTTAACCAAATTTTATCTTCTTTTGTTAACCAAATTTTATCTTCTTTTGTTAACCAAATTTTATCTTCTTTTGTTAACCAAATTTTATCTTCGATTGTTAAGATTTGCTTGAAAATAAAAATGAAGTGATTGAATCTAACTTTGCAATGTAAAAAATTTGGAATGCCATATTAATTATTCACTTTAACGAAAAGTTAGAATTTGTTGAAATTTCAACTTTTATAAAATGAAATTAATTTGATTATTTGGAAAAATGTGCAAAGTTTAAAAACTCAAACTTTCATTAAAAATGTGAACTTGCGTAAAATGAAAATTTTAATTTTAATTTTGGAATTGTTGTGCTTCCTTTTGAGATTTTAATTTTTTTTTATATATTTTGTTTGATGAAATTAAAAAAAAGTAAAAGGCTAGGGTTAGAAAAAATAAAATAAAAGAGCAAGTTATTGTAACTTTCTAAAATTTCGACCCGAAAACCAATATCATGCACTAAACCAACATTAATTTGACCTGTATTCACGCAGTCCAAAGTTAATGTGATGCAATATTCAATGGAATAACATAATATATTAGGAAAAATAAACAAGTCTATCATCCGTATGCATAAAACTATTAAGATTTCCCATTTATTGCCAACATGAAATGAATACACTTGCAGAATACCATGCTTAAATCGATTGCAATGGGTGAAATTTGGTGTAGTCCAACAACAAGGGAGGATATGTTCTTCCACAAACTCAAAAATCCAACATGCATTTGCTTCAAAAATTCTCTGACCCTTTTTCATGACTTTCCATTGGGATTTAAAATTAAAAAAAACTTTCATTTACCTCCCGCTTGTTTGGTTTCCTCTTCGCTTTCATGTATTGCAACATTTCCTTTCTCGCTTGAAGGTGGTTTGAATTTCTTCCATGATGTGCCATATGGCTAACCATATTTTCATTATCTCATAATTCTATTACCAAGTGATGCTCAACATTTTGATGTTACAACTTTTATTCCTTTTCCTTAGAACTACATATGGTTTATACAATGATGTCCCTAGTACGTAATATTTTAGGGGATTTGTAATTGCACCAAATAAAACAATGCTCTTCCCATACAATGATGACTATGCTTCTATGTACCAACTCTTCAGCTCTCTCTTTCTAATGACAAATTTCTCTCTCCCTTATGGTAGTTACAATGTAAACTCTTCTATTTTTGTTACAATCGTTATATGCTCAAGTGTTTTAACCCTTTTTCATGTTGCTATCGACGTGTATTTTGGTTCTCCATGATGTCTTCTTGGATTTTAGCATTCAGACTATGTAAATGGTGATTTTACTCCTTCTATAAATGCTTATGTACTATTTTTACAATTTATTTTGTAGCGTGACCAACCCACACACCTCCAGGTGATATCTACCATACTACACCAATCTCGCCTCCATGGATTCCTTTAGAGATTTGATGTTATCATTTGCAATGTCGATATCATGACTAATTTTGCTTTGTGGGTTAAACCATGTAGGAATTTTTTATCCATAGGTAGATACTTGGAATTTCTATCTACATCATCACCATATTCCTTACTCGTGTTCCCATGCCATGGTGACTAGAAACCTTGATAGTATCACTAAAATACACGATGAAACCATTCTACATATCATCGAACATAGCTTTGAGATGTGTAGAGACATTGACCATGCTCAAGGATAGACCTCTTTGCATCCTGCTTCGATTCTGTATCCAATAATGAAATCCAAACCATATTTCTTATAAATTTATCCAATACTATCTTGCCATTGTAAACACACCAACATGTTGCATAACTTATCTTGCATGTGTCTATAAAGAACATTTGGTTGACCACCTCTTCCATTCCATATAAGATCCATTCATCCCAAAATAAAACCTTCACTTTTTTGCATGGTATTGCATTGGATTTCTCATATCATATATAACACAAAGGCACTTTGGTTTTAGTAGACCACCTCCAACAATCGAATCATGAGTAGCAACTTGTCAAGACGTCCTTTGGGTCACTACCGAGCTATATGTATGAGTCTTGGAACCCCCTTTGGTTTGTTTTCACTCATGTTAACAAAAATCATCCCTCGCCTTCTTAATCACTTGCTAGATGGAGAAGATCATGGCGAAGACCTCTTCCCATTGTCTCTACCTACAAAAATAAATGAAACATAGAATATTTAAAATGATGGTATATTACATTTAAAAATATGCACCTAATAACTTACATATTACCGTGCATTACTTTGATAACTATATCACCTTAGTTACATGAACTATCACATGGATAACAAACTCACCATATCATTGTTGGGTTGAAATATGTGCCACGTAAATAGAATACCATATCCATGAAGACAACACACTAATGTGCAATATGTGGTTTACAAACTAGCACTAATAGCACTTGCAGGCGCATTACTTCTGCTTTTGACTGAAGTATTCATGGAATAGAATACTGAATGCGTAAGAGGTTTTCAAACTTATTATTCATAAAAGAAAGTTGAGGTGGACCTTGATACTCTAAAATAACCAAAAATCAAAACCCTGTGGGGTTACTACAAGTATTGTAAAGACTTTATTAACATGCATAGCTTAGATAGCATTTCTCCACTTTAATGATGATGCTCAGAAATAAGGCTTTGAATAATGCTATCCTTTTGGAAAAATAACTCAAACCAACTTGTTAAAATATGATAATGGTAAACCTTTCAAACCTTATTGATGTAACCTACTCAACAAATAAACTTCAATGCAAACCAAATCAAATTTTTATGTGGGTCCCCAAATTAGGGTATATAGTGCAAAAGCAACAACATGTCTAACATGCGATACACGATCATAGAGTTGAATTTTTGATAGGGTTTTGATGAATTTTGTAGGCCATTTGGCTAGTATTGGAGGCTAAGTGCACTAATTTTGTGATTGTGGTATATCAATCATCATCATTTGTATATGGTCAAGCATACCTATTTTGTCATTGTGGCATACTATACCATTTGAGTGATGTATATGATATAGTGACTGATATTTATTAATGAGATTACTATTCTTTGATTTTGTGATGTATTGATGATGTGACGATATGTTGTTTTACTTTAAAATTTAATGTATGATGACATTATTTGATTTTAGTATTTATGTTTTGGTGTAAGAGATGCTTATTATTGTCGTTAACAAGTTATTTAGACAACACCAATAATTTTGTCTTGATATAAGATCTTTTATAGATTTTCAAAGCCTTTATTTTCCTACACTAAGATGGTCTAAAATACTTTTATGTTGTTATGAACTATGTGAAGGCCATTTTTAGCCTGAAGAATTACTTGTATATGCCTAGGCTTGCTAGGATTTTGATGTGATAAGGCTATTTTTAGCCTGAAGAATTAATTGTATATGCCTAGGCTTGCTAGGATTTTGATGTAAAAAGGCCATTTTTAGCCTATATAATTATGTACATGTGCCTAGGTTTATTAGGTATTTTCTTATATCAGTCCGTTGTTAGCCCATAGAACCATTTGTATGTGCCTAGGCTTGCCAGGGCTTTACTCATATGGAGGCCATTGTTAACCTATATAACTATATACACATGCCTAGGCTTGTTAGGGCTTTGCTTATATGAAGGTCATTGTTAGTCTATAGAACCATTTGTATGTGCCTAAGATTTCTAGGGCTTTGGTTATATGAAGTCCATTATTATCTTGTAGGAATATTTGTATGTGCCTAGGCTTGCTAGGGCTTTACTTATATGAAAATCATTGTCAGCTTGTAGAACTATATACGTGTGCCTAGGATTGCTAGGGCTTTAATGTGCCTATATTACTAGGGATTTTATGATATATGCCCGTTACTTAGAAATAGGACGTCTTGCGATTTGTTTGTAAGATTTAAAATAATTTTGGTGATTGTTTAATGTGGGTGCAATTTTACATCCCTTCACCCATTATTTCTTTTGCAGGATGATGCTCTTCTAAGAGTGCACCAAAGTTTTGGGAAAAATTAATGGACGAGCAAAAGATAAGAAGTGGAAACAACAATAATGGGTGGCTACAAATAACATGTGAATGAAAGGATGATCAAAGAAGTGGAGTAGATAATGGAGCGGGCGGATAATTCACCCTTTGCCTTGGGAGGAACTATCTAAAAGACTCGCCCACTTTTTGGGCAGATATTTCAACCGGCTAGTAAAGGTCAAAATTTCATAAACCCCACCCAAAGGAAGGATGAAGGCTCCCACCCATTCTTAGGTGGAACTTTAAAACACCAATTGGGTGGAACTTCAAGCAAACGATCAGCCTCCTTCCTGATGACTCCGTGGGTAGAAATAAGATAAATTATGCACCCTCTTGATATGTAAACTCCTATAATTGATTGAAATTCAAACAAAATAGAGTACTAATTGTTACAACTATTTTGTACCAGGTGTTCATACACAAAAGCAACTAATTTGAAATGCACTACTCCGAAGGTGATTAATTCCAATTATTCATCACCTAACCAAAGGACTATCAACTACACGGAAGGGTGAGGTAGATAAGAATTAATGATTTGTGTAGAGATATCAGTATTTCTAAGGGATTAGATCAACCTAGATGCACCTACCTCCTCCCAGAAGATTGCCACCATCCCAAGGAACAATGTACTAGCTAATCGTCTATCTTCTCTAAGCGTTGTCTTCTTGCCTAGCATCATTAATGTTTAAATTTTGAATTTAATGTAAAATACATATAAATAGTGGAATGCTGGTCATTCCCAAGGATAGATCTTTAGCCATTACAATTCATATGTAAGGTTTTCACCACTTTGTAAATATAGACTTAGCACTGTTTGGTCTCTGATTTTTGCCTTCGTATCTTTGCATTGAATGTATGAGTGTTTATTTTAGCTTTAGTCATTAAGTGGTTACATATAATAATGCCATATGGATTTTGTGGTATTCACTTAGTGGATCTAGAATTTGCATTCGTAATATGGGTTGAGGGTTTATTTCTACTACAGTTGGTTGAATGGGAGCACTATAATTCTGTATCATGGATTTCATGCACCCATTCACCAATTTTGGAATTCACTCTCTGCTCCAAAGCATTTAATGAAGGTGTAGTTGGCTAATATATTAGGTTTTGGGTTTGTGTTCTTGCCTATGGTGCCCCATCTACATGTATCTTGATGCAGCTATATTCGTCCTTGTGAGTTTTGGCTACGACCATTTTTTTATTTTCTTTCCTCTCTTTCCTCCTTTTTCCTTATTATGGCGTAGGTAGCTAGAAACACCGTAGAGGAACCAACCTTGTTCGAAGATCGATCGCCCTGCCCTAGCTTGATGATCGTTCGATGTTGGCACTAGTCCACCCTCGCCCTCCATGTGATGCTAGATTTTTGACCAACAATTTTTGGAAACTCTATTGGGGAACTCATTGAGTTTCCATGTTTCAAGTTGTTAGAGTTTGGTGATACTTTGATTTACCCATATCCTCTCAAAATCACTTGGCGACTCCAACTGTGCAACACATCTAGATCATGAGATTAGTTACCTCCATGCACTGAAGATATAAACATTTGGGGGAACTCAAGGTTCGATGAACAACCTTGACCTCATTAGTAGAGATAGTATGTTCATCTGGTGACTCTGAATCTGAATCTAACATAAGAATTGGGACTTTTAAAAATTGGTCCCAAAATGGCTCAACTATGTTGCCCCTAGTGGAATGAACCCGATCCACTATACCTCCAATGATGGCATGAAATTCCAAAGAGTACCCAGAAAACCTTGTCCAAATATAATGGCACCATAAAAATATCTTGAGAGCATCTTGAATATGTTGTCGCACTAGCACCCTCCACGGTATTACTCATGAAGATGTCATGATCAAACTTTTGGTCTTGTCTCTCGAAGAAAGGACACTATAGTGGTACAAAACTCTCGGGTATAAAAGTATCTGCTCATGGGTGGATCTGGTGAGAGCACTTATTTATGCTTTTGATGGATCTAAGGACCCCTTGCAGCTTTTGATGTAGCTCTCATTCATTAAGAGGACACCTTTTGAGGGCATCACAAAATTTAATGTCAAATTTCATAGGAGCTGGAAAATGATCCCTCTTGAGTATTGGTCATCCCCCACTCAGGCTCACCTATACTATGTTTAAGCCTTCAACCTAGATATAAGCCTCCTCCTACTTCAATCTAGGGAAAAGATATTCCCTCAAGTCTTTCAGGAGGCTATACGGGCAAAGCAAATCTCGATTCAAGTAGAAAATAAGCCTTCAGGAGATTCCATCCTTCTTATTTTCTCTTTTCCTACTACTGCCACATCTCCCATCACATAGTACCCACAATGACAACCATCTAATGCTATGTAGGAGTCATGGTTGTAGTATAGAGCATACGGGATGGAGTTTCTCTCAGGCCGGTATAGGAAATATGCATGCACATTCCTAGCATTGAATAACTTCATCGCTTGTAGCTTCCTCCAAAAATAGGAGAACCCATACTAGCAAAAGGACTGATGGCAAGATTCATGTGCAAAAAGAGCATATTTTTACACCCTTTTTGCATCTCGATGTAGAACAAGGCAAAAAACAACCATGGTCCAGACAACATGCCAATTCAAGAGATTAGTTCTTAAGAGATCTTACTAGTAGGATCATCGAGAGAGAAGTCCTGCTGTCATACGAGGACATCAGAGAGACATGTTATAGAGAGTACATGATAGGTGGACCCTCAAGGATGGTGGCATTGGAGCCTACTGTCATATCAATCAGTACTTGAGAAGGGCTCCTATGTGGAAAATATTTGGGCCACACTAATCATTGACTGCATGAATACTGGCATGCATGATGATTTACCACATTATATCTAGGATATGACTTGGTAAGCTTGGGAAAAAGGCTAGTTGGGATTTCAAGAGTGCCTAAAGTACAATGTAATTTGGTCCAAACATTGCAGATTTACCAAGTGATTTCCCAAAGCTATTTTTGGGGTGGCAACATGCCTATCATGCCACAATTTTGGGTAAATAGGTTAACTATTAAATAAATGTCCATAAGGCACATGGTAGAGAAGATATGGCATCATCAAGATTTTGGTGACTCAGTTTTGGGATAGTTTCTAGAAAGTAGGCAGGTTGCAAAACATTCTCCCTCGTAGTCTGTGTTTCCCTTATGTTTTTCCTATGTTTTGTGTTGTTGTGACCCATTTACCCAATGGATTAAGGCCTCAAACCTTGAAATTTATTTCATGTAATAGAAGGATGACTCACTACATGTGTAGCTAGAAAATAATGATGCTATAAGATCCTGAAGTGGGCAAGTTTTAGATCTGCCCAATCCTTTGCTTCAAAATTTTGGGAAATAGTGCTCATTCATCAACTGGATGGGAAAATGGTCTATAAATAGGCCCCATGGGTAAAAGCAGCCTAAGAAGGGAAAGGTCAAAAGCTAAAAAGGTGTTACAACTGAAGATTCTCTAGAAGTTGTATGATGAGTGAATGAACCTCTTACTCGATTATGTTTGAAAGAAATGTTGCACCAAGGCTGACAAATGCTCTTGGAATTCTATCTATTCTTGAATGAGCTTGGGTCCTTGGTGGGGTATGTTTATGAGAAGTTGATCTGTGGGGGTTTTCTATGGACTAGGTGGTTTCTCATGCCTATGCCATGGGATATTCCCAAGGTCATCTTCCCTTTAGTTTCTTTTACTTTTTTGTTTCTTCCCCTTCCTTCTCTTTCCTTGGTTCATCCTTCTCACTAGATTTATTGGTTAGTGAGGTCCTTCCTCCCACCTTTATTTCTTCCTATACTTTTTCATTCCACTGTCCTTGTTTGGATCTCTTTCCCTTGTTTTATCCTTTTGTTTCTTCTCCTTATTCCCCTTATTTATTTTCTTTCTTCCCCTTGGTGTCCTACCGTGTTGAGTGTTCTGCATCATTCACTTGTTTTTTCTCCCTCCACTCTTTCTTTCCCTATCCTTCCGCTTGAGGGTGTTTTAAATTTTAGTCTTTCTGGGTCCTCCTTTCCTAAAAGGGAAAAGTCCTTGTGATTCACCAAGAGTGTGGGTGCAATTTTTCATCCCTTCACCCACTCTTTCTTGGATAGGATGATGCTATTCTAAGAGTGCACTAAAGTTTTGGAAAACATTAATGGATGGGCGTAATATTAAGAAGTGACAACAACAGTAATGGGAAGCTACAAATAACAAGTGGATGAAAGGATGATCAAAGAAGCAGGGTGGATAATAGAGCGGATAAACGATTCACCCTTTGCCTTGGGTGGAACTATCCAAAATATTCACCCACTTGTTGGGTGGACATTTCAACCAACCAACAAGGGAAAAAATATCATAAACCCTACCCATAGGAAGGATGGAGGATCTTGCCCATTCTCAGGTGAAACTTTCAAGTGGAAATTGGGTGAAACTTTGAGAAAATGGCTGCCCTCCTTCCTCACAAATCCATGGGTAGAAAATAAGATAAATGATACACCCACACAATATGTAAACTCTTGCTATCACCTAAAATTTAGATAGAAGAGATTACTAATTGCTACAACTGTTCAGTACCAGGTGTTCATATGCAGAAGTGATTGATTTGAAATATGCTGCTCCCAAGGCGATTAATTCCAATCATTCATCACCTAACCAAAGGACTTTCAACTGGATGAAGGGGTGAGGTAGATAAGAAGTAATAATTTGGGCAGAGATGTCAGTAGTTCCAAGGGCTCAAATCAACTCGAACACACCTACCTCCTTCTAGAAGATCACCACCATCCCGAGGAGAAGTGTACTAGATGATCGCCTATCTTCTCCAAGCATTGTATTCCCGCCTAGCGTCATTGAATTGAATTTAATGTAAAATACCTATAAATAGTGGAATTATGGTCATTCGTAAGGGCAAATATTTAGCCATTATGATTCATATGTAAGGTTTTCACCAATTTGTAAATATAGACTTAGCACTGTTTGGTCTCTGATTTTTGCCTTCATATATTTGCATTGAATATATGAGTGTTTATTTTTGCTTTGGTCATTTAAGTGGTTTCATATAATTTTGTAATTTGGGTTTCATGGGATTCACTTAGTGGCTCTAGAATTTGCATTCGTAATATAGGTTGAGGATTTATTTCTGCTAAATATGGTCGAATGGAAGCACTCTAATTCTTCATTCTGGATTTCATGCACCCATTTGCCAATCTAGAATTCACTCTCTGCTCTTCACTCTGAAGCATTTGTGTAGTTAGCTGATCTGTTAGGTTTTGGGTCTGTGTTTTAAGCTGTGGTGCTTTTATTTTATGTCTTGATGCAACTATACCCGTTCTTGTGAGTTTTGGCTACAACCATTTTTTATTCTCTTTCTCCCCTTTTCCTCTTTTCCCTTGTTGCAACATAGGTAGCTAGAACCACCGTAGAGGTACCGAAATTCTCTAGAGATTGATCATCCTGCTCTGGACCGATGACCATTCAATGTTGGTGCTAGTTCGTCCTCACCCTCCATGCGATGCCGTATTTTTGACCAATAGTTAATAAAGTTATTTTCTAATACACTTTACCAATTATTTGAAGGGAGATGAAATCCCTAGCCATCCTGTTAGGCACATTTAAAATTCTCTATGTACTTGCAAAGCAACATGGTCAACTCACCATTCTCTTCTAAAGAGAGAAAGTGTTTATATTATATTGATATGAGATTTGTATTGTTCAAAATTTAGGATTATTCAAGTCACAATTTGGACAATGATATTGGCTCCCATCAACAACCTAATGAAGGAAATAATATTGTATCAAATTATGCTAATGATCCAAGGCTAATACTATCATTTAGTTAGAGTTTATTGATAATGTTTATTACCCTTGTGTAGTGAATTATCACTACACTTACGAGAAGTAATTCCTTAGTCATTTTTGTAAAATATGGATCCGATGGGAGGTAAGCTATCCAAAAATTCAAAAGAAAGCTAAGGCAAGATTGAATGTAAAATAGCATGAACTAAAATCCTAAGTTTTGAAGGAAAGCCAAAATGATAGAGATGCAAATAGAGAAAACCAAATTTTCAAGGAAGGATTCAGGTAAAGACAAGTACAAAAGTTCAATAACTGGACCCTCAAGGTCAAAGCCAACAACAAGGTAATAAACTAGAGTTTTGGTAAAAGCCCAAGATGACATTGTGCAAAAAACAATTAGAACAAAAAAAATATTGACTTGGGTGCACCAAAGAAATTAAATTTTTTGGTAATTATAGGATGGTAGTAATAAGTAGAACAAAAAATAAGATCAAAGGTAAAGACAACTATGAGGGACACCAAATGAACTCGAAAATGCATTAAAGGTCGAAACTCTAGTCAAAATTCAAAGGAAGGTCACACAAAAACAATAAGAATTAGATTTGCATACAAAGCTTGAGGAAGTGCCACATATAAAATGGTGAAAATTGGGTTCTAGACAAGATACCTTCACCATCCAAGCTCTAATAAGTTAGGAGTCCAACATTAAAAACATTAGCATAGAGATTGTCAAGGTGTTTTGTCTTCTTGGGTGTACTGTCCTTCTTCCATAAAGAAGTAAAAAATTAAAAAAACTATCATAGGGACTACCAAGGAGTGACCAAAAACTTTATGATATTAATTATAGGAGATATTTGCATCTAATCATTGCATATTTCTAGCATGGGTAACTAGCATAGGTAGCAAAGTTTTACCTCTAGAAGAACCAATCCCTTGCAACATTAATGACTCTATATCTAGAGACCTTGAGATTGCTTGCAATATATGTAGTGGATCCTAGGCAAAATTTTGAAAGGGACATTTTAAATTTGGGAGGAAAAAGTTTCTAGATTTTATTAGTAAATATTAATATTTTCTTCATTGTAAGGCATAAAAAAACCATTGTATTTGTGCCTAGTACTTGGTCTTGTATACTATTTTTTTTTCACCTCTTCTATTTGTGATAGTCTAGCTCAAGTTTTGAGTCGATTTATAGATATTATTTAAGCCTCTTTCTTAAGCATGAATTAGATCTAGTTATGTAGAAAATAAAAGTTGTGACTATTTTCATTCTATCCTATTTCTTGTCCATGCATATCTGTGATGCTTTATGTTCAATAGGATTATGTTCCTTGTATGTTGTTAAAAATTATGCCTATGTTCATTACTCCTACTATCATACAAAATATTTTTAGGATCTTGGTGTATCACCTCGCTTAGGATAGGCTTTTATCTTCAAGTTATTTCATTTTAGTTTATTGCTTTCTCTCTTATTCCTTTTCCTAGATCTTAACCTAGTATAATAGGCTAGATTAGGATAAGAGGGTCAAGAACACATTCAAACATGAAGCTAGCCTTGGTAAAAATATTAAATGTTATCCCTAGAGTCATGTCCCATGCTCCCTAGACTTCTCAATTATGTGCTTCACATTAGGTGTGAACATCAAACACACCTAGCAACCACAAAAGATGGTCATTATGCCTAGAGTGCATGACTGGAACCAGTCCCCAAATAGTTTCAAACACTCAATACCTTGTTAAAGCTATTGTAGGGGATAATATTGATGGGATAAAAATCTAGGTGATGAGTTGATGTAAAAGAGTTATTGAAGATGCATGAAAATGAATATAAGAGATGCAAATGTGATGTATACAAATACATGATTTCCATAAAACCAGTTTATGTAAACAAAAATGTAAGTTTTACTAGCATTTGATGCCTTTATGCATAGAAACCTATGATAATTTGGTCTATCATCACATATTAGTAGGTATAATCATGAATCAATCAAGATAATACCCTAAGTGTAGGGATCTGCTAGCTTCAGAGACCTAGTGCAAGTGCAATATAAGTGTAAGCTATCCTAAGTGTAAGTGAAATCCTAATTTCTAGATGCATTAGACAACCAAACATACATGCAACATGCGATCATACATTTATGTAGGCAATAAATCATGTGATTTAAAGAAGTTTATTGGTGTAAATAATATGTTGTGGCAGATTCCCTGCATTAAAATATTTGTGGATAGGAGGTCTTATGAATTTTTTAATTAAAAAGTAATCTTTAATAAAAGTATTTCTTTTGTTAGGAGAAAAAAGAGAAATATTGTTTGCTAAAGCACCTTCCCAATCATTAAAGGAATCTGAAATACTTGGTATCCTTTCTTGGTGTGTCTATAATATTTTATGGATTGTTTGAAGCAAAGTAAACCAGGTAACCACTTTCCTTTGAAGAAATAGATTTGGTGCTTATGAATGTTTGTACATATGGCATGATTACCAATGTTTGTAAAACTTTAGGCAATATCTAAATTCCTCTATAGTAAGAATGACCTTCATTTTGGTTTTCCATGCAGAATAATTAGAACCTTTAAGCAATTGGGTATCATTTAGATACTTGTTTATAGTAGCCATTATGAAGGTTCCTTATCTCACCAAAATGGTCTCTCTTTCGATATACCCTCAAAGAGTACTGAAAGAGAATTCACTCTAATTGATATTTAATGGCACTTGCCTAAAAACCCTTCTAAAGAAGGATGATCAGTTTGAGGAATTTAAGCCAAACAAGAAGAGTGAATTAGGGTTTTTATGGAGTGAATATCAAAAAGTAAAATTGGCTCTACCTTATTTCTCCCCAATGATTTATAGAGAACAAGCTCAGACGTTGTTGTTGTAGCTATTTTAGGTGGTAAATACAGTAGCCCCAAGGCACGACAACATTACCTATAAGTGTGGGCCAGAGGTACCGTTTATACCGAATGCTATAGTGTAAATAAATTTGCACAAAAAGGTTTGAAATTTGGGGTCTTAAGTGCTTTTGATTTTTAACTTAAGATGTAATTGCAGAAAATAGGAAATTAAGTGCAATAAACATTCAAAAGTGCCCACAAATTTTTAACTTTAGGTGTCAGATTCCACCGAAAATATGAAGAGTTTATACCCAAAATTATTCCAGAATAATAAAGCAAAATTAAATAACTCAGAAGAAAATAACACTCACAAATTACATATACGAGATTTATCCTGGTTCACCCAATATGGGCTACTCCAGCAAAACAAGAGCCACACATCCTTTTTTATTATTGTTCACTCCTTACTCATAATGGGACATTACAATCAATATTAAAGGAAACTCTTACAACCCTAAACCACAATGTGGTATTAGAATACCGTGGACACAATACCATGGGCTAAAACCACCCATACCCACCAATCACGAAAATCCCAAAAATCGCTCCGCAAATCACTCCAAAAAAAGGGAAAATTTTTGAGGGGGGCTTCGCCCCCCCGAACCCCCTGTGGGAGGGCTTCGCCCTCCACCCGAGGGGTTTCGCCCCCCGAGGCCTCTCACCGACAAGTAGGACCACCAATATGAGGTCCTGCTGTACAATACTTCCTCTACAAAGGATGAGACACATCCAAAAAAATGCACCTAATTTTAACAATACCAATTTTAATAAACGTGTTGAATGCTATCGAGAATGCACCTTATTACAATAATTTTTGCAAAAAGTTTTGATTTTGTGTTTGCAAAAATTTTGATATTCAAATTCCCCTCCCCTTGTGTTACAATTTTACAGAAAAGAATCAGTATTTCTTGTCTCCCCTTTTTTTTACAAAATTAACAAGGTAGCACACCTTTCAAGTCAAGTCAACACATGACCTATGTTTGATAGCCTTAAGAGACGCGTAAATAAAATCCCCCTAGTTTGTTGGTAACCATATGCAATATGTTGCTAACAGACTATCAACTAGGAAATCACACCAACAATAATAAAATACATGCTAACCTACTAACCATAAGATATTCGTGACAATGAATATCTTCAAGGTAAAGTAAAAAATGATGTAATAACTCTAATCTACCCTAACAACACACACCATTTAACTCTCGATAAGTCTATGCCAATAAAGTAGGTGCCCATGCAAAATATCTCCCATGATATACCATGTCATAGACAATCCCAATCATGTTCCAAGGGAATATCACCCCCAAAACATCTAAAAACACATAATTACCTATACAAAACATCAGTAATGTATGACACCAAGTCAACTACCCATTCTTATAATGCTTCCCATACTTAACACCCCCACTATAAACCCTCACATGATTCCAAGTAGCACCAAAGGCCCAATGAAGCGCACTATCCTTTACCTCCCTATCCTATGCGACCACCATAGAAAATCCATCTACAAGAAGTTGGTAAATTTGATAAATATCCTCTAGTGTAATCACCATATCCCCTATTGAAAAAAGAAATGTATTTCTATCGGTATCCCATCGCTCACAATTGACATTCAAATATGATAATCACACCGAACAACATCCATGCATGCTACCCCATAGAAGCCTATCTCATGTAGCCATTGCCACTCTACATCATCTAAAAACACCCGTAAAATCATTCAAAAAGGGCAAAAATTGATGAGGAGGCTTCAAATCCTTGACCTATAAAACAACAAAAATAAATCCATAAGTCCACATATATCAAATTTTACATCCAAAATCTTGCATATTCATCTATCATTTTTCTTCAAAAAAACTGTATGGATCCGTACAATATGTACAGAATGGTTGCACCTATCTATATGTTTTTTAGGTAAAGTGCAATTCCAGATACCTTTGGCCCCAAACACATAAATATCAAATTATTTTACAAAAACAATTAAAAAACCTAAAATTAGGGTTCATTTTATTTTGAAAACATAAAGCAAGGTAAAAAATTAACTTACTACCACTGCACACCCTCCAACACCAGCTTGCATCACTCTGGGCCATATTATCACCTCGGGTTACTAAAACTAGTAGTATTCCACATCACTCAATAATTCACCCTCGTTCCTCTCCCTCTGATTTTAAAAAGTGCATGACAAGAATGAAGCACATGCCCTTCTACCCATGCTTTTATAGGTGCTAGTTTGGAAAACATACGGATAAATACATTTTCCAAAAATCATATGGATCCATACGATCTTCGGACACACTCGTTTGTATGATTTTTTTGAAAACACACCCGCTCATATATTTTTAAAATTTTGGCTACCAAAACATCCAAAATGCCAAAATTCAGCCTTTCTAATCTTCTGATGACCTTAAAATATATTTTTATCAAGTGATTCACTATTGCCTTCACATTCTTCACTCGTCGACTCATCGCTTGAGGGGGTAGTTATCATAAATTAAAAGCCACCTTGCACATGATCAATAATAAAATACTCAATATCAAAAATCATATTTGCTCAAGAACCTTTGCTTGATATTATCATAAGCCCTCACTTGCTAGGGCAAACAAAAAGCATAACATATCTTCTCAACAAAACTCCAATTCTCTTCTCATCAAAACTCCAATTCTCTCAACAAAACTTTAATCTCATCGATCTCAACATTTTATCAAAGGTAAAGCTTCAAGGACATACATCCATTCCACAATTAGGACATCTTAAATTGATCAACAACTCAAAATAATCTTATGTCTACTCCTCTCGAACAATCAATTGTCATCAACCATTAATCCATTTTCTCCCACAGTCAACCACCAAATAGGTGTCATAAGTTTTTGCACTACATTATGTTTTCACACAATGTAGTATAAAAATAAGTAAATTTTTGACACCTAAAATAATACATTTGGCCTCTTGCAGTAACAATTAACGATCAATTGATAAAATACTTGAAAATCATCTCAAATGGCCCTAAACCCTAGGTTAAGTTAAACTAAACCCTATGGTTATCGTAAACCCTAGGTAAAGCCCTCCCTTCCAACTCATACCCCACTCACACCCCTCTACACATTTCACTAAATACCTACCCACCTTCTTCCCATAACACCCACCCCCCTCCTTAAAAGATATTTGAAGCTTTGATTAAATTAAAAGCACTTTTCACTTCCCTAGACCCTTTTCTCTTTTCTAGGTGATAAATGGGTATGGGATGCCCAGCCCACCTCACATGCATAGGAGGAAGGTCTTAACCACTCATCTAACCCATTAAAGGCCCGTCTCTCTCCTTGTTTTTCTCTTGCCATGTTGTGTACCCCTTTTCCTTCCCAAGAAGGCTATAAATAAACCATCTTACCTATGGTTTTAAGAGGATATTTTTATGCACCATTATACTACCCGAATACAGTCTATAATATTCACGAACACTTTGAGCACTCAACACTCCTCCCACTAGGTTTTCTTTGTAGGTTCTTATGATTGTAGATGTATAAGAGGTACTAGTGATTTCTAGATTGATCTCAAATTACACTAATGGACTCTATGATCGAAGAACTGACCAATTAGAGAAAGAAATAGGAAATTGCATGAACATGTGTGACCACCCAAAATATACACAAATAGGCGTATTTTCCTTTTTTTGGCTACCAAGTTAAATTGCCAGGTAACCCCTTCCATTAGCTTTAGTTTCAGTCTGATTCAACACTTATTTCATGCATTTTTATTTTATTTTGAGTCACTTGATATGTGTTTATAGGAGGTATGATTGAGATAGACCTCCAAACGATCTAACATAATTTTTTAGGGTTATGCAGGGTTCGAGAATCGATGTAGCTAACAATGGCATACATCATAAACCCACTCCCATTTGAGGATCTAAAGGAAGACTTCTACAGTGTCACAGAGATGTTCGATGCTAGGATCCCTCCTTATGGAGTCTCTCTTTTGTAGCCCTTGGGGCATATTATAAAAGGACATCAAAATATCTTTGTAACACCTTTTATGACTATCAATGTGTGACACTTTTTTCTTTATTTCATAATGAAATCATAAAGATAATTTATACTAAGACTATAATACATTTTAAACATTTTATAATTTCTTTTGTAAAAAATAAGCTAACAACAACCACTCTTAATGTTAAAATGCAATCATTTACAAAACATTAAATGCACTTTAATATATTTAAAACATAATCTATATATAACATAAAATATTTAATAACTCCCTTTTATAAACATGCCAAAAAATACTAAAACTATCCAAAAGATAATATACTAAACAATATTTTTAATTATTTAAAGAAATATAATTTGTACCACTTTAAAATAATGTTTAATTAAAAATTAGTTAAAATAATAGAGAATAGATCATGGATATACAATATATCTAAATTAATAGAAAGATCACTAACCACTACATTTGAAGTAGTTACAAATCAAATTCTTGTTACTTCTAATGAGTTGAATCTAATAACTATATATTAAAATAATTTAATCTTATGCATAGCTCTAAAATACCGTATCAGTATGAAGGCTTTATAATACACTTCTAGAACAATTTTTTTAGGAAATTATATCAGAGTTTTAAACCGCATTACCAACGAATTGAACAAATAAATTGAAAGTGATTCATAATTTTAAAAATATATTTAAAAAATATTTAAAATTTATATATTCATTTAAGATTTAAAAAGTACATTAATGATTTAATATCAAGCAACAAATATCATACGTAGATAAACAACTTTAAAGGATGCTAACTTAATTACTAGAATGTATGATTACAAGCCTCCAATACTAGAATGTATGATTACAAGCCTCCAATAACATCATGTGCAATGTATCAAAAATAATAATTAGGAGAGTTAATTTAAATTTGAATTATCTAAACTATATAATCAAATTTGAATTGATGAGGTTCTGTCCAGTGCATCATAAAAAATTATGGTCACGTAAACCTTTTCTTAGGCTTTGTCGAACTTTATATAAATTCTAGTATAATAATTTAATATGATATTTGTTTTAAAACAATATTTTTTAAAAGTTAGGGTGATTCAAACTATAACGTGTTTAACCATAATAGCTTTGATTTTCATAATAAAAAATAAACCCTAACAAAATGTATGCGTGTATTATTATTATTATTACTATTTATTGACTCCACCAGAATTGACATCAATGTAATTGCATTTATTTCCTCTTCTAATTTCCGTTCTGGATCAGCTCAGATAGTATTTCTTTTACAGAGCTACTAAATCATTTTGTTCAAATTAAATGTACTTAAAAATAAATATGAAAAAAGATTTTGCTCTAAAAAAAATATTAAAAAATAAGTATGCATGCTCAGTATAAAAATCCCGGTAAAGAATTGATATTGATATGGTTAATGGATTCTTGCCTGGTAAAGATTTAGAAGCTACAACAAATTCTCATTTAAATCGGTTCGCTACCCTAAATTTCATCTTGAAATGGAAATAAACGGCAAAAATACAGCAAAATTCTACCATCTGTCATGATGCGCTTATCCTCTCAAAGATGATGAAGAAAACAGTACTCAGTAAACACATGTTTGAACAACTCGAAGGCATATCCAGAAAATTCCAGAAGAAGTGACGAAAAAATGCATTCAACGGCTTCATCAGCTTTCCATCTGTTAGATCATAGCCAAAAAGTACCAAAGATCGTCAAACTTTATTGACCTTGGCGGTCTAAAGAAGCAGAATCCTTCTGCCAAAATTCAGTTCGACGGAACAATACTTTTCCATAATATCACTATTTTTATGTATTGTACACCGGACCTGTAAATATTTATCTTTCCAAGTCGCCTCATGCAAAGTTTCATCAAATGATCAGGTTATAATGTGTAATTATGTTTGTTCAAGGTCCAGAGAATGTGAAGAGAATAGAACAGTACCTGATTTTTAAGCTTCTGCAAGAAAGGCGCGAGAGCCGTGACGTAATCTTCAAGGCCTAGACTACTCATTGCCGTAATCAGATCGTCTGCAGTGAGGACTCCCCGCCGTTCCATTTTGCGAATTTCATTTGCCCTAACAAGTAGAAATAGGGGTCAACATTTATCAAGAAATGCTTTCAATGAAAACAAGAACAAGAGAGAGAAATAATATTAAGCGAACAGTATTAAGCGTACTCTTTCGTAACATGAGTTATGAACTCGGAAACGCTCTCCCGCATGGCGTCCGTTGCCTCTTCTGAAATCTTGACGTTGGGAGGGACTTGCTTCCTCATGAGCAGTGAAACCCTTGCCATGGAGATTAAAAGATCCTCTTCTCGGGGAGAAGAATCCATGCCCCCTTCCATCTCTTCTTTCTTTCTTAATCTTTCTTTCTGCCCTGTAAGCCTGCAAAACACAAAACAGAAGATTTACTCCTCTCCTCAACACTTCGCCAAAATCGTTCCAGCCGCACAGATCAATCAAATATTTGCATTAATCAATAAACAAAATTTAATTACAACTGCAGCGAATGTTAAACAAAACTGTTCGTAACAACAGTAACAATCCAGAAAACACAAAGAAATGCAGCGAATCACACTAACAAAGTCGGTATGGCAGTAAAATCCCTGGCACGCCAATACTTTGATTTCAAATTACATCAAATCTTTCTATCGGACTTGATTGCTCAGCGGAGGGTCTTACATTTGGGAGATCAATTGGACGACAAGAGTAATTTTGTGATGAAACGAATCAATACTGCGGACAAGAGACGTACCTTCTCTATAGCCTTGTATTTATAGTCTTCGAACCTTTTAAAAATAAAATCATAAAAAAAATTGTTGCTTGTAGCCTTATAAATGATATATTTATAAATGATATTATCAATAAATAATAAAACTCTGTTAGATTAAAAAATATATTGCATGGAAGACTGGAAAACAAAATACTATAAGATTCTCCGTACCTAGATATCATATATTATATGAGAGTAAAAAAACAAAATACTATAAGATTCCACGTACCTAGATATCATATATTATATGAGAGTAAAAAAACAAAATACTATAAGATTCCCCTCGTACCTAGATATCATATATTATATAAGATTCAAAAAACTATTCTATTGAATAAATTAGTTTGGATTTTGGTTTTAAAACCATAATTTAAGGAAAAAATCAACTCTAAACAAAATCAAAGGCATCTTAAGTGTGTGAGAAGTAATATCATTAAAGGCATTAAGGATATAAATGTTACAAATGTTTATGAAAACATAATATTAAGGATATAAATGTTACAAATGTTTATGAAAATATAATAGAAAGGTATTGAGGTACATAAGCACAAAGTTTAATATAATGTACATATTATAATCAATGGTATATATCATCAAGACAGTCCTTGACATGAATCTTAAAGTCTTAAACTAACATTTACAATAACTATGTACGCTAATTTTTTGATGAATACTTTTTAGCTTTTTTGATATGATTTATCTATTCATATGGAATTTTTATTAGGATGGTAGCATTAGATATATCTGTTGTAAAGTAAAGTATTTCTCTCACAGTAGGATTTTCTTTTCTTCCTTTTTTTCCTCTTAAAAAATTATGATTCTTCTCTCTGTTATGTCATTTTTCTTGTCCTTGGTTGCTTTTACTAGCATCATCACTCTTTAAGACTCTTACATTTGAGAAAAATCTTTCTCTTCAACTTCACCAAAGGTGTCTCTTAGTCTTTTTTCATGTGACATAAGAGAATCAACAAAGTGATCAAAATTCAATACTATCAAAATCTTTACTCTCTTTAATAATTACAACAACATGGTTTAATCTTGGTGTTGGAGTTCTTAGCACTTTCTTCACAACAAATTTATTCTCTATTATTTCTCCAAGATTAGCCATTTTATTAACCATATATTTTACACTAACACAATATTCATTTACACTTTTATATTCTTGCATCTCTAGATTCTCAAACTCTTTTCAAGATATGCAACATGATCACTTTCACTTGGTCACTACCTTGGTAAGCCTCTTATAGAACCTTCCAATAATCCTTGGTTGATTTTGTATCTATAATCCTTAGAACAAGCTCTTGTGTAGAGATGACTAAATGTGGTATTTCTTGACCTTCTTCTTTACTTTTTTGTAATTATTTGGGATAATAGATCAATTTACTAGCTTATCATAACCAACCTCAACAATATCCCAAAGATATTTTCTAGTCAACAATATCCTCATCTTAATGCTCTAGTAGTCATAATATTGCCCACTAAAATTTAGAATAGGAAGGGAGTTATTATTGGCCATGATCAATGGTTAGAAATATTAGGTACTCAACCTCACTCCAACCCAAGATCAACAATGAATCTAATATCAAAAGTAAAATATGCTCTTTTACATTGAACAAATAAATTTTACACACGCAATTTTTTTTTTTGGCCAAAGAGACATTTATGCTATAGTCATTATAATCCTTTTGGTGAATATGCATAGCTATAGTTTTTTCTTCCCTTTAGTTAAAAATTCCACTACCTAGCTGACATGAAAAATAATATACATAGATACTATTTTTGCTTCACTTTAGTTACAAATTCCACTACCTAATTGACATGACAAGAACATGACACTATTTCATGTTAACAAAACATTAACTAGGATCATAATATTATGCATTGAAACATAAAAACATCAAGATAAGATCACACATGAAAGATAGACATAAGATATTGACACAAATATATCATAAAAGAGAGATATCATTGTATTATTCTTCCATATTCAAGGTATGATACAACAATGGAGAGTTATCTCCAATATAATACAATACATGAATTTTCAGTCCTCAAACTATTGCTCTCCCCTACAAATCCAGGAAATGCAACCTTTCACATTCTTGTCATTAAGACAAGCTCTCAACATGCCACATGCCAATGTGACTCTTCATACTCCTATCTCTTTTGACACATTGCACTTTCACAAAGTGACACATACATTAGACCAAATAATGTAATACTCACAACACCCCCCTTTAGTACATTATTTGGTAATTTTTTTTTTACAAATTTGATGACTACACATTCCTCCATCAAAATTATATTCATTCTCTATGTACCACTATCTCTATATCTTAGCAAATTTTGATCATACTTGGTTTCCTTTTGAAGAAACCATACAACATACCCTTTAGCTTATCCCAAGCATTCATATCAATCCATACAAAATTCATTTTTAATCTACATTATTTCCTTTCTTTTTGTAGATAAAATATATGTGAATGGTTATGTCCTCCACAAAATTTACAAGAATAGAGATTCCAATATTTCTCTATCCTATGACCATATTTACCACAATGCTCACATCTATTTTCTGTCACCAATTTGCTATCACTATTACCTATTACAAATTTTATTCTTGAATCATTTTGATTCACCTGTCCTATGTACCCAAGACCTTCACATTTTGGTATTACTATTGGTACAAATGGTTCTTTCATGCCTTGTTCATACTTTCCCAAACCTGTTTGTTTGTAGCCCATTTTTTATAGCAATTTGGAACTAATTACCTTAGTGTGCTTCTCAAAATGGCCAAAACCATCATTACATTTCTCAATACAAATTTTGAGCATCACTGTGTCTATTATCATTTTAGTCCATATACTCATCAATTACAATGGCATAGGCTCATTTGGAACCATGTGCAAGTCACTTTCATTTGGAAAGGAATCACAACATGCAATTTTTCCTGCTCACAAAGATCATTAGTATCACAACATTCATCCACCATTATGGGCTTCAAATAATTAGTATCACAAACAAAATCCTTCATCAATGGCTTGTTTCCTTGTGCTTTGACTTTGGAAACATTAAGAGTAATTATTCCCTTGTATATTGTCTTCCATTAAACTACAGGTATGATGACAAATATTTTATTACTATCATTAGCATCATTAAGGAATCCTTTTATGCATTGTTGAAGTAATGAATATTCTCCTTTTTTGGACTTCTTCAAGAATGGGACTTAATTATTTTATCACTTTGTTTGAAATAAATTTTTCATCTTCCTTAGCTTCTTGACATAATTTTTTCAACAAACTTTGTTTCTTATTTTTTGGCATTTTTTCTTGTTCTTTCCTCCCTTTGATTTAATTTTTCCTTTGAGGTAGAAAATATTTTACCTCCTAAAATTAAAACAATTCAAGAAAAACAAACTTAAATTTCCTTTAATTTTTTTTTTGTCAACCTTTGAAGTGAAAAACCTTAAATTTCCTTAATTTTTTTTTTTGTCAACCTTTGAAGTGAAAAACCTTTTATCTCCAATTTGTTTTAATTAACCTTAAATTCTCCTTAACTTTAAAGTAACTTTGATTTTTCAAATAATATCTCTAAATCTAAATTTATGCTTGGAATTCACTGCGCTACTTGGAGGCTTAAGACTCTTGTTAGACCACACTTCCAACTGCACAAGATGATAGCATCAACATTACTCAAGATGGTGCATGCAAGTGTCATCTTCATCGGGCATTACACCTTTTTGTGATTGATTCTCCTTATTCTGAATTTGAAAGGTTCTCTTGCTCAATATTTGTGGGTTTAATTCCTCAGCATCTGTATTCTCTATCTGCAATGATAACTATCATGAATATATCTCACTATATGGGATTATTAAGGTATTATCTCCCATATGTGATATTAGAGTGATAACAGTCATTGTCCTTGTAGCTACTCCTGCCATGTATTTGACTTGCAACTTTGATAAGAGCTAAGTAGCTTGTAACACCTCCAATTCTACCCTAGCCTATGATAGTTTCAACGGTAGTAGTTATTTGTTTTAATTCCTAACGAATATTGACTCTAAGGCATTTCAAATCCTTCTATGTGTGTGACTTCACTTGATTTTCCTTCTTCTTTGGATGTCTCTCTGCATACAACAAATATAATATCTAGAAAACTAGTGCGTCCCTTGTTATAGTGAACCTAAAATTCTTCCTCCTGTATCATTGATGCTTTTACGATCACCCTCAAAATAATTGGTATTTTAATGTCTTCACGATGCTCAAATTTGTTTAGCTCTCCTGTTGTGCGAACTACACTGTAATTATCCTTAGAATTGGCTTGGAATGAAATATCCTCTATGCGCAATAAGTCTACCCAATTCTCCACTTAAATGAGATATCTTCTATGTTATATCAGACTACTCCAATGGTATCCTCAAAACTGCTAGTAAATAGTCACCAATATGTCTGTTATGCACATTTGCTCTACTGTCAACGAATCTTCTCCACGAAACCGTTCTAACTGTTAAAAACTAATGGCTACCCCAATGAGTGCAATATTCTACTTCTTGTTATATCCATTGTATTTTTTCTAGCCACATTAAAATAGGTGCTCGACCTTCATGTTAGTCTCCAAAAGAATATTCTCAAATGTTAGATTTCCAAATACTTAGTATTCATTCTAGCTCTCCTCGACGCTTCATTGTTCCTATTTTTTTTGCTATGATGGAAATTCTCAAATGATGTTGGATAATGGTGATGTGCTAAAGTCATTTAATTCGAGCTATTCACATTCTATGCTGAGTTCAATAGATGCTTTAATAAAAAATGATGACAAATTCCTATCACTGTTCTTTGTTGGCTCTTCAATGAAGATGATTTTTACACCTATGATTGGTGATTCTACTGCTCTTTTAATAACTTTTTATCACCACTATTTTCTACAACTATTTGATAGCTTCTTTCATCTCACAAAAATCTCCTTGTTTTCAACACCTCAAATGGGCATGTCGTCGAATGGCAACGATTGTCCCAAAAACTCTAATCACTCAAGCTCTTCATGGCTCTCTAGTTTTTTGGTTTTCTCAATAGCTTTCTCAACCTTGCTTTCTCCATAGCTTTCTCAACCTTGCTTTATCCATAGCTCTGATACCATGTTGGAACATGATACTATTTCATGTTAACAAAACATTAACCAGGATCATAATATTATGCATTGAAACATAACAACATCAATATAATATCACACATGAAAGATAAACATAAGATATTGATATAAATATATCACAAAATAGAGATCTCACTATATTAATCTTCCATATTCAAGGTATGATACAATAATGGAGAGTTATCTCCAATATAATACAATACATGACTTTTCAGTCCTCAAATTGTTGCTCTCCCCTACAAATCCAGGAAATGCAACCTTTCACATTCTTGTCATTAAGACAAGCTCTCAACATGCCACATGTCAATGTGACTCTTCATACTCCTCTCTCTTTTGACACATTGCACTTTCACAAAGTGACACATACATTAGACAAAATGACCAAATAATGTAATACTTACAACACATAATTATAATTTTTTACTTCAATTTAGTTACAAATACCTAACTATATTTACAACACCTTATATGTTTATTTTGCATCTAGTCACAATATTAATAAAGTATATTTTTAAATTTAATACCTAATTAATTTACTATTGATCCTTAATTATAGATTACTATGTAATATAACAAGGTTTTTCTTCTATCTATCAATAAATGGAGGAACAATCATATGCTATGCATTTTTATTTTTACTTATTAAAAACACTATAGCAAAGAGTTAAAGTTGTACTTTTAATAATCTTGATAGGGTTTATAAGAATGATTCTGCTATTAGGCAAGTTGGTTGGACCCCATTTTTATTTACTTGTTTCATTTGGTATGTTAGAAGTGGTATTAAATCTTTTTTGGTCTTCTCTCAATCTATAGTAGAACAAATACTTAGGATATACAAAATATAATTTATAAGTTATTTTGACTTTAAATATAGGGAATATCTTTGATAAATATTTTAATTTTTTCAAATATCTAAGGGATGATGTGCAATATATCATGGATAACTTGTTGTTTAGAGTGGAAGAGCCTCATCACATAGAGGTAAATTTATTGAGGAAGAGAAGGGTGTAAACCATTTTATAAATATGGACTATTTGCCTATTTTTTATTTTCTATCTATAAAATGTTTCTAAAGGAATTAATTTGAACTCAATATAAATATACCACAACTTAGTTTTGAAAAAAATGGAGGTTTATAATGGATAAGTAAGCTTAACCTCACTTTTCAAGGATAATAAATTATCTATATAGACAAAATTTAATGGTTAATTATAAAATTAGGATGTATTAACCTATAAATGAAGTAAAAGAGTGGTCATATGAAACATTAGAAGGGGATTTGTTTCCTTTTCCAAGGGACTCTCTTATAGATTTTATTGGAACTTGGATGCACCACAAGATTTCTAACTCATACACATGATGGCATTTTAAGCCTTGCACTTCCACAAAATATCATAAGTTATAACACACAGGTTCCAAATATAAAATAGCCACAAGATAATAATAACAAGGTCAAGATAATAATAATATGAGTAGAATATATATATAAAGGCTTATAACAAATGAAATTAAATTCAATAATATGTTGAAATATGAATGTAAATAGCCTGAATCATACATGTACCAATGTGATACTTGTTTATGGATCATTATATACATAATATAGTAATAGTAGTGTGACTTTTTGGATACTTGAATATTGCTCTCCATATGTCAAGTCTCATGACTCTTGGCTTGTCTACTTACAACTTGCATACTTGATGAACACTTGACACTATAAAATATGCGCACCTATACATGATTCTTATACTTCCATAACTTGCACTCTTTAACCTAAGACACTTGTGCACATAGACTCAATTTACACTTGCACTCGAACTCACATGAAACTTGTGCATTTCCTACACATTACAACTTTACATGATACTTTTGCATTTCTTGCACATTCACACTTATATAAAGAGGGAAATATAAATTACAATTTAAACTATAAATTCAACCCTAATCTACTATTTACAAATGTACCATGAAGGTACCA
Organism: Wollemia nobilis; assembly: GCA_028583015.1. Lineage (NCBI taxonomy): Eukaryota > Viridiplantae > Streptophyta > Pinopsida > Araucariales > Araucariaceae > Wollemia > Wollemia nobilis. The sequence goes on from JAQPPZ010016554.1 coordinate 1,336,911, forward strand.
TGGGGGTACATTAAGCATGTACCAAATAATGTAATATATTCCAACAACACATGTTCTAGATGGACCTTATATTTGAAAAAATAATTATAATAATCTAAGGTTAAATATCATTATGTATTATACAAGATCTACATCTTCAATATATGGCCTAAAAGTTACAATGAGGTGAGAAGATTATAATCATAAATATTATAAAATGATTTTCATGATGCTAATAGAGGTTAAATCCATCTAGAACATATTTTAAAATAGAAATATCAATAATATAGAGAAAAGGCTATATATTTACTAAGATAATTAAAAAAGAAAAACGTTACAATCAATCACAATCTAGAAATCTAGGAATCAATTTTACCTAAATATAAACTTAAGCCTCTTGGTACTTATTAGATATACCCAACTCTATATGTAATTTGAAAAGGTTATAAATGGATGAAAATGCATGCTTATCTAGCTTAGGACCAAATTCTAAATTATATAGCAAAGGGACTCATAAAATATTATTATTAATACTAAACAAGAAGCTCAAAGTGAATCATCTATGACAATGTCTCCAATGATTTATCTAGATATTTAGATACCTAAATTTTTATTTAGCATGTTAAAAAGTGAAATATTTTGGCCATGTTGCATCTTAGTAGTACACTTAATATCTTAGACAATAAGTATGTTTCAAGGTTAGTATTTCATTTTGATATCTCAAAAATCTTCTCAATAAGACAATTAGGTAATCATAAGACCCAATGTTTAGATGTGAAACATAATGTTGAGCTTATTATGCATGGTGATATTGTCAAAAATAAATTTTATATTGTCAACACTCTTTAGTGGTGTTCTCACTAGGGATATGCTCCACCAACCATCAAGAGATATTTTTTCTTTCAAATAATGATATTCTTAATGTACCATCAAATCTTTGATTCCAAGAAAATCAATCCTATTAATTCCACAAATATGAAAAAGGTATTGAAGAAGGATCATTTTGTACTTTTGGGCTACTCTTTTAATATGGATGTTGTTAACTTAGATTAGGAAGCTCACAACCCTATAATATCATAATTTATTTATAAATATAAAGTAGTTTTCAAAAGCTACCAATAAATTTCCTAGATAGGGGATATGAGCATATCATTTTCTTAACACTCTAAAGATATTATTGCTATTTTTCCCAAATAGTTATGGATACTTCCAAAAATATGAAATTAAAATATTAGTGTAAAGTACCTTTTAGAAGCATAAATAATTGTTCCTAGTAAGATGCTTATGTTGCATTACTAGTCATGATTAGACGAAGGTATGTAGCTTCTAGAATATCTAGATTGATTATAGATAAATAAACACAATCAAAATCAAGATCAAGTTTCCTATGCCTAAGATCAATGATCTATTATAAGATATTTATGGATTTAAATATAATTTAAAAATTGATCTCAGTTTAGCATATTACCACATCTAATCCAATTTGAGATCAAGAAAATAAATCTTTTTGGAAACATTATAAATAATAATAATTTAGTGTCATAAATTTGTTTTAAGCAATGTTCCTATAAATTTTTAGATACTAATGAATAATATTTTTGTATCCACAACAAATCTATAGAGTAAATATACATACTATTTCTACTAAACGTGTTCATATTATTTTTTAGTTTGGATGAGTGAACCAAAAAATTACCTTTCTCTTCACCACCAAGCCTACTTAAATAGGGGAGGGAACCTCTATATATAGAAAAGGTGTAGAAGGGCTCTCATATAGAGCTGCTAAAGTGTAGTCGACATGAGTAGTAAGCACTAATTGAGGTGGTACCTCTCCCTATCGACTTTATCGATAAGCAAGTATAAATATCTCCACCCTCTCTTTAAATTAATAAGGTCAAGCACCTTATGACAAAATGAGATGAAATTTTTTAAAATAAATAGGAGGGAACTCTTTAAAATAAAAATGGTTGTGCACTTTTATTTTAAATAGCTTTCACTCCATCTCATGGGATGTGTAAAATGTGGTGTGGGGTAAATTAAATATAGGGTTCAATTCCTTTGGTTCATATAAATGGAAAAGTGACTTAGAATATTTTATCTTATGCCTCTAGAATATTGATTTAAAAATATCTTTGGTGAATATATATGGAAAATTAATCCCTTTAAAAAGAGATGATTTTATAAAGGGCATCAGGTAAATGTATGATCCTATTCATTCTTCTCGACCAACTTCCACTTGGGGCTAGACTTTGTAGGGAAACCCTACCTTGCTTGGTTGATTCATCATGGACCCTTTCTTTTCCATGGCAATGTCCTACAATTTGGATATGAATACTTTTTACATCTAGTACTTTAGCTAGTTCCATAGACTGTTTTGGTTCTATTTCTTTTGTGGAGAAGGAAAGAAAATTTTATCACATCAGCAATGGAGAGAGTCACCCCTCCATAGTTTAGTGGTTGGGGTAATAAATATTTTTGCATGGTGGTGTATCTCTTATATCCTCAAAATAGAGTGGATTCCATTCTCATTTTCAATATAGGTGGGTAGGAATTCATTCCTAATTCAACAAATACCTTACTTCCTAAAGATACTTTTGACCTTTTGAGTAGTTTCAATGCCCACTAAAAGGATATTAAAAGGAGGATATTTGTAAGAAGAGTAAAATAGACAAATTTCTTTATCTATTACAAAGAGCCCTAAGGATTTACTTAGTTTCTTAAGGTTAGTAGGATCCTATATCATATTTGTATAAACATTTTTCATTATAGATTATCTATTGATAGATATCATTAGAAAGGGTGATTTTTGCTTATCTAATAAGGCATAGAAGATATTTGATGCCCTAAAAGAGGCTTCTATATTGTTGTATTATTGTATAACCTTAACTTGTCTAATTCATTTTTGGTGGAGTGTCATGCATTTAATTTTGGAATTAGATCTATACTTAGGATTATGCGTAAGGGGTCGACCCAAAAATATATTTATAAAAATTTGGTGAATCGATTTCAAAATCCAGGCAAATACTGTCTAAACACATGTAGAAGGTTCACTGTTATTAGGGGTAATGTTGGAAATTTAAACTTAAAATGGTCAAATTATTATAAAATTGGGGCAAAAAGACCCAAAATAAAATTTGCACCCATAAATTTTTGGCTAATGGGCCCTGGTCAAGGGTCCCAAATATTGTTGGAGAATAGAATACTTATTATTATTGAATGAAATAGACCTTGCTTAAATAGCAAAGGTGTACAATCTGATCCATTGGATCATAAAAAACTGAGCTAATCTTAGCCACACAGATTATCCTAGTAACAACTTAGGATATGATTTACTATTCTAATACCCCCCCTTAAGTGGTACTAGGATATACTAACACCCCCCCTTAAGTGATACTAAGAGGTAGTGAAAACAACAAAACCAAAAAACAAGTGGCATATCCACAAGAATGAGTCCCAACAACAAGTCCTGATAAGGTACTCATGTACAATATATCCATAAAAAACCTGCTGGAGAGATGATGAAAATTCACAAGGGAGAAAACCATCTATCAGAATAGAAAGAAGAAGGAGGATGAAGATGTGCATGGATGATGAAGGAAGATTCTCAACCCCCCTTAAGGAAAAAATCCATCAAGAAGCCTACAAATGAACCATCAAATGTCTCAAAAAATTAGAGACTCGTCATTGAAAGAAAGAAATCATACTCCCAAACTGGTGCTTGTCACATAGATCAAGGCTTGGAGCCATGAAAAATGTCACTAAAGAAAAACCTCCTAAAATCAAAGTGTCTCACAAAAATAAGATTGTGAGGATAGTGTGGAAAGAACCACAAGGATCGCAAGGGATGTCCAAATTGACTCCACAAGCATAAATAGTGGTTTCCACCTATATGAACACAATAAGCTGATTACAAGGTCCAAAAAGAGTAGAAAAACAAAAAGGGCATCGATGTAGCTGTTAAACGTGTCCTTATGGTGACCTCCTCATCTAGCCAGAATGCATGGGTAACTAGCCGCTGCAATCGCTAGGTGATATAGAGGAGATGACTAGATACGAGGATCACTTATAAAGCTGTGGGAGTGTTGGGTTCAACCGAGAGTGCACTCCATGATACAATATATTTGAGGTCAAAAAACATAAGTTAAACTGCCTCACAATAGAAAATGAACACCACCAATATGTTCGTCTCGAAAAACATTTCTGACTACTATAAATACCCCTATATTGGATTTTCAATGAGGCCTTCATCAGGCAGGAAAAAATAATCAATTTCTTCTTTCCCTCACAAGGGAATATTCTTGGCATCTTTCGAAATAAAGCAAGGTTTTAAAATTTCTCTCACAGGAGAAAAAAATAGTACCTTCTTACATGTCAAGTGGAAAAACAAAGTTCCTCATGCTTTGTTTTACATTACAATTCAAAAATTGTATTAAAAGTGCACCCCTTTCCATTTTTTATATGTGAAAAAAAATTTAAAAAAATAATTAGTGCCCTCTATGTAAAAATGGGCCATTAACTTCTATATTTAAGCCATTGTGGGTCATTTTGTGAGCTAATAAAAGACCCACAAAGAAACAAGTGCCACATGCCTGTCAAAATAGACCCCAAGAACAAAGCGCAGCAAGACTGGATGATTTTGGCCAAAACTTCTATTTCAAAATGAGTCTTGGACCTCTGTCAGCTCCATCCAAAGGGTATAACAACATCCGAATGGACTTCTCATCAAAAAAATTGCACCATCACCTGGAAACATACCAGGAAACGTGTTCGATCTCCTAGTAGACGTCCACACTCCTTTTGTCACAAAACTAAAACATAGAAAAAATGAACAAATGAGAAAACGATAGCGATCATTTGAGTAGCTCTTTTAAAATTGTTTACAACTAAATTTGTCTCATTAAGTCCTCTAAAGTGCATAGGTAAAATATAGTAGCATGTGTTATCTTCATCTCTGAGTGCTTGACAAGCACAACTACAACTGCTGCATTCTTCACAACAAAACTGAACATTTCTTTCGAATCTGCAGAACACGGACATAGATTACACAAAAAAATAGCTACATAGTTTCATTTTTTCATCCATCAAACACTTCCACTTTCATATCATTGTGATGCATAGAAAAACAGGCCCACCTAACCATTGCTCCCTATCTTCATCACCTCCAATGAATATCCTCCACCAAATCAAAATACCGTTGATGAGTGATGAAAACGGTATGCCATCAACTATCAAAACCGCTTATCCAAGGAACTGTTATTCATTAAAGTGCTTTATTGAACTTGTTTTGTTGATAATCACACTATCTTCTTCTGTGTACAAGTTTGTCAAAGCCAAAACTACACATATCTACCACTCCCAATCATGGGCTGCAATCACTACACAGTTAGGGGTTGCGCTATTATACTTGGTGATCATTATCCATCCTTAGCACAAAAAAATCTTTGATGCCAAGGTCAATGACAAGTGCACCATGGGAGAAACTGCATTGCATAAGCTTTCGAATATCTACTTACTCCTTGCTGTGGGAGATGCGTGGCAAAATAAACAGAAATGACGACCGGATATGTGTACCCCCTGAATGCCCACTACACACAGTTTAAAAAAATTAAATATTTTTCCCACGTGATCTAGCGGGGTTGGATTTTGAAAGCATGAGGATACGAAAACAAAAAGGAAAAGCCAAGATGTGATGTAACCGAAACAAAAGATAACACTAAATCCCATGAATTGAAAGTGCATGAAAGGAAAGAAGCCTAAACGAATCAAAACCAAATAAAAAGCCAATATGGAAGACAACCCTTTTTATTAATATGCTTTAGAACTCGGTTACAATTCGCCTCCTCCCTTTTTAGGGGCTAGGAGCGTTAAATGTGTTCTTGTCACATCAATGGATGCCATTCCTTCTTTCGCGTGCCCACATTGTAAAGTGGGCGGACCAAACGTCATCGTCGCTTGCATTGATGAGTCTTGAATCCTTGCTGCTCCTCTAATGTCAAGACCCTACATTCAAGGAGACATAAAATAGTCAGTAGCACCTGTAGATAAAATGAAACATGCAATCCCCAAGCCTACGATTAGTACATGCAAAATATAAATAAAATGATAACTAAAATAGATCCAAATGAACTAAAAACTTGACAGGGGCATCAAAACATCACAAGGAAGACACTGCAAATAGAACAGTCAAAAAATTCACCACAGATTCGTATTCGCTCCGGGGTGGGACGAATAGACCTGCAACAAAGCGTCAAAAAGCACTATCCCAAATGTCACATCCGAGAAGCTCCAAATCACCTAAAAAGTTGGGGGTTAGCTAATTGGGGGTATTTTGGGAAGACCTAGAAGGTCAGATTTTCCCAATTTGGCCTCTATCACCAAGAATTTGATGATGCTACCTGCATGTTAGTGAAAGCGGGAAATGATAAAAGCATGATCAAAACTTGTCAGAATCACATGAAATTTAAATGACAGCATATGTAAACAACCTAGAATCAGATGCAAAAGAAAAATTAGGGAAATCTACCATATATTTCTAATCGCTCTGGGGTGGGGCGATTAGGACTACGACAGTTTGGGGGGCACCCGGGGTAGGACGCCCACCGTTTGGGACTTTGTTTCGGCACCAATCCACTTGGGATGGGTCCAAAACCTCTTATGGGGTGTTTTTAGCAAATTTGGTGGGATATTGTGGCCAAATGTTTGGGTTTGGGTCCGGATTGCGCTTCCAATAATCACCCAATAACCTCCCTCCAAAAGAGAGATCAAGGATGTAAAAGCACAATCGATGGGTGAGGATATAATTTGGCAGCACTTCATTGCTCCAAAGGCTCCTCTCTGTTCTTTTTTTGGGTGAGAAGACTCACCAATTTATAGACCTAGGGTCTCTCTCTTTGAATGCGCATGCGAGGGCGCCACTTGAGTTGCTTGTCCTATTTTAAGAGAAAATATTATTCCTTGATTTAGAGTCTCCTTGCATGAGGCCTCCAAAATCAAAGACATGCATGACTGAAGTCTCTCTCCTTGATTTGAAGCCGTTCCTTGCAATTGCATGGCCTGAAGCTGCAGTTAACTGGCGGACCTATCGAGGTTTGAATTTTTGCCAGTCAAACCTACTATTCGCCCCACCCTGGGACGAATGTTGATAATCGTCCCTGGGTGGGACGAATACCAGTTTGTAATCATCCCAGGGTGGGACGAGTAGGGAGCAAAGTGCCAAAAAATGTGCCAAATTGACCTTTGACCTTCCAAACTACTGTGGGAGTGGTTAGGACCATTGTTTAACCTCTAGGGGCTACCCTGGGGGCTGTGTGTGTCAATGCGATCGGTGCTTGTTGTCACATAATCGGATTGGTGCTATTTTGGTGTCTACAGATGCCCCTTTTTGGGAAACGTTGTGCAAGGCACAGCACTGAGCAAAAATAGATAACCAAAGCACTAATGATTAGGGTTTCTCAGTAACCTAACCAACTCTTGATGCCCCAAGTATGGAAAGGGCATGCATTCTTGAATCCTTGCTTCTGACGAGCTAAGGAGCTTAATTCAAGTATTAACCATTTTTGGTGAGGTGTTACTTGATCTTGGACATTGATCAGTCATGAATAGGCAAAGGGCGCAACCTTTTGTCTGTGGGAACCTTGAGTTCATGATTCACGAATGCCAAGTGTTTGATCATTTTGTGATTATTGCTTGTTTGCTGCCCCAAGCAGGAGCGTGATTGTCTTTGTCAATGATCCTTTGAATGCGTGCCATTTCCTTGATTGGGTGTGTATTTGTTGATTGGTGACTAAGTGTGACTACCCCCTCAAGCGACGAATCGATGAGGGAATGACCGACATGAGAAAAGCGACGAGTCGCTTGACCCAAGATGACTTAGGTAAGGGTGCCTTCAGTTGTTTTTCATTGAATGCTTACGCAGTTTCTGAATATTATGACCTATTTTTGGTGGGTTTGAACCCTTTTTATGACTCATTTTGGAGGTGAAATTGTCAAAAATCCGTCCGCCCATGGAGTGGTCCGGATATGGTAGCCTTCTTAGGGAGTAGGATAGTGACAATTTGTGACCCCAACATCTATTTTGGATGCCAATAATGTCAAGCGCAAATGCACCTTCGTTCGGCAATGTTATTGCTATTTTTGGTGGGTTTTGACCCTTTTTGTGACGCCATTTGGGGATGAAATTCTCGAAAATCCGTCTTCCCGTGGAGCGGTCCGGCTATGGTAGCCTTCTTAGGGAGTAGGATAGTGAGGATTTGTGACCCCGACATCTATTTTGCATGCCACAAATCACAGGCGCAAGGCCCCTTTGATTGGCAAGTTTATTGCTATTTTTGGGGGGTTTTGACCCTTTTTGTGACACCGTTTGGGGATGAAATTCTCAAAAATCCGTCTTCCCGTGGAGCGGTCCGGCTATGGTAGCCTTCTTAGGGAGTAGGATAGTGAGGATTTGTGACCCCGACGTCTATTTTTCATGCCACGAATCGCAGGTGCAAGGCCCCTTTGATTGGCAAGTTTTTTGCTATTTTTGGTGGGTTTTGACCCTTTTTGTGACGTCGTTTGGGGATGAAATTCTTGAAAATCCAGCCTCCCGTGGAGTGGTCCAGCTATGGTAGCCTTCTTAGGGAGTAGGATAGTGAGGATTTGTGACCCCGACATCTATTTTGCATGCCCGAAATGTCAAGTGCAAAAGCACTCTTATTGGACAACTTTATTGCTTGTTTTTGGTGCATTTTGTGCAGTTTTTGCTATTTTTGAAATTTTTGCTCTGTAATCATCCCTGGGTGGGATGAATACTAGTTTAGTAATCATCCCAGGGTGGTATGAGTGCTAACCAGAGCGCTCATCCCAGGGAGGAACGAATACAGGCTCAAAAAGCCTATTTAAGGGCCAAAACTGGGTTTTGGGCTCATTTGCATTTGTTTTTCCTAGCGATTTGGAGCTCTGAGGAGGAGGAGGTCAATTCTATGAAGCGAAGCGCTGCTGAATTTTTCCTGCCACCATGAGTTCATGGACCGGATCATCAAGCGGTGGAGCCAAAGCGAGACCAGTGAGTGCTCTTCCTCTTTATTGTTTGTTTGCGTTACAATTTGAAAACCATAATTTAGTTGTTTTTTTTCTTTTGTATTTTGTTTTTCAAATTAAAAATGAAACCCTAAAAAGAAGTTGTGTTTTGTATGGCTTCATTAAAACGTAGGTTGAAACCCTAGTGGAAACCATGTTTATTTGGCATTTGTGATAAACTAAAAGAAACCCTAGTCTAACAAAAATCAAAACTTAGCTTAAAAACTTAGGTTAACCCTAGTTGAACAAAGATCAAAATAAAACTTAGGTTAACCCTAGTTGAACAAAGATCAAAACTTAGCTTAAAAACTTAGTGTAAAACTGAGCTTAAAAACTTCGCTTAACCTTAGTTATTTTTTGTTTTTATTTGTTTTTAATTTATCAATGTAGACGTAGAGTTAAGAACCCTAGGACTGACAAACGTGGTTTGAACTTGTTTTTTTTTATTTGTCAGTGTAGACTAAGGGTAAACCCTAGGTGAACTGAAAAATTTGTTGTGTTTTAATTTTTTTGGTGTTTTTATTTGTTCAGTGTAGACTAAGGGTAAACCCTAGGTGGACTGAAAATTTTGTTTTTGTGTTTATTTGTTTATTTTTTTGTTTGTTTTGAATTTATCAGGTGAACTTAGAGTTAAAAACCCTAGGGACTGAAAAATTGTTTTTGATTTTTTTGTATTTTAATTTATCAATTGAATTTAGAGTTAAAAACCCTAGGACTGACAAACAGTGTTTTGAATTTTTTTGTTGTTTTTAATTTGTCAGTTGAACTTAGAGTTAAAAAACCCTAGGACTGACAAAAAGTGTTTTGAATTTTTTTGTTGTTTTTAATTTTTCAGTTGAACTTAGAGTTAAAAACCCTAGGACTGACAAACGGTGTTTTGAATTTTTTTGTTGTTTTTAATTTGTCAGTTGAACTTAGAGTTAAAAACCCTAGGACTGACAAATAGTGTTTTGAATTTTTTTGTTGTTTTTAATTTGTCAGTTGAACTTAGAGTTAAAAAACCCTAGGACTGACAAACAGTGTTTTGAATTTTTTGTTGTTTTTAATTTGTCAGTTGAACTTAGAGTTAAAAACCCTAGGACTGACAAATAGTGTTTTGAATTTTTTTTTGTTTTTAATTTGTCAGTTGAACTTAGAGTTAAAAACCCTAGGACTGACAAACAATGTTTTGAATTTTTTTGTTGTTTTTAATTGTTCAGTTGAACTTAGAGTTAAAAACCCTAGGGACTGAAAAATTGTTTTTGATTTTTTTTTTGTTTTTAATTTATCAGTGTAGACGTAGAGTTAAAAACCCTAGGACTGACAAATGTTTTTTTTTTTTTGTTTTTAATTGTTCAGTTGAACTTAGAGTTAAAAACCCTAGGGACTAAAAAATTATTTTTGAATTTTTTTTGGCTGTACATTTTGGTTATGCATTGTTGTATATTCATGTTATTGTTGTACAGTTTTTCATGGTTTTTAATGTTTTTGTTTTGTTTTCTTTTGCAGGTTGTGAAGAGTCGGTACCGTGTGCCGATAGTTTTCTCTAAAGCACGGGAGGCACTGACTTTGGCTGACTAGGAGTGGCTTGATGCCCTTGGGCTCAAGTAGGTGACTCGGCTGGAGCCTGTGGTCGGGGATCGGGCCTATCTGATGGCCCTGATCAACTTGTGGGATCCCCGGACCAACACTTTCCATCTCCCCATAGGGGAGATGACAGTTACCTTGGAGGATGTCTATCGAATTCTATGGATTCCGATAGATGAACTACCTATCAGGATGACATCGTGGGATCAGTGGACAACAGTGCTGACACGCTACTTTGGGCATGGGGAGGAGATGGGTGTGGATAGCCCAGTGGAGAGGGTAGAGGGCGACTGCCAAATTGGTAGGATTTTGGTATGATGGTGGCTAGAGATGGGCGTGTTGGGAGTGAGGCATGCAGTACTGATGGGCCTTATTTCCAACATGTTGCTACCCGACTCATCAGGCGCATGGTTCCCTTGGAACCTACTGGAGGTGGTTTTCAGGTTGGTGGAGTGTCCGACGGAGGCACCTATGATCATGATATGGGGACAGACTCTGCTGGAACAACTCTATGATGAGTTGTACGAGGTCCACTACCGGAGGTGAAAGGGGATTGGATGCAGCTACTTGTTGCAGTGTTGGGCTTGGCAGCACATAGCAGTGGAGAGGCCGATGGGGTTGCCATGGATGACTCGAGACGAAGATGGTAGACCGAGAGATCGGGTACGGGGCATTATGGCGGAGGTCTGAGGAGCAGGGACAGAGTCGATGGTGGGCAGGTGTCATAGGGCACTATGTCGATGCCTTCGCTTGGCTTGCTCCAGGGGAGGTTTTTTGGTGCCCCTATCGAGACTGTCCAGCCTGGCATGAGGCTGGAGAGTGGCTGCGGTGGGTTCGTAGGGGGAGGTGGCTGATTGGGCGGCATGGGACCGAGCAAGAGTTCTTCCCGTATGGTCGAGTGACATGATAGTTTGGGGTGCGCTAGGGGTTGCCTGGTGAGCCCTTGATCTATCGACGTCGGGGGGATGAGAGGACTCTGGTCTGGCCAGTCATTGTGCCGCTGGGTGAGGATTCAGATACAACGATTGACATCCCGGACGTGGATGACATCGGGGTTACCATTGAGTATGAGCAGTGGTGGACTTTGCGGCGATGGCGGGGCGAGGGGCCTCTAGGGGGCGCAGAGGCGGCAACAACAGGTGGTGATGATGCAGAGGCATCAGGAGAGGGCTGGGGGGTTCCTCTCGAGGATGCGAACATGGTAGAGGTGGATGATTTTGGGGGGATTTTGGGGTTTCAGATCAGCCGAAGACGTAGGACGTCCCGGAGTAGTGGGAGCTAGAGTAGGCTGCTATGCTAGAGATGCCAATGCCTCAGGCAGTCTCGAAGGACATGGAGGTAGGGTTACATGCTAAGAATGCATGATTGGAGGGGCTACTACGGAGGCGGGATGAGGAGCTCGAGGATGCACTACAAGAGAGGGATCTCCTGTGAATGTAGCTAGCGGAGCGGGAGAACGCATTTACGATGTATCATCGATGGGAGGGGGATACCGATGCTGCACGGGAGATGGATCTCCTGCGGATGTAGCTGGTGGAGAAGGAAAAGGCATTGGAACAACATGATGATGTAGTAGCTTTTTATCATCGGTGGGAGGTGGAGTGGTTTCAACACCGAATAGATTTGGAGGGAGAGATTATCCGCCTCAGGGGGTGGATACCTGAGCCCTCTAGAGGTGGGTCTTCGCATCGAACGAGGGGCAGTGATACTGAGCAGTCAACATCATCTCATCATAGGTGATTGGATGAGGGGGGCGCTAGCGGTCGTGATGCGGGGGCGAGTAGCAACCACCCTGAGGGGTCCCATAGGACCCACACCATGGGGGGTAGTTCCCGTCGCACCGATCCTGCATGATCATGGTGGCCAACGCCCTAGGCTTGGGGGTTTTTGAGTTTGTGCTTTTTTTGCGGGGTCAGAGGACCGATTATTGTAGCCTATGGGCATTTTTGATGATATATATATACAAATGACTTTCTTTGTGTTTAGACACTTGTCATGGTTTGTTTTTTTGTTTATGCACAGTTATTTAGAATGATGTATGCATGTGGTATTATGAATGCAATGTGTCTAATTATATGATGTACGCATATGGAATGAATGAAATGAGTTGTTGATAACTTGTCGATGGCACCATAGACTGTACAAGATTTATTGGCTTGTTGTACTTATGGGATGGCTTTGTGGAATGACTTTGCATGTGATAACTTTGTTTTTGTATTTTTTGTATTATCGGATGGTGATGTACGTAATGAAATGTACTAGTTGTTTTAAAATGTAGTTAAGCTTTTTTGGGATTCAGATATTTTAACTAACTAGCCAAAATTGTACATTTATCTCACGAGACTTTTGAACAAGGTATAAATCAGACTTAAGTTTGACCAAGTTATTTCACATCCCTATGTGTGCAATTGAGTTCGTTTATGTGGTATTTGTCAGGATACCGCCAGTGCCATATAGGCTATCAACCAAACCTATACTGAGGATCACCTAATTAGCTCCACTAACTCCGTTGTTGTATTTAGTAAGATTAATCCATAGGACAATCTAAGGGACCATAAGCTAGCTCATCCACATGCAAACATTGGTCTGCTCACACGCAAAGCTAATGTGATAGACATATCGTCATGTGTTTAGGATACCGCCATTGCCAGGTAGGCTGTCCACCAAACCCGTAATGAGGATCACCTAGATGGTTTTTGAATGCTAAGAATTCCAAGGATTCAAGTTCAGGATTCTTGTTTGTATTTGCTCAACGTTTTAGGATACTTGCTCGTATACATAGTGATGAAAATCATGGTTTATTTTTCTTTTTTTTGTTTTTCTTTTTGAGCAAGGATTTTGAATAGTGGTGATAACCACTGTTATTTGATTGTGCATTTTGAGCTTCGTAAGGTTGAGCTTGTAGGTTTGTGGCTTGTGAATGACATTGATCCTTTTGGCCTTGGGGATGACTACCCATCCTGTTTAGGGACGTGTAGTACGAATCCTTACGACTTTGGGAACCAAAGGGGATTAGGGATATTATGAAGTAAGGGCATTGATATTTTAGGCCTTGGGGATGACTACCCATCCTTGTCAGGGGTGTGTAGTACGAATCCTTATGAATTTGGAGACCAAAGGTGAGTGGAGATGGTCATGATGATGGCTTGTGGGGATTTTGTTTTTGAATGGCATTGATCCTTTTAGGCCTTGGGGATGACTACCCATCTTGTTCAGGGATGTGTAGTACGAATCCTTACAACTTTGGGGACCAACGATGATTGGGATTTTTTCTAGTGGTGAAAACCACTATTTATTAGGGGGAATTGATGGGGAAGAGCTTGTCCTTTTGTCAATTCTTAGCACTCTTGAACCATTCACATAGGGGGATGAGCAGGCTAATATTTCACCTATGGTATCCTAGACTGCTTTGTAGTTTTCATCTTCCGTTCACACAACTTGGGAATTATTTTATGTGTTTTAACTGGTGTAGGGATGTTACATAACGAGGCATGACCCAAGTAAAACTTTCCCTTTAAAAATCCGTTTAACTTTGTACAATTTTTTTTTGGCTAGAAATTTAAAGACAACTGAATGACGAAAACCCTACATACATTAGGAGACAACTGACTATGCTAAAAATGGGGATGGTGTGATTCTGGATGTATGTGTTTATAAAATGGGTGGAATGTGGAAAATGAAGGAATTTTTGAGCAATTACAGTCTATGGTGTTTGGGACACGTATGACCAACAAATATGCAATGTATGGATGCAATGCCTAATGCAACTTATATTTTTCCATGTGGATACTATGATAAGTATGACTCGTCATATACCGCAATGGATTCTCCTTAGACACAACATACGTCTTGTTGCTCAACATGTAATGGCGTAGATTTTTGGTAGCAAACACCACTGCCAAGCATAGCTTCTTGACGTATGCATAGTTAAGTTCATAACTGACCAGGGTGCGGCTAAGATAGTAAGTAGCCTGTTCTTTGTGTAGTTCATTTTTTTGGGCTAGCATGGTGCCCAGTGCCACCTCGATGGTTGAGATGTATAAGTAGAACGACACTTCTAGTCTAGGTGGTGCCAATACTGGTGGCGAAGCCAAGTATTTTTTGATATCTTCAAAGGCTGACTGGCACTCGTCATCCCAGTGAAATCCTACCCCCTTGTGCTATAATTTATTCATGGGTCGACACTTATCAGATAGCTACACTATGAAGCGCTTGATCGACGTGACTTTTCCTTGCAGGCTTCTGAGCTGCTTGATGGTAGTTAGGGGAAGCATTTCAAGGATTGCCTTGAATTTGTGTGGGTCTACCTCGATTCCTCATTTGGAGACTATGTAACCCAAGAGCTTTCCAGATGTGACATCAAATACACACTTCTTGGGGTTTAGTCTGAATTTATGTTCAATGAGGTGATCGAGGATCTTGCTTAAGTCATCGAGATGATCTGGGCGCAAAAGAGATTTGGCCAACAAATCATCCATATAATCTTCCAAAGTTTTATGCATGTGATCGTGGAAGATGTACGTCATGGCACGTTGGTAGGTGGCACCAGCGTTTTTAAGGCCAAAGTGCATGACCTTATAACAAAATGTCCCCCAAGGCATAGTGAACGTCATTTTTAGTTGGTCCTTGGGATTAATACGAATCTGATGGTATCCCAAGAAACCATCCATGAGGGAAAGTATTTCATGGCCCATTGTAGCGTCTACCAATGCGTCAATGCTAGGTAAGGGGAAATCATCCTTAGGACTCACTTTGTTTAGATCTCAAAAATTGATGCATATGTGAATCCTCCCGTTAGGCTTTTTGATGGGCACCATGTTGGACAACCATGGTGGGTAATCCACGCAGATGAAAAATTGTGCATCCAACAACTTTTGTAATTCGTCTTTGACCATTAAGGCTATTGTTGGATGCATCTTATGTAGTTTTTGCTTTACTGGCTTGATTGTCGGATCAAGCATAATATTATGCGTGACTAGCTACGGATCTAGTCCCGACATGTCTTTGTAGGACCATGCAAAAACCTCCTTCTTCTCTTTGAGAAGGGCAATGTAGTCGGCTTGCTCTTCGGGGGATAAAATTACCCCCAGCTTGATGATTTGCAAGTTCATTGGATCAAAGCTGATGTCTACATCAGTTGTCTCCTCAACTGACATGTGGGATCCGTCCTCCAACTGGTGTGAAGTTGGGATCAGGTGGATATCGTTTGCTAAATTTAGATCATCATTCAGAACGTCGGGTTCCTCTTCAGCATGGAAGACATCCTGAGTCTGTCATGGGGTGAAATGGAACATCCCACTGCAAGGCCAGTACTCTGATGGGGATGGTGGTGTGTCGGGGCGATCACAGTCTATAGAATCTAGGTCTAGATGCAATGACCGTGTGGGGTTGGTTGGATTATGGATGGGGGCAGTTAAATCAATGGAGATAATGTTAATGAAATGATTTTGGTCTCCATTACCGTGGGTGTGGTTACTTGGACATCCTAGGTGATATTTGTGCTTTGGATCTGGCTCTGTGGGTACTGGCACAAATGGATCGGCCCTATGTGTGAATAAGAGGACAGGGTATGCCCTAGGCACTGATGGCTCTATAGGGTCTCTAGACGGAAGATGTTCTCTATATACCTGGAGTGGCGGGTGCAGTAATTGGTCCAACTACACCTGGTTTAGGTGCCACCTATGCCTTGGCCCTATGTGCATTTTTTCAAACATGTCATCTATGTCCAAGGGATATTGCTCCTGTCGCATATGATTGAGATAGGCCATCTAAGTTTCATCTTCATAATCACTTTCAGAGATCCAAAGGCCTTCGTTGGCTCCAACAACTATTTGCGACATTTGAGGCTCATCTTGCTCGAGCAAATTAATGTGGTCCCATCGAGGTTGTTATGCTCTTTGCGGGGGGATGTGATTCTCTTGAGGTGGCATATGCTCAATTGGAGCATCCAAAGGGAACATTGTCAGGAAGGTCTCCTGATAATCATCCATAGGAGTCACTTGTGAATGATTGCTATCAGAATCGAAAGGATCCCAAGGCGCTACCTCGTACTCTGACTCATCTTCTGAAGACCCTTCTTGGTTTTTTCTATATCCCTCTTGTAGGTGAGTCCTTGAACTTTCTCCCTTTTTGATCGAAGGGAAAGGGTTGTTAAGGTCAACAAGGTTGGTTTTTAGCAATGGGAGATAATCCCCCAATGTATATGTTGTGTTAGGATTGGCATATGGATCTAATGCCAACCCATCCTTGTTGCCTATCCCTAGGCCTTGCATGTTCTCTACAAAGATGTCCAGGGGCAAGGGGTGGTTGAAACCTACTCCTGACTTGTACAACATTTGATATCTTGGTTGGCAAAGAACACGCACTCCTTGCTCATACCTGCCCAACCCATATCCATGCAAATTACATTGGCCAAGATATCTCAAAGTGAAATCTGGGTTGGACAAATAGTTGACGTCCTCAACAAAAGGCTCTTCATATTCATCTTCTTGCATGTAAGGTTCAATGCCATTATCCAGGCCCCCATAAACAAAGTTTGT
Source organism: Wollemia nobilis (assembly GCA_028583015.1). Taxonomy (NCBI): domain Eukaryota; kingdom Viridiplantae; phylum Streptophyta; class Pinopsida; order Araucariales; family Araucariaceae; genus Wollemia; species Wollemia nobilis. The sequence goes on from JAQPPZ010016554.1 coordinate 1,354,052, forward strand.
CTAATTGGGTAGGTAACCTAGAGGAACCATAGAGCTGATGGGGAGTCGATGTCTCCACATATCCTGCATGGACTCAAGTGTGGGTGTTGCTACAATATTCCTCACTAGATACTCCCCTAGGCCCATGTTGGCGATCTCAACGGTGATCATTGGCGGTTGAGGGGGAGAGAATGGGAGTTCTTCCTGAGTTCACTCCATGTGGAGTGAACTAGGCATCTCAACTTCCATTCGGCTAGGCATCTCTTCGATAGAGATGTTTGAGACGAGGGGTGGTTCATCTTCTAGGGGTTTCTTTCCCTTGTCCTTTGGTGTGGCCACCGTGGGTGGCATCGTTGGTGGACCAGATAAGGAAGATGGACCCATCTAGGGATTTGATAGACTTGACAGTGGGGATGCATGTAGAATCGGACCTTGGTTAGATGGATTCAATTGAAAATCCAAATGCATTGATGGAAGGGTCGATTGCAACATTAGCTACACCATATTGCAGTACTTGAAGGGCTCTAAGTCCATCGAGACTACATGCACCTGTCCTTCAAATGTATACTTCAAGAACTGATGAGCTATCGAAGGGACACACTTCATGTCCCTGATCCAAGGATGCCCCAACAAGATATTATAGGCCATCTCACCTTCCAAGATGTGGCACAATGTATGAATAGTATTTTGTCCCACTTGGATGGGTAGGACAATTGTGCCAACCGTCGAGCATATTGCATCATTGAATGCTCAAAGAGTATAGGTGGAGGCCACAATGTGAGATGCCGGCAACTTCAGATGTTTCAATGCTATTGTTGTAATTATATTACTGGATGAGCCAGTGTCCACCAACACCCTCTTATATGGAATCCCATTGACCCGTGCAATGACGTGCAAGGGTGGATCTGCCACATCACCAGTCATCGATTTCAATTTGTCTTCTCTAAAGGTGATGACTAGTTTTGTACATTATTTTACGTGTCCCACAAAGTTGTTGAAAGAATTTGCTTCATGGGGCTGTAGCTCGATGGCTTTTAATATCTCCATTAGAGCCTCCCGATGAGGCACTAATTGTTGAATGAGCTCGTATATGGAGAGCCTAGCCGACGTGGTCCTTAGAATTTGGGTAAGTCTAGTCCAAATTGTGGCCACTGGTCTAGGCGGGGGAGGTTGCATAGGGTGTTGTTGAGGTTGTGACGTCGATGGAACCTCTCCTGTGGCTATCGCAGGGGCAGCTCCTGGGTACCTCCTGTTCCTAGTCACTATGCTTATCATCCCTACATACCCCTGCATGGGGCAATTCTGCGTCACCTCGTTGACTTGAAGGGGTTTTTCCTATGCATCATGGGTAGGTAGGGGATCTATGAAGACTCCCATCTGTTGGTTTTTTGGTGCTACAGGGTTGTCCACTACCAGCATCTTGTTGTTGATTAAGTCTTACACCAACCCTTTAAAATTCCAACATGCATTAAGGTCATGTCCCTTCCATCTGTGGAACCTACTGTACAAGTCCTCCCTGTACCCCTTAGGATTTGGCACATTGGGGTCTATGGTTTGAATCTCGGGCAGGTTGATCAAGTTTTCCACTGACAAGTGGTCAAACAGGGAGTCCCTGGACTCTATGTAAGGTGTGAACTGTCGCCTAGGGTGACGCTACTAATTTTGTTCTTGCCTCTGATTTTCTATGTCATAACTATTAAGAGGCACCACTTGATAGTTAGCCTTTTGGGGCTGTGTTGCTTGTGGAGGCTTAGGGACGTTTATAGCAACCTGATTGACTGCAACGGGTTTTTGTTATGTGGTCCTTATTTTGGTGTTCTTAGACCATTCTTTCTTCTTTGGCTTGGAAATATTGCAATCCTGTATCTTGATCTCCTTAATGATTCTGGCTTGCGCCAAAGCTTTATCTAAAGTGGCATATTGCTGTAGCTGCAATAACACGGAGATCGATCTCAAATAGATCTTTGAGAACATTTGGGTCAGGTTGAACATGGGAGGGAGGTAGGGCAGCTTTGAAAGCAACATCCTCCATCGGTTCCCATATGCCACCATGGTTTCTTCCTCATATTGCCTGAGGCTAGCTAGGTTGCTTAATGATGCCTTCTTCTTGGTGTTGAAGGTGAAGCATTCGAGGAATGCGTCCACTAGATGATCTAAGTTACTGATGTTGTGCTTTGGTAATTGAGTGAACCAATCTAAGGTAGGGCCTACGAATGTGGTTATAAATTTTCTTAGTAACAAAGCATCATTGTCCTGAATGCCAAAGCATTGGCTCAGGAATCTAGTCACGTGCTCTTGGGCATCTTTTGGAACAAAATCTGCCTTCGGTTAATAGTGTTGCGCCTTAGACTTTGCCAACATTGAATAGACAGATCTTGCTTGAGATCATCTGTCTAGTCTCCAGAGAAGGCTGGTTCCTTTGAGTTTTTTAGAGAAAAGGGGAACAAGAGATAAGGGAAATATAGCCTAAGCTAGAACTTTTCTCACGGTACAGATTAGACAACAACAAACATTGATGATGCAGTTTAGACAACAACAAAGCTAGAACTCTTCTTTATAGAAAACATGAATTCTTGAGTGTGACTTTTAGATGTTCGTCTAAAAAGCATGTAAATATCTGTTAATGTTCAACTCTAGAAACAAGATTCATACGTGCACAGTCCAGATTTCAGAACAGATACATTATAAAACTCGGAGTGAATAAAAGTTAAAACACCAGATACATACAAGCACACAAAAGTTTCGGAAGCCGGGAGGAAGAAATCTTTTATTGCTTGTAATCCAAGTACATGCGCATCAAGCTTGTAAACGTCCAAGAGCCGACCCTTTTTTGGAGTCGCTCACCCCTATATATACCCTAAAAGAGTATCTTTTCCTAAGTACATCTTACTTATTTTACAAGCAATAATCTACAGTTTCTAACAATACACAACGGATTTCCCATAGATTGGATAGATTGGCAATCATCCAGCGGACCTGCCAGGTTATAATCAACAGACCATTCTTCAAAAATCAGCACCTGATGTCAGTGCATGTCCCCAGTTGCCAAAAATATACTTTATTCCTTTATAGCTGGCATGTCACGAAATCATGACATCCGTCTCCTGCTTTGCTCCTCTACCGCTTCCAACCGCGAAAATGAGACATGTCACGAAATCGTGACATTCGTCTCTTCCTTTGCTCCTTTGTTGCCTCCCACCATGAAAATGAGACATGTCACGAAATCGCGACATTCATCTCCTCCTTTGCTCCTTTGTTGCCTCCCACCATGAAAATGAGACATGTCACGAAATCGCGACATCTCGTCTTCCTCTTGCCTCCTTCTGTGCTTCCACCACGCAAAAATGAGACATGTACGTGAAATCGACGACATTCGTCTCCTCGCTTTGCTCTTCTCCGCTTCCAGCCGTGAAAATGAGACATGTCACAAAATCGTGACATTCGTCTCTTCCTTTGCTCCTTTGTTGCCTCCCACCACGAAAATGAGACATGTCACGAAATCGTGACATTCATCTCTTCCTTTGCTCCTTTGCTGCCTCCCATCGAAAATGAGACATGTCACGAAATCGTGACATTCTTTCCTTGCTTTGCTCTTTCCACTTCCACCATCAAAAATGAGACATGTCACGAAATCGTGACATTCTTCTCTTCCTTTGCTCTTCTGCTGCTTCCAGCCGTGAAAATGAGACATGTCGCGAAATCATGACATTCGTCTCTTCCTTTGCTCTTCTACCGCTTCCAGCCACGAAAATGAGACATGTCGCAATATCGCGACACTTTTCCCTCTTTGCTCTTTCTCTTGCTCTTTAGCCGTGAAAATGAGACATGTCGCGATATCGTGACAATTTTTCCCTTTGCTCTTTCTCCTCGCTATGAACCGTGAAACTGAGACATGTCGTGATATCGCGACACTTTTTCCTCTTTGCTCTTTCTCCTCGCTATGAGCCGCGAAAATGAGACATGTCGCGATATCGCGACACTTTTTCCTCTTTGCTCTTTCTCCTCGCTATGAACCGCGAAAATGAGACATGTCGCGATATCGCGACACTTTTTCCTCTTTGCTCTTTCTCCTCGCTATGAACCACAAAACTGAGACATGTCGCGATATCGCGACACTTTTTCCTCTTGGCTCTTTCTCTTTGCTTTGGACCGAAAAAGCAACATGTCGCGATATCGCGACACTTTTTGCCTCTTTGCTCTTTCTCCTTGCTCTTAGCCGCGAAACTGAGACATGTCGCGATATCGTGACACTTTTTCCCCTTGCTCCTTTTTCTTGCTCTTAGCCATGAAAATGAGACATGTCGCGATATCGCGACACTTTTGCCTCTTGCTCCTTTTGTTGCTCTTAGCCGCAAAAATGAAGACATGTCGCGATATCGCGACACTTTTGCCTCTTGCTCCCTTTTGCTTCTCTTAGCCGCGAAAATGAAACATGTCGCGATATCGCGACACTTTTGCCTCTTGCTCCCTTTTGTTGCTCTTAGCCGCGAAAATACATGTCGCGATATCGCGACACTTTTGCCTCTTGCTCCCTTTTGCTTTTAGCCACGAAAAGCAACATGTCGCGATATCGCGACACTTTTTCCCATTGCTCCCTTTCTCTCTGCCTTGAACCGCGAAAATGCAACATGTCGCGATATCGCGACACTTTTTCCTCCTTGCGGTGTTTTGCTTTTTCTTTGATCTTTAGCATATGGGCCACTTTGGTCTTCTTGGGAAATATGCAAAAAGGTGCATCAGCTATTTTTCTTGTAGTTAAGCACTTTTTGACTAACATTCTTGGCGCCTTCCAGGGGAATTTTTGCTTGCAAAAATAGAGACCAGGCCTTTATCCATTGGGAAACGGAGTCACCAGCACAGTTGCAAAAAGTAAATTTTCGAGCAGAAAAACACAAGAAAAATCATGCACTTTGGAGAACAAGTGATCTTCACCTTATCAGAACCTTTCTTTTACCGCTTAGGTATTTAACCTTTGTCTGAAGAACACAAAAATTCAATTCTGGGAGCTGGGATCCCAGGTGGCTGGAACACTCTGGCTGCTGCCCCTGATGTTTAGATCCTCTGATTCTGTCCATGGCTGCAATTATCTCTTGATAAGCTTGCACACTTGATTCTGAAATATTAGGCCGTAAAAAGGGAAATATTTACAAAACTTCAAAACTTATAATATACTGTACATATAATGGTGATCTGTAGCTTTTCTTGGAAATACAATTTTAGGTGAAAAGCATTCACCGTGATGGGTAGAACCCATCCATCTTGATTTTTTAACTGGAAGGCATTGAATTGCTTTTCTGAAACAATTTCGAATGGCCCCTCCCAGAATGCATCAAACTTGTCATGATGTCCTGGCTTTGCTTTCTTGACATTCCATTTTAATACCAGGTCACCTGTTTTAAATTTCTTGAAAGTGGTTTTCTTATCGAACCACCCGACTATTTTTACCATATGCTTTTGATGATGATCGTAGGCCTGTTCCCTAGATTCTTCAAGCTGCAGAAGTTGCATCAGTCGGGCATCCATTGGATGACCTTCATCTTCGTTGACTTGGTTTAGCATCCTCAACGCGGGTATCTCCATATGAATCGGTAGAACAACTTCTTTGCCATAAACCAAAGCATATGGTGAAGTATTGATTGATTTTTTTATTGAGATTTTGTCGGCCCACAAGGCTTGATTCAGGAGTGAGTGCCAGTTCCTCTTATTGTCCTCTAATGTTCTTTTCAAAATTCTCGAAAGATTCTTATTAGTAGACTCAGCTAATCCATTACCTTGTGGGTAATAATTAGAGGAAGTTTTCAGGTAAATTCCATATCTACTGATGAATTCGATCATCTTTGCACTAGTGAAAGGGGATCCATTGTCTGTAACCAAAGAATCTGGTATGCCAAACCTTGTGATTAGACTTTCGATGAATTCTATCACCACTTCTGAATCAGCTTTCTTCGTAGGCACTACTTCTGCCCACTTGGTGAAGTAGTCCGTGGCAGTGAGAATGTATTTGTGGCCTGATGATGAGTTTGGCTCTATTATCCCTACGAAATCCAACCCCCACTGCTGGAATGGTTCCTCAACTTGAATAGCTTTTAAGGGCATAGGTGCATTCCTATTTCTTCCCACATACCTCTGACACTGTTCACACCTCTGGGTTACTTTGTACGCATCTAGGAAGATGGAAGGCCAATAACATCCAGCTCTAAGGATCTTCAAAGTTGTAGTTCGACCTGCATAATGTCCCCCTGAAAAACCCCCATGAAATTCATCTAACACTTTCTGCTTTTCATTATCGGGAACGCATTTTAACAACACACCATCAATGTTAATCCTGTACAACCCCTCTGTTCGAAGGGTATATTTCAATGCTTGGGTCCTGAATCTCCTTCTCTGGGAAGCGCTCATATCCTCAGGACATGACCCAGTCTGAAAATACCTCACAAAGTCATCGATCCAACCTGAACTTGCTCTGTCTTGGTGTTGCTCTGTGTTTGCCATGACGGGGTGGCTCTCCCCATATCCACTTGCAGCTTGCTTGGCCAATTCCTGGCACAAAGCTCTCCCTCTAGTAGGATGTATTTCTACATCATACTCTTGGATGCGAGTCACCCATCCAGCTCTTTTTTCACCCAATTCTCCTTGAATTATGAAGTTCCTTACATCGGGATGAATAACATACACCATCGTCCGACTCTGGGATAAGAAGTGTTTTAGCTTATTCAAGGACTTCATAATTGCGTATACTTGTTTTTCTATGAAGCTGTACCTTTCCTCATGTTTGTGCATGGTGGAACTCAGAAAGGCTATGGGTCTTTCTTCGTCATCTGCTCCTTTTTGAGTGAGAACTGCAGCATAACTATTTTGCTCTCCGACAACATATAGTATGAAATCCCGAGAATAGTCAGGGTTGACTAGCACAGGAGCTTGAGCGATGGCTTCTAGAATTTTCTGGAAAGCTTCTTTCCTTGGCTCTGTCCATTTAAAAGGAGCATCCTTTTTCAATAATTCAGTCATTGGTTTAACTGTTTGGGCAAAATCCGCAATGAATTTTTTGACGAAATTTACTTGCCCAAAGAAAGACTGCAAACCTTTCTTGTTAACTGGGAGAGACAACTCAAGAAGCGCCTTTACTCTATCAGGATCAATTGATAGCCCAGCTTTAGAAATAACATGCCCAAGGAGTATTCCTTCTTCTACAGCAAAAATAGATTTTGTAGGGTTTAGTGATATCCCAAATTCCCTACATTTCTCAAACACTTGTTGCAGATGAGTGGCATGGTCCTTTTTGTTGTGAGAAAAAACTGTCATGTCATCTAAATAGACGACAATAATTTTGTTCGCAAGCTCCCCAAAAGCTACGTCCATGGCTCTCTGGAAAGTTGCTCCTGCGTTAGATAATCCAAAGGGCATCCTTTGGTATGCAAATGTTCCCCACTTAGTGGTGAACGCGAGTCTTGTATTGATCTTCATTTCTCACCCAAACCTGATTGTAACCAGAAAAGCCGTCTAACAGAGAAAACCTTTCTGCTCCCACCACAGTATGAAGGATTGGGTCAATCTGGGGTAAAGGATAGTGATCCTTTAAAGAGGCTCTATTCAAATTTTTGAAATCGACGCATAGTCGTATTTCTCCATTTTTCTTGTGGACTGGAACTAAATTTGCCACCCAGGTAGAGTGCTTGATTGGGTATATTATCTTAGCCTCGCAAGAGTTTTAACAACTCTTGTTTCATTAAGGCTTCAATCTTGGGATTCACAGGCCTCTGCCTCTGCCTGAAAGGTTTAGCTCCTTCCTCCAGTTCAATGGTATGTTGAATGACCTCTTTCCTGTACACTTTCAGATCACTATAAGTCCAGGCTATTATATCTGGATACTCTTTACATAACTATTTTATTTCCTCTAGTTCTACCACTGTACAATCGGTCCCTACTTTGATCATTTTTCCCGGTTCTAGTTCTACTTCTTTATACCGGCGTTCATCTACCTTGATCCTTCGACCTACAACTCTATCGCTATTGTCGAAAAGGCTCTCCAGGGTGATCAGTCCCTTGGGGATATGGTTGTTTTTTAGTTGAATAAGGCTCTCTTCGTCCTCTTCTTGTAACGCTCTATCTGTAGAGCAATTCATCTCGTGAATCAGAAAATCCAGGATCTGCTCATCATTTTTGAATACTTGCCAAAAAATGTCTTTGTCGGGCACTGAAGGCCTGTATATAAGTCTAACTATTTTAGACTTCTGAATAACATTGCTGACTGGGCAAAAATTTGATCCTACTGATGCTAACAGGTCTGCATGTGTGTTCTTCTCTCTGGAAATGGATTTCATGTTTAGTGCTTCAAAATTTTCCAAAAGATCTAACACTTTGTTTTTGTAAGCTCTTAGGTAATGCTGCTTACAAATGCACTTGCCAGTAACCTGTTTAACGATCAGCTCTGAATCTCCATAGATCAGCAGCTGTTTTACACCTAGTTTCTCAGCTTTCTTGAGTCCCAAACACAAGGCTTCGTACTCAGCTGCGTTATTGGTGCAACTCCATGTCAACCTATACGAAAAGACTTTTTCTGTTCTAGTGGGTGAAATCAGGACGATTCCAGCTCCTGCTCCATTTTTGCACCTTGACCCATCAAAGTACAATTTCCATAACTGGTTGATTGAATCATCTGTTTTAGGGACAACAATAGGGAGCTTTTTTGGTTTCTCAATGGAATAGCTTCCCATTTCTGTCTCTATCATAGCATTGAAGTCTTTCATTGAAAACTGATCTTCAGATTGGAGTTCCTCCAGGGTTTCTTCCATTAAATCAATATTCTCAAATTCCTCGGACATCATGTTGACGATGGCTGTTTCTTCTAGTCTTTCCACATGAAAAGTAGATGGTTTCTCATTGTAGATCTTGACTCTTTTACCTTTGAAAGGTACCTCCAAATGTGAATAATCTAGTGACAGATAACCTCCCAGTTTGGCTATGAATTCTCTGGATAAACACATACCGAAATATGGTTCCAAGTCTACAACGACTACTTCTTGTATTACGACTGCTTCTGGCATTCTGTGGAGTTGAATAGGTATATCTTTGATCACCCCGATAGTTTTTACTTGGAGTACCATCCAATTGCAACACACCAGGATGACTTCGAGTATATTCCATCCCCATTATGTCACATACGGCTTTCGGCATTACCGTAGTTGCGGCCCTTGAATCAATCATGCAATTGTGAACTATCCACCCCTCCATTTGCAAAGATAAATAGAATGGGGGCGGTCTATTTTTTCCAGAGGTTGACACAACATTTGCTTGTATGACATTTGAGGAAGAGGTATTATTCTTTAAAGTTAAAGATTCTTGGAGGAGGTCAATCTGACCAGGAATTTGCAGTGCATCATACATGCTTATTTTGGAGGGGGTCCTCTTCATTTCTTCTACAATGTTGAACGAAAGAGTTGCAGCTGGGGATACTTCAACACTTTTCTCCCTTCCACTAGTCGATGCGTCATATCTGTCTCTGTAGACCTGCGTAGCTTCTGTTCTTTGCATTTTTGTCAATGAAGGAAATCTGAGTCTTTCCTTCGCTTGCTCTTGAGCTTCGCTCCCTTTTCTAGGAGGAAATTCTTTTCTTGGTGTAGTCACAGAAGTCTGAGGAGGATCAGAACGTCCTTTCTCACCGGACTGGTTTTTCTGTGGAGTTGCCCTGGGGGCAGGAGGAAAACCTTGTGGTTGGAATTCCTTAGGGTCAGTTTGCAACGACTTTTTTCTCGACCTTGTCAGGACTGAGACTTGTTCCACGGATGGCATTGCCAAATTATGGTGAACTTCTCTGATTATATTCACTTGTCCCTTGCCGGTCTCCTTGGCTCTTTCATTAATAACTGCTTGCACATGGTGTTGATGAATCATGCATGAATCTTCTCCATGAGGATCGTTGCAAGTGGTACACCAGTAATCAAAATTAGCGGGTTCTCCATTATCTCCTGTCTCATTTGCATACACTACATTTTTTCTTTCTTGTACCCTTCCACTTGTCGAAGCAGCTTCCTTTTGTATCTGTGGAAATCTTCTTGCTTGAATATTCCTTTCCGCCTCTCTCTTTTTCATGGAAGCCATTTCATTTGACAACGTCTTCATGGTATCAATTATGGTTGTGTATTGATCATTGGGGGGAGCTGATGCAAGGGGTGTGGCTGGTAATGCACGAAATGTAGGAGGTGCAGCTATAGCTGGGAGGGCCTGCATTGATGGGAGTGTAGGCAGTTTAGAGATTGATGCTTGGGAAAACTCTGGTAAAATTGGCAATAGAGTCTTTGATGGATATCTTTTTGTAGCGATGAGATCAGCTTCGCCCTTTGCTGCCTCTACATAGATCCCAGGAAAAGTGGTTACACGGGATTGCCTTATTATCATACTGAGTTCTGAATCAAAAGCCCTTAGATAATAGCATATAGCTTGTTCTTCCATGGGCTTTAGGCCTTGCGGTACTCTATCACGAGTTCTGGTAAACCTGATGTTGAAATCTTGGATTTCTTCTTGTGGATGCCTCTCAATGACAGTGAATTGATTTAGCAATGTGAAAGGATCCGCATGTATATTGAATTCATCGACCAGACGGCCGGCCAGTGCTGCCCAAGAAGTAATGGATCCAGTGGGAAGCGCTCTGTACCAATAGAGCATCTTTCCTTTCAAAGATATGATCAACAATCTGACCATTACATCTTCCTCAGTGATGTTGTAAACAGATGCTAGCTCTGATACATCCAAACAGTGCTCATCTGCTATTTTGCCTATTCTGTCGAAGCTCGGCAATGCTTTTAGTGCAGCTTGTGGAATTTGGTGGTGTGTTCCCAAGTTCAAAGGGCCAGTTTGATTCCATACAAGATGCGTTGGGGTAGGGGCGGCTGCCATGATTGCTAAAGGAGTTACAACCGCTATGGGATTGCTTGCAGATGCTCCTACAATGGGTGTTAAAGAGGTGCTAATGGTGTCGGGAGGATTTGATCTTGCGGCTAGCACAGGGTGTGCTTTTAGGCTTTCGAGATGTAGTTCAAAAAACTCGATAGGTTCTTCAGAGTTTCTAGCTCGGGATCTGGTTATCATATGGCTATATAACCAGAAGGCTTCTAGACAAGGTCTTTCTTTTATGGTCTAAATGCAACGGAGTCGCCAGGTGATTTTTTTCTTGAGATTTTGCAAACAAAAGGCTCTGAAGGTAAAACACCAAAACTTATACAATACTGTGGGATTGTTGGTCCCACCGGGCGTGCCAAAAACTGTTGGAACAAAATTTGCCTTCGGTTAATAGTGTTGCGCCTTAGACTTTGCCAACATTGAATAGACAGATCTTGCTTGAGATCATCTGTCTAGTCTCCAGAGAAGGCTGGTTCCTTTGAGTTTTTTAGAGAAAAGGGGAACAAGAGATAAGGGAAATATAGCCTAAGCTAGAACTTTTCTCACGGTACAGATTAGACAACAACAAACATTGATGATGCAGTTTAGACAACAACAAAGCTAGAACTCTTCTTTATAGAAAACATGAATTCTTGAGTGTGACTTTTAGATGTTCATCTAAAAAGCATGTAAATATCTGTTAATGTTCAACTCTAGAAACAAGATTCATACGTGCATAGTCCAGATTTTAGAATAGATACATTTATAAAACTCAGAGTGAATAAAAGTTAAAACACCAGATACATACAAGCACACAGAAGTTTCGAAAGCCAGAGGAAGAAATCTTTTATTGCTTGTAATCCAGTACATGCGCATCAAGCTTGTAAACATCCAAGAGCCGACCCTTTTTTTGGAGTCGCTCACCCCTATATATACCCTAAAAGAGTATCTTTTCCTAAGTACATCTTACTTATTTTACAAGCAATAATCTACAGTTTCTAACAATACACAACGGATTTCCCATAGATTGGATAGATTGGCAATCATCCAGTAGACCTGCCAGGTTATAATCAACAGACCATTCTTCAAAAATTAGCACCTGATGTCAGTGCTCATGTCCAGTTGCCAAAAATATACTTTATTCCTTTACAGCTGGCATGTCGTGAAATCATGACATTCGTCTCCTACTTTGCTCCTCTACCGCTTCCAACCATGAAAATGAGACATGTCATGAAATCATGACATTCGTCTCTTCCTTTGCTCCTTTGTTGCCTCACCACAAAAATGAGACATGTCACGAAATCACGACATTCGTCTCCTCCTTTGCTCCTTTGTTGCCTCCCATCGCAAAAATGAGACATGTCACGAAATCGTGACATTCGTCTCTTCCTTTGCTCTTTTGCCTCTCCACCGTGAAAATGAGACATGTCACGAAATCATGACATTCGTTTCCTTCTTTGCTCTTCTACCGCTTCCACCATAAAAATGAGACATGTCACGAAATCATGACATTCGTCTCTTCCTTTGCTCCTTTGTTGCCTCCCGTCGCAAAAATGAGACATGTCACGAAATCGCGACATTCGTCTCTTCCTTTGCTCCTTTGCTGCCTCCCATCGCGAAAATGAGACATGTCACGAAATCGTGACATTCTTTCCTTGCTTTGCTCTTTTGCCGCTTCCAGCCATGAAAATGAGACATGTCATGAAATCGTGACATTCTTCTCTTCCTTTGCTCTCTGCCTCTTCCACAAAATGAGACATGTCATGAAATCGCGACACTTTTCCCTCTTGGCTCTTTCTCTTGCTCTTTAGCTGTGAAAATGAGACATGTCACGATATCGTGACACTTCTTCCCTTTGCTCTTTCTCCTCGCTATGAACCACGAAAATGAGACATGTCGTGATATCGTGACACTTTTTGCCCTTTGCTCTTTCTCCTTGCTATGAACCGCGAAACTGAGACATGTCACGATATCGTGACACTTTTTGCCCTTTGCTCTTTCTCCTCGCTATGAACCATGAAAATGAGACATGTCGCGATATCGTGACACTTTTTCCTCTTTGCTCTTTCTCCTCGCTATGAACCGCGAAAATGAGACATGTCACGATATCGTGACACTTTTTCCTCTTTGCTCTTTCTCTTTGCTTTGGACCGAAAAAGCAACATGTCGCGATATCGCGACACTTTTTCCTCTTGGCTCTTTCTCTTGCTCTTTAGCCGCAAAATGAGACATGTCGCGATATCGTGACACTTTTTCTCCTTGCTCCTTTTTTTTGCTCTTAGCCGCGAAAATGAAACATGTCGCGATATCGTGACACTTTTGCCTCTTGCTCCCTTTTGCTACTCTTAGCCGCGAAAATACATGTCGCGATATCGTGACACTTTTGCCTCTTTCTCCCTTTTGCTGCTCTTAGCCATGAAAATGAAACATGTCGCGATATCGCGACACTTTTGCCTCTTGCTCCCTTTTGCTGCTCTTAGCCGCGAAAATAAAACATGTCGCGATATCGCGACACTTTTTCCCATTGCTCCCTTTCTCTCCGCCTTGAACCGCGAAAATGCAACATGTCGCGATATCGCGACACTTTTTCCTCCTTGCGGTGTTTTGCTTTTTCTTTGATCTTTAGCATATGGGCCACTTTGGTCTTCTTGGGAAATATGAAAAAAAAGTGCATCAGCTATTTTTCTTATAGTTAGGCACTTTTTGACTAACAACATCCTCCTCCCCTCTAAAGTGTGCCAACTAGGGCAGTTTAAAGTGTTCAGGGTATGGGGGCGCCGACACTGACGGATGCACAGGGTGACTGCGAAGCTAGCGTAAAGTGGGATTTTGGGGCTCAGAAGTCTTGGTCTCCATAGATTCTAAGTGCTCTAACAATGCTTTATATGCATCGGAGGATTTGATCTCTTCCTCCTTGGTTTGCTCCCACTGTGGGTTGTGGGGAACTTGAGGCCTATAGAGGGGTGGCCGAATATCACCCCTTCTGCCTTGGTAGGGCATTTTCGCCCACTCTTCTTCTTGCTCATACTCCTCATAAGCTTCTTGAGGAGTTCTTGGGTGAGACCTATGACCATGGGTGGGTGCCCATGGAGGGTGCCCATCATTGTTTCTGGGAGTGGCCTCCTGCTCAGGTCTAGGGGGTCGTGGAGGCAGCACTTGGTAAGGTCTCAGAGATCTGTCTTGTACTAGGGGATTATGCCTTTCTACCCTCTGTGTTCGAGGGGTTAGAACCCTCTCAGGCATAGTGTTATGGAGCAGCTCATATGTTTGGTGCCAGATGCACTCTTTACTAAGGCGATATAGATGCTTTAACTGTTGTTGGTCTTGCCTGAGCTACGTAATTTGTCCTTGGTGGGTGGCATGTTTGGCAAATGCCAAGTCAATTTGTTTTTCCGTCTTGTGTTTAGGAAGCCTAGATGCCTCTCCTACATGTCTATATCGATCGTGATGATCCGAGATACCTATGGGTTGCTTTCCTCTGTCGAGGTTAGCGAAATTCACCCGAGGCTCTGGCCTCATTGGGTGATCCTGATACATAGTAGGTGTGGAGGCACATTGCCCCCGCACTGTCTATTGCTCTTGAGGAATGTAGTGGTATTCCTCGTACTCCCTTTCGTATGCGTGAAAGGGGCGGGCAGAATTGGCTTGCCCTGTCTAGAGAGCCTTGTGCTCTGGATTTTGTCTAGTGATTCTAACAGTAATAAGGGATAAAGGAGGGATGACAAAATCATGTGGCCCCTCCTTATGGACCCTATGTTGCTCTAGCGCTTCATCACTAGGCCACTCATAACGAGCGTCTAAGGGAGCCCTCCTGTCTATGTTGAGTGCCACGTGTAGGTCCTCTTCTTGAAAAGATCTATGCTGAGTGGGGGTGCCCCTAAAAGAGGTGCCTCTATAGTCCTATTCTGTAATGGCATGATGTGGACTATCTTGCGTGTCAAGCCGCCAAGGTGGGATGACCAAGTCCTTAGGACTATATTGGAGGCAACTTGTCCCCCTTTGTGCACTCTCTGCAACTCCTGCCCATGATTGGGCTCGACTACAGGTGTACCATGGTGATGTGTGAATTTTTATATTCTTTAGGATTTCTTATGCTACACTAAATAGAAGGGAAACACACAATTAAAGCAATGATTATCTCGTTTAAAGATTAAAAGTGTGCCCTAAATCTAGTTCAGTGTGTTTTGATGTTTGTTTTGATAGTTTTGTAAAGAACGTTTTGTAACAAATGCAATATGATAGCTCTTATGACTCCCAAAAATGTCGCCCCTTCGATATACCACTGCCAGGCCGTTATACCGAACCTCTCTATATACCCGCCCTTACGTGAGGGAGACTATAGGTACGTGAGAGCAGAACAGTACGTGGAACATAGATGGTACGGAAGGGGAATCACTCTGTTTATGACACCTACCATAGAAGACTTATCCTCATGTGTTGGGAATCACCCCCGCTACACTTGGTCAGCTTTCATCAGGATTTACATCTAGCAACAATCGCGATCGGGGTTATGTATGTAATATTTCAAGCCAAGGTGGTGATGAAATCCACCGTTGGTCTTGATCAAGGGTTGGGGTTTTACGACCAAATCCTTGTTGTTTCAATTACCACATGGTGTGTGGGGTTCTTTTTAATTTGCATAAATGAAGAAAACAAGCATTCAAACTCTCCTATGCAAGCAAATAACCAGAAAACAAAAAACAGAAAGCTAAAAATGACAGAAGGTGTTTAGGACCCCTACCTCTTCTCTGCCCAAATCGGATGCCTCTGAATTTTTGCCCTAAAATTGCACAGAGAGCTATTCGTCTTGGGGTGAGATGAATAATAGCTCTGTATTCATTCCAGGGTGAGACGAATTCCTATTCGTCTCAGGGTGGCATGAATTCCAGCTCTATATTTGTTATAGGATGGAACGAGCAGCAGTCCAGTGCTTGAAATATTGATACCTGTAAGCAAAAACAAACAACTTTTGATCAAAAATTTAATATTAAAATCAAGGGATAGAGGTCCCACCGTGATCGCCACTGAAAGCACGAGGATACGGAAACAAAAAGGAAAATCCAAGATGCGATGTAACCGAAACAAAAGATAACGC